>JAUJYP020000264.1:8335545-8974241 GCA_030674075.2 Linum usitatissimum | reverse complement strand
ACGGGAACTACAACAACGTTGCCTTTGGTAAAGATCAAAAGATCATCAGCGAAGCTGCGAAGCAGTGATGCCTCGACATTGGGCGTGGAGTTCAAACTCTCCATGCTGAATAGTGCGGTAAACAAACAGTCCAACAATTCCATAATAATCACAAAGAGGCAGGGAGAGATGGGGAGTGACACCCCGTTCTCTGGTTACCGGTTTAATTTGAGTTTAGTTTATACTTTTCGTTTTGTTAATGTGGTACAAAGTCCTACGGGTTGAACCATCTTCGTTAGTTTGTTGCATGGTTTACGTCACTTTAATGATTGAACATGTTACTAGAGGTTTGAAGTAATACGTTGTCCTGGTGGAAAGTTATTATGTTTAAGTGAAAGTAATATGTATGTAATGCATGAACCATACAGACAATGGTCTGCTTCTGTGGATGCACGAATTTATTAATGAATTAAGCAACGGGCGTGTTTAATTAGAGGCCGCGGCCGTGGGGAATGGATTGCCACGGTTGTATTGTCTGTGGCAACGGGGTGGGTAGTCTTAAGTCACGGGCGTGGTCAGATCTCATCATAGCCGTGAGGTGTTCAAAATATAAACCCTGTTAGGGTTTTCATCGATATAAGAATTAGAAGTCTCAAACTAGTGTCTCCATGCTGTCGGCGAACACAACTTCGGAAAGAGGAGATTTATGTTTGATAGTACAAACAAGGTCCGATTGCCACGAGATTTCAGAAGATCGACAAGCACAATGTTGGAATCGTTTCCCCTAGATCGATCGGAGATAAATATGGATCTCTGTTATGCTATAGAGAGTTTCAGTTTTGGAATTAGGTTTTTCGGGTTTTCTTCATGTGTTGATGTTTTTTATGGATCTTGGCACCAAGATCGATGGAGCCTCCAGGAGTCGGAGATCAATGCAACATCTAAATAGGAGTCAAGAGAGGGATCGACAGAATTGATTCCAAGAAACTTGGAGACCACTAGAGAAGGTAGCCCTCCTTTAAGGTCAGGAAAATTTAGTGACCAGTCTACAAAGTTTAGAAAGTTAAGTAACCTTTCAGTAACTTAAGTAAAGATCAAGGATTAGATTGTAATTGTTGGAAAGTTGGATTATTGGTCTTCCAGTAGCAAATGTTCAGGGACTGATTCTCTAAATGGCCAGGCTGGGCAGTGAAAGGATGATTCTACCCCTGTGAGTTTCGGCTTGTTGTAAAGGAGTAATTGGTGTGTAACTCGATCTTTGGGCTTCGAACAACCCACAGTCAGAATTTGGGGAATTGTGGCAGCAAGAATCATCTCAAGTCACAGTCAGAGGTGTTGGCTCATATTAAAGGTTGGGTTCATGTTTACTTACTGTTTAGTCCAGTCTAGAACTGTGGTTAGAAGTTGGGAAATACTTTGATTGGATTCCTCATGAGATGACTGATGATGTGGAGCGAGAGCTCTCAAGGCTGTACAATAACGTGTGATCTACTATACCGAATCTGTAAATGATGTGGAGCATGACACTCCTAAGGACTGAATAATGGCATGTGAATCACTATTTAGAACGGGATAAGATAGGCTTAGATAGATTAGTTGATGATACTGATGTAAGTGTGTCGGTCACCCACCCCTCATTGTGCAATTCCCCGGGAATACAAAGAAAGGTTCAAAACGTGTCGAGTATGCCTACAGATGCTGTTGACACAGTTTCGGGTGGTTCTATGGTCTGGTTCACTGTCAGGCTATCTGCACGATGTTAGGGGTGGCTGATGTTAGGTAGTATGATTACTGACTAGTAGGGTCACATTATTAGTATAGACTTGAGAGCTGATGTATTATCTTCTTCTATGATGTTTTCCCTTATTTGACAGGACACAGTTCAGCCTTTGATGATGCTTAGGCACTTAGTGATTAGCACTAACCCTATTGATGTTGTCTTTTTGTATGTATTTATGTGTTTCAGTCACATGTGATGGAGTCGATGGTGGAGAGAGACCTAGTCGGTTTTGATATCATTAGATATCATTTTCTTGTATTTATGAACTTGGGTTCGAGAATTAGGGAAGCATTTTAGTTATTTATTACAATGATTATAAATCAGTAGGTACGATCCAATATCCTTAATTAATAGAGGCGAAGGAAGATAAAATCTGATTAGTATAATTTGCAGAATTATAGGCAGCGGGTTTGAATTCTTGTAAGTTTCCTTTTTCATGGCTTTTTTCCTCCACAAAGGGGATGAATGCGGTCGGGAAAATCTTAATACTTTTTGTGTTATTGGTCTAATGATGGTGGAGTGACAGAAGTTAAGAGATAATGAAATTAAAATGATTGAATAGAGCCCTTTTTGCTTTCTAGTTATGAGCATGGACTAATGATGAGTAACAAAATTGGATTATTTTAGAAGATTACATTGAGTTTTGATTAACGAAGCAGAAGGCTACGACATCAGAGACTAGCTTCTGAAACAGGGCACAAAGGCCCTGAAATTGGGGGTGAAAAATCAAAAACCGGGCACTAGGGCCACGAATAGGATATGATCCTGAAAGTTAAGAGGAAAACTGTTGTGAATTTGTAAGCAAGCTGGTCCAGGATGGCATGGCGTCTCTACCATGATTGTGGTAGATTCAATCGAGGACCCAAATGATGTCTGATAAATTTTGTCTAAGAGGTTCGATGGAGGAATGGTCACTACTGCTGCGTCAATTATCTAAAACAATGAATAAAGAAGAGACGTGAAACGTGAAACCGAACAAGTAAGTGAGACCATTTATCATTGGTGACAACATAAATTATAAGAAGCATGTTTAGATCAGGGTTGGCGAAGGTTGAAACCAGGAGAAACTAATTCAAACAAAGGAAACTATTCAAAAGTACACTATCAAAATGAAAATCTATATGTAACAATCTTACTAGTTGCACAAATGAAATTCACCTTTAGCTAATCTGATGATAAGGACATAAGAATCCAAGTGGAAGGATAATCTAAAGGAGGAAAAGCCCCAATGAAATTTAAGTTGAAACAGTCTATTGCTAGAGAAAACAAAAACTATCAAGGCACCTCTGATTAAGGTCAAAGAAGGAAAAGAGAGAAATGACAACAACAGGAGAAGGAAACAAAAACAGAGGCAGGAGAACAACCAACACTAACATGCTGAGGATTTCAGAAGATCAGGGAACACAATCAGCCAAACAAACGGCGATTATAGAAAAGACAGAAAAATAGATTTACAGATATCAAGCAAAAGAAACGAATTGGAGAAACAATACCTGAATATAGAAAATTAATTCTAATTGTAGTTGCAGACTTCCACTTGCCGGTCGGGTCGTTTCCTTCTCATCGACGACGACAACGGCTCGGAATGCTGGCCTTCTTCTCTAGATGTAGTAGCATTTCACTTTCTCAACCATCAGATGGTGAGGGCAATTGCTAGTGGGGAGATGGTTGTTAGTTTGTTATTGTTGATAGTTCGGATCCTTGTATTACACTTTTAGATTTCAATTAGTTGCCCCGTATTTTGACTAATATGATAAAAGTTATTTTAATAAAATAGTAAATACTTTTTTATTAAAGATATTAGTAATCCCTTTATATAAAAAATATGAAATGCACGAACCACGAAGTAAAATACGGACTGTACATAATAGCATCTTTTTTAAAAGTAAACATATTCTCCCCTATTAAATACATACAAAAAATCGTATTGTTTAAGTCCTGGACATAAAAAAATTAGGATTTGACAATTCTTGAACTTACGGATTTTGGATGGATGATTTGAAATAGAAGAAAACGGTTAGAAATATGAAATAAATAAAATTAAATAAAACTTGCTATTTTTAAAATATGGCACATTTGTTACGGGGAATTTGTGTAAGTTTTGGAAAAATTTTGAAGAAGTAAAAATGTTTTGTTTGTTTCATCTTTTTCGGTTAGTGAAATGATAAATGTTTTTCTATTTGAGAATACTCAGAGTTTTTGCTGGCCCACACTTAAAATAAAATGATTTTGCCCTAATTGCCTTTCAACCTTCACCCTTATTTTTCAATTCAATTGTTGATGCGGGTGGTGCTACTTCCAAGCTATCGATGGTTAAACACCGCAACTACCATCATCATCTGAGCTTCTCCTTGAATTTTGAGCTCTTTCATCCATAAAACCAACAACCCTTCTCGCACTCGACTTCTCCACTAGTGACGTATCATCTCGATTTTGACCTATAAGGCGGTTGGGGATGGTTTGGAAATTAGGAAGTCCAATTTAGAGTTTGAGTTCATGGGTTATAGAGGCGTCCAACCATTCTAAGTTTAGAGGGGAGTAGATATTTTAATCGGTGACACTAGTAGACTTCCTTTCCAGCTGCTAATCTAAATTGGGTGGGCAAGTGATTAATTTCTAGATTTCTCTAATACCTCCGTGGAGACGGCCATCGATCCCTTAAAGAGATTGCTAGTGGTGAACTTATCTGTTTCGGTTAATGTTGATGGTGATATATTGGCCATTATAGTTGTAGCATGCAGTTCCTGAGATGGTGATGGTCTCCCATTTACGCCTGACTTATTTGGATTCTTCTCCTGTTGGTATTTAGCAACTATGGCATTTAGAGTGTTCTTTTTCTTCATCCTAATGAAATCATCCCATTTTTGGATAATCTGATCTGCTGGAATTTGAAACATAAGCTCATATTACATGTCCGTGTGACCCATGATCCCACAGATATAAAAAAATATTTCCAAACACTCATACCTAAATTGGCATTTGATACCCGCGTCACCATGCAGGCGCACCAGTTTGCGCCGCCATAGTGGTTTGCGGCTTCGACAGTTGGATGCAGCGTGCCCGGTTTTGTCGACGTCGAATTTTTGCGTGTCTCCCTGGCTCCCTGCTTTTCTTGATCGGCTTGGCTCATAGCGTAGGAGACCTGATGACTCCAAGGCGGGCGATTGTTGATTCGGGAGGAGCGAGAAACCGAATCGACTAGGGTGCTAAGGGCGGCGGTGAAGTATGGGTGGAGAGGAGGTGGCGGTGATGATAGTGTTTATGATTGGTGATGATGTTGATCGATGATGATGATGATGAAAGATGGTGGCAGTGAAACTCCCTATTACAGAGGGAAGAGGCCTCCTATTTTTGGGGATAAAAAACTAACCCTACCGTTGAGGGAACTATATGCTCCTGATTTCTTCAATATATATTTGAGGTGGAAATCCTTAACACCAAACAATGATTTCTTAACTCTTCAATAAAAACTCATTCTACACTTTCTCCATCCACAAATCCTAAATTTCCCGCGATCAACAATTCCTTAGAGGTCATTGGAATGGGTGATTTATTAATGATTTTAAATGTAATTATTATATAAAAATAAAATTAAAAAATACAAAAATATATAATAAAAAATGCCTCTATTTTATTTATCATAATATTAATTATAAAAAAAAAATAAATGATAAATTTTTTTCAAATTTTCAAATTTTTTCTTTTCTTCCAAAATTTATATTTCATATGACTAATTTAAAATCACTCATAAAATTCTCTTTGGCCCATCAATTGATTTCAAATTTCTTTAAATTTCATCTTTTTTTAGTGTTCTAGATAATTTAAAATGAAATTTCTTTTAAAGTGTAAATCACTCATCCAAATCATCCATTAAAGTTTGGAGGTCGGTCTCGTTAGTGAATATAAAAAGTGAAATTGCAAATGCTTTATGGCGAGAGAATTTTGAAAGTGAAGATGAAACATTTTAATTTTGGTCACTAGTTACAGACCTGTCATTCAACATATTATCATAGCATATGTGGTCACTATAGTATCAAATGAGTTCAAATGAGCCATATTAAACTAACTTTCTGAGTTTTACTAATTGGTTATAATTGATTTGTATACTTTTTTTGGAATATAATGAGACTTTCGTAATAGAGGATACAAAATGCAAATATAATATTAGTGTCCAGTTCGTAGGGTATATTGGATTCGAACCCGGAATCTCCAGGTCATCAGACACAGCTCTACCATCGGAGCAACTCCAGTTAGGCAATGATTTGTGTAACTAGTTATAGAAGATTGGTCTTGTAACTAGTTTATATAAGAACATCATAACTAGTTATAAGAACGTTGTAACTAGTAATAAGAATAATGTTACTAATTATAAACGAATCATGTAACTAGTTACAAAAAATTCATCATGTAACTAGTTATAGAGGTTTATAACTAGTTACGCAAGGTGGTCATACCCCCCCCCCCCCCCCCGAGAAGACTTGTCGGCGAGTATAACTAGCTACCTAGATTCTAATTTGTAACTAGTTATATTGATTTGTAACTAGTTACACAATATAACCAGTTAAAGACACTTGTAACCAGTTACAGGTGATTATAACTAGTCATGAAAAGCTGGTCGGAGTCTCACTAATAGGTGGTGGACACTAGTTGGAGGTGGTGGTGGTGGTTGGAGTTATATATAGGACCGCAACTTGTTACATGCATCAATAACTAGTTATAGTTATAGTTATAGTGGAATGGTAGCCAGAAGTTCGTCAGAATATCGTCGAAAAAATCACTGGAGATTCACCGGAATCTCACTGGTGACAGATGTCGGTGGTGGTGGTGGTTTGATAAAAGTTTTGAAAAGAAAATTTAAATTACTATATTACATAACCTAATTACCCCTCAAATCTTAATCATTAAATCGGTAAAAAACAGATTTAATTTTTCAGAATCTTAAATCTTTAAAAAAAAGTTTTAGTCAACTCCAAACTACAAGGGATGAATTATTCATAAACTAATCATATGGCTTTGTGCTTATATGCCGTCCGCGAATTGAACTTCTCCTCTAACTTCAATGCAGCAATCATTAATCATTACAAACAAAATATGTATTAATTTATTATCATGCTGAACTTATAATTTTATATTGGTCTGATTACTTCAATGGTCACTAAACTAACAATTTTCTCCTTTCAACCATAAAACTTCAAAAAATATCTTAACAATCACGGGATTATTCAGCTTTAATGCGTACAATAATCATTTCCGTCTACAAACACTAGGTTTTCCATCCAAAATCCTATATAACTATGTCCACTGAAGCGCTCCTCCCTTCTGTTGCTCCCATGAACTCATCTCCAAGAGGAGCTCTAGCCTCACAAAGCCTCATAATCCGTTGCCACTCCCTTCTGTTCCAAACCGTCACCGCCTCTCATGTTGATAATCAAGTGTAACTTGTACTCACTGATGAATTCAATTTTATGGAGTAATTTAACTTTACAGATCAAGCTGCCTATGTTGAGCATAGTTTCATTTGATGTTGTTGTATGCTTTTTTGAAGATGGAACAATTGTCCAATAATCTAAGCGAAGATCCTCAGTAATTTTAATTCTACAATATTTAATATTTCAATGCCCGTTTAAGTAATCAACCTATTTAGAAATATAATAATTTATATTATGCATTGAAGGAGACGCATAAGAAACAAATTAGGCGAAACAAAACAAAACCAAGGCATTCATGGATTAATAATATATAATTTTATCGCACATAATTATAGGAAGATAGAAAACTAATTAATAATGAAAATACCTGTAGCTTTCTCCGTCCATGACCCCATCCCATGCGAGTAACCACTTTCTGTTGACTTCCAAAAATCAACATTTCATGTGTCCATTTATTAGGACGTTTTTCATATTTATAAACTTAAAATTATTAGAATTAATTAATTGCTTAATTAAAAACATCACAGGTGTTTTAAAACAATGAATCATTTGGTTTTTGAAATAACCAAATAATTGTGAAGGACAGTATTATCAAGAAAGGAGCAATCCATCAATACATATGAACCAGAAGAACAAACAGCGTAAGAAATAGAGAACTAGAATCGTTAGTCTAAACGATTACGGTTTTTTAGTACATGACTTATATTGTATTTCCGCTGCGTTTAAGTCATAATAATGTTATTTGTATTTTGAAGACTTTGTACTGGAACTTGACCGTTGACCTCTCTATAAGCAGCAGTGATAATGAATAAAACTTAATAAGAATTTCCCCTCAATATCTTTCAATCTATTCTCTCTCAATTCCTAATATGGTATCAAAATCATAAAAGTTGAAGATCACCTTGATTCATCATATATGAGTTTCAATACTCCACCTTCTCCTCCTCCCCCTGCACCACCACCACCACCGGACGGTAATGGTTCAGGCAATTGGATCGGAACTGGATTCACTTTTGGAACCTACAACCACGGCGCCGGTACTCGTCAAACTAATTTCACCTTTGATAATCATTACTACTTGAATCCTAACGAGAATCTAACTCAATCAATAGTCTCAGTAGCTCTTGACGGATTGAACTATCAACTCTAGAGTCGATCTGTTCGTTTCACACTGAAAACGAAGCATTAAGTTCGATTCCTCGATGGATCGATATTACTTCCTCATGTCGCTAGAGATCGCTTTGCCTTATGGGACGCCTGCAACACCATGGTGCTGTGCTGGATCTCCAATTCTCTACATCCGGAGATCAGACGCAGTGTTCTTAACGATGAGGTGGCTTTGGTGCTTTGGCAAGAGCTTAAGCGACGTTTTGGTCAGGCTAACACACTCAAGATCGCAAATCTCCAATACAAGATCGATGATTGCAAGCAAGGATCCATGTCGGTAATTCAATATTTTACCATATCAAAGGTTTATGGGAGGAGTATATACAGTTTTCACCTATTGTGCCATGTAATTGTGCCCCTAGTAATCTCACACCATGTCCAGTTGTAGTTGCTTTTCAGGAAAAGCAAGATACGGACTATCTAATCTGTTTCTCCGTGGTTTAGCTGAAGATTATGATGTAGTCAGAACTCTACTATTGATGTTGAGGCCTCTTCCCTCATTAACAGAAGCTTATGATCAAGCTTTATAACATAAAGAAAAATTGAAAGGAGGTTCAATCATAAGTCACAATGCAGTGTCTCAGGTAGCCTACATTTGTTGTTACTAGCAATCCTCTTGACTCAGTTGTTGCTCTAGCAACCAACTACAGAAATCAAGTTTCTAGAGCTAATTCCAGTGGAGCACCTAAGAAGTTTTTTTGGTATTTCAAGAAGGAAAATCATAACATAGAAGAGTGTAACATATTGAAAATGAAGAAGAAAAATGAACAAAATGGAGTAGCTAGCACCACCTCAAGATGCTTACAATCACTTTGCAGGAATAGTAGAGAATTTAGGGGGACTAGTGAACACTCTTCTATGTCTGCTTGTTCCTTTACAGCAGAAGAAATGAATCAATTGAAATAACTGTTGCAGAGGACTTCACATCTGTGTGCTAGCAGTCAGTTAAAATCCAAAGATCCCTTCCAAACCGTTCAGGTCAGTACATTTTGTCTACTGGAACTAGTAATGATTTAGAGAATATGTGGATTTTAGATACTGGAGCCTCATACCATATAACATGTTCTATCAAACACTTCATTACCTATCATTTTGTATTAGGAGTCAATGTTTTCTTGCCAGATTCTTCAGCTGCTGCAATTAGCCATATAGGTACACTTAAGCTACCTAATGGTCTATTGATTTACGATGTATTGATTGTCCCAAATTTTCATTTCAATCTAGCGTCTATCAGTCGATTAACCAATGACTTACCAGTTTCCCTAACCTTCCATTCAAACACATGTCAATTCCAGGACCTTATTACCAGCAAGATGATTGGTTTAGCCCACCAAGTCAAGGGTCTCTATCATGTTCGAGACAATCCTCCTATCCAACAGCTCAGACATCATTCTTTTCAAACAGCAACTTGCTATAACTTTCAATCTCAGAACATAAATTTATGGCACTAGAGATTAGGCCATCCCAGTTATGATAGAAGTAAATTGTTAGAAAAAATAGACAGTAATATTGTCACTGAAAAGATAGGACATTGTGAAGTTTGTCATTATACCAAGCAAAAACGCTTACCTTTCTCCAGCAGTACAACTATTTTTATGTTGCTCCTTTTGATCCGATTCAGGTAGATATCTCGGGTCCCTTGACGACTCAGTCGTGTGATGGCTATTCATACTTATTAGTTTGATGACTCTTCTAGAGGTGTTTAGACTTATCTCATGAAATATAAATCTGAAGCCAGGAGCTCCTTAATGGCTTTTGGTCAAATGATTCAAACACAGTATAACAAAAGGGTCAAAATCATACGAAGTGATCACAAAAAATAGTTTCATATGATAGATGTTTACACCAAAAATGAAATCTTATACCAAATGTCTTGTGTCCAAACACCGGAGAAAAATGCTAAAGTGGAAAGAAAATACCAACATATTCTCAATGTTGCTCGATCCTTAAAGTTCCAGTCAAACCTTCCTTTAACCTTCTGGAGTGATTTCACTCTCCATGTAGTCTACCTCATAAATCATATTCCTACACCGCTAGTAGAAAATCAGACACCTTATGAAAGTCTTCATTAATATCCTCCTCATCTTAATAATCTTAAGAGATTTTTACTATATTTGTTATGTCAATGTCTTATCTCATCATAGGACTAAGTTTCGATAGAGAGGTAGACAAGTTGTCTTTTTAGATATGCCTGGTAACATCAGAGGGTATAAGTTACTCGATGTTGTCACTAATCAAATTGTTGTTTCTAGAGATGTTTAGTTTCATGAATCTATGTTCCTTTTCAAATTCAACCTTCTTCTTCTATTCTCATTGATTCTGCTTTTTCAATTCCTCATTTATTACCTGACACACCTTCAGATAAACCACCAGACAAACCATATTCATAACCAAACCCTTCTATACACTCATCTAAATACCCATGTTCACACTCTCAACGCATAGGATCAAATCCACCATTGTCTAGTCATGCTAACTAGTTGCAAGATGGACTTTATTTGGATGTTGCGGATGAGGAAGCAAAGAAGATGGAGGATGAATTCCATTTTGATCCAGCAGGGGGGGCCACATGGAGAGTCAGACATGCTGGATTTACGACATTCTACACGTTTTCGTAGACCTCTTGTACATTTACATGATTACCATCTTAGTACAGGAAACATATGTCATGCTCTTGCTGCTGTGGTGAGTTATCATCTTTTATCTACATTTACAGAACTTATGTGTTGAATATTGTAACTCAGCCGGAATCTATGACCTATAAAGAGGCTTCCCAATATATTAACTGGAATCGAGCAATTAAAAAGGAGTTGGATGCTTTAACCGAAAACCACACTTGGGATGTGGTTCCAATACCAAAAGGGAAATGATCGGTAGGAAGAAAGTGGGTGTACAAACTGAAATTGAAGGCCGATGGAGGAATTGAAAGATATAAGGCAAGGTTGGGTTCTCAAGGGTTTACTCAAGTCAAAGGAATTGATTTACTTAACACCTTTTCCCCCGGAACGAAGATTAATTCGGTGAAAACATTGTTGGTTGTTGCTGCTGTTCAAGGGTGGCACTTGCAGCAGATGGATGTCTCCAATGTATTTCTGCATGGAGACCTTGGAGAAGAAGTTTGCATGAAGGCTCCTCAAGGTCAAGATGTACCTCATGGGATGTGCTGTCATTTGAGGAAGTCACTCTATGGTCTAAACAGGCGTGAGCATGTGGTGATTTTCTAAACTAACTGAAGCACTTGTGACTTTAGGGTTTAAACAAGCTAGCTCGGATTACTCATTGTTTATCAAAAAGAAAAGGAGAAGAACAAGTAACATTGTTGGTTTACGTTGATGACATCATTTTGTCTGGTCCAAACATGGTTGAAATTAACAAAGTGAAGGAGTATGAGCATACAATGTTCAAGATAAAGGACCTCAGAGAGTTCAGGTACTTCTTGGGGCTGGAAATATCAAGGTCTACACAAAGAACTGTAGTGAACAAAAGGAAATACTATATTGAATTACTCACTAATACAGATTTCCTGGAATCTAAGGAGAGCAAAAGCCCAATGGGTGTTAATTTGAAGTTGATTGCTGAAAAGGGGAAAAAATGGAAAATCCTAAGGTTTATAGGCAGATAGTGGGGAGATTGCATTATCTAACAATTACCAGGCTAGATATAACATTTGTAGTACATAAGCTAAGTCAGTTTCAATCTAATCCACATAGTGGACATCTGGATGCTGCATACAAGGTATTCAAGTACTTGAAACATGCACCAGGTTAAGGGATATGTTTTAAAGCAAAGAACCACATTTCCCTTAAAGGAGTTTGTGATTCAAATTAGGCTGCATGACCTGATACTAGGAGATCAATTATAGCATATTGCACATACTTTAGAGATTTCTTGTTAACCTAGAAATCGAAGAAACAGACCACAGTTTCTCGATCATCATCTGAGGCAGAGTACATGGCATGTCGCATTTAGTTTGTGAAGTTCAATGGCAAGTGGGTTTATTGGGAGAAATGGGAATTCAACTACCGATGCCACTTGAGGTTTATTGTGATAACAATTCAACTATACATATAGCTAAAAATTTAATATTCCATGAAAGGACAAAACGCATTGAAATTGATTACCATGTGATAAGAAAAAGGGTTAAATCTGTACTTGTGAAATTGTAGCATGTTTTTACAGAGTTCTGGTTGGCAGGCTTATTCACAAAGGCTCTACACAAAGGTCGATTGCATATGTTGCTCGGCAAGTTAGAGTTAAAGACATACTTTCCAACTTGTGGGAGAGTATTATCAGAAAAGGAGCAATCGATCAATGCATATGAATAAGAAAAACAAAAAGCGTCAGCAAGTGAAGAAATGGAGAACTAGAATCGTTAGTCTAAACGACTACATTTCTTACATAACTTGAATTGTATTTCTGCTGCGTTTACGTCATAATAATGTTGTTTGTATTTTGAAGATTTTATATTGGATGTTGACCGTTGAGTTATATAAACTGCAACGACAATGAATAAAACTTAATTAGAGTTTCCCTTAAATTTTCTCAATCTATTCTCTCTCAATTCCTAATAAAGAGAGAGAGAGGGGAAAGAAGTAAAGAGAGAAAAATGGACATAACTCTCAATTTCCCAACAAAAGACAACCACCACACTTTCTTCCCTTCCTCTGATGACCCCAACCCAAACGCCACTACATCCCGGGGAAGATCATCCACCGATTCCCTCGACCCAGCAGCCGCCGCCGCTAACAACAACAAGAGCGACAAATGGGCGGCTCCATTGTTAAGAGAGTGCGCGCGTGCGATCGCTAACAAGGACACTCCTCGGATCCACCATCTCCTTTGGATGCTCAACGAGCTCGCTTCCCCATACGGAGACTCCGAACAGAAGCTAGCAGCCTACTTCCTCCAAGCCCTCTTCTGCAAGGCTACCCGCTCCGGTCCACGCTGCTTCCGCACCTTGACCTCCGTCGCCGACAAGAGCCACAGCTTTCACTCCGCAAGAAAACACATCCTCAAGTTTCAGGAGGTTAGCCCTTGGACCACCTTCGGCCACGTAGCTGCCAACGGCGCCATCCTCGAGGCCCTCGACGGAGAACCCAGGCTCCACATAATCGACATCAGTAACACCCTCTGCACCCAGTGGCCCACTTTGCTCGAGTCCCTCGCCACGCGCCACGACGACACCCCTCACCTTAAGCTCACCGTCGTGGTCCCTGCAGCCGCCGAAAGGGCTTCTGCGGTGATCAAAGAGATAGGGCAGAGGATGGAGAAGTTCGCAAGGCTGATGGGGGTGCCCTTCGAGTTCCACGTCGTCACGGGTGTGAATAAGCTGACGGAGCTTACTAAGGAAGCCCTGTTAATGGATAACGGTGAGGCTGAGGCGGTGGCAATCAACTGCATGGGAGCGATGAGGAAGGTGGAGGTGGAGGAGCGAGGGACGGTGATAGGGAAGATGTTCCGATCATTGTCGCCGAGGGTGGTGACGGTGGTGGAGGAGGAAGCGGATTTCGTGGCTGGGGGGGATTACATAAATTGCTTCGAGGAGTGTCTGAGGTACTATACGGTATATTTGGAGATGTTAGATGAGAGCTTTGCGGCAACAAGCAACGAAAAGTTGATGCTGGAGAGGGAGAGCGGGAGGAACATGGTTAGGGTGTTAGGGTGTGAAGACGAGGATGATGATGTACTTGTTGGTAATAAAGATTCAGCTGATAGAGAGACTACTACTGGTATTGGTAGTAGTGGTGCAGTTGTGATGGGTGACTGGGATAAGAAGGAGAGAGGGAGGCAGTGGAGTGGAAGAATGAGGGAAGGTGGCTTCTCTCCGGTAGGATTCAGTGATGACGTGATTGATGATGTCAAAGCTTTGCTCAAGAGGTATCGCCCTGGCTGGTCCCTTGTCAACAACAACAACAACAACAATAAGCAGCAGCAGCCGGCGGAAGGACTGCAAAACGACCATGATAACAGTAATGATGATGATCATCATCATCTGTTTCTTAGTAATAGTAATAATAATCAGAGTACTGAAGTGGCAGCGGCGCCTGGTCTTTTCTTGACATGGAAGGATGAACCTGTTGTTTGGGCTTCAGCTTGGAAACCTTAGCTACCTGGCTATCTATATATATATAGGAAAAGGATTAACTAGGCCAATGATTGTGTAACAAACAAGCTAGCTACAACAGTACTTTAAGGTACTAGCCCTCGATGGTATAGTGTACTTGCATGGTTCCAAGCTAGGTACGTTTGATCATTTCTCTCTACTTTCTTTTGTTTCTCGTTAACGGAGAAGATAACAATATTAATTTTGATCTTGGTTAATTTTGATAATTGGATTAGACTATATTAATTAGGCTTAATTTGTGATCTTCGTTAATTTCTATTATATTACTGGCACCTTGATAAGAAAGGTAGATTCTCGGTAAGATCAGCCTTATCATGTGCTTAGTTGTAACCTTGTTCAAAGCGATCCGGTTATAGTCCACGACCTTGAAGCGACCTTTTGGAAGAAGTTATGGAAATTAGTTGTCCCATCTAAACTGTTATTTTTTTGCATGGAGAGTCGTCAACAATGCGATTGTAACTCGAAGAAATTTATCAAAAAGGAAATGCAATCCCTCACTATGTCAGTTGTGCCATATTGCCGAGGAAGACATAATTCACTGACTTTTCCAATGCTAGGTTACTAGGGAGGTTTGGAATAAAGCTTACCCATCTATGACAACTCCGAGCTCTTGTGGTGATATCCTACCCTGGATAACACCAAATAATGGAAGCTTGTCTTGTCCAAACCCACAAAAATGCCTTGTTCTAATGTGGAATGTTTGGAAAGCAAGAAATGAAAAAAAAATTAGGAATTCATCCCCTAAAAAAGAATCCAACCTTGTGCTAATTACAACAAAATCCTTAGTGGAATGGGATTTCTTAGTTCGGACCTCCATCCCTCTCATTTGTATCAACTCGGAACCTACTTCACCGCCACCTGATGATAGGCGATAGGAAATTTCCTGTGATGGATCTTTCGATCTAGTCTCTTTCTCGGTGGATTATGAGGTCATCATTAAAGGCGCTCATGGACAGGTGTCCGATGGAAAATTTGGGAGGTTTACGTTTTCATCATCTTTTGTGGCCGAAGCAAAGGCCCTCCTTGAAGCTCTAAGGTATGCGGCAGCCTCCAAGGATCATTCTTATGTGAAAGCTGACAGGTTAGTTCTAATTCACGCTTAAATTGCAGAATGGCTTTGGAAATGTTACGCATGGCTTTCGTTGATGAAGAAAATCCTTCTCTAATATGATAGGATTTCATTGTCATTCATCCCTCAAAGGCTTAATCAATTAGCGGATTGGAGTGCTAAACATGCTCCTATGAATAATTTACCTTGATTGGCTTTACCATGTAAACAATATGGATGAATAAAATTACACTTTCTTGTAAAAAAAAAATTATATTACTGGTTACGTAATGTTATTTGTTAGAATTTGCTCTCTTCTTCTCGTCCTAACCCATATTGTATTATATGATAACGTACAGCTAGCTAGCTAGCTAGCAGGGAGGGTCTCTTTACTTAGCCTTTTTGTTGGTGTCCTTTGGATTCGTGTGCTTTATATTCATTGTTATTTCTGGTTCAACCACTCTTATTACTGTATGTATGTATTTGCCTTTATTATGTTATATATATACATACAGTGTCGATGATAAACTAAAATGATGAGATGGAGTCAACAAGTGTATTATATATATATATGACAAAAATGCCGGCCCTTTTGTTTGTTTGTTTGTTTTTGTTTCAGCGCCAATCAACTGCCGTACGTCACTTCGAGCAGGTATATATATATATATGCGGCCTGCTAATTAAAGTAATACCTTCCACGTACCCACCAATCTAATGGGTTGTTGTCCGATAACATTTAATTTAAATAGTTCAATAGTTAAAAAATTTAAGTGGATATGCTATTTAAAGAATAAATTATATTAGATAGGTGATTAAGAGACATTTTAGTTTTGATGATCAGAATAAAAGTTATTTATATTAAAAAATTAAAAAGAATACATAAATATTAAATATCCATAAATAAGTCAAATAAAGTAGTAAAATTGATAAATATTTTTAAAATGAAACATGGGCATATTAGGACTGAGTAAAATTTATGTTGGTCCCATCTTTTAAATCGGACTGAGAGCAAAATTTATGAAAAATATTTTTTATAGGAATATGCTGCATTTGTCTGTACTATTTACTATTGTCTTTCTTTCTCTATTGTATTTTTTTCTCTCAATTTCAATCTCTGTCCTATATCAACACCATACTTGGTAACATCATTCATACTTTTCCAATTATAATATAATTGTCCATTCTTTTGTGTTTTTTTAATATTTAATTGGTAAAAAATGTCAAAATGTCACGAATTATTTCACGATTACCAGAATATACACGACCTATCGGTAATTGCATTTGTGTCACGAACTATCGTTTTTCCATCCACGCGAATGTCATGCCGTCTAAAATCTTCAATTTCCGTCTTCTCTCCATGCCACGTAGACGTTGATTAGCCAACTTTTCACTTATACAGTCAGCATTCACTGGCGTAAAATTGAAACTTACCCCAACCTACCGAAAAATTGTCAATTACTCCTTCTCCTTCTCCTCCTCCTCCTCGTCCTCCTCCGCCCCTTCCTTCGCGCGCTTCCGACGTTGTTCCCTCAATCCAAACCTCCGTCTCTTCCCTCTACAAAACCTACCCCCACAACAAAAACCAATCTTTCTCTCCCTAACTTGGACCCACCACGGCGTCACTGTCTCCACTTCCTCCTCCGCCTCTTTCAAGCTCAACACCCCTTTCGACCTCTTCCGCAAGAAGAAAGGATCCAAATCCATCGACGACCGGTTCGAAATCCACTGGGATTTCTCCGCTGCCAAGTACGATTCTAGTCGCCCCGAGACCATTTCCGAGTCCTACCTCGTCGTCCTCGTCGATTTCGAGGTCACCCTTGTCCTCGGCGATGACTCCAGAAAATTTACTCCGGCAGCGACTACGACAATTCTCGTTTTGAGACAGAAGCATCGCTCGGGGAGCACTATTTACAATACGAGGACCCGATTCTCAAATCGGGCAGCCAACATGATGTCTTGATTAAATGCTCTGTCGCTGCCGCCAGAGGTAGCGGACGGCAGCATCCAGTGATTTTGATTTTGATCGATACGAAGTTTGTGATCCGAGTGAAGATCACTCGATATATCTTAAACAGGATCGAGTGAAAAGCATAAGGAAGAGCCATGGCCCTACAGGCCAAGTGATCTGCCGCTTGGTTAGCTTCTCGGTACGAATGACAAAGATCAATAATCCAATCCTGACCCTGAAGTTCGCAGAAATCCAACACTTCCGCTTGGTGATTATGAGAAATATCGCGCACATGAGTAAAAAATTCAATAGCAGCTTGGAAATCTAAGAAGGCCAGAACTCAGACGGAATCCCAGATGCCCAACATCTCGGCTCGGGTGATCGAGCAAGTCCAAGATTGATGGTGAATTTCATCGTGAATAAGACCACCGACAAAGGCTCAACTCCCACCATCCAACACAAATCAGGAAGAGAGGTCTAAGATTGTTGTAATTCAGAACCATCCATCCGGTCGTTATGCGGTGCGAAAACAGCAAAAAGGATAAGATTCTCGTAAGTAAAAATCTTCCCATTCCTAGTTTTCCAGATCGACCAAGCCGTGATGCTTAATACGCCTGTAAGAGTCCTTGATTGAGGAAAGCTGAGTTGGCTGGTTAACGTTTACATTGATATAGAGAGAAGATGAAAATTGAAGACTTGAGACGGCATGGTATTCGCGTGGATGGAAAAATGATAGTTTATGATGCGGATTTAATTACTGATAGATCGTGTATATTTTGATAATCGTGAAATAATTCATGACATTCTAATATTTTTGCTTATTTAATTTGATGTTCTCACTCCATTGTTGCAGTCTTACACATTGAGACCTAATGTTTAATTCTTTTATAGTGTGTTTGTATATTATACATAAATCTGGTTGAAAGAGGTATTATATACCAAATGTGAAAGATTATAAGAGCACTTAATTGGTTTGGACAAGTTTCATATATAATAGTTATTAAATTCAACTTGATTGTATTATTTATAAAACAAGAAATATCATATAATGGTGAGCTAAATATGATTTTTGTTTTCGTTTTTAGTTTCTTTAGGTTTTCATTATTGTCAAATTGAACATGTTTCTTTAGTTTCGACTGCAATTTCAATTTTTGACTGATTTGAAATTGGCTAAGTTTTTAAATCAAACTAAAACAATTTCAAAACATACCTCAATCATGTTAAGTGAGTCGGACTCCTTCAAGCCTATATATTTATGGTGGAGGATTTGGAAGTCAAGAAATATGGTAACTTTTGAAGGTATTCAACAATCAATCTCATCTCTTAAAAGACAATTCTAGCATCATTGGCTACAAGGTGCTCGTCTCTATGCCAACATAGTTTCTTCGCACAATATTCTTCAGCGGCCATCAACTCAACAACAGCGACCTCAAACAACGACGTGGATTTTCTCGGTCGACGCGGCTATTCGTCGGCCATCGGGTGGTCCTGGCAAATTGTAGACAGGTTATGGCGCTTTAGGCATTGTGCTACGACGCGAATGTGACTCAAGGGTGTTAGAAACCGGACACATTGTGCCTTTCATTGTTGATCCTCTAACTATGGAATTTATGGCAATTCGACAAGCTCTATTGGCATCTTAGACTCAACCGGCCAGCCGAATCTTAATCCTTTCCAACTCGGTGGAGGTAGTTCATCTTTTTAATACGACATTTCAGGATATTCGTGTCGGACTACTCTTGCTTGAATGCCAAAATGTCTTGTCCTCATTTTCTTTAGTTTCTATTTGTTATATCTCTCGTACGGATAACTGCGTCGCCCATTTACTTGCTCTTGAGGCTCTACGTTATCCTACGGTTCGACATCCTTTCTCTTTATCTCATGTTCTTTCTCGTCTTTTGTAATCTTTTAACATTGTGTATCACGACCTGATACCTCTAAATAAATAAATAAAGTCGGACTCTTTCATTCTTTTGTTTATCCTCTACAATACAACATTATTGTTGTGCATGCTCGGAATTAACAATCTATCTAATTGTCCTCACTTATTAAGGATGAATTAATTGTGAAATTAGGTAAGTCAAGTTGTGTCCTAGCTCTCTCCATTTTCGATTTTAAGCATTGAAATCAATTATATTTTTTGTGCCTTTTCTAATTCAGTTTAGTATTTGATCGGAAACGAAACTAGAAAAAACCAAGAAAACTCTCATTTACTTAATTATATTAACATTCATATATTGTTATAGTTCGGCTTAGTGATATTTTAATTTTTACTTTTTTGTGTTTTTTTGAATAAAGTAAATTATCAAACTTAAACTAAATTATTATTTATAATTAATCTATTAATAAATAATAATAATACACGTAATTAAAATAGTTGAAATTTAGAGAAAGTTGTAGGAATATTTTTTTAAAGGGAATATTGATTGAAAAAAATAGAATAAGTTTAATGAAATGGATTTGGTCATTTAAAAACTTAAATATTCAAAAAATTTATTTATTAAACTCATAGTCAGTATATGTTAAAATTATATAGGAGTCGTTTGATATGCGATATCTCAAATATCATGATATTTGAGATATTTTGATATTAAAAGCTGTTGATATTAAGTGGAGTGAAATAAAAATTTTAGTTTGGAATGTGATATTGAATGAAATATAATATGATAAGAATATTACAATCTTACCCTCAGCTCACTACTACACGTGTAATTCTCCATTCATTCTCATCTTTTCTTCTTCCTCAATTCCTCCATCAACATTTTATCTGAACCAAGAAGTTTGTTGTCTATAATTCCAAACTTAGCACATGAATTCGGACTTGTTTTTCTGTTTATAATTCCGAACTGAAGAAGACTTGCTCTGTTTTTTTATTAAGTTTGGGGCTGGGGCATTTGCAGGGGCAGTAGAAAAAACTATGAAGTTAGAGATGGTGATCGAAATTGGCATCTCAACCACCTACTCCGCCGATGGCGTTTCAAGGAACAGCAGTCAAATTATTCAGTCATGGGTTGGGTTCATCGATTTAGAGCGTCTTGTAGAAGAATAGAAAAGGAGAATTAAAAATCCACAAACAAAAAGAAGCAGATGATGGCGACATCCGCACTGTCTGACCTAATTCTCTATTGGTTGGTAAGAAGAAGAGGAGATGGATGATTGGGAGTCGCTGGAGACGGTGTTGCATCGTTGGTCATTGTATTGTATTGTTGGGGGAGGAAGCAACGGGGAGAGATAGAGTTGGCAATTCTGACCGTTTGACCGTTTAACCGTTAAATCGACTGTACCCTCACCGAGTTTGACGGTTATTAACTGCGTTGACTTGGTACTTTGTGGTTATGGTTATAGTCGTTAACCGCTACAAATGGGTAATGTTAGGTTATGGGTTTCGAAGTAACCGTACTGTCACCGTAACCATACCCGTAACCATCTCCAACCCGTAACTTATCCTCTATTTACTCGTATATTATTAAAGCAATAAAGCCCAATACCATTTGACTGTCCCAACCCACTTACATTTTAACCTTATGTTCCAACGCAATACTTTTGCTTTTAATTTCAAGAAACCTTATCTCTTAACTCTGTTTTTCAGAATCACAAAACATAAATTCATCCATCAACCATCATTTATAAACAAAATCATTAATCAGATTCAAACTAGTTATATATGAAGAGGGAACGATTGTTCTATTTCAATTATCAGTTTCATTTTGTTTAGTGTTTCAGTACTTAAGATTTTGAGATTCATGTTTTATAGTATTGCTTAAATGCTTCGATCCTCCCCTCTTGCTAGTTTTGGGTTGTATTTTGATTTCAAGAACAAGTCACAAGTGCTTTTAGTGTTCTAGAATGCTATTGTTACTATTGTTTGGAATTAGATTTGGAAAATTTTCAGATGAATGAATGTGTATGCATTTTCGACTTTTCATTCCTTTTTTTCTTGCATATTGGTGGTTAACCGTTAGAAGGAGCGGTTATAACCGTAACCGGGTGGGTACGGGGATGGAACGAAATCTATCACCTAAATAGAAATGGTGATGATTATGGTTAATAACCGCCACAAAGGTGGATGGGTAATGGTTATGCCATAACCTTCCCGTTGCCAAGCCTAGGGAGAGATAAGACTGAAAGAGAGAGTCGAAATTAGTGGGCAATGGGAAAAACAACTTTTAGTAGTAAAGGTGGAGCCGAATGGCATGTAACTTTTTCTTTGATTGGGGGCAAATTGAAAAACGAAAGTGAAATCAGATCTTTATCAAGAAGTTCACTTATTTAGGAGAATATCTAATGGGGGGTATTGATATTGAAATAACACCCATAGTTAATTATTCGACTTAACAAAAAATAACGATTTCTAGAATAGTTAGTTATTGAGTGAAATACATATCAATCATCCAATAGCCCCCATACAAAATAACTTCATAGTGATATAATCAAGTGTTTATCCCAAAATAATATACAAGTTTTAACTTTTAGCTTTTGGCTCAATTTTAATTTTATTTAAATCCAGGTGCCTCAACTTTTATCTATCAATCATAATTAAACGAGGTTGAGAAACCCCAACTAAGTCATACATAATATGTAGCGACAAATTAGGATAAACACTGGAAATAGAATGGACATCAATTAGTAAATTATGACCTTGACCAACTAAGTAGTCGACGGCCCAGTTGCCTTCCAATTATATGGTTAATTTTGACCATGCTAATTTTGATCCAACATCTAATGGAAACTGGGGATCTTAGAAGAGTGTTGGTGTGTAAGATCACCATCCCCCAACAATAGATGAATCGTAACATTTGAATCCAGTTGCACCCGTACTCGACGATACCCAGTATCCTTAGCAAGATGTAACTCGTCACAAGAGCTCTCAGTTCAACCTTGGTGATCAAGAAAATCCCCATGTTTATGGCATATACTGCTAACTAGCGACCATCGACAACATGGAATGAACCTCTTGTTGCTGCTCGTCTGGTCTAAGGAATAACAGACCCACTACCATCTTGGTGGACGAACCAGTATGAACGGGCTAATGGTATAGCCTAATTACCTAAATAAATAGGGTTGTATTCCCACGAGTTTCTTGGTTGTGGTTACTCAAATTTTGAAAAGTGCTAATCAAAAGGTCCAAGATTTGTGGTTTCTATGAGGTACCACAATTTCTATAACTAATAATTCAAACAAACAATAAATAGTGCAAAACTGCAAATGATATAGGTATTCAAACAAATGGATGGTAGTTTAGATTTCGAATCCCATGGCTATTAAGACGACCTATTCAAATCTCCCTAGCTATTAAGATGAACTATATATAGTCAATCAACTCAATTCATGCAATGCAATCGATATTTAGTCTACTATTAATATTCACGCGCTTTCACGTTCGGGTAACCTCACTACCTATCTAGAGATTTAGACCGCGCTCTCACGTCATGTATTTACAACCTAAATATGGACTAATCTAACCGGCTCTCTCTCGAGCAAAACTAATAACCGAAAATAGCCCACGACTCCTCATGTATATAACCCACTCTCTCTATGTATCATTAGCGGCATAGATTACTCCAACTTTATAGAAACTTTAGTTATTTCCTATGGTATAGAATCATAAGATCACTGATAGAATACTCACTCACTCTCTCAATCACTTATGGTATCTGAGCTTATTAAACAACCCTAATTTTTTCGCTCCTTCTCTCTCTTCTCTTTTTCATTGTCGATGGCTTCTTCCATCCTACTCACCATGACCAATGGATCTTCTTTTTCCTCCTCCCACAATCTCCAAATTTGTCCAATTTCAATCAAACTAGATCGTGATAAATACTCTCTTCAGCGTACTATGATTCCTTCAGCCCCGAGACCTTCGATTTGGAGTCTCATGTACTTGCCCCTCATCCTCCTTGGGCCACTTCGTCACATCAGCTACGAGTGAGGCTAATGAAGAGCTTAATCCGGCGTTCACACCCTGGAAGCAGATGGACCAATTCGTGCTGCTTTGGTTACATTCCACTCTTTCATAACAAGCTCTCTCTCTCTCTTTGGTGGTATGGGCGACAACATCCCACCTCGCGTGGCAAACAATAGATCAAAGTTTTCATTCTCAGACTCAAGCTCGACGGATGCAACTTAAGGTACAGCTTCAAACCCTTTCCAAGGGTTCTCTCTCCATGTTCGAGTATGTTGCGAAGAAGAGGGTGATCGCCGATTCACTGGCAGATGACCAACATATCATCCTGGATAAGGATTTAACTGGTCATATTCCGAATGATCTCAATTCGTTTGATAATTCTTTCGATATTTCCTTCATCATGAAAGTCGATCCCCGTCGTGTCGACCTAGTTCGCCTTCTTGTTCAGGAGGAAGATCGACATGAACATTCCACCCACCAGTCAACTGAATTTCTCCTGACAGTGACACTGCCTCCGCATGTTGCTGCTTATTAGACTCATCTTGCCTTCGGCCAATCTTCATATCATTGGTCCTCCGCCAAGCTCCACATAAAAGTCACTCTATGATCACTCGAGTCGTAACTAATTCTCTCAAACGAAAACCTATATTATCATGCTAGTAGAACATAAAACTTCTAAACAAGTTGTGGAACATGAATATTGATGACGTGCCACGAAATTTGAATTCAATGCACTAATGAGAAATTATACTGGATCGCTTATGCCTTGTCTAGCTAATATAAATCTTGTTGGAAGTAAATAAATGTTTGGATCAAACGACACTCATATAACACTTTAGATTGTTTCAAAGCCCGCCTAGTGACCCAAGGTTTCAATTACATGCAGCCCCGTCACAAGCCATCCACAATTTGGGTTGCCTCTCTCTGGCCAGTTTCCAAGGGGTGGGAACTTCGGCAATTCGACATCGGTAATGCCTCCCTCAACGGCTATCTCACAAGGGAAATTTATATAAAATAACCACACAGTTTTGAACACCCAAATTTTCCAAATCATGCGTATCAACTTCAAAAAGTATTGTAAAGGCTCAAACAAACACCTCATATATGGTTCAACAAACCCAAGACATCTTTAGTTGTGCACACCACCTCACAAGCCGCCACCTACGTCTTGTTCTATATTGGTGATTTTATCATCACCAGGTGTAACCACAGTGTGTCCATAATTTCATAAGGCAGTTGGATTGACAATTCGCCCTCGAAGTTCTACGGTGCTTACACAACTTCTTGGGTATCGACATATAACATACACGGAACAACATTTAGTTGTCTCAACAACACTATCTTAAAGAGTTAATCACTCATCTTTAATCACTCGGGTTCACATGGATGGCGCCTCCTCAGTAACAAGGAAAGAGGATGAAGAAGAAGAAAATTCAGATTTGGAGAAAAATTACTGAGAAATAGACCGACTGCTTCATCTTTGGACACAACTTTTTTTAAGAGAAAACTGCGATACCTTCATACCTTGTTCCAAAACACTTACCAATAAGGACAGACGGGCAGATCACACAATAGAATTGCAAACAACCCAAAAGCTATAAAAAAAACACTAAAAAGAGAAGTAATCTAATTCGAATTAGAATTGGGTTCCATTCTTCACTTTTCTAGTCATCTCGTTGACTGAAAGAAAAAGGGGTACAGAAGTTCTTCTTACCCTTTCACTTTAACTTCACAGCAATCTGCTGAGGGACTTTATAAGTGCTTTCAAATTTCGCCTTGTCACCTCATCGCCAGTGAATCCCAGAATGTCTGAGCTTATATTCTGATATGTTTGAACAACGAATCAAATATAGCAGTTAGTTCAAAAAGGAATCAGATGATGATGCACTTGAAGCAAAGGAAATTGCAGGACTCACCTCGACATTCTTCAATGTGAAAATGAGGCTATAAATTGATCGTTGAATTAACTCTGTGTTCTCAGGCGTCAAAACGGAGGTGCGTGCTTTTCTACGGAAACAGGAATGTTTAACAATTGTAAGCTTACGATTAGCAAAAACTAATCAAAAGTAACCAACACTCAACTCAATGTTAGAACCTTAGTTGGTTAATATCAATGAATATCACTAGTATACCAATGGACCCACAGTATCAGCAAACAGATGTATTCCATTTCAATCATTAGCCAGAATGATTAAACGTCGGCCTGATTAAATATTTCCTAAATTTGACAAAACATGGTGTAAGAACTTTCCAGCCCTCTAACACCTTACCAGCCCAGAAAACCCCTGGGACCTGAAATGAATTGGTACGAGACAGGTGATTGGATTTGAAGCGTCCAAATCTAAGTCAAAGAGCTTCACAATTTCAACCTTGCGGAGCCCATTACAAACCCTAAGCTAATGCAACTTCAGGAGGGGAACATCAGAAGAATACCGGGATCCTGCTACTGGTATTCGTGTTTTTCTTGTGGGTTATCTACACTAGTGTCCAGCATTGTATTTAGGATGTGGCGGTTGCTGTTTCTCCAACAAGCAATACTATTACCCAATCAACAAACGACATAACAAACACAATCCCATCAACTAACAATCCCGACATACATAATTCCAAACACGGGTCAGTAACAACTTGGTACTGAAGTACTAGAAAGTGGATCATCGCAAACCTTTAGGAAGCAAATAAAACTCTTTGAAGCATTCATTAAATACTAGGAATGAGACGAACCGTCAGACACTACCAGCATAATTCATGACAGAATATGAGAAGACGTGGATCAATGTAGAGGAAGACATTGCTATGCAAGCCTCATAAAAAAGTTTTAAAAGATCACCTTAAATCTTCAGAGGCTTGAGTGAGGCTTTTTGTTAAAGCTTCAACTTCCTTCACGAGACCTCTTTCACGGACTTCAGCCAACAAAGGCTTGACATCTTCTGCCATGGCTTTGATCTGAGATATCACTAAATCAGGAAAAAAGATGTGCATCATTATATGTTTTTACATCCAACAAAGAAATGACCTTCGAACAAAATTAAGGTGCACAAAGAAATATGAAGGGCACTTCATGCCTTAGTAAGTAGCGGTTGTGCATCTTCAATAACAGCAGCAACACGCTCAGCTAGTGAATAGGTATTGGCAACACCAATTTCCTCCATCTCACGTCCAAGACGGGTGAATATGCCTACCATTGCATCCAAACTTACACCTTGATAGCCCTTCAACCTTTCTCTGTCACATACAATTAGACCTTCTTTGAGGCAATCCAAATCTAGAGGTCCTACAGAGGGTGTTGGAATTGGGTCACGTGGGGTAATATCAATCATAGTTTCCATTAGAAGACCAGATTGATTGACCTCGACCAGTGAATTTCTTGGTATGATTATCTTATCATCTTCAACCTGCAGAAATAATGTTGAGGATAAAATAAAGCAGCCAAAAGGAAGTAGATCTCATTTGTATGAAGAAACAAAACATGGACTGGAGCAAGTTTCGAGACAACACACCTCCACTACTGCTTCAATACTTCTCAATGAAGGGTTCACACGGATGACATTGCCAACAGTCACCCCTCTAATCCTAACGGGTGTCCCGGTACAAATACCACAAGCCTGAGCAAACTCTAATACAGCATGGTACTTTCTGAATTTAGAGCGCAGTTGAAACCCTCTCAACCAAGCCAAACTGAGTGCAAGGAGCACTGCACCTGATACGAGAAACAAGCCCACCCCACCTTCCCAAATGCTTCTCCTGCCAAACCCAAAATCACTTAGTGGTTTTAGCGTTTGTCTCCAAAGGGTTTGGGGAACCTCCAAAACAAGTGACAACGGATTCCTTGTCTTTGAGGATGGTAGAGGCTGGCCGTGTTCTGTGTCTGAACTCATAGCATGAATCAATGGCATCCTCCTTTGAGGCTTGAGGGGTAGATAAGGCAAATTGTTGGTGGAACGATGGGGGACAACCACCATGGACGAGGACAACATAGTGGAGAAAACTGTAGCCGTAGGTGAGGACGACATATTGAATGCAGGACTCAATTACAAAATAACACAGTTTATTCAGGCTACCGTTGGTAAATCTGGTTAAAATGAACCTGCAACCACGAGGAGAACATTGTAATCAAGCAACAACAGCCTAATGCAGAGCACCCTACTCGGAAAACTCATCAAAGAATACACTCTTGGGCCACATATCTGCTTCCTTTTTCCATTGTCATTTCCTCCGGAAAAGAGTTAACTGGATTGCTTAGCAAAACTCAGGGTCATTCATGTTTACAATCCAGGAAACTTCAGATAGATTAACTGAAATTACTGACAGCCCACTTTAGGTACCAAATCATTCATCAAAAGCAAATGAATGAAGAGAACCAGATTTCGCAAGCAAAAACGAATAAGAAAACACCAGAATTGATACAATAAGAACTCGAAAAACCTTTGAAAATGAATAGATCAGGGCACAGCATATGGAAATAGATTTATTTCTATATCCAACTAAACTAGTAGGCGAACATAATAACTGCAATTCAAGGACTTTCTGACTCCAACAAAAATTAGTAGGTACATATCTGTTTCAGAAAGCGAGGTATCGTTTCTATCCGCAGACTCAATTTCAGACCCATAGATATGCATGTGAATACACACCCACACGTAACCGATTCAACTACAGTAAAAACGAAGTGAATTCATACAAGGGTAAGAAGATGGCTACTGAATAACACACTGTTTCAGATGTTCAAACGGACAAAGACGAGTTTCTAGCAAAACGGGGAAACTAAGCAAGTAAGCGAAATTTCCTCCCAATTCGAAAGAGAATCGAATGCCATTTCCCCAACAAGAGAAAAAGGAGAAGACATCGAATTCGCGCAATCAGATCATGCCGGAGTCTGGTGTTTTCTCAAGAGATAAAACGTGGAGAGAGAGAGGAAGAAGAGCAGGACTTACAGGTGAGAGAGAGAGGGGGGGGGGGGGGGGGGGGGGGGGGGGGGGGGTTCCGATTTCGTTATTTGTGAGAACGGCGGCCGAAAACTGCTGAACGGAGACGAAAAGGGGGCAGCTGCTGGCTTAGATAGTGGACTGGAGATGTTGGGTATCTTGTCCAAGAGTGAAGGACAGAATCAAATGAAGAACTAGACTACCATAGACCACAGTACCATGGCTAGAAACAGAACAGCATACGGCCTCTGAAAGGAAACTATTGGTATTGTCGGTTCCCCGGCCCATACCAAATGGTTGATGCCAAAACCAAAACAAAAAAGAGATGGTGGTATATGACCGGGATCAAATTGTCAAATAATCGTTGGGATAGTTAAGTTAGTAGAGTTTTGTGATTGCTAATGTAGAGATTTTGGTTTCAAATTTAGTTACACTTCACAATGGACACCCTTTTACATTCTCTTTTTAAGTGAATTTATCGGCTCTTGTGCCGCTTGGGGCTCTCCCATACGAGCTTGTCCGTTTTGGCTCTGCCGTACGGGCTCTTCCCCACCAACATGGCCCATTATAGGTCATCGGTTGTCCATACCTTGCAGGCAATGAGACGAACATATCGAGACCTCCTTAACCTCTACATCTTGGAGCTCGTGGATGTTTGTGCTTGGTGTTTTCTAAAGGTCATTCTCTCCAGATTCGCTCACCGGTCCAGACGCTGTGGAGGATAGCGATGCATCAATTCTGAGGCCTTAGCCTCCCTAACTACTTGTCTTCGGCTCCATGTGTAGGTTGTTCAACAGTCTGCTAATAGAGCTACCCACTTAGTGGTGCATGAAAGGTTTTATAATATCTCTCAGACTGTAATCTCACAGCCTGGGTCAATTCTTAGATTATTTGCTTGATTGTTATCTTGATCTCTCCCGTTGTGAGCTATCTATGACAAAACAAAATTGTCACACAATCTGAAGGTTGGCCTTCTCGTTAGGCATGTTCAGTTTGATCCTTATATCAATCTAAGTCTCGATCGGACTTGAATAGGTTGGCTAAGATTGGTCACGATGATCAACCATTCTAGCACGTAATTGAAACGATGCGTTTAAGGCAAAGGAGCCTTGGTGTTAATACCGGAAAGACGGTTGTTGGTTGAAAAAAGTTGAAACACATCTCTCCACTCCTACACTCTCTTGATTGTTCCTGGATCTCTCTTTTGAAGTTTTGTTAGGGTTTTTTCTTTCGATTGTCGGCGGATCAAAATTTAGAACTTCTGCTACTGCTTCAATTAGGGAATATTATTCCTTCTGTGTGCTTCTTAATTGTGTTCTTCATGTGATAAAATCGAGATTGTGTTGTTATTTTTAATCAGGACACTTTATAATCGTTAAATCATTTGCTATTTTTTTGGTTGGTTTAGATTTGTATTTATTTAATATTTTTTATCCCTTCAAAAGTCTGTCTCTATCTTAATCTAACTTCCGAATTTTGTTACCTATTTTTTACGATTTGTTTTTATCTCTCTTTTTGTTAGTTTTAATTTTCTTTTTTTTCCTTATAAAAAAATTCTTTTTTAAAGAGAGACCATATCCAATCTTTTTTATTATTTTTATTAAATCTCTTTCCAATATTAATTAATTTTTTTATTTGTAATTATCTCTTTCCAAGTTTATTTCTTAGTTTTTTAATTATATTATTTTATTCCATTTCGTTTTCAGCCACAAACCTTTTTAATTCACAATTCTCAACTAATTATCAATTCTTTCAAACAAAATGAAACATGAATAAGTAAGTTCAACGAAGAAAATTTTGACTAAGTGTACCTGAATGTTTAATTCTAAAAACGTGGCAAACTGTACTTATAAGATTGTCGTGGTTCAAACTACTCATTAAGGAACTTTAGTAACAGCAGTAATACATCTTCACAACAGTAGCCATCCCACAAATTTTCATGTCTAAAATCATAAATTGAAAATGATCATTACATTAATAATTCAAAAACAGCCACAATACTTCATAATTTCTAATGCAGAATACTCTCTAAGTCTAAACTGTTTTCCATAATCCATACCTATAAAATCTAAGACAACATGTCATCAATTATAAACTTTGTGTATTTCCTAAAACCCCTTTATTTATCACCTAATGCATGTTTTTCCATGAACACGAGACATCCGCCGAGCACCTTATTTCTTCATCTTTTTCACAACCATTTCTAATTATGTGTTGCGAGTATGGAAATTTCTCATGCCATCTTAATCTTAGGACATACATCAATAATTTCGCCAATTTAAATATTTTTGCACAAATAATATTGTTCTAGATATGATTTCTCGCTCTCCATACGCCAACTGTTTACCTCATGGAAAATATACCACATCATACTCATACACTATGTTCCTAACGAAAGCTAGTGATACATTCAGTTCCAAAACAAGCGTTTACAACCTATTTTAATTTTGTTCCGAACTAATCTTTAGACACACGAAGTACCAACATATTTACTACATACCAATTCATTCCCTCACCCTTGTTAATTGCAAAAACATAGTTCTACCACAGGCAAAATCTGATACACAAGAAGAAGCAGATCTCGTCCAAAACTGAAAGAAAGATCACTGATCCACCAAACAGAATTAAATTTTTTGAGAAAATCATAATGCAACAAAATCCAATTACGGAACAACCTGTAATTGAATGAAAACATGTTCACGCGGAATGAAACAAATTGGAGAGAGTCTTTACCGTTGAAAAAAATCAGAATCAGTCGGAAAACTAGAAAAACTAGTTCGACAGCATAGGAATCGATAATAAGGAACGAAAATAAACCTTTTCTCGACAGATATGGATTTGGAGCTATCGAAGACGATGAGTCCTTGAAGTAATTTGGACGGATGCCGGTTATAATTTAAATAAACACCGTAAACTTTGTACCTAAATGGATAACATTGTAACAAGGTGTTTACTAAAAGAGAAGAACATCTAAGGAACAACAACCATTTAGGATAATTTGTAACTAGCAACTTTTACCAGTCAAATAAATTACGGAACATCATGTATAAACTCAAATTTGAAATTAACAAAATTTCGAACCACATGTTCCTTAATGCATGAATCAGAAGCTAGTTTCGACCACAATCCAGTAACAAAAACAACCAAAGCGAGACCAATGTAGGTACATCAGTACCAACATAATCAAATAAGTACAAGAGAAACCAAATCATACAACAAAGAAAAACCAAATAAGATTTAAACAAAAATCTGAAAAAGCAAAACAAGCTCCCAAAATAATTAACAACTCAAAACTGAAACGAAACTCTGATGGAGCATGTGGTTACGGCCGAGAGATCCGAGTAGATTCTTACGGCCAGGAACAATTACTTCGTCAAAGTCATCTATCTTGAAGCTATTCCTCGCACCCGGCCGGGAAGGAACAACGGGGCTTCGCGGCATAATCAACTACGGGATAGGGTCTAGTTGGAACGGAAAATGGTAGAGACGGTAATCAGAGTCGAACCTTTTAGGGTTCTGAATCAAACTCTAGACCGGAGTTGGTTTTCAATGAAGAAGACTTCCTTGTTCCTGACCTGACACGCTGACGGAAAAGGTAAAAAATAAATAGATTAGGTTTCCTGATTCTATTGCAAGAATAGGGACGACACCACCAATGGCGATCATAGGCGACATTACCCAACATGCGGCCGACGAGATTAAAAAAAGAAGAGGAAGAAACTGAAACTTGAAGTCTCCGCCAGAGGAACTGAATGCTTTTTTACGCCGGCGATACCAAAAAACAAAAGAGTAGAAGATGAGACCATGAAGGGTTTTGGTTCCTGGAGGGAGAAGGAAAATCGTGTTTCGTTGGATAATGAAAAAGCGCGATTTCAGGGATCCTAATTTAAATTCCGTTTACAAATTTTGTTTTCCCTTCAACCGTTTACAAAATACTGAATTTCTGAAAAATGGGTACCAGTTATCCCAGTTGTATTCAATCCGGTTGCAAAGTTATGCGATATAATAATAATAATAATAATAATAATAATAATAATAATAATAATATCCACAAAATGGTAGAAGAAACGTAAGAAAAAGCTGTTACAAAACCAAATCAAACTCTATAGTACGGTAGAATCTTAGAAGCAACGTACAAAAAACCTGTTAACAGAACCAAATCACATATCTATACTACCTACGGTAGGTAGAATCTTAAGATTGGGCAAGGAAGGGGTAGGTGAAAATGAAGCGCTTGGATTGGCGAAACAGGGTTGGCTGGCTGTAATTAAGCAAAAAGCTGAGCTCCAAAGTCCAAACAAGAAAAAAAAAAAAGGAAAAGGATTCTTCTCATGGTATCGGTTTGGTTCGGTTGCCAATGCCAAGCAAGTGCGTCCTAGGCCTAGCTACATGCTGAAAAGCAAAAGGGAAAAATATTAAATTGTCATGGACCGAAGCTTAAAGGTAGATAGATAGATGAATGGATATCTGTAAATTAATGTCGGAAACGCAATAACAATTAAATAACAGCAGCAGAGTTTGATGATGATGAAGGATCAAGGAATTGGCATCTTAGTTTTTTCCATATGCAGCAGCGTTGGGATAAATAATAATATTGCCTTTCAACCGGAACTAATGCACAAGGACAGAGACACAACACACACACACAGTACTAATAGGTTGCATCTTACAAGTGTAAGCTCAATGCCAGACTAGCAATCAGCAAAAATAGTAATACTACACATCCCCCCGCCCTCTCCCTTTTGGTTTTACTTGTGCACATCTTCTCTCTACCCATGCCCCATCCCCTTACCAGCTCCTCTAATACTCTGAAACTTCAAGAAACAACCAACTCTAGTTAGTGCATCTCCCAAAAATTCAACCTCTTCACACCAATCTTATTCCTACTTTAGCTATATTCCAGAGATACACTAGAGTTATACTTGATCTACACGTTTAACTTACCAAACATTCCAACTTACTTAATTATTGTATGAATGTATGTATGTATCTAATAGAGAAGAGTAAAGGGAGAAACAAAAATTTCCGATAACTCAACAAGATAGTATTACCAAGCACACATAACAGAGATGAATGAAGATAACAAACGGTAAACAGCTCAGCTGCTAATTCAACCTGATATATATTGAGGAAGGAGTTTGTAATGAAGATCGAGGACTGTCATTGCTGATTTCCCGATCCACCTGGACCCCCTGACGTATTTGTTTGCTGCTGCTGCTGCTGTTGTATCTGGAGAAGAAGGTTAGCAGCAAACTGTAATGTTGACTGGTACCGTTGATTTTTGTCAACTTCTGTCTCTGATGTGCCCTGAGCAGCTCCAGAGTGAGGGGTTTGCGACTGGTTTTGGACATCCATGCCAACTCTATCACCTGATTGTGCTTGTGTTGGTAAATAGTTTGCAACTGGAACATGAGCAGGCAGTGGGACTGGATTTTGAGGTTGTTGTCCAACTGACGGACTGTATGGTACAGGAGCATCAGACCCAGGAGCCATTCCGTAACTCCTTTGACTAGTACCATAGGGATCAATCTGATACTGTTGGTTGACCTGGGGAGGAAAAACCATTTGCCCACTTTGAGAAGCCACAGGGAAACTGTTCAATGGCATCTGATGTGATAAATTTACACTGAATTCCTGAACCGGTATGCTACTGGGGACTGAGCTTCCAGGATGGTTAGGTGTACCAGAAGCCAAAGGATATTGCTGAAACTGTGACTGAGAATTGGATTGATTCCCTGATTGTAGATTATTTGAGTTTCCTGCAAGATAGTCAGGTCTCCATCCTTGTGGTGGAGTTCCTCTATCAGGAAAATGTCTAACAGTAGATACACCTGATGCTGGCTGACCACTCTCAGACCCAGTCACTTGTGCTGCTTTTGCAGGTAGCAAGGAACTAAGTGAGGCAATTAGCTCTGGTGTCAAGGACACCCCTGATGATACTGATACTTGACGACTGCTACTAGGATAGTCTCGTGACACTGTTGCTGCCGAGCGAGATTCAGCAATTGGTGGATAAAATGATCTTGAAGGAAGCTTTGACTCATCATGCATAACATCATTATAATCTAATTGCTCATCCTTCCGAACCACAGGATTGTAGCGAGCTTCGTGAGGAAACTGATCCCTGGCAAAATCTTGAGTTGGATGATGCAACTGTTGCTGCACTTGTACGTTGCTGGGCGGCAGTTGTTGTGGCAACTTAAGAACCACTCCATACAGACGTTCAGGTCCAGCAACTTTCAAGACATTTGTCAAGAAATCCGATGGTGGGACCAAGAAAAGAGTGGTGCCATCTTCAAACTTCACAACGCCAGCACGGTTTTTGGAACTCAAGTAGCGAAGGAACTCAGTGTATGAAGCAAAATCATGTTCACTGTCTGGCAAAAAGAATACAATGTCAAATCCAATGGCTTCGGCATAATGTTTTGCGAGCATATCTAATCCTGTTCTGGCTGAACAATTGACCACTTCAGGACTGCAAAACACACATTACGACAGAGCGTTAGGAGTTTGATTATTTGAAATGTTTTTAAGCCAAAGGAGGTGCTTAAGTGATACAAAATGATGAGTGGGAGCATCTATCCTGCCTAGGTTTTAGACTTTAGGAGCCTATGTTCGACTATATGAAAAGAGAAGAAGATAAAGGGTATTATCATGACTCCACTTCCTCGTCACACAAGTTTTGAGGCATTGAAAGAGCATTAACTTTATGAATAATATTACCAAGAAATCCTAGATAAAAGTCTAGAAAAGCTTGCGCATCCGATGAACTGAATCCAAAGTAGTGGTTATCAATCGTGAAATTCAACAGAAAAAAGAGATTGAATGTACTTCTTCACAAAAGAATTATGGTAGAGGTCACAGTTTCAAGAAAACATTGACATCATATAACACATTTTAAGCAAGACAAACAGAGGCTTAATGCAATCTCAGTATAAATACTGGGACATCTTCAGTGCCAACATTCGTCATACCGTATATTTATCTAATAACCAAAAAGGAATGTTGGTACCAGCAATTTATATTTACAAACGTTTTTATTAGGGAAATCATAAAAAGAATTGAGAGAAATCTGGAACAACCATACTCACAATTCTGCTTCCATAAGGTCTCCAATTGGGACACAACGAGCATGACAAACTGGTGTTCCACCCTTGGCAATGATTCCACGCCATATGTAATCGGTCTCAACAGGACCGCCTGCACTATTTGCAAACCGATTAACTTTATCATTTAAAGGCCCAAGTCCATGTGTTCTTAATCCTAAGTTACGATCATCAACACTTCTCAGTGGAAAAGAATCATCATCTGGAGTCCCAATCCTCGATCGCTTGGGTTCCCTCTGAAAATGACTTGAATCAAGCACATCCCATCCACTAGAGCCAGACTTAATTGATTGCGTAATCCTAGAACCAGGTGAAGGAAGGATGCCAGCAGTGGGTGGAGATGGCCCTCTCCAGGTTGGCCCCAGCTGGCCACTTTCTCGCAATGTGCGACGTGAAGTTAAATCATTTACATGATCCAAACCACCTTGAGGACCAAAATGCTGCAACTGAAGATGTGAATTGTGGAGGCTTCCAGGTAGGATACCTCTACCTATTGACTGATGATGCTCAAGCATCTCCAATTGCCCAGTTTCAAATGCACCTTCGTCATTACCAGAATCTGACCGTCCTTTCATTTCTGGATAATGATTAGAATACTCTTTACTAGGTGCTGACCCACTGCTTGAAAACATGATTGTTATCCGAGGATCATTAAATAGACGCCCCTGCAATCCTTCTTTGGCCCTACGAGCTTCATCAACACTCCGAAATTCCACAAATGAATAATTCCTTGAAGGAAAACTCTTAATTCTCTCAATCTCGCCAAAAAGAATCATCGCATTGTGGAGCATTTGTTCATCAATCTGCAGGGAAGGGGGATAACCTACCCACAAAACATTACTAGGTGGACCTTCTTTTCGCCCACCAGAGGACATGAATTGCTGCAAAATGAAAGAATCAAGATTGATACCAGCATTCTCAGTGCATATGTCATACCCCCAAAGTCGGTATGTTTGTTCAAAGGCGATCACTAATCAGCTATTTAGATTAGTAGCTATTATTCCTAGCAACGCAATCTCATTTTATATGCTCTCACGTAGAGATAGCACTCAACACTATTATACTAAATCCTGACGGAAGAACTACTGAAAAGAAATCACTAGATCCTGGCAGAAAAGTCACCTGAGATCTTTTAAGTCCAGAGGAGAACTGATTCTCTCTTGAATCACGATGATCATACATGTGTTCCTAGCAAATAGGAGGCAGGTTAGACATGGGAAAAGGGAAAAAAAAAAAAAATCAGCCAATGATATGACCTCATTAACTGGGTATGTAGTTTAATATCATATATGAAAAGATGCAATCAAATTGAGAGCAAAACCGGAGGGAACTAATAGGAAATGGCAGAGTGCCAATCTACGAGAACGGAAATCACTCGTGTATTTATGTATGCTACATGACTAGAGAAGGCTAGACAAATGGGTTGTTGGGAAAGATATTTGGCTGTTATGACTGGATTTAAACTTTCCAGCTTCCAAGCACATAGTCTGGAAGTTTAGAAATGCATCAACTTACTCTTCTTGAAGGGTGAGACCGAAGGAAATCAACACGTATCTGCTCACCACCAATTCGCTTCCCGTTCATGCTTTTCATAGCCTCAATAGCATCTTCCAACCTCAAATATTCAACGTAAACGGTGTTGCGGTCTCTAACAAATTTAAATTCTTCGATTTTACCAAAGCTCTGGAACTCTTCCTCCAACTGTTGTTTGGATATGGAAGGGCTGATTCCACCGACCCATAAGGACTTGCTAGGCTTGGCCTGTAATAAGAAGGTGAATAAGAACACGGCAGGAAGAATTCCAAGATTGCAAGTGCTTGGTTCGCACAAATGTAAACGTGCATACCCAGTTATACCTAAATAAACAACACTAGTGAAGTTTCTTCATTAAGTATTACAAAATCCAGATTAAACGTTCAATGAATTGCCCGTCAGTAGCAATCCCTTTCCTTGCAGGATCTAAGGTGTCTTTCATCGGCGTTTTAAATGGAATGTATGGTAGCTGTAGTTGATGCCATCGACCACCCTCCTAATGACGAAGGCAATAAATATTTCAGAAACACGGCTAGAAAATCTCGGAGGAAGCTCAAGGCTCTTTAGGTTTGATTTTGAAACTGCGAAAGTATTCAACCTATGACTAACAGGAAAGGCAGCAGAAACTTGATTGCTGTAAGTATTGCAGCCATTGGGAGAGCAACTAAAATGATGATTATTACTATTATCACTTGCTTACATGGAAGCACTACGGCTGGATGCTGTAACCGTATATATGGTAATAACGTAACTGCTAGGTTCCCTATAAGTTGTGAGAAGGCGGCATATGAGCAACCTCAGCAACCAAGGATGATTGCAGCAAAGGTTGTTGGCAAGAAAACGACATAATCTCTAAATGCAATGCTTGGTCGGAAACGTAGCTAAAGTGCGAAACGGGGAAGACAAGCCATTATCGAAGCGATGGCTGTTTGTTTTGCGAGACGAATGGATGGACTAAACTAACTTAACTACGAAGAGCGCTGAGATTTCTTTCTGTAACAAAAAAACGCAGGAAAATGATTTATCGTCCTGTTCGCGGGCATGGATTCATCCTGTGGCTCTTTTTGTGAGCCCTAATGAAAACGCATTCCTGGAGGATGGCTTTCAAGAAACGAATGTTATCGTCGTTGGGGATAGATGGACTCACTCGGTACGATGGGATCGGATGCGACGCTCAAAGAAAAATTCTTCAAACACAAATTGCAAGGGAGGAGATTAGATCGAATAAGATGACGATTACTGAACATAATAAGACCAGTAGACAACCATTACAGATACCACAACAAGGAAGAATGAAAACCAAAATTAATTTCGGCTTAGAAAAACCTAACGAGACGTAGTAGAGATAAGAACAACGAACCGGTCTGGCAAACTCGATCTTCAACGCCACACCACGGAGCACGGCGCCTTGCAGAGAATCCTTGGCCGCCTTGGCGTCCTCCACGCGCTTGAAGAACACAAACGCGTAGCTCCGCGACGAATAAGCCGTCACGCTGTCGAGTGCGCCGTATTTAGCGAAGAGTCCCATCAGATCCGAGTCTGTGGCATCTTGCGCCAAATTCCCTATCCAGAGATTGTTCGATGGAGTTGTCGCTCCATCATCCGAGTCCCTATGCTGCTGCAATTGCCTACCTTGCTTCATCCTCAGATTCCGATCGCCCAAATTTGCTCGATAACAAAGTTAGGGTTTGTCAGGAGAATGGGAAGAAAATAAAAGAAAGCGGCGGCAGAGACGGGGGAAGGGTAAAAGAAGACGATAAAATTTTGCAGCTATATATTTCGAAGATAATGTAGTAAGGAATTAGAGCAGCTGAGGGGATTATATTGGGTCACGACTCAGGCCCAGTTCCGGCCTCAAATAATTATATACTACTCCTATAAAAAAAAAACAGGGGAGTTGTTTCATAAAACTGTACCGGACCGAATTGTTCAATACACCACTTTTCCAATATTATCGCCCCGGTACAATCGGTTGAACCACTGGACTGGTTTTACCGACTGATTACGATCAAACCGCCGTTCGAATGTTAGAGTGATTTTTTCACTCTTTACAAAAGTCCTTCGAAAGTGTGGCAACCAGCTATCAAACCTGGTGTTTAGGAGTGGGAGTAGCACTTCTACCAACTCCGCTAGCAACACGATGTGCTTTATATTTGCAGTAACAAGTTTATAATACATTCATAAACAACATCTTTCACTCTAATATAAAGTATACATTAGCAAAATAAATATAATATTTTTTATGATTAAGGTAAATCGAGAAACTTGGTCAACAAGAAAGCTTAAATGTCTAATAAATTTATGTGTTAAATTTAATTAAATAGCATTAGTGGTGGATATTAGTGTTCACATATGAGAAAGCTTGTGCTGAATTTAAAATTCAGCACTCATGCTGAATTATTTTTAGCTGTTAGATCGTCTTTCTTTTCAGTCTTTTTAATCTATAGGATCAAGATTAATGTGGGCAGTTTTGGTATCTAAAAAGTATTTTTCTTTTTTTCTTTTTTTAAACTAACATAACTCATTTGATTTAAAGTCCAATTTTTATGATCTTTATATAAAAATACTCGTCTTTTAAAGACCAATCTAACGAGACCAATATTGATTTTATTTCGAGGACTTTGGAATTTTTTTTCATCGACCATACATACATCTAAACTACTAATACTTACGTCAAAGTTGTAATGCCTAGGTGTAAGTTGCTAATAACTATGTTTTCTTTCTTATATCTAAATTATGTTTAAGTTGCGAATAACAACGTCTAACTAGATAATAACTACATTTAAGTTGATAATAACTACGGCTAACTAGATAATAACTACATTTAAGTTGATAATAACTACGTCTACCTAAAATGTGCTAAAACCTACCTGTGAGATAGTGATAACTACGTCTAAATTCCCTCCATAACTATGTCTTATTGGCTAATAACTATGTTTTCTTCTCTTATATCAACCTACCTTTTCATCGACCATACATACATCTAAGGTGCTAAATACCTACATCAAGGTTGTTAACGCTTATGTCTATTAGTTTCTAATAACTACGTTCTGCTCTTGTATATCTACCTTAAGTTTAAGTTGCTTATACCTAATATAAGTTGTTGATGCTAACGTCTAACTCTAAGTTAGTAATAGTAATGTCTAAGTTATTAATAGTTACGTCTAAGTTGTTAATGGTTACGTCTAAGTTATCAACAACTACCTGTAACTGGTGAAGTTTAGTTTTGAGTTAGTCAACTCACATGTTTGACCTAATAAAAAAGTTTGTCGAAACTATATCATGATTGTGCTTGTTTTAATCTTCTTTGAAAAACTAAGATTTTGGCGCAAAAGTTATTCAAATCCAAATTCGTAGGCTAAAGGTATTAATTAAATAAAAAGTTAGGGATTAAAATAAAGAATTAATGAAGAAATAGTACTAAAATGACGAAGTTTCCCTTCTACTAAAAATTGAGCAGACTTAAAATTTCAGGAGACACAAACTCTTCACATATGAAAATAAAAGGTGGTGTTCACATAATGTATTTTATCTAAACATTAAAAATGAGTTTGATATATTGAATTATAAGCTATAAAAATGGACTCTGACAAAATTGATTTGCTGTTACACCCCCTAACTTGGTGGGTAAATTTTTATTTGAAAATACCTATTTTAATCCTAAGATCGGTCTCTTTAGATGTTGTAAGGATACTAACATTGTTTTGATTATGACTATCGTTATTATAATTCTAGGATTGATCTAGGGTGTTATACAACTAAATTAGCCAAGTAGAAATTTATTGAGACCGACCAACTCAACGTTCTTAGCTAGATTGGACTGACCAACAGATGATCAAGATTAAGAAGCATTCTCATGGATTTGAGTCAAGAATTTTCTATTGCCTGATGGATAAGCACTTGGACCATTAAGGCGAACGTCGAAGTTTGAATCTCACCGCTGACTTATCTTTTTCTTTCTTTTTAATCGTTGAAACGACGCCGTTTGACTGAAGGCCTTAAGTGAAGAGGTGATGACGTGGCTACCACATGTTGATGACGTCATCAACCTCGTCAATCAGCCACTGACATGTGGGTACTAGTAGTGACGAGGCGGGTAGACGTGGCGAGGATGACACTAGTTCACCCAACCAATGGACGACGCATGGCAGGGATGCTAACGTGGATGATGACGTTATCCAACTCCTTTAAATCAAATTTTCGGTGTGTTTTGTCAATTTAGTGCTCTCACCAGAATCTAGAAATTTTTTGCCGGAGTCCGATGAGGTCTATGTTGAAGATGAAGGTCGAACCAAAAAGGGTCCTATCCATTTCGATTAAACTAGTTCGAGTTTTCGCCAAAGTTTCCGAATTAGTCCCCAAACTTTAGATATATCATCAGTTAGTCATTGTAATATTTGAAATCCCCCAACAGTCAGTCTATTAGGCCTCCGTAGTCCGTAACTTTCAGTCCTCAATAGTTTCAGCCTAATTAGCTTCAACAACTTTACAAATTAGTCCTTTCAGTTACGAATCTTATTATTTTGTCTATTCGACTTTAGGATCGACCTTAAGTAAATTCTTAAGACGATGATATATTTATTCAAAATGATTATATTTAACCCGTTAGTCCTTATTAAGGTTATATAATTATAGGCTAAAACTTGATAATAGAATTATAATTTATTTAGTTTTAATTAGAATTTGGTAAGCTTTTCACCTAGAATAATTGAAATATTCTATTATCTTAAGGATGATAAAAGTCTTCTATCAAATTATCCTTCTTAGACTTCATGATTAAAATAGCTCCTTCTAAGTTTGATTTTCTCTCTTATCTTGAACCAATTTCGAAATGATCTCTCTTCTTTTCACTTCACTTTAATGAGAAGTGATTTCCTCAAGTGGCATCAATTGATGACCCAAAGTTCTCTAGCTATCATGAATTCCCAACTTGGTTATTTCTCGTCTTTAGGTTCATAAAGATGGCCAAGTTTAAGTCCTTATCTCAATTTTCTTCATCGGACCTTCACCGCTTTATTATCAGGTGAGTTGGTTTAAGAGAGTAAATTTTTATCGTTGCTGTTTTTATATTAAGTCATGAATTATGTTATAGTATTTATTTACTTCATCATACATTCACAAATCTCACCGATGTGCTGTATTTTCAACACACTTTTTCTCGTTATAAACTATATTTGTGTGTGTTGAAATGTATTAAAATTCAGGATTTTGAGTACATGTTTAGTTCTCTTGCCCCTCGGGGTTGTGTTATGGTGTTTGGTATGTTTTTGGTACATTTCAAGTGTCATATGACATTTAGAGATGAACCAAGACATGATGGGAGGCCGGAACAAAATGTCACCGTTTAATATTTTGAGCATAACTCAATGTCAGAAGTCCAATTGATGCAAAGTCAGAGGCGTTGGAAAGATAATTCGATTGTATATAACTTTTATGTTGACGCCTTGGTCAAATTCCATAAAATTTAGGAACAAGGCGTGTCCTTTTCTCTGGAAAGCAACCTGAGAGCCATTGTTGGGAGGAACACGACTGTGTCCTTTAGGAACACGGCGTGTTCTTCTAAGACACGGTGTGTTCCTCCTTCAGACGGTTGGAGCGATCTGATGTCTCTTGGAGTTTAGTGGGAAAACCAGTTTTAGACTGTTGTGCATTTTTAGGGATCTGATCGGTCAAAGTTGGTTAAAGATTTTGGTTGAACCGGTTGGAAGGGTTAGTTTTTTTGGCAGTCCGAGTCTAATCCGATTGAGTTGGTAGGTTTAGTCTTTTAAATTTGATTTCTTTCAAATTGGAAATTTTAATCAATTTTTCGAGAGACAAGTTTTATCCTATCCTAGGTGGGGTACACATGGTAGGGGTAGACTAGGTGGAGCCCTGATTGTAAGGGTTGCTGGACTATTGGGTTCACAGCTGGATAACCCCAACAACGTTTTTTCCATTTTACGCGTAAGGTCCTCCTTTTTGTTGGGACATAAAATGAGGATTTTGGATGGAATTGAGGGGTGGAAGAAAAAAGGGAGAAAAAAGAGAGGTGAAAAAAAGATTTTAGAGAAGAAGTTGAATCAGATTTTGGATAAAATGAAGGAAAAATCTATATATAATCACAGTAAAAATCACACAAAAAGTAAGAAAGCAATCCAAACGAACACACCGTAGTTAGTTCCAAAAATTGCACACATCTCATCCTCAAATCACACTCAAAACCCACTCAACCTCACCCAAATCCTATTCAAAACACTCCAAATCTCATCGAAAATCACACTCATCCTCACCATCCTCCAACTCTCATCACATTTGGCTTCACTAAGTAACCAACCTTTCAACACCAACGTCATCTTTATCACCGAGCTCTCAGATTGCATTCAATCGAGATCACCTCGCAAGGAGAGAAGAACTATGACGTTTGGAAAGCTGAAGTAAGCAAAACATTTCAAAAGGTGAAAACACCTGCTTGGCTAACTTGCTCTCATTCTACATATTATCATCATTATTCTAAGAATTCTTCGGATCGAAAGTGAGTATCGAACTTAGGATATATATTGGTAGTTCTTAAAAGCACCACCAATCCTAGCATTAATCCTTTAAATGTTGGTTTGGTAGTTTGTATGGACTTCGTAAGCTAAATAACTCAAAATATGGCAAACATGACTAGATAGAAAGACCTCTTTTGAGTTGAGATTGCTTGTTATATCTTAAATATTGTTAAAACGGATTGATTATGCTAAGAGACTAAGTTAAAAGACATATCCCTAATTAAATTCTAGCATGCTTTCATCTCTAAACACGAAACACAAGTCCAACCAAACCGTTGCTAGCCCCACCCATAAGCAATTACAAAAAACCAGCCCATATCACCAACAAACTCATTCAAAACTATAAAAAAAGTCAGCCACTCTTTGGATCTAATTGTAGTTCTCACTTCCGGCAACAAAATGCAAATTTGAATAAATTTTTAAAAGATGGAAAAATACACATCTAAACCTTGAACTATACAGAATTTACATCTGGACCCCCTACTTCAATTTAACCAATCTACACCTTTGAAGTTTGGCGAAGTTAACAAATCGGCACTTTCGTTCAGTCTCCGTTTAATGGTCTGTTATGTTTGCTGACATGACACGTCAACCCAACTTCCCCGCACACGGGGACTACTGCCTCTAATTTCCACTTTGTAATTTTTAATTAAAATTAAATTGATTTAAAAACTTAAAATTAAGATGGAGAAACGAGAATATAAGAGATCATTTTTCTCTTTTCCTCATATATTTCTTTCCCAGGTTTATTTTATGTCATGGTTCTCAATCAAGATTCATAGATGATGGCTAGAAATCGATTTTGACAATTGAAAGAAATGGTAATGTGCGATTATGAGGTTACAAAATCTTCTCTTCTCCTCAAAGTTCTCATATTTCTGTAGTTTATCACTCCTGGGATCTAGTTAACAGTCGTTTGGATTTATCGACAAATTTAATCGGTAGGTTTCTTGTTGCAGCCATTAATTGAGGAAGGAAGCAAGTTTTGAACTTCATTTGGGTAGTCAGAAGTCATTTTCGAACATCGTCTCCCAATTTTTGAATCTGGTAATTCATTGCTGATTCTCGAAACCTCTACTCTTGATAGTATCTCACTACTATCAAGGACAAGGTTCAAACCAAGGTCAAGGGTACAACACCTACGCCTAAATGTAAAATTATAATCAAGGCCAAGGAGGTTAAAGCTCCAATCAAGGGTATAATCAAGGTAATCGAGGCAATGGTCAAGGTTGCAAAAAATCTCAAGGTTATACACAAGATCCCAATCAAGGCTTTAACCAAAGTTGGGACAATCAAGGTAATCGAGGTAACTTTCAAATTACCAATGCCCCTCCTCCCGGATTTTCAAATCCATCCCCTCAAGTCCAAGGAAAGTCCTACTATAATGACAACTCGATGATAGCTCAAATGATGGAGAACCAAGCCAAGTTCTTCCAAGAGCACAACAAGGTGACTCAAGAGCAAAGAGAGTTTCAAGACACCCACAATGCCTCAACACAAGCTCAAATGGATGATCTTAAGAATCAAGGTGGATACCTCACATAAGCTCTTTCAAGTCGGCAACCGGGCACTCTACCTAGGAATACCAAAACCAATCCAAGGAGCAAGGAGACTTGTGGAGAAATCATAGATGAAGTTTGTGGAAGATGTTAGTGAGGAAGAGGCATTTGATGACCAAGAGGATGAAGCAATGCTTGAGGAAAGTGAGACGGTTACGAATACATCGGTTGCCGAGACTCCGAAAGATAATGTGAAGTCTTAGATGTCGATTGATGCTGACTCCAACAAGGCCACGAAGGGTTCAACCAAGGTAAATTCTACCTCAAAGCCTCCGTTGGTTCCGTACAAGCCTAAGGTAGCTTACCCCAATCAATTGGACAAGGACCTCCTCGAGAAGAGCTTCCAACAATTCGTACATCGACTTCAAGGGGTGAAATTAACAAAACCATTCATGGAAGCAATTTTTAAGATGCCACACTATGCCAGGTTTCTCAAAGAAATCTTCACCAACAAGAGGCATCTTATCGAAGCTTCCAACATCACCCATAACGAGCAATGCTCCGCCATCCTCTCCATGGATCTCCCTCGCAAACGCAAAGACTCGGGTAGTTTCTTTCCCCCTTGCATGATAGGCCAAGTTGCTATTCAAAGAGGTTTTGCGGATCTAGGTTCTAGTGTGAATGTCATGCCTTTATCTTTGTACATGATGATAGACCTAGGAGAACTTAGCCCGACTAAGGTTTGCATCCGATTAGCGGACAAATGCATTGAAATGCCATGCGTACTTATTGACGATGTGATTGTTAGAGTTGGAAAGTTCTTGTTCCCGATAGATTTCCTTGTGATTGAGACCGGAAGTGTCGATGTGACATTGATCCTTGGGAGACCCCTTCTAAACACATCTAAGGCGGTAATAGACGTGTTTGAAGGGAAGCTCACCTTGAGAGTTGGAAAAGAGGAAGCCACATTTCAATTGATCCATGGTATGAAGTACTTGGATGATTGGGATGATGGGGAGTTTGATGACTCATTTCATATGGCTTCGGTTTACACTATTAATGACTTTGTTTATTAAGATGCCTTGGATTCGTCCTTGAGAAATTTCATACAATAGGAAGATGAGCTATTTGAAAGCGAACAAGTCGAAAGTTCTTCATTGGAAGAGGCAAATGTTGTTGCTCTTGATCACCGTATGCAAACATGAGAGCGACCTCATATGACAACCCAAAAGAGCTTGATCTAAAGCCTCTACCGACACATTTGGAGTATGCTTTCTTGGTAGAAGTTGAGAAGCTCCTAGTGATCATTAACTCCAACCTCACTCCCGAGAAAAAGGAGCGATTACTTGGTATACTCAAGCAACATAAGCAAGCAATAGTTTGGGGGATAAACGACATCAAAAGAATTAGCCCAACCTATTGCACACACAAGATCTTGCTTGAAGATAGCTACAAGCCGGTTGTGCAACCTCAAAGGCAACAAAATCTTCATTTGCAAGAAGTTGTTCACAAAGAGGTGATGAAGCTCATGGATGCCGATATAATCTATGCTATCTCGGATAGTGAATGGGTCAGCCCGGTCCATGTGGCGCCAAAGAAAGGAGGGACAACGATGGTAGAGAATGAAGAGAAGGAACTCATTTCAAAGAGGACAATCACAGGATGGCGAGTGTCCATTGACTATCGAAGGCTCATTGATGCCACTTCAAAGGACCACTTCCCTCTTCCATTCATGGATCAAATGCTCGAAAGACTAGCTGGACACGATTACTATTATTTCCTTGATGGTATGTCTGGCTAATTCTAAACCCGATTGCTCCCGAAGACCAAGAGAGACCACCTTGGCATGTCCATTTGGGACCTTTGCATAGAATTCCATTTGGACTATGCAATGCTCTGGCTACCTTCCAAAGGTCCATGCTTGGCATCTTTGGCAGTCTTGTGGAAGACATCATGGAGGTATGTATGGATGACTTTTTGGTATATGGAAGTTCTTTTGATGCATGTTTGAATAACTTACAGAGGGTACTCCAAAGATGTGAAGAGACCAATTTAGTCTTGAATTAGGAAAAGTGTCACTTTATGGTGAACACAAGGAGTAGAACTCGGGCACAAGATTTTGGGCAAAAACATTGAAGTGGACAAGGCTAAACTTGATACCATCTCCAAGCTCCCTCCACCATTCAATATCAAAGGAATTCGAAGCTTCATTGGGCATGCGGGGTTCTACCGAAGGTTTATCAAAGACTTCTGAGAGATCACTACCCCCATGACCCAACTCCTTGAGAATGATGTCTCTTTTGACTTCTCTCAAGAGTGTTTGCAATCATTCAACCTTCTCAAGGAGAAGCTTACTAGAACACCGATTCTAGTAGCTCCGGATTGGAATCTTCCCATCGAGCTCATGTGCGATACAAGTGACTATGCCATTGGAAAGATATATGGGCAAAGAACGGAGAACCGATTCCATCCGATCTACTATGATGCTCAACAGAACGACACCATTATGGAGAAGGAGCTTCTTGAAATAGTGTTCGCCTTTGACAAATTCCAGTCCTACCTAGTCCTCTCTCGAACTAAGGTATTCATGGATCTCGCCGTAATCAAGTATCTCATGTCCATAGCGGATGCAAAACCTTGGTTGCTTCGATGGATACTCTTGTCTCAAGAGTTTGACATCAAAATCCAAGACAAGATAGGCTCGTAGAATGTTTCTGTCGATCACCTCTCTCGATTGGTTGAGAGAGAAGTGAGGAACACAGTTGATGGACCTATCGATAATCTCTTCCCCAATGAGCTGCTCTTCTATATAGCGGTGAAGGAAGTTGAAGGACCATGGTTTGCGAATATTGCAAAGTACCTCTCTTGCAATGCATTCCCAAAGGATCTTCCTCAACAAGACCGAAGGCCCATCAAGAACTACTTGTGGGATGACCCCTACTTGTTTTGAGTAGGAGCACACAAGATCCTCCAAAGATGCATTCCCATGAGTGAAGCAAAGGATATCATCAAATGGGCGGAGGCCGTTCCTCTTTCCACAAATGATGACCATGTCGTTGGCAAGTTTCTTGTTAAGCTTTTCCCCCGGTATGGTGCCTCCCGTATGATCATAAGTGATTAGGGCACACACTTCCAGGGCAATCTGATTGGTATTGCCACTGATTTGGTGTCTCCCATCGAATATCAATGACATACCAACCGCAAGGCAATGACCACGTGGAAGTGACTAACCGGGCGCTGAAACAAATCTTGTCCAAAACGGTCGACCAACCTCAAATGGATTGGGCAGCTAAGCTCGACAATGCTCTTTGGGTGTACCGAACAACCTCTAAAACACCTATTGTTACTATACCACTAGGTTGGTCTTCGGTAAGGCATGCCACCTACTGGTGGGGATCGAGCATCGAGCATTTTGGGCCCTCAAAGAGCTTAACTTGGATGCTAGTGTGGTAGGCAAAGAAAGGAAGTTTCAACTTTGAGAGCTAGAGGAGTTACGGTCCCATACATATGAGAGCTTGAATCTTTACAAGGAGCGGACAAAGAAGGCTCATGATGCTTGCCTCCGCACCCTCAAGGAATTCAAGGAAGGATAACAAGTCCTTTTTTTCAACTCTCGCCTCAAGCTCTTCCCGGGGAAGCTTGTCTCAAGGTGGTTCGACCCCTTCACGGTAACAAAAATCATTTCCTTTGGAATGATTGAGGTAAAGTCCACAACTCAACCCGATCCATTTGTTATGAATGGACACCGCCTCAAGCATTACTGAATTGGTTACACCATTGGTGCAATCGATGAGGTGGTGTTCGAGCTAAGGTGATTCGATACCATGATTAGTGTAGTTTAGGAGTAGGAAAAATGAGTAATATTTGATTGAATGTGTATTTGTCGTATTTTGTTTCTTGTGATGATCGAGTCAAGAGATTGAGTATTTGGAGATTTTCATGATCCCCTTGTGATATGCTTAGGGCTGCTAGAAAATTCGGTAGTAATCAAAGTCTGTTTGATGATCAAAAGTGGTTTTGAGTGTTTGAAGTTGGGAATTGGCTGGTGTTGGGGGTCACACATTGTGTGAGACCATGCACCGTGTGACATCACTTGCCATATGGCATCACATATCGTGTGGTGCTTTTTGTGTAGGGCTCCTGTGTTTAAAGCATCTACGACGTGTGGTTTCTTTACTACCACACGTCGTGTAAGGTTGAACCGCCGATTCCTAACCGAACAGAGTTGAACCGTTTCCAAAACCGAGTGTTGACAAAACTGAATTTCGTTAGTCATCTGTTAAGTTTAACGGTTGACCATTAAACTTAGCGGCGGTTCCTCGAGTTTGACCCGGTAGAACTGAACCGAACCGGCCGATTTTTTGGTCCAACCAACCCGAGCCAGCCTTTTACACGGCGTGTGGATTTTTCTTATCCGCACACCATGTGGTTGCCAGAAAATCACTTTGTCCCCCTTCTTCCCTAATTTTCTTTCCACCCCTTCTCCCCATTCCTCCGCGACGCCCCTCTCCTCTCCCTCTTTCCTCCATTCCCTCCGGCTCACTCCTCCGCCGATCTCCCTCCCTTTCCCTATCCCCATTTCACCTTCCCTTCCACCCTTCCTCCACCCAAACCAACACTCTTCTACAACTCCTCCACTCCACCAGCTCTCACCCTCTGCCACTGGCCACCACGACCAGCAGCTGCCGGCGTTGTCCTCCGACGACCAGAGCAGCAACCAACACCCAAGCCAAGTCTCCATCTCTTCCAATTTCAATTTCTCCAATCTAGGTCAGAATATCGCCCCCAAATTTGACTTTTTCTGATTTGAACGAAATTAATGAATTGTTTGAATCAATTGAGGTATCTATTGATGTTAGTATGCATATCTAGGGTTGATTGATGGATTTCGAGTGGATTTTGCCTCTGATTTTGCAATATTGTGATTTTGGACGAAAATGGTGAATTCATGCTTGTCTTTGTGTTAAATTGGATGTAGAATGCATGCTAGGGTTGTGGATGTCGAATTGATCGACTTGTGCTCGAACTTGTGGTTTGTTGGATTGTTTGAGATGGAATGCTTCTTGGTTTTGGGATGATTAGGCTTGATTTGAGATGTTGGTTGGATTCTTGCTATCTTAGGATTTTTGCATACTTCTATTTACAAGGATGCAAATCTTCTAAGTGTGGGGTGGTATGTCAAATGGTTTCATATGTGAACAAATGATGATTTGTTTGTTTGGATTGACTTTATTATGGTTCCCTTGTGGTTTGATTGTGATGTTGATGTTATTTTGAACCATGCAATTGATAGTTTTTGATGATTATGCATAATTGATCAATTAGCTTTGCCATGGTGATTCTTGTGAAAGTTGAATGTGATGAACCTTGAATTGTTGGAAATACATCTTTGTGACTTGAAATGTGTTGAACCTAGGATGTTGCTAGGTGATTTTTTATGCTCTCAAACGATGACTTGAATTGTGAATATGCCTCATTGCCTATTTGTGATAAAAAAAATTGATAGAACCATTGCTCTTGAATATGCTTGTTGCTATTTGATATGGTTTGTGATTCGAATAGGCTTGTTGCATACTACTAGTCTAATTGATGCTTTCATGATATAACTTGGATGTTGCGTTGTCCATTCTTTGATGCTTGCTCATATTTGTCATGAATTGGACATAATACACTTGATAACGAACTCTTGTGGTAATTGATGCTTGCTTGTGAACCTAGGATTGTCTTTCAATTGCATTGTTAGTTAGTTACTTAGGTGATTGGCTATTTTTCTTTTTATTGGATTTTCTTATTTTATGCATCTTACCTTCTACCATGACTACTTGTGAGCTTTGTTGATGATTGAGTACTTAAGTAGGATGATTGGTTGGCATGCCCTTATTGTTATGTCTAAGGATGGTCACACTTGTTGATTATTTCTGGATGGCTCCAAAACCTAGAAGTACTAAAGATAACAAGAGAAAGAAAGTAGATGAATCTTTTTCCTCAGGGCAAGCGGCTCGAGATACTCCCGTTCCTCAAGCTCCACCTCAGCCGTACCACATGTTTGAGGTTCCTTGGATATGCATGACCTCCGGGCTAGTGATATTCTTCTCTCTCAGCATCATCGGGATGAAGTCTTGAACTTTCCGGTTGGCTCTCCGGCTTGGAAGCTCTATGCGTCTCTCTAGCACCTTCCTGTTGAGAAATAGGGCAACCTACTCCCGTTCCTCAAGCTCCACCTCAGCCGTACCACATGTTTGAGGTTCCTTGGATATGCACGACCTCCGGGCTAGTGATATTCTTCTCTCTCAGCATCATCGGGATGAAGTCTTGAACTTTCTGGTTGGCTCTCCGGCTTGGAAGCTCTATGCGTCTCTCCAGCACCTTCCTGTTGAGAAATAGGGCCACCTAGTTCTTGAGGAGTTCTCCAGCAAGAGGTGGCTTTCTCCCCTTCAATCTTATTACTAGCGTTCAAAGAATTTATGAAGAGTGATGATGGTGAACGAGTACTCCTATCCTCATGCGGTTCTTGAGTTCTACTGCACACTAGAGATTGGCATATACACTTCCACCTCTCAGAAGGTGATTTCCTTCCACTTGGGAGGAAAGCTGCACACCGTGTCTATGGGCGAGTTTGGAATGATGCTGGGATTTCATTCCGAAGATGAGTTACTCAATAGTGAGCTTGCTACTCTTGCCACGGTTGCCAGCACTCGTATCGATGATTTGCATGGTTTTTAGCGTAGCATCACCAAGGACGCTCCTCCATTTGTAGCTCACTCTGTTCAAGAAATTGAAGAGCTACTCCCTACATACCATGTTGTATGGAGGAGGTTTTATCATTTTGTTAGTTTGCAACTCTAGAGTGTTAGAAATCTTCCAGACTCCTCCGATGAAGCATGTGCCTCATGACTTCTACCCCGAGGAGTTAGAGAGAATGGAGTGTAGGACTTGCTCACTGAGGAGGTCGACACCACGACTCTAGGTCAGGGGTCCACTACTCAGGTTGCTGATGTGTCGTCTCTGCAAGCTGCCATGGAGCAGCTTGCTATCCAGCAGCAGGGTTCATATGAGAAAGCTCAGTACGATGCACACATGGATACTACCTCCACTTAAGCGAGGAGGTCAGCTATTATGGCTACTATCTCCACTTTCTACCACACCAGCCACCACCACCGCGGTTCCAGTGATGTTTGTGTGTCTCTCTTTCTCTTAGACTTGATCATGTGTATGTGTTTCCTTTGTTTTTATTTTTTCAAATTAGACTTGTGTTTGTTGTGTTGTGTTGTTTTTTGGATGCATGTTTTGAGATTGTGGATTATTTTCTGTGTTTCTTTTTGTCTTGGTCTTTCTTGATGACTCCAGGTGCTCGATCCTGGTCCGTTATCTTCTCTTGATCCTACTTCGCTCCTCTTCTCGCTTGGTACCCTTTTCCCCTTATCTCTTTTCACATTGAGGATAATGTTTTGTGCAAGTGTGGGGTGGGGAATTGTGTTGTACTTTGTCGGGTTTGGGATCTTTCGTTGCATATCTTGGTAGGGCTTTTATGTGACTTGTTCTTGCATTATGAAACTCCCTCTCGAATTTGAATATGTGGTTGTCTTTGGATGCATTCTTAGTATTTTCATACTACGTGAGGATGAATAGGCTGTTTTGTAGATCATTTGTGGACTGCCTCCCATTTTCCTGAAATTAGTTTGCTTTGAACTCGCACATATGGACGTTATGAGTATTCACCTTTACTTGTTTGTTATTTATGATTGATTCTCCTTTTCGAACTTGTCTATGGTATTATGAAGTCAAAATGGATGGGATGGATCCGAATGAGGTGCTAAAAGAGGCCAATGTGCCCAAAAATGATCGCGAGGAAGGTTGTGATTCAGTTGAGGCGGCTTTCGATCCACCGCCTGTATGCTCGCTTCATCGGGCTCTTGTTCTCAACCCTTTAAGGCATGGATTGGGGTACTGGTGCCTGGTTTTAGCCGGATCCAAGCCCAATCAGAATCGCAACCTCGTCATTTGGAAAAAGCAGCCTTGCGAAAAGAAAAGAAAAAGAGAGGAAGAAAAGTTAGCCGAAAACCAAATACAAAATAAAGAAAAGCATAATAAAAAAGAAGAGGGGGATGCTAGTATACTTGGTGATAGTTATGTTTATGTTATGATTAGGCATCCCCTCCCTCAGGACAAGAAAAATACCCAGCCAGGATCGTCCATCCGTCTATTTCTTTTGCAAGTACCACAAGACGTAAGTGCATTGCAAAACCTTCATACATTCACTTGTTTAGGTGTATAATCATGATCCCTATATGTTTGAGTTTAGTGTGAACTTTTCTAAGGGATTCGGTATCTTGTGCATAATTCAGTCATTCGGTTATCGACTTGCAATCTTGGCATCGTGAAGTAGGCTTGAAATGCTAGGCTATGTCTTTCCTTTCACCATGATGTGAGTTCTCTTTGAGTGTGATTAGTAGATTTGCTTGAGGACAAGCAATGTTCAACTGTAGGGGGATTACCCATTGCACTCAATCTGGTGCTTCAGCAACCCTGCTAGCCCATACTGCAGCGATATAGGGAGTTGCCCAGAGATAGCTTCGAGCTTTCACGCCGACACCGCTTGGACGGACAACGCCAAGGAAATCAGGCCTCCTGTCGCGGCCTCCAACGCTGCCGTCCTCGTCGATACCTCTGACCGTCGATCGGGGAGGCATGTCACAATTCTAGAAGACCACTCCAGGGCAAGGACCTTCAATCTAAATGGTGTTGTGTATAGCCACGTACTTAGCCTTATAGTGGTTCCAATAAGGACTATTGCATAGTCGATACCTAGGTTTCCTTTCAGTCAGTTTGTTTTGGGCATGTTTTATTTGTTTTAGATGTGGTTTGCAACCTTTGTTTTAGTCGTTGCCTGTTCTATGGTGAGCAAGGACCGAGGTTGATGCATTTGGAGAGACTTGCGACCCATACAACTCTGTTTATGGAGTCTGTACCTCCGATCGTTACTATGTAAGCTAGTTATTGAACGTTTGGAGGAATGACAATTCAGATATTCATACGTTTCGAAAAAAATAAAGATCACTAGAAAGACTTACTTTATTGGCACGGAGGCGGAATAATCGTCTATAATCTTCATTTCGGAATGATAATACAAACTGAAAGAGCTCCAATCATCACATCGAATGAGCTTTTACACTTCAATGATCAAATCGATTTTAAAATAAACAATGAAATTAATTAGGTCGTTAAAATATTTAATCCGCAACAAAGAACTATTGCAAGTCCTTGAAATGAAATAGTGCATGCCCGAATTTATGAGACGAATTTCTTTACAACAAAGTACTAATCGTCTATGTTGAAATTAACCCACCAACGCCAGAGATGCTTCCCATATGTTCAGAATACTAGAAAAAAATTGGCGAAAACTAATCCGTTTGCATTCATCTCACCAACAACACGATCGTCTAGGTTTTTGCGACATTTCCAAAGCCCTACAACATATCAATCCACCCAATCCTATTTCGAGGATGAACACATATGAACACAAGTACAAATGAAGAAAAATCTCTCAAAACGGATGAAAGGCTATTAAAATATTCGGGCAATGATACGCTTGTAGCGATCGTTCAAAAATAACATAATTATCAAAGTAATCAGGGTCTAATTTCCCCATGGTCTCTTAATTGTATTTCACGAGAAGTTGTGAAAAGTGCTAATGGGTTTAACAAAGTTGTGGTGTAAGTTCCACGATTATCAATCTAAGAATCAAAATCGGCAAGTACCAAGAAATAAAACAAGTTTGCAAGACTACACGATTGAGGGTTTGACTAATGGGAGAAAACTCCTTAGACTTCAAATCCCCACAGGCTATCTAAATTTACAAATTATAATCAACTTCAACAATTTATGCAAAACAAGATAAATTTAGTTCACCGTCGCAGTTCCTCTCTAATCAATCACACCCTTTTGGGTTTGGTAATCTGCTACCTATCCACAATTCATTCCGCTCTTTCTATACAAAGAGCTGAAATCCGCTAGGCGATAAAACAAACAAGAACTGCTCATACAACGAACTAGTTTATTCGCTCCTGGATGAGGGTTAACGACTAGCCTAGTTGTTTAATTTTGGTGTTCGAGATATGCAAGCTCTTTTGAGAAAATTACAAATCTAACAAGATCCTATCCAAAATTAACAGGCAAGAACAGAAATGAAATCGAAATTAAACACAACCAACCATCCATCCAACTCGCATAAATCATTCAAAGTCTATAAATCATTCGTTCATAAGAAAATCACTTAGGGTTCATCTAATCTAAGCACAAAGTTTAGCTGCTTATAACTTTGATTAAAAAATCAGAACTATCTAAAGCAAACGTTGAAATAAGGGTTACAAGAGAAATATAAAAAAACCTAATTCCGTCGAAGATCTTCGAAGAACGGGAATCGCCAATCTCGATTATGTTGTCCGATCCGAGCTCCTTAAAGCATTGCCTTCTTGTTGCTTAGAGTCTCTGAATTATACTCTGGAATTTGTTCAAAAAGGTATGTCCTTGAATAGAGGAGAATCGACCTTGAAATAGGATTTCAGATCCTAATTTATGTCGGATTTGTCATAGATTGTGCTTAACCATTGTCAAAGATTGCACCTTGCTTAGGAGCATATATTGACATGGTTAAGGCACAATCTTTAACCAATTTTCTAGGAGACATTGTCAACCTTTACACTTAAAACTTGTCAAATATTATGCCTAGGCTTAGGCGCTTGTATTGACAAGCCTAAGCGCAAATGATGACAGGGGTCTATAATTTGCGTTCTTCACCTCCTCTGTCCATCCTAACTCGTCTATTAGTCCGAATAGTGCCTCGATATCATCATGTACCTGAAATCTATAAGAAAACACTCTAAAATGACATCAAATGGACCCCGAATGGGTCTGTGATACTAAATCAAGATAGAAGCTAGAAATGCATGAAACATCCTAAACTTCTACGTCCAAAGCTACACAATTATGCATGAAATGTCGTTTAAAGAAGGACGATGAACGTGGTAAATCAAACGTCATAAAATAACCCCACACTTAAACTTTGCTTGTGCTCAAGTAAAACGTTGATAAAAGCTATGGAAAACACCCTACAAGTGAATCAAACTACTAATCATGACAAAGAAAACCCATAATGCTCAAAGCACCCATACATAAGTGAGCCTTTTATCAAAACTAGTCATAGGAAGTAAAGGCCTCACAAGAAGTCCCCCTACTTGCCACACATCATTACGCATGTTATACCACTCATCTAGACTTTCTCTCAAAGGAAAAACGGCTTAAAGGAAGACAAAAGCACCCAGTCAAAGTGTTTATCGACAATGTTAATGGGCTCATTCATAAACTCTGAGGCGCGCTTCCAACATATGCACATCAACCTAATTTTAATCATCACATCAAAGCACCTAATTTTAACCAGTCAAGAAGTCTTTTATTAAGGGTTGCAACGTGGAAAGAAAAGAGAAGGGAAGGTGAAATGAGTTTGGTGGTAGATGTACACAGTGACGAACGACACAGTCTACTCTAATGTAAAGCTAAGCTTTTAAAACAATACAAACTATCCAAGGATCCAATTTCTATCACAAGGTTCAAACTAGTTCGTCTATCCCTTAACCAAACTACCATTAGGATATTATGGGGGATATTAAAAGACTTTTTGTCTATCTTTGGGTTATACCTAAGGGAAAAATAAAAGGGACAAGATGGATATTTTAAGGTGGAGAGTTTTTAATTAACTCATATGGCACATGACAGTGATATTAAATAACTGTGTTTGTCCTCATTTTATATTTGTTGTGCCTCTTGCCTTGTTCCTACCGAATTTAAGTTTTTCCTTTGGAGGAAGCAGTGTCATTTCTATCAAAGTTCAAGTTGATATTCAATTCTGATTTGTCCTCCGATGCGGTGTTGCTGTTTGCATCTTGCTTTCCCTCGTTCTTCTTTGAGTTCAGGAACCTCCCTCCGCATCGTCTTGCTCTTTTCAGCGCATGGATGTGTCGAGACTCATGCACGTATGGCTGCAAAAATGAGTTTCGATTACAAGTGATATATCATTTTGAGTTGGAACCATAATTCATGGTGGATATAGGGATAGTTTCGTAAGGAGTCTAGCAAGGGAACCGAAACATGGAACTCTCACACAATGAGGTGTGCTAAAGAAGCCTATTTTGCTATCATCATAGCAGAAGGTCAATGAACTATGAAGTAAGTATGATTCTTAAGCGGTATACCTTTCTGGACTTGATAGCTTTGTTTTCCGATTCAGCTTTGCATGTGATTGTCGATGTCTCAATAAGCCATGGTATTGCTTAGCATTAACAAAGACTGGTTCTTCAATTGCATCTGATGGCAATGGCATGCCACCCTGTTGTAGCCCCATCAGTTGAACATGAACATGCAAATAATGCTCTTAATAATATGGAATGATAAAATGCATTCCAATTGAAACTGTTTAACCTTTATTCTAGGCACTCATTCTAGTGAATGAATGCATGTGCTAGATTAACAACCAACTACGAGCACCACTCAAATAAAATATAAGAACAAGTCTACAAATGCTACAGACTATCCTATACTCCAAATGGATTTTAGGCATCGCGTTGCCTGCTAGATGGTAATTCGATAACATGCATGCCTAGTAACATCAAGTTGGAGAGTCCATGCTATTAAGAATAAATCAAAGCAGCTCTAAATAAATTATCATTTAGACTTTGATCATTGGCCTAAACTCCTATCAAATCAAGGTTCACAAAGCAAGTCAGCAATTTAAGTGCACAAATCATATGGAAATTTCCTAAGCATGCCTAGTAATTGATTAAAATGGTTCCATTAAACTTGAGTGTAGGACTAATATCCAGATTCAACAACCCAAAACACTGGCTAACAGGCATTCTATCATACCCACCCTGCACTTAGTTTGGACAGTGTCTTCACTGAACGAAACAAAAAAGTTGCATATGAATACCTAGAAACTGTGAGAAATTGGAGAGAAAGATGCATGATCCATGAATCCCGAGCTCGACGGTGACACTAACTCTTGAAAAAGACTCAAACACATAAAACGAAAAATAAAAATAAAAGGGACTAGGATAAGTTTCCAAGTCCCACATATAATAAAATGGATTTAAGATCTGAAAATAAGAAAAGAAAAAGACCTAAGTAGAACAATCATACCTGAATTAGGAGGGACCCCTTGGAGGGGAGCGAGGTCAGCGTGATGGTGTACGTGATTGATGACACAAGATTTGTCAGATTTATTGCCCACATTTAAGTGATATTTCCTGCATAATTGTATTGCATTAGGTAGAATTTTAGGATGTTTTATGCATTTTAAACTTTCATCTAAATTTAGTGTCTCGGACCCTATCAGGGTCAATTTGAGGTTGTTTTGGAGTGTTTTGGATTGATTTCAGATACATGGCGAAATCTAGGTATTAATCCAAGTGATACTTCATGCATGGATGATCTAAGACAAGTAATGAGAAACAATTTGACATCTTCAAGGAGCGTGGATTTCGACTTGGTTTGAAAACGTTGCAGTTTCGTATTTTGGACATATCTCCTATCTCAAAATTCTGACTGCTGCAAAGCCAGCGGCGTTGGAAATCTTGTTCAATTTCTATAACTTTAATTTTGAAAGTTGTATTAAAAGTTTCGCCTAAACTGGTGAATAATTGTGCCCATCTTTAACCAAACAGACAGAATTTATGAATTAAAAATCCTATTTAAAGGCGGTCTCGACTGTATTTCTAGGGGAAACCCTTTTGGATGAAAATTTGAGAGAAGTTTAGAGATTTCGTAGCAACAAGAAGTCAACAACTTCAAGGACCTCGAATCATGAACGACGAATCAGGATCGGCCAATCAAGTTCTTCAGCGAGAATTGGCGAATTTATGTTTTCCATAAGTCTTTGTGTAAATATGGAATCAATGGCTTCCTACTTTGAATCTGATTTGTTCTTCGAGATTATGAGTAGCTAAACTCCTTGTGTTTAGATTATATGAACCCTAGGTGATTTCCTTGTGAATGAATGATTGGTAACCCTTGACAATTTATGCGAGTTGGGTGGTTTTTGATTTATGTTTAATTTCGTTTTGGTTGTTATTCTTGCTTGGCCGTCTTGAATAGAACCTTGTTATATTTTTCTTCATCTCGAATGAGGTTGCACATCTAAACACCAAAATTAACCAACTAGGTTAGGTGTTTAACCGTCATCCGAGAGCGAATAGACTAGTCCGTTGTGTGAGCAGTTCTCGTTTGTTTTTTCGCCTAGCTAATTTCAGATCTTTGTCTAGAAAGAGCGAACTAGGATAGTAGATACGCAGCCAATTACCAAACCCGAAAGAGCGTGATTTGATTAGAGAACGGCGACGGTAAATTGAATCTATCTTGTTTTGCTTAAATTGTTGAATTTGTCTATCATTTGTAAATTTGGACAGCCTAGGGGGATTCCAAGTCTATGACATTAAGAGACCCTAATGAGATTTGACTCTAGTTAATTCATTAACTAGATTTATGTTAATCCCCACCTTTGGAGCCTGGTCGAACCACTAGTTCAACCAAGATATCTTACTCGGGTTTAACACATTTCATAAATAAAGCATTTAAAACATGCAATAAAAGCTGAACTGAAATAGTTTAAACAACCAATAAGGATCTCGGATCCCAAAACACAACAAGACAAAAAGAGGTGCAACTCCAATTTCTGAAAACACAGAAAAATCGATATCCAAGATATCAAAACTCCGACCAGCACTCTCCCCACCATTAGCTCCGGTACTTGTGACTGAACACACAAATACACCAAGTAAAACAATATCTAATGGGGTAGTGAGAAGCACCGAGTGGCTATATAGACTCGCGTAGAATTGAAACTATACTGAGATTGAACAAAAAGTCTATATAATTACTGAATCTAGTAATGTGACCATGTGGTCCTGTAGGCATCACCTAATATTAGCTACCCCTAGCTATGACTGGAAAGCCTCATGGTGGATCAGACCATGAAACCACCCATGAACACCGTGTGAGCAGCATCTGTAGGCATACTCAACACATCCTACATGAGCCTAATTATAACATGGGGGATTGTGAAATCCATGGATGGGTGACCAACACATAATCGGAATCTAATCTAGCTAAGCCTAATCATGTCCTAACATGAATTACAAATCACAATTCAAAAGTCATGAGCTTTATGCTCGAATCAAATACACTATGTCTGCAGTAGATCACATGCTACTATACAGTCCTGAGAGCCCTACTCTGTACCACATCATAATTCATGTATAGTTTGTATAGTAGATCACACACTACTATACAGTTCTTAGAGCCCTGCTCTATATCATATCACATAATTTCTACAGCAAAATGCGCACCACTTTATAGTCCTAAGAGCCATCACTCTAATCACAAGAATAATCCCAACATTGGATTCATGACAACCTATTATAGTTCTACCCTTAAAGCAAAAAATTTATCCTAATCCCCCCACCTTGGATTAGCTTCCTGGTAGAGTCTGATTTATGGCTTCTTTCTTGAAGCTCAAGCCTTCTGTCCTGATAGATCTGAAGAGCTCAATCAAGGATTGAATCTCCAAAAACCCTGACTGTTAGGTTTTCCTATGTGGATTTCAATCTATAGGATTAGGAGTGAAAGAAGAGGATTGATTACCTTCTCATGAATCTCATAGCCTCCCTGATCCTTGACGGATGAACTCAGACTTCTCTTCTTGATCGTTCTCCTTCCTCTCATGGGATAGGATCGCCTCTAGTAGGTTTCTTTCTTTCTATCTTTGTGAGTTGCAGTCACAATTCTGACTTATATAATAAGTCCACAACGTTCGTTATGGACTTACCACACTCTCGTAACTGTCTGGTCACCATGCCCGTGACCTACCTTTGGTCACGACCGTGATCCCCTGATGGTCACACTCGTGACTGTCTTCTGGCCATGAGCATGGTCAGTCTGGCATCCATGCCCGTGATAGACTATTGCTTACGCATGTGATCATCTACCCATCAAATTGAAACTCAGCTGGTTCAACCTTAAAACTCGACCTGACAGTTGACCCAAAGTTAGGGTGTCACAATTTATTTTGAGACGATGAAATCTTTATCAGTGATCTGCTGCTGTACTGATGGAGGTAGCGGAGATAGCACATATGCTTGTCATGGTGCTCCTGCTCCTGCTGCACTCTCCTCTGCTCGATCTGTGATGGCCTCTATCCCTAATCGAAAGAAGTCTGCCAGGCTGTCAGGTGCTGCTGAGAAGGAAGACTACCCTTTCCAAAACTAATTTTCCACTGCTAAACCGACCCCGTCATCCCAGCAAACTCTTTCAGTGGTGGCTTGTAACCATGTAGAGGCGGTGGTGAAAATCCCGCGCTCATCGAAAAAGCTCTGGCAAAGTCACTCCTTGCGGTATCACCGGCTTCTCTTGATCAAGGTGATGTGAGGCTTCTCCTTTATCCTCTACTCGTATCCTCACTCGACCTTCATCGCATGGTCTAGGCTAATGTCTTCCTCTTCTATGTGGGGAAGCCTGATAGAGCGGCCGTTGCGGGCTCCCTAACTCCGTATCGATAATGGAGTCGATCGATCTCGACGCGGGTGAACCACTCCTTGGAAAGGTCCATTGTTCGTGTTTGAATGATGTTGGGGCAAACAAGTTGAATCTCTGAGTAAGGCTCCAAGTTGTCCTTATTCATCTATCGATCTTGAAGGCCCTTGCGCTCGATGATCGTAGCAACACAAGCGCCCCCTATAAGGTAGCTTTGCAACCAGGACCACCTCTCCTCGAAAGAACTGAGCCACTACATATCCCATATGCAATGGTATATTGATGAAATTTGATTTAACGTATTTATCACCGTAATATAAGTGAAATTTCATGTATAATTGTATAACTTTGGGTAGAATTTTAGGATGCATAACTTTGGATACATCCATTTGATGTCGTTTTGAAATGTTTTCTTACAGATGTCAGGTACATGACAATAATGAGGTATTAATCAGAGTGATATGCCATGTATTGATGGTCTAGGACAAGCAATGAGAAGGAATTCGACATTGCAAGACAACCCGGGAAGCGCAAGCATCTCTACTTGTTCGGAAAACGTCGCAATTTCGTATTTTTGACATATCTTCTAGCTCAAAAGTTTGATTGATACAAAGCTGATGGCATTGGAAATCTAGTTCAATTTCTTGCAACCAAAGAAATACGAGATTCTGCATCTTTTTGGGCAATGTGCGATATAAGCCTTCAAAAAGTGCGGCGCACGTTACATACCGGTGTATGGCGCACTCTTTGACGACCGACACACACAAGGATTTCTCCTCTATAAAAGTTTGGGTCCTCTTAATAATTAGATAGAATTCCCTCGACAAAACTTAGAGCATAATTTAGATATTTTAGAGTAAAAAGAAGGTAACACTTCAAGGAGCTAAGATCGGACAACATAACTGAGATTGGCGATTCCTATTCTTCAAAGTTCTTCGACAAAATTAGGCTTTTTGAGATTTCTCTTGTAACCCTAATTTCAACGTTTTTTTAGTTAGTTCTGATTTATTAATCAGAATTATGAAGAATCCTAACAAATTCCTTATGAACGAATGGTTTGTTAACCTTAACGATTATGCGAGTTGGATGGATGTTTGTTTACGTTTAAATTTGATTTCGTTTCTATTTTTGCCTGATCAAATTGAATAGTGTTTTGTTAGATTTTATATTGTCTAAAAAAAGCATGCATATCTAGAACATCAAAATTAAAGAACTAGGTTAGGCGTTAACCCCCATTCGAGAGCGAATAAACTAGTCTGTTGTGTGAGAAGTTCTTGTTTGTTTTATCGCCTAGCGAATTTCAGCTTTGTCTCAAAAGCGCAGACTGGGACACTACAAGAATTCAGGCCTATTAAGGGGGTTCAATTTTCGCGGTTAAGCAAATGCCACAACAGATCCAGAAATGCGGGCTCGTTCTGGCGGTTAGTAGCAACCGCAACAATATAATCACGACAACGGAGCACATACGCGGCAACCAATTATTCCGTTAAATTCTCCCTCAATTTTGTTACAGTTGTCGGGCTTATCAACCGCAAGAACAGAACCGCCAGAATGGAGTCCAATAAAATCGTATCCTTGCATCTACATAGAAATTAGGTCATCATCTTCATCGAGTGCGGCGACAACAGAGCCGCCACCATTCTACCACCAGCCATCACCAACTGTCGTTCTTCTTGATCCAGTCCATCGTTGGTCTACCTCTAGTCCACCATCGGTATGTACCTTCACCCTCAGTTTGAGTATGGTTTCATTCAGTTCATGATATCCATTTTCATTTTCGTCCAGTTCTAAAAAACTGTTGTCGGTCGCTCTCTTCAACGCTGCCGATCGTCTATTCTCTTCAATGTCGTCGGTCTGCTCTCTTCAACGCCATAAAGGTTTTAATCCTTAGAGTCGTCAAGTTGTCATTTATTCACAAGGTATTGATTCAAGTAATCACTGAATTAGTTTCTTCAATGAAAAGTATTGATTAGTTTCTTGAATGAATCAGTTTCTTCCACTAATCACTGAATTAGTTTTTGAATTAATCAGTTTCTTGAATTAGTTTAATTGCTAAACTTCCAGTTTATTTAGTTTATAAGACTAAGAAGACTTTGAAATTAGGTGGTATTGTATCGAAAAGTTGAGTTGAGCATTGCTCTCAGCATTGGATACTCAAATTGCAATAGTTTTATGTTTTGAGTAGTCGTGTTCTTGTGGTTAATCTCAAATATTTATAACTATTTGGTCGGTTTTCAATTCACAGCATTAGTTGAGGAGCTTGCAAAGTGAATTTGACGGTTGCTTTGCTTCAGCGGATTAGATTATAACAGGTATAGTAACTTTAGTTTACTGTAAATCTCTCTTAAGTGATTATGTCAGTTACAATATTAACTAATGACTAGAAAAATTATTTAAGGTACCAAATAATTATGATAATGATATTGACTACTTCAACCTTGTGGAGGTGGGAAAAGAACCATTGTACAATGGTTCTAAGTTCAAAACTTTGAAATTTATCTTGCGATTGTATCATATCAAGTTCCTAAACAAAATAAGTGACATAACAATGTCAAAGATCTTAGACTTGTTGAGGGAGGCTTTAGAATTTGCTAAATTTTCAAAGTCAAGCTATGAGGCAAAGAAGTCTATAAAAGCTCTTTGTTTGGATTATATAACGATTGATTCTTGTCCTAATGACTGAATGATGTACACCAGTCCTAATGAAGGCAAGACAGAGTGTACAATGTCAAAATGTAGTATATATCAAGTTACAAAAACGTTGGGCGGTGTTGAAAAGTGGAAGAAGAAACCTTAGCCCGAAAAGGTGTTCCAATATTTCTGTTTAATACCTCGGCGTAAACGCTTATTTGCTTTTGAAAAGTCTACGAATAGCATGGTTTGGCATGCTACATAATTAGGTCTATACGATTTGGTAAGACATCCAAGAGATTCTGAAGCTTGGAGAAACTTTGACTCTTTGTATCCAGATTTTGCAAACGAGCCAAGAAACATACGGCTTGGACTTGCAAGTTATGGTTTTAATTTGTTTGGTGTTCAAAACACTAGTCACAACACCTGACCTGTTGTTCTTATTCCTTATAACACTCCTCCTTGGTTGTGTATGAAACAAACAGGTCTTATCTTGTAAAGCATTATTACTGGGAAAAGTAGCCTGGAAACGACATTGATATCTACCGCCAACCACTAATTGATGAATTAATAACTTTGTGGAATGGGGTTGAGATTTATGATGCTGCAAAGAGAGAGACTTTCACTCTAAGAGCATCACTTATGTGGACAATAAGAGATTTTCCAAGGCTTTGTACATTATCTAGGTGGAATACATATTCAAAATATGCATGTCCTTCTTGTAATGTGGATGCGGCCCCTCATAAACTGAAGCATAGTGGGAAACATGCTTTTACTAGCAGTCGTAGGTTGCTATCCATTGATCATCAATGGAAGAATAGGTTCGATAGAACGATAAAGAAATGAGCTCCACCAATGTACAAAATAGGACTGAGCTTCTAGAACAACTCAAAGATGTGAAAGTTGTAATAGGGAAGAAGAGTAAACAAACTCCAAGTGATAAGAAGATAACTCGGGGTTGGACTATCAAGTGCTGTAATAACAGTTTTTTCTTTTTTTTTTGGATTTGTGTTTTTAGGGATTTTGGGTATCGGGTTTTTTTTTGAAATAACTCTCCTCCTCTTCCCACTTCTCTTGATTTTCCATTTAAATAAACAAGGGCTGCCACCTCCCCTCTTTTCCAATTAAATTCTGCAATGTTTCTGACAGAAAAATAAGAGGTGGTAGCCTCTTAATTAATAACAGTAACGTGCACGAAATTGGACCCTGAAATCGGGCCCGAAAAGCATCGACATTTCAGCGTAGAATAGGGTTACGGAACTAAAAGCTCGAAAGGCCGGATAAATTTGGTTACTACAGTTGCCCCACTTTGTGTTACTTTTTTTGTAACAAAAAGTAGCACAAAGATAGGAACCAAATTTTGAAAGTTTCGCTGAATTTATCCTCGCTTTTGTTTATTTTGTATTTTGTTTATTACTATTATTTTTACATGGAGTAGTAATAATGGGATGGTGTGGACAAGGTCTATTGACGCGTGCAGGGCTGGACCATCCAACGACACTAGGGGTGATTGTACTAGGGACTCAGCTTGACTTATCTCTCGTTCCAAAGTGTGATCCGTTTGACCTAGGATGCTAGGGTGAATGTACTAGGGATTCAACTTGACTTATCTCCCATTCCAAGGTGTGATCCATTTGACCTAGGACGCTAGGGTGAATGTACTAGGGATTCAGCTTGACTTATCTCCCGTTCCAAGGTGTGATCCGTTTGACCCAGTATGCTAGGGTGAATGTACTAGGGATTCAGCTTGACTTATTTCCCGTTCCAAGGTGCGATCCGTTTAACCCAGGATGCTAGGGTGAATGTACTAGGGATTCAATTTGACTTATTTCTCATTCCAAGGTGCAATCCGTTTGACCCATGATGCTAGGGTAATGTACTAGGGATTCAGTTTGACTTATTTCTCGTTCCAAGGTGCGAATGTGTTGATGATGAATGGTTTTTTGCAAGAATTTGAGTAAGGCTCCCCTTTTTATGAAAAATATGCATGCGATGGTGTGATGTTTGAATTTTTTCGAGGGAATTGACCGTTTTGTAGAAAACACCTTTTCAAGTGCTAGAAACTTTGCCTTGTTCCCAGGTCCTCCCAGGACCGCTCGTTGCAACAAGACACTACTTTCATGACGATAAACCCTACAGTGGGATTTTTCTGAGGTAAATGTTGACAGGACAATCCGAGCTTGATATAATAATTTCGCTAATTTCGACCATCACTCCCTTTTGCTTGGAACGTGCCCCCCAATACAAGTAGGAACATTGCTGATTGGTTTGCGCCACATGCTACCGCAATGGTGTTAAACCCGCTGACAACTGGGTAACCTTATCGTACGCACTCCATTTCCTTTGTGTTTCCTCTTAACTTCTTCATACTATGCTCTGATCCTGTGATCTTGAGGATGTCCTTTCTACTTTGTCTCTAATTTTGGATATGATTTTAAGACAACAACGACCCTCGTTAATTGCTTTATTGGGTTAGGAGTAAGTAGAGCAAACCTACCGTTTGGGTTTCTTTTGTTTAACCTCTCTTTAACTCTTTCGTTCCTTCAATGATTCTTATTATTATTACTAGCATTTTTTCCTCCTCTGTTTTTCTACCTTACTAATACTTTCGTTTAGAAAGACCTCCTAATGATTAATTAGAGCGAAAGTGTCAGCATGGATGCATTTGCACCAAGTTCATTTGGAGAGTCATGCCTCGTCCATTCTATTTGGCGGTGCGTGAACAACGGTTAGGAGAATAGTATTTGAAAATTCATGAAGTATCCAAAATATAAAGTTGACTTAAACCCTCACTTTATTGATGGAAAACCGACCTCGTACATCTCCGTCGTGAACTCTAAGCATAGTACTTGTTCACTGAATCAGAGTTAACTTGATAAGGGAGCTCATCTCCATTCATGTTCTTTAATATCAAAACCCCTTCTGAGAAAGCCCTCTTCACTACATAGGGCCCTTCATAGTTCGGCATCCACTTTCCTCTTTTCTTTAACCTCTCTTTAACTCTTTCGTTCCTTCAATGATTCTTATTATTATTACTAGCGTTTTCTCCTCCTCTTTTTTTTCTACCTTACAAATACTTTCATTTAGAAAGACCTCCTAATGATTAATTAGAGCGAAAGTGTCAGCATGGATGCATTTGCACCAAGTTCATTTGGAGAGTCATGCCTCGTCCATTCTATTTGGCGGCGCGTGAACAACGGTTAGGGGAATAGTATTGGAAAATTCAATAAGTATTCAAAATGTAAAGTTGACTTAAACCCTCACTTTATTGATGGAAAACCGACCTCGTACATCTCCGTCGTGAACTCTAACCATAGTACTTGTTCACTAAATAAGAGTTAACTGGGTAAGGGAGCTCGTCTCCATCCATGTTCGTTAATATCAAAGCCCCTCCTGAGAAAGCCCTCTTCACTACATATGACCCTTCATAGTTCGGCGTCCACTTGTCGAATGGAAATCTTCTTTGTTACCAACTCTCTCTCGTGGAATACCTGTGGTTTCACTTTTTTATTAAAAGCTCTAATCAATCTGCGCTGATACAGCCTATGGTGGATGGCTGTCAACCTTTTTTAATCAATTAAATTTAACTAATCATACCGCGCTTTTACCCACTCAGCTTCTTCCAACTTTGCTTCCATGATAACCCTCAATGAAGGTATTTCTACCTCTATGGGAAGCACCGCCTCCATCCCATAGATCAATTGGTAAGGAGTCGATCCCGTTGATGTTCTTACTGACTTTCGTTAACCGTGCAGGGCAAACGGTAGCATTTCATACCAATCACGGTAGGTAACGACCATTTTCTGTATGATTTTTTATGGTTTTTGTTCGCCACCTCGACCGCTCCGTTCATCTTTGGTCAGTATGGTACCGAGTTGTGGTGCTTGATCTTAAACTGGCAAATGATTTCCTTTTTTATGAACTTTGTGACGACGCTTTTGGTGATGTTTGCGTATGACACAGCCTCGACCCATTTTGTGAAGTAGTCGATGGCTACTAGGATGAAACGGTGCCCATTCGACGCTTTTGGTTCAGTCATGCCTATAACATATATCCCCCATGCTGCAAAAGGCCAAGGCAATGCTATAACGTGCAACGATGATGGAGACACATGCTTTTCATCGGTATAAACCTTACACTTGTGGCATTTTCTCACGTATTTTACATAGTCAGAGTCCATCTTCGTCTAATACTAACCCATCCTTCTTATCTTCTTAGCAAACATGTGACCACTGGCATGCGTGCGCAGACCCCCTCATGGACTTCTTTTATGATTCTCTGAGCTTCAGGGGCGGTCACACATCTTAGCAGCACAGCGTCGTGGCTTACTTTGTAGAGGCTAGTTCCATCATGATAGTAATCTATCGCCAACCTCTGTAAGGTCCTTTTATCATTCTCGGATGCCCTAGCTAGGTATTCCCTTATCTATAGGTAGGTCCTTATGTCATGGTACCAAGGATTCCCACCAAGCTCTTCTTTGACACTAGCTAGGTTGGCATGTGCATTTTGATTTTTGATTTCGATTTGTGGGTTAACCTTGGATTCATCTAGTTCGTACAGCAAGGACAATGTGGCGAGAGCATCTGCTATTTGATTGTCGACTCCTGAGATGTGCTCAAAATGTATCGACTTGAATTTCGCCACCATTTCCCCTATGTTTTCTGGTATAGGACGAGCTTATGATCCCTAGTTTCCCACTCTTCCTTCAACTGGTAGATTAGTGTTGAATCACCATATACCTTCAAATTCTTAATGCCCATTTCAAGGGCACCTCGGATTTTGAAAGCGCACGCTTCGTACTCCGCTATGTTGTTGGTGCAATCAAAGCAAATTTTGGCAGTGATAGGACACACCTTCCCTTTGGGAGAGACGAACACGACCCCGACGCCTTGTCCTAATGAGTTTGAGGCCCCGTCGAACTTCAACACCCATGTTTTTTGGACCAAGCCCCCCTCTTATTTATTGGTGTTGATTATACTTTCATCCAAAAAGTCCATCAACATCGAAACCGGATCCGAGATCGCATGCTCTGCCAAATGATCTGCCACTACACTCCCTTTAATGGCCTTGCTCGGGCTACAAACGATGTCATACTCTGCTAGTAGAACTTGCCATCGGGCTATCCATCCGGAGAGAGCCGGCTTTTCGAAGACATACTTGATAGGGTCCATTTTGGATATAAGGAGCGTCGTGTGATATAACATGTACTGTCTCAGCCTTTTGGCTGCCCATGCAAGCGCTCCGCAAGTTTTCTCGAGCGATGTATATCGATATTTATAGTCAGTGAACATCTTGCTGGCGTAGTATATGGCATGCTCTTTCCTTCCTGATTCATTATGTTGAGCCAACATCATGCCTACCGAATTTTCAAATACCGTCAAGTACAATATTAGCGGCCTTCCCGAAGTTGGTGGGACTAGAACCGGAGGGTTTAATAAACACCCTTTCACTTTCTGAAAGGCTCGATCACAACCTTCATCCCATTCGACAGGTTGGTTCTTCTTTAGAAGCTTGAGAATGGGTTCACAGGTCGGAGTCAAATGCGATATGAACCGACTAATGTAATTCAGGCGTCCCATGAACCCACGCACCTCTTTTGCGTTTTGGGAAGAGGCATGTCAACTATTGCCTTCACTTTGTCAGGGTCCATTTCAATCCCCTTTTGGCTAACCACAAAACCAAGCAGCTTTCCAGAGGTGACTCCGAACGTACACTTTTCTGGATTCAGTCGAAGCTCGTACTTCCTGAGTCGCTCGAAAAAATTTCGTAGCACGGCTACGTGGTCGTCTTCCTTTTTTGACTTTGCTATAATGTCATCCACATATACCTCTATTTCTTTTCGTATCATGTCATGGAATAGCGTGACGATGGCCCGCTGGTAGGTTCCCCCAGCGTTCTTCAGCCCATTAGACATAACTTTATAGTAAAAGGTTCCCCATAGAGTGATGAAGGTGGTTTTTTCCCGATCTTACGGAAACATCCTGATCTGGTTGTATCCTGAGAAACCGTCTATGAAAGAGAACATATGGTGATTGGCGGTATTATCAACAAGAACATCTATGTGAGGTAAGGGAAAGTTGTTCTTCGGGCTTGCCCTATTTAAATCTTTGTAGTCTAGGCACATTCTCACTTTCCCATTCCTCTTAGGCACATGGACTATATTAGTGACCCAATAGGTATATTGTGCCACCTGCAAGAACCCGACTTCGTATTGTTTCTGCACTTCTTCCTTAATTTTGAGTATCCATTCTGATTTCATCCATCGTAACTTTTGCTTTACTGGCTTGCACTCTTCCCTTATTGGCAAGTGATGTTTTACTATTTTTTCAACGAGGCCTGGCATATCCTAATAAGACCATGCAAAAACATCTTGAAAGTTACGAGTAGTTCGACGAGCCTATCCTTTCCTGCTCGGTCTAGACTGTCCCCTACCTTGACATCTGGCCGATCCTCCTCTGTTCCCAAATTCACAAGTTTCTTGACTCGTAGAAAGGTTCCAAGGATCGCTCTTCTTATTCCGCCATCCAATCTGTTTCTAGGTCAGAACCATCACTTCCTTCCTCGGTTCCATCTTATAAACTGAAGTCAACTTTAGTGTTTCGAAACTCTTTATTGTTTTCAAACACATCTGTAACCCTGTTACACGGGGGAAAATAGAAAAGGAAAACAAGGAAAAACGGAAGTGAATAATATGAATAATGCACGGATTAAGACTTAAGAAAAACATGCTTTATTAACCTCAGGAAAATATGATACATGCATCCAGTATCACTTAAAAAGATACTAGGAGGTCTCCCTTTCTTTATTGAGTAGTCATTTTCAGAGTTATTACATGTGCGATGGTGAAGGTAACTCCAAAGACACCCAATTGCTCAGCTCTTCCTCCGGACGGAGCTGGCGCACCCACTCTATTCCTGTCACAATTCCCGTACTCAGTATGCTAATGGAGAGATCTACAAAATCCAACAACAACCCTTTGGTGGTCGGATTAGTGTAGCTTTCTTTCCAGCGCTCCTGAATGTGCTTGTGATGTGAGGTATGAAGGTCAAGCCTTCATCATCTTCTCTCCCACTTAACCTGGACATTCTCCTCCATTTTCGTTCCCCATGGATTCTCCTTACTTCATCACCCTTCGGAATGTTTCCGAATCCCACACGGTTCTTGTTTTCCTTGACTTGGATGGGTTCTTTCAGCACCTCCTGCCATTATGAGTAGTGGAGGTCCTTAACTAGGCATTTTTTCGATGTCAGAGTCTCTTGGGAGATGTGGGCTTTGGGAGCTGCACTATGCCCTACATACGCGACGTCCTCTATCTCGAAGGTCTGGAATGTGCTTTCCAGGGCTTCCTCTGCAGCCTCGATGTAGGGTGCGTTCGAAGCTCTAGTTACTAGTGTATCTTCCTCTCCGAACACTTCAATGAGCTTCCCAACGCTTCTGAACTTCAGTTTTTGGTGTAAGGATGATGGCACTACACCCGCTGTGTGGAGCCATGGGCGTCCCAGCAACAGGATGTATGCAGGGTTTATGTCCATTACATGGAAATCCATTTGGAAGACCTTAGGTCCCACCTGAATAGGTAGCGAGATTTCCCCTATGACTTTGCGCTTCGTGTCATCAAAAGTCGTAACAATTGTGAAGCTTGGCTTAAGGTATGAGTCATCAATCGACAGCTTGTTTATGGTGGATTTTGGTATAACATTCAGTGACGAACCGTTGTCAACCAGGCATCGGGCTATAATGAAATCCTTACACTTCACAGAGATGTGCAGTGCCTTAGTGTGGCCCATTCCTTCAGAAGGTATCTCGTCTTCGTCGAAAGTGATTTTCCCGTTTTCCAAATCCGCTCCGACTATCCCAACAAAATGCTCTACCGAGACATCATAGCAGATGTGCACTTGGTTCAGCACTTTTATGAGGGCTCGTCGATGGGGCTCATAGGTTAACATCAGGGACAGGAGTGAAATCCTCGTTGGGGTGCGGTTAAGCTGCTCTACTACATTGAACTCACTATGCCTTACAAGCTTCAGGAACTCACATGCATCTTCATCACTAACTTTTAGTTCATAATCTTCATCTTCTTTCCTCCCCTCGCATTCATCCCGAGGAGGGATGCTATCTGGTCCAGCGACTTCAGAATATACTCCTTTTCCTTACCTTATTTCCGCCCTTCTAACCCTTTTGGTCTCGTCTAGGGCATCAGGCACGCCATAGTGGCTTCCGCTCCTTGTGATCTGACTGAAACCGGTTATATTGGTTATAATCTCAACAACATCCATCTTCTCCTGATTAGATTCTTCTTTTCCGATCATAGCAACACTGTGCCCCTCATGGTTAGGGAGCGGATTCCTATTGATATCGGGGCGGCAAGGCTGACTGTCGAATTTCAGCCACACTACACTTACTAGCTGTTGTACTCTATATTTGAAACTCTTATAGTTTTCGATCATGTGATCGGGTGGCCCAGCATGATACTCGCACCAGACTTCTAGGTCGTACCAACTAGGGTACGATGGTTGCAATGGTTTGAGCGGGACTGGAATGATTTGCTTGCTTTTCAATAACTGAGGGAAGAGCTCGGTATCCAAGATTGGGATGGGGTCGAGCGGTTCTTGCGTCCTGTAATTGGTAGGACTGCTCTCCCTATAAGTTCCAACTTACTGGCCTTCATGGTATGGCCTGGGTTGATTCCCTTGATATCCTCCCAGCTGAATAGCAGTATTGGGCCTTGTCCTTTGTTGGAAGCGAACGATTGATTATGGGCCACTGGCAGGGCCGCAGCTACATATGGCGATGCCTGATTGCCTGTAGGCCGTCGAACCCATCCTCTAGTCCTTGGAGTCTCACCTCGTGTGGCATTGATCTCTTCCCTTTTACGGGTGGTATTATGCTTTTTAAGAGGATCATGACCATCTGCTCTACCATGCTTGATCCCTTTCTCAATCCTTTCTCCCATTAGCAACATGTCGGAAAATTTTATCGTGATTATCCCCAACATGTTGTTGTAGAAGGGGGGCTTTAGAGAGTCTCAAAGAATATTGAGACTAGCTCCTTCGCGAACATAGGCGGCTGCACTTCAGCGGCCTTTTCACGCCACATGTGGGCATACTCGCGAAATGATTCGTTCTCTTTTTTCTCCATATTACGCAAGTCCTCCCTATCGGGGGCCAGATCCTGATTATGCTTATAATGCCCCATGAAAGCATCAACAAGATCCTGCCACCTTCTGACTCTTATTCTTTCAAGCTGCATATACCACCTCAAAGCTAAGCCTCCTAAGCTATTCTGGAAGCAATGCATCATCAGCTTGTCATCATATGCGTGGTTTGCCATTTTGTTGCAATACATTACCAGATGGCTTCTCGGGTAGGTGGTGCCGTCATATTCCTCAAAGTCTGGTATGTTAAACTTGTGGGGTATCACAAAATCTGGCACGAGGCACAATTGTGATGCATTAAGGGTGCCGTAAAAATCAACACCCTCTACATCCCGCAGTCTCTCTTCTAAACACTCTCGCCATTCTATGGATGGCGTATCTTCGTGAAACTCAGAATGTTTCACGTGCTCAAACTTAGTGTGCACACCATCTCCACTAGTTTCTCCGATTTCCCTTTTAGTTTTTTCTTGTTCATTACCGATCATGAAGACTCTCCTGTCTGAATTTTCTTCTCCAATTGGTTCCAAAGGAGGAACTTCTGATTCGACCTTTTGGTCTTCATCTTCCCTAACCTTCTTCTTGTCAGCCATCAATCTTATGAGCAACTTCATATGTTCCTACATTTCATCAAACCCAGCTAGTCGTCCTTTTATCTCGTCCATCTCCTTTTGGAGATTTTCCAGCGTCTGTTCGGTCATGATCATAGCTTTAAGGCATGTCCAATACTGATGTGCCAGGAATGTCGTGTGTTGGTGAGCAATGTCGAAAGATTTCCCTGGTGAACAAGCGGTACCAGTTTATTTATTTATTATTATTTTTTACTTAAAATAATACAAGCCTTGCTCATGATGCATGATGTGTATGAATTTTAAAAACATGCATGGATGTAGGGATGGCATCATCAACACATAACAACTTTTTTATAAACAAGATCATTGTTAGTAGTACAACACACTCATAATATTCTACATACCACACTCTTACTAGTACAGTACTAACATGGGCGGTGCTTATTACTACACCACTTTTTACAAACCAAAGCACGACACACTGGTCCTTTATTTATTACACAAAAGGAAAGTACAAACTACAGCTCTCATATTTTAACTCCGGCTCCGGACATGTTTTTGTAAGAAGCTAATTCTTCGTAGAGGTGGCTTAAGAAGGTTGTTGTCTCCCCACCTTCTTCTCCCATGGCTTCCATCATCTCCATGTGGTATTCGACGTCTGCTGGCAAAAAGCGCGCCCTTTTTTCGATGATCTTCTTCATCCCACCCATAGCTTGCACTACTATGTGAATATCATCTTCATTTGCCCTTCGTTCCTATACTTCTCTTTCTAGAGAGCTGGTCCGTTCCTCGTATTCCCTAACTTTTTGCTTAAGCATCCTGACCTGTGCCCCTAATTGGTGAATTTCATCTCTCTGACTTTCAACGGTCCCCCTATGCTTTGGGTCGGCCTTTTATAACTTCCTGATTATCCTATTCAGATCCCAATTATCCCCTTCTACCAAACTCAGTTGTCCCTCCTTAGATTTTAGCTGCCCTTTTAGCTTGTGACTCTCAATCTACAGGTCTTCGAACTTACCGTTCAGTTCGTCATACTCCTCCATACTGACTCCGACATCTTGAGAACTTGACGCACTCATTCTCCTCTTACGCCCTCCTCTTGGGAATCTTGTAGATTGCCTGCTCCCATAGATTCCTTGCCATTCAGGATAATCATCAGTCACTCGGTCGTGGATATCCCTCGCTTCTGTGCAACTCAGCATGCAGTCAATCCTTCTTTCCTTTTCTTAACCCATGAGTGCTGCTTCTATCTTGGTTTTGTGGTCACCGTTACCCCCCCCCCATCCCTTTCGTGTCTGGTATGAAATGTAAACATCCCATTTTCCTTCTGAACATGGTAGGAGCGCATGCTACAACCCCTTGGTCCTACCAAAGGGACCCAAGGATTATCCCCACATCTATATAATACATCCATTTTTGTCATCCACAAGGCTTTCTAGTGGAGCTAACTTCCTTGAAAGGTGGCAAAACACCTTTCCCATTGGCTTGGTGTGGCGTTCTCATACCCTATTCCGGCTTGGATAAACTCCTTAATCATGCTGGGTGATCCATGGAAAGCTTTGTTGTACCGGACATTAGGTATTCCTAACTCCGGCGATGGCTTCAAATGGCCAAAGATCCATGTGACTAACAAGGAAGCGCTGTCGTACAGAGTTTCCTCGGCTAGCTGGTAGCAGTTGTCAAGAGCCATGAAGGTTTCTGCCAGAATTGCATATGTGGGGTTCGCCCTGTGGTAGTCTGCCACAAAAGCTCTGATAGCATTTTCCAATGAAGTATATTGCACTGGGATACAGTACTACTCCATAGAGGATCAGTGCCAAAGCGTTGACTCGCCCATGACATGTCGTACTCTTGTTGCGGATGTATCCTAGCAAATACCTGATGGGTAAATACTCACTAGTTGTCCCAACCTGAATTTGGTCCTTCAGCTTATCCTTTGTTACCCTCCAGAATGCAGGATAGTGACTTTTTGACGTTGGGCCTAGATTGAGTTGTGTATACCTTGCCAAGTGGGAGGTCCCTGAGATGGAGGATTGATCCATATTCCTCGGCTAGTGGCAAAATGTCTATGTCATTGATTATGAAGCAGTGAAACTGCGGATCCCAAAAAAACAAAGACGAATGCAAATGCATGAATGCAAAGGTTTGTTGCGAGTAACTAAATCCGAGAATCATGCGCTGAGCCATTAATAGAAATTAGAAGGCTACTTAATCCATTAATATTATGATTTTTCACATGCATCCCAAAATTTGCAGGTGATGCCAAGAGTTTTACGCATGTCACCATGCGTGTGTGCCGTGGTTTACCCTATTACTATTACAAAATTGGGGTATTCAGCTAAAACCTCAAGATAGGCGAGGCGCCAGATACCGTCTTATATACTTCCGACTACCATCCTACGTCTGCGCTACCCGTCTAGGTCCTACTAAGGTTCTTCTGTGATGCATACAAAATTGGGAAGAACTTTGACTATGCTACTTTCGATCTCTAGCCACTGTCCTCCCCATTTCTGATGAACAAACCGGCTCCGTACAATGGGATCCCAAAACTTCTCAAGTTGACATCCCTAAAGACTGCTTGGTTATACTCTTCCTCAAGGTAGAAGGTGTTCTCGATCTGTACCTCTGAGAGAATCCCAGTGCTTTCCTTCATTCTGCCATCACAGTAGTAGTTTTTGGCTAACTGCAGGACAGTCGAGATTGGGTCGTGCTCTGTATTGTTCAGCACCATTAGCAGTTATGGTTTCGTTCCTAACCATGAATGCCAATAGCAGTCGGGCTTCAACGGGGAAGGAGTCGTACAATGCGGCGGGATGAAGAAGATGTTCATGCTCATGTAACACGGATACCAATCAAGATGTCGGATCTGAGTGCTCACTCGCCCGTTTCTAAGCTGTGCAATCATCCTCAAAGCCTCAACCATGAATGCATTTCTTTTGGGTAGCGTCCATTCCACGATTTCTCTTTGCAGGGCAGTAGGAGGAGCCCCGAAAAGGGTTCGAGTTCACCAGAAATATTCATCTAATGGCAAAGGATATGTAAATCTAGGGATTAGCTACGCGCAACAGATCTTGATTTTAAAAAATATGATGTGATGCATGCTCATGATTGATGACGATCACAAAATAAGGCCAACATGTAAATTAAGCAATAATAATACATTAAATCATATATATTCCCTATTCCGGCTTTTTCTAGGTTTTGAGCTTTCAAATGGGTTGGTGAGGATCTATCCTAGGCAGGCTGAGGGAGGCTTATAGGCGTACTATATGAGGCGAATATAGCTAATTCTGGTGTGACTCAATACTGGGATGACGGTTCACGCGCCCTTACTATTGTAAACGCAAACGCTACTTCACTCAAAATTCTACCTAAGGGTGAAGCTCGGGTGTAGAGCATGCATATGCATGAATACTGGAAATTAAATAGCGCATATAGGGAAAGTAAAGCCACGTTAAAGAAATTAAACATCCAAACTTATCGATATTTCATTTTTGTAGCTAGCCTCCTTTGGAGAGTTCCTATCACCCCCAGCGGAGTTGCCATCTGTCGTGAATGTTTCCGTCCGCCGGGCCGATGGCTCGAAATTGGTTTCGGAGTCGCCACCAATCTTTAGAAGCGGATTGGATGCTTTCGACATAACCCAGGTCCCTTTCGACGCGAGTTAGATCAGGTGTACGGAACGGAGATCTTAGATTTAGGAGGCAGTTACGTGCGGGGAAGGATTAGTACCCCCGCAACTCCTGGTAAATTGGTACTACGAAATTCGATAAGTTATGTTTTTTTTTCTTTGCTTTAGTGGCTAAATTATATTTTAGTTGAATATGGAAGGTTATGTAATTTTTAGTGAATATTTTTAACCATACTGTACAACCAACACCCATTTGAATTAATACCAAGAAACGGCCAAAAGTATATTTATTATGAGTATTTGCGAATTCCCACTTTTGACTAATTAATAATTTTGCAAAATCCGAAACGCTTGTCGTAGTACGAAATTCATAAAACATTGCTATATTTTTCTAAAGGATTATTCTTAAGACATTTTCACATTATTTTCCAAATGACAAATTAAATAACTTGTATTAACTTGGGTTGACATAATTTAAAACACTTTGCAGGACGGGAAACAATCCTTTATTTGCCTAAATATGCCACAAATATTTTCGGAAACTTAGCAGTTATATTGTAGTTATCTTAATGTTAATTAAAATACTACATTGATTCGAATAAATGTAAAGTTTCGAGTTTTTTTAAGTTTACAATATTAATTCAAAAACACCGAATAAAATTAAGGTACTTGGGACCTTTATTATGCTATTATTCTACACTTATCTCGATTTTATTTCGCTCTTAATACGACTTTAACTCGACACGAATGTGACTTAAATGGCAAAAAGGCTTGGCCTTTCTGAATTAATTGGGCCCAAGCCTAAGTTGGGCCCAACCAACTAAAGGGCCTGATCCGACGGTTGAGGTGAGGCATCCCGCACGCTCGGCCGGTCTAACAGGTTAACCGCGGTTCGACTAGAAAAGTGAAAAGACAAAATTGACCCTGGGCTTTTGCGCGCTGAAGCAGGGAGGTAGGGGCAATCCATTCATTTCACTCCAACCGTAATAGGACGTATAAAAGGGCCATTTACAGCCTCCCACTCTCTCTCCTCTCCTCCTCTGCTCTCAATTCTCTCTGACTGCTCTCTAAAAACCTCTCCCCTCTCTCTAACTCTCTTCCTCTCTTCTCTTCTTCTTCCTCTCGGTCATCGCCTCCTCCGTCGCTGAGAGGTTTCCGCTTCCTCTTCCCCTTTCTTTTTTCCCTCTCTTCTTCCCCTTCTCCTTCTCCTCTACTTCCTCCTTCCTCTCTTCTTTTCCTTCTCGGCGGCGGCTGCCCCCTTTTCCTTTTCCTTTTTTTTTTCCTTTTGCCTGATCCTTTCTCCTCTTCCTCTCCGTCCTCAGTCATTAATAACGAGAAAAAAGGTAAAAACATTTTTGAAATTCCTTTTTTTCTCTTGTTTAACCCAGATCCGGGCTTGCATGTCGTCATTGGAGATTCCGACGGGTCCTGCGGTGACATGCAAGTCCCGATCTGTAAACCTAGGGTTGAAACCCCTTCTTATTTATTTTGGTGATTTAATTTGTTCTGTTTTCGATTTCTTGGTTAGGGGTAGAACTCGATGGCAATGGTGGAGAAATAGAGATAGAAAGAAATCAGCTTGGTAAAAAAAGTCTGGTCTATTTTTATTGATACTTGTGTCTTGATTACCTGACTAAGAAACTGACTTAGTTTCGTCATTTACATTATAGTAGTAGTTTGAATATTTTATCCAAGTTCTATTTAATAAAACTTGACTTTAGAAAATGTTTTAAAAAATGTCAGCAACATGTTTAGTCGGATAATCTATGTTTTAACTTGATTATACTGCGAGTTTCATGACCTTTTGGATCCCTGGTGAAAGATGGGTTTATGTGTTTATCATAATTTCTAGCAACTTTAGTTGATTTTTAAAGCTGATTTTAAGAGTTTGTTAGCCTTATTTACTAACATGAAACGTTCACTCAGTTAGTCACAATGCACACTAGAATCGAAGATAGTTTAAGGGAGTATAAGTACAAAAATGTGTATGTATGAATGTTGTCTGAATGCTTTCGAATAGGAATGTTTGAATGATTACCTTTGAATCAAAACTTCTTTTCTTTTGTCGTGTTTCAGGTGGCAGCCCCTTTGCAAGCGACGTCAAAGCGAATGACGACATAAATTTTAGTACTTAGTTTTAGTTTGTTTTTGTAATGTTTTGTAATAGCTTTTTTTCTTTTGTTTGAACTTGTGTTTTTAGGGATTTTGGGTGTAGGGATTTTTTTGGGAACAACTTTCCTCCCTTTCCCTGTTCTCTTGATTTTCCATTTAAATAAAAAAGGCTGCCACCTCCCCTCTTCTCCAATTAAATTCTGCAACGTTTTTTACAGAAAAACAAGACGTGGCATCCTCTTAATTAATAACAGTAACTGGCCCGAAATTGGGCCTTGAAATCAGGCCTTAAATCGGGGCTGAAAAGCATCGACATTTCAGCATAGAATAGGGTAATGGAACTAAAAGCTCGAAAGCCCGGAAAAATTTGGTTACTACATTAGCCTCAATTTTATTTCGATCCATCTAAGAGGAAACGAGGCATTACATATGTTTTGAAAAAAGCCGGAGAAGTATAAGTGAGGAACAGGCGAGACTGAGTTTTGATGATAATCTCAGGAATGTTTCATCAGGCATCGCTAAAGCATAGTGGGGTGCATTTTTGAAGATATGCACAAATGAAGAGAATAAGGTATATAAATATGAAAAAATCTCTGTTGTTCATCTTAGTACTAATATTCATTTCAAAATTGTTTTGAACTTCTTTTAGAAAAAGGTAGAGCAAAACAAAAACATAAGGAGATATAAAAGTGGAATCACATAGGTGGGTTGAGGCCATACTCTCACTACTATGAGTAGATTTTTCAATAGACTAGCATAGCACCTTTTAGAATAAAGGTTTGAAGGCGAGCTAACCAAAGGGTGGATGGAACCTTGAAAAATCCTCATGCTATCGCAATAACGGTAGCTATAGTTATTCATTTAGTTAGTTTATCTAGTTCATTGTTTATAGTGTTAATAATTGTCTATCTACCATTGCAGGATCATATCCTCTACTATGAGCAACAAGGGGTCCTCGATAAGAAGGTTATGGTGATTCACTAAATTTAGCGTTTCATAATCTAGATCTAGACTACAAAGGAGAGCATTCTGGGAGAGTGATGACTAAGGGTAAATCTGTTAACCCATCACAAGTTAACTATGTCAAACTTCTTTATAGTTAAGTTAGTGTGCTTCCTTCTTTTGTTTTGGTTAAAACAGTATATGAGAATGAACTGTTGTGAACTGTTTGTCAATTGAATTGGAACACATCTAGTAGTAGAGTTTCTGGCGCCTCCTTTACATATACACACACTATTGATGGTCGTCCTGAATTTAAGGAACCTCTTTATCGCTGGAATGAAGAGTGGCTTCAAAGGGAAGCTAGAAGAGGGAATGAGTGAAAGAGGGTGGATGCTTAGGCAGAGCGTTATGCTTAGTTGGAGAATAAGGTCACACAAAAAGAAAAATCAAGCCAAGTAAGTTTAATTCCACTTTATATAAGTTAAGTGAATTAATTTTTCTTCTTAACTGCTTTATTAACAATCCTTCGTATTATATGTAGCCATATCTTATCTTAGACGATGATTGTGATCCGAGCAAGAGGAGATGCAAGAAAAAAGAGGATGAATCTGATTAAAGTATAATTCTGAAGACTTGTATGAAGTTGGATATGTTATTCTAAAGACTTGTATGAAGTGTAATAAGTTTTGGACACTTGTAGGAAGTTCCTTATGTGTTTCTTAAGACTTTTAGGTCATTGAATTTCAAAACAGTTTGTTTGTTTCAGGTTGAATATGTGCACATTAGGGCTATGATTTCAGAGCAAAACGATAAATATTATATATTTGTTAAGAAGCTTGTCTTCTATGGTGTAAATGTTGTGTTGTAATGTTGTTAGCTGCGGAAAAAGGTGTCATTTGATGACCAAAGTAGCAGATAAAAGCTACTGCCCAAAATGGTTAATGTCGGTTTCCAGGGTTATATGAAACCCTAAATCGTGAGAACCTACAACCCAGAATCCGGTTCCTTTATCGGTTCTCGCGGTTACATGAAACCTAAAACCGTGATAACCGAAAACTCTTAATATGGTTCTCACGGGTATGAACCACGCCAAGTAACCGTGAAACCCAACCTGAGACGCGGGATCGTGACGGCAACGGAGTTATGTCAGTTCTCGTGCTTATGTAATCGCGAGAACAGCAACACCTCAAATTTAATTCGCGTTCTCGCGATCGTGGACCTGTGATAACAGACCCGCTATCAAAGTAGGTTTCCTCGCAGTTATCCATAACCGCGAGAACGTACATTATCGCAGTTATAACCGCAAGAACCGCACTCTTATACCACGAGAACCAACCCGTATTCTTGTAGTGAGATAGTATATATGTAGTAGATTAGCATACCCGAAAGAGTGGGATTTATCTTGTTTAGCATAAATTGTTGAAGTTGATTATTATTTGTGAATTTGGATAACCTAGGGCAATTTGAAATCTATGCAATTTTGTCGAATTGGTCAAAACACTTAATTGTGAACTCCTGCAAGCTTGTTTAATTTCTCGTTATTTACATTTTTTTATTCTTAGTTTGAAAAATCTTGGAACTCACACCACAACTTTGATTAAACCGATTGACACTTTTTCATAACTTGAGTAAATGCGATCAAGAGACCTTAGGGATATTTAACCCTAGTTATTTCAATAACTAGGTTATTTTTTAGACGTGTAAAAATGTTATCACTTGTTGGAGTCATTGTCGGGGACGCTTTGGTTTAGAAACAAATCGATTAGTGTCAATCATTCACCTCTATTTTAAATTTTTGCTTCTACAGTTACTTCTCACAATTTCTATTGTTTTTCTTTGTGTATGTGTACTTACATTGCGATGTTACTAGTGGTGATTTGCTTTAAATCATTACAAGCATTTAACACGGAAGAAGATGGAGATCTTGCTGAATCGCTTCTACACCTTTGGGGAAGCAAAGTAGATTCTTCAAATAGAGGGCATTCAACGAGCACTTGGGACTCGAACACAGAATCGGAACATATTTACACATCAACCCTTTCACCTTCACCATCTCCAAGACGAATCAAACTACCGCTAACTTCACCAAGCCAGTGATGCAAATTCCATTTCAAGTGTGGCTCCACCCAAACAGGATGATGCTAACTATGAGCTTCAAGGAAATCTCATCACTCTAATACAACAAAATTTGATGTTTGAAGGGAGATCAGATGAGAATCCATGCACTCACCTTGTGGATTTCTATACCTAATGTGACATTGTCAAGCTATGAGATTTGTCAAATGAAGCCATACAACTCAAGCTTTTTAAGTGGTCCTTCAGGGGAAAGGAGATGGTTGACCAACAAGTCAGGAGGCATATTTAAAACTTCAGATGCTTTCTTCCAATCTTTTGTGGAAGAATGTTACCCACCACCAAAGACTATAACTATTAGAGAATTCATCTTTAGGATCTATCAAAGTGATGGGGAAAGTCTTTATGACTTGTAGAACAGGTTTCAAGAACTACTAGATGTTTGTTCGCATCATGGATACACTTACAATCAACTAGAAGGCATGTTCAGTAGGGGCTTAGATCGACAAACATCAATGCTAGTGCACCAACTAGCAGATGGAGATGTCACTGCTCTTACTCTTGGTGGAGCTCTAATTTATTTTGCCAATTGTGCAGCTAAATAAAAAAAATTGGACACGGAATATAATTCAACCAGCTAATGCTGCAATAGAGTACTCTTCAGACAATATTGCATTGAGAGCTCAAGTCAAGACATTAGAGAAGGAATTAACTGATTTTATTATAAAGCCTCTAACTCTCCTAATGCTTCTATTTATGCTTGTGCTTGGTGTGATGTTTGTGGTAGCAAGGGACAATGTTTGAACTTCATTACCAACAACACAATGTCGGTCGAAGAAGTGGATTTTGTGAGACAAGGCTTTCCCTTTAACTAGCAAGGGTATTCAGACTATAGAGCAAGGAGCTTTCAGGACCATCCAAGGGGAGACTACAACTATCCAAATGGAGGAAGACTGCCAAATTTCTACAAGCCTTGAGTGGAAGATTACAACAAAAACACCAACATCACTCCAAAAGGCCGCAACTCGCACCAACAAGCAAGCTCAAGCAACAACAATGGTGAACCTACTCAAGAGAGCAACTATCAAGGACCAGCAGGATTCTCGAACAAAATGAATAAGCAGCAACAACATCAAAACTCAGCCCCAACTAAAGGAATTAATGATGAAGACCATACATACATTGTTAGCTAACCTGAATATTATTTTTCAAGGTCAGCAAGCTATGGTACAGAAGATGGAAGCATCTTACACAACCTTGTTAAAAGTCAATCAGAGGTCTCAAGAACAACTTCTAGGCAACACTGAGTAGAATCCTAACAACTAGCAACGACTGAGAAAAGGACACATGGAGGGATCACATGCCATAACGGTGTGGGGTGGAGATGATGAAGTCAAAGATGCCTACCAAGTCAATCAACTAAAGCAGGAGGTTTTCATCACCACTCTAAAAGAGCAAGAAGCTCCCATGAGAATAGAGCGTGCAACCGCAAAAAGCTCGATTGTCAACTAACACAAACTTCATCCTCATGCCGGAGCAGGAAGAGAAATATAGGCCAAACCCGCCCTACCCAACATTCATTAATAAAAGAAGAGCTCACTAGCATACAATGATAAATATGCAGAACTACTCCGTAACCAGGGTCTTTGTCTCCCCTTCTTGGAAGTCATCACCAAAATTCCAACATATGCAACACTCTTTAAGAAGTTTGTTCTCAGGAAGAAGAAAGAAGAGGTCACCCCGACATCAACACTTGGTGTGAAATGCTCGTCGATCTTGCAAGCTAAGGTGGCACCCAAGTGAAAAGACCCATAGAGCTTTTCTATCTCTTACATTATTAATAAGCATCATATTGATAGAGAATTACCTGACTTAGGTTCTAGCATTAACATCATGTTAGATCCCTTGTCTAAGTGCTTAAGACTATATAATTTAATGTCTATCAATAGGAATGTCTAATTTGCTGATAGGTCCATTAAGCTTCCTCTAGAGATGGTAGAGAATGTGCTAGTGAATGTGCATGATAGCTATTGTCCGGTTGATTTTGTGCTAATAGATATGAAAGAGAACAGTCAAACTCGTCTAATCCTTGGTCGTCCGTTAAGTGCCACCGCTGGTGCCATCATTCATGTAAATGCAAGACAGCTGACTTTGAGGTTTGGAGAGGAGAAGATTCTCCTTGAGATATCTAGTCCCGCCTCAAGTATGATTGCAACTTCTAATCTAAAAGCATATGAAAAATATTATGCTGAAGTGCATGATGTCACTCTTGATTCTGCCTTATCTACTAACCCATCTTTTGAGCAGAAAATGGCCCAAAACAAATAGCTTAATTGAGGGATGATGCCCGCCATCGGGAGAGGGAAGCTTAAACAAGAAGTGAAATGGAAGCTTAACCAAGAAGCTTATTTTGAATGGTCTTTGTTGTTTGGATGGTAATCCAATACTTGGATGATACCGAACTAAATTGACTCGGTACTGATTCACTAGAAAGATAGACGCACTTAGAAAAACGCCACCACAAAATATCCATTCAGCATTGTTAAAGTAATGGACCTTGACTTTGTCGATATGCTTGGCATCGAGATACCGCTTGAGACGGTAATCATTGACGTTGAATGTTCCTTGCTCCGGATGTGTTATCTCGACAGCCCTGTAGGGGAAGGATTGTGTTACTTCACATAGTCGTGAACATCTGGATTGCAATATTCCCGGAAAGAGTCGGAGAAGAGAATTGTAGAGCATCACTTTATCCCCTTCAGGGAAATGATTGACACCTAGTTTAAAGCTTAGCACCATGGATGAGTTTCATCTTTTCCTTGTAGAGCCACAAACTCTCATATGCTTGAAACTTATACCCCGCTAGCTCAAGGAGCTAATATTGACATTCGGCGCTGCGACTAGCTTCCATGTTTAGTAACTTCATGGCTCACCAAGCCTTATGCTCAAGCCCAACCAGTATATGAAAAGTGTTTCCATAAATAAGTCAATATGGCAAGTGCCAATAGAAATCTTGAACTTAGTTTGATAAGCCAAAGACCTTCATCGAGCCAAATTGACCAGTCCTTCCGAGACTAATCAACTTTTCTATCAAAAATTTGCTTAGGCTTGTGATTTTTCACCTGCACTTGATGCTTGCATGTGGATGGTAAGTGGTGGTCAATCGTTGCTTTACACAAAATTTCTGGCAAACTCGATCGAATTGGCCTTGGAAGTGAGTACCCCTATCGCTAATGATAGCACGGTGGGTGCCGAAACACATGAAAATTTGTTCGAGGAATTTTCCCACTATCCTACCATCATTAGCAAGTCAAAGGCATGTAATCAACAGCAACAAGAATGTACTTATTGCTAGAGACGGTGAGAAAGGACCCATAAAATCTATACCTCGCACATCAAAAACTTCAATAGGCATCGAGATAGTCATAGGCATTTTATTCATATTGGGAAATGTTACATGTCCTTTGGAAATCATTGCAATTCTTCACAAATTCTCTACAATCTTTCCAAATTTTCCTCCAGAAGACACCGACTTCAAGTATTTTGTGGCATCATGCGGTTACCACTATGATGTCCCCTAGTGGGGCTAGTGTAGCATTGTCGCATGATGTTGCCAGCTTCGTAGAGAGTGACGCACCGTCAGATGATACCATATGGTATGGAGTGATAGAGGTATGGATCATCCCAAAGATATTGCTTGGAATCGGAAATCAACTTCTTCTTCTGTTGATGGTTATCATGATCCGGAAGTACTTAAGAAGCGAGGAAGTTGGCTATGGGAGAAAACAACGGCAGCTTGCATGTATGATATTCAGATATCTCCTGTGCTTCTTTCAAGAACAGTAGGTACCCAAAATACTGCAAAATCACTAGCATCAGACATTAGTTCAAAGGAGACCAAGATCGGTACAGTCGTTAGCTTGTTTTTGAGTACATTGAATGCATGCACACAGTTATCATCGAAAATAAAAGGCACGTCTTTCTCTAATAACCTATTTATAGGCAATGTGATCTTAGGGAAATCTTCGATAAAACGACTATAAAAATTAGCATGTCCTAAGAAGCTACGAACAGTCTTAACATTAATAGGAGGAGGAAATTGGGAGATGGTTTCAGCCTTAGCTCGATCCACCTCAATACCTCGTCTGGAGACCATGTGGCCTAGCACGATTCCTTCTCCACCATGAAGTGGCAGTTCTCCTAACTTAGATCATCTCCATCCCAGAAATTGATTAGAAGTTTCTATTTTATCACCACATCAACAACTTTAGCTATTCCATCATTCAGTTTTCTAACCTCCTCCATCCCTAAAATGGTTTTGCAATTTCTTACATCATTAATTTTTCTATATAATATTTTTTCACAATTCCTATTGGACAATCTTAGTTTATTAATTTCTTATACATCAATGCTATTCTAGGTGGAATTGCTAATCAACGTTCTAATTTTGAAATTTCTAAAAAAAATTATAACAAATTTCTAAATTAGCAAGTATTCCTCCATCCCTTGAAATTGCTTATTAGATTCCTACATCACTTAGTAATTGCTAAAAACCTAGGGATGGAGATGCTCTCAGAGCTAGATGAGTTTCTTCACACCTTGCTACGACTTTCTCCAAGTTGTCTAGCCATATGGAGAAGGAATCTCCATAGACTGAGAATTCTTCAATGAAAACTTCGACAACATCTTCTAGTAAGTGCCCAAAGATCGTCATCATACATCGTTGAAACGTCGATGGTGCACTGCATAGACTGAACGGGACGCGCGTGTATGCAAATGTGCCAAACGGGCATGTTAATTTCGTCTTTTCTTGATCTTTTAGCTCGATCGGAATCTGAAAATATCCTGACATCCCATCCAAGAAACAGTAGAACTCATGACCCGCGAGGCGCTCAAGCATCTGATCAATGAACGGTAGTGGAAAGTGTTCCTTCTTTGTAGCATCATTGAGGTGCCTATAATCAATGCACACTCTCCATCCAGTGACTGTCCGAGTAGGATTTAGCTCTCCTTTATTGTTAGGAACAACTGTGAAACCGTCTTTCTTGGGCACAACCTGTATAGGACTAAACCCAATGACTGTTAGCAATTGGATAAATTATACCTGCATTGAGGAGTTTAAGTAACTCCTTCTTCATGGCTACTCCCATAACTGGGTTGAGTCGGCACTTAGGTTGTTCAATAGGTTTGACATTGACCTCCAAATTGTGTGAGTGTAGAAAGAAGGGGTGATTCCCTTGATGTCGGCTAACTTCCAAGCAATGGCTTGTTCGTGCTTCATCAAGAGGGCTAAAAGCTGCTCCTTTTGTTGAGGTTTGAATTTCAAGTTGATGATGACTGGCAGTTTAGAATCCTCGTGAAGGAATGCATACTCGAGATGCTCTAGTAGTAGTTTTAGCTCCACCTTTGGAGGCTCCTTGTATGAAGTAGTGATCTTTGGGATCTTTAGAAACTTTAGTGTTGGTGGTGATCCAGAGTAAGATTCGAGTTTCCAAAGGGATTTTTCTTGACCGCCCTCTGCTCCATATCGTCCATCCAATCTTCATAAATACCTAGAACAAAACAAACATCTCCAACAACCATATGAGACAGCGAAAACATTTCATTGGCATCCTGAAAATCCTCTGAAAATATTATCATCATCTTGAGCTTTAGAATATTTCATGCCATCTTTCAATTGAAAAGTAACCTCTTCATGTCCTTTTTCAGTGTAAGATACCCTTTGCAAACATCTATCACAATTTCAGAATTAGCTAAAAATGGACGTCCAAACAAAATATTGCAATCATCCTCATGGGTATCTAGAACCACAAAATCAACAGGAAATTCAAAAAGTCCTACAGGAATTGGCAGATCCTCTATGGGACCCATCGGTCTAAGTTCACCTATATTTAGTTTCTCATATTAGCTATTTGGCATGACATTGATACTAGCACCTAGATTAGCAAGACTTTGACTAACTTTAACATTCTTAATCATGCGAGGTAAAGTAAAGCTCCCTGGGTCTTTTGCACTTAGTCGTTCTGACTTGGATGGCTACAACTTCTTCATAGAGAGTGACTTGTGTAGCATCATTGAGGTTGACCTTCTTGTTTAGCACATCCTTCAAGAACTTTGCATAACCTGGAATTTTGGTGAAAGCTTTCAGGAAAAATAATATGACCTCTTGCTTCTTGATGAGCTCCAGAAATCTCTTGAAATCCTGTGAAATCCCATCCTTCTTGACGGTTGACAGATATGCGATATGGGTATGCCTCTAGATCTCCTCTGAAATAAGAACGAAATTGATGTTGGGAGGCTTTTGAACTGTAAGAGGTGGTGTATTTGTCTTGACCGGCGTTTCCTCCTCTTCCTCTAGAATTTCAATTGCAATATGATCTGGTACCATCTCTGGTTCTTGAATGGATTTTGAAATCCCTTAGATCTTCTTCCTGCTCCTTAGTGAAATTGACTTCCTCTCCATGTGTCCCTTTCCCAGATGCTGATGGTTATTGAGATTCTGCTTAGTGTTGCCAGGAACCGGTCTATGAGCCCTATGATCGAGCCTTTGCGTCAAGGATGTTTAAGATGCTTCCATCCTCTGTATCATATCTTGATGACCCTGCAAAACATTATTCTTGTTAGCTAACTGCACTTGCATGGTCTTCATCACCTGGACGATTTCTTCGCGGTTCCTCCAGTTGAGGGCAAAGTCTACTGCTACTGCTGATTTGGCTTGCTTGGGAATCCAGTTGGTCCTTGGTAGTTGGTGCCTTGAGTGGATCCACAGTTGTTGGTGCTTAAGTTTCCTTGCTGGTGTAAATTGTGGCCTTGTGAAGTGGTATTGGTATTGTAATCCTCCACTCTAGACTTGTAGAAGTCTCATTGTCTACCAAGCTGTGGGAAGTTGTACATTTGTGGATGACCCCCGAAGTGCTTTGCTCTATAATACGCATATCCTTGATGATTGAAAGGGAAGCTTTGGCGGAAAAAATCCACCTCTTCTACTATCATGCAGTCGTTGGTGATGAAATTTTGAGTACTCTCCCTAACTATCACAAACACAACACCAGGTACAAGCACACAAAAAAACAATTGGCGGATTAAAAACTTTCAAAGCAAAATCATTTACTTTCTTCTCTAACACCTTGACTTGAACTCTAAGTGCAATGTTGTCTTTAGTACCTGTTGTTGCTGCATTAGATGGTTGAAGTGTATTCCACCCCTAATTATTGGATTTTGTTCCACAATTACCAAAATGTGTTAGAGCTACAATAGGAGTAAGGGTAGTGACATCTCTGTCTGCTAGTTGGTGCACTAGCATTGATGTTTCTCGATCTAGGCCCCTGCTCAACATCCCTGCCAGTTTAATGTCGGTGTATTCATGGTGCAGAAACTCATCTACTAATTTCTGAAACCTGTTCCACAAGTCGTAAAGGCTTTCCATATCTCTTTCATAGATCCTAGAGATGATTCTCTAACAGCTGCAAACTTCGATGGTGGGTACTATTCTTCCACAAAATCTTGGGCAAGAGCATCCTAAGTTGTAAATGTGCAACCTGGGTTGTTGGCCAACCATCTCCTTGCTTGCTCCTTGAGGGACCACTTGTAGAGCTTGAGTTTGATACTCTCATCACTCAAACCTCACATCTTTTTAGGGTCATAATAGGCATAGAAATCCATAAGATGAGCGCATGGGTTCTCGTATGATCTTCCTTCAAACTTCAAGTTCTGCTGGATTAGAGTAATGAGATTTCCCCAAAGCTCGTAGTTAACATCATCTTGTTCGGGTGTAGCCACACTTGAAGTGGAGTTAGCAGCACTGGCTTAGTGTAGTCAGCAAGAAATCATGCTGCCATTGTTGGTGCTGGTTTAGAAAGTGGTGAAGTGTAACTATGGTTTGAATCTGATTCTGAAGACTCCTCGTACAAAGAACCTTATTTGCTTCCTACTAGTCCTTGTAGAGATTTAGTAATGTCTCCTTCTTTGTCTGAGTGAGAATCTTGATGAGATTCTTGAAGCGACTTAGAACATCTCACTATCGTTACATAAAGAAAAACAATAGAAACCGTAAAAAGTAACTGTGAAAGTACAAATTTAAACTGGATGTGAATGATTAGCACTAATCAACTTGTTTCAAACACAATACGGAGTCCCTGATAATTGCGCCAAAATATGATATGCTTGTAGTGAGCATTTAAACATAACCTAATTATTGAAGTAATCGAGATCAAATTTCCGTAGAGTCTCTTAATTATATTATACTCGAAGTTGTGAAAAGTGCTAATTAGTTTAACAAACTTGTGGTGTGAGTTCCACAATTATCAATCTAAGAATCAAAAGCTGTAAATATCAAGAAATAAAGCGTGTTTGGAAGACTGCAAGATTGAGGGTTTCACTAATGGGAGAAAACATCTTAGACTTAGAATTTCCCTAACCTGTCCAAAATCACAAATAATAATCAACTTGAACAATTTATGCAAAATAAGATAAATTCAGTTCACCATCACAGTTCTTCTCTAATCAAGTCATGTTCTTTTGAGTATACTAATCTGCTAGATATCTACTATCTCAGTCCGCTCTTCTGAGACAAAGAGCTGAAATCCACTAGGAGATAAAAAGAGGAGAACTGCTCATATGACGGACTAGTCTATTAACTCCCGGATAAAATTTAACGACTAACTTAGTTGTTTAATTATGGTTTTCTAGATATGCCAGCTCTTTCGAGACGATCACAAATCTAAGAAGATCCTATCTAGTTGATCAGGTATGACTAAAACCAAAATCGAAATTAAACACAAACAAACATCCATCCAACTCACATAAACTGTCAAAGTTTACAAATCATTTGTTCATAAGAAAATCACCTACAGTTTATCTAATCTAAGCATGAGGAGTTTAGCTACTCATAACTTTGATTAACAAATCAGAACTATCGAAAAAACATTAAAATTACAATTACAAGAGAAATCTCGAAAAACCTAATTTCACTAAAGATCTTCGAAAAATGGGAATTGCTAATCTTGAATATGTTGTTCGATCAGAGCTCCTTAAATTATTGCCTTGTTGTTGCTAAAAATTCTCTGAGTTATACTCTGGAATTTATTTGAAATGGTCCGTCCTTGAATAGAGGAGAACCAGCCTTTAAATAGGATTTCAGATCCTAATTTCTATTGGATTTGTCATAGATTGTGCCTTGCTTAGGCGCAATTATTTACACGGTTAAGGCACAATCTTTAACCAACATTTCAGGAGAAGAAGTGTTCAACCGTTGCGCTTAAAACCTATCAAATATTACACCTAGGCTTAAGCGCAAATGCTGACTAGGGTCCACAACTTGTATTCTTCGACTCCTATGTCCATCCTAGCTCTTCTATGCATGCATGTATTGCTCCGAATAGTGCCTCGATGTCGTTATGTACCTGAAATTTATAAAAAAGCACTCCAAAATGACACTAAATAGGGTCCAAAACACTATATTGAGATAGAAGTTAGAAATATAAATAACACCCTCCACCCAAAGCTACAAAAATATGCATGAAATGTCTATTAAATGAGGGCAGTGAATGCAGTAAATCGAACATCAGGCAATTATGCCTAATTCATTTATATTCCGTGATCGCCTTCCCTTCGATTGGAAATGGACGGTTATCAAGAAAAAAGATCAATCTGAAAGACAATGCATCACTTAACTAATGAAAATCCATCAAAGCGCCATTGCGCGAACCATTCAGATCCGCACAGATTATAACATAAAGCGGTAGTGTTCCCAATCAGTTTCAAATTGAACATGACTAAAATTACTAAGTACGCAGGAGCAACAACAACAACACATAAAAGGTGGCGGTCAAATTGAAGATTACCTAAGCCTAAGTTCTGCTCCACCCCTTGCCTTTGATTCCCTCTAGCCTGAAGAAGAAAACATAAACAACTTTTAAATGACCGACCCTAAAACACCAAGCTTAAAGAAACAAATTGAATAAAAGGGAAGCCGCCATCGAGAAACATAATACGAGCAATGTGGCATTCCTTGTCATCAAACCTAAGGGATGAGTTATATCCAGTATGTAACAAGGAAAATTTTCAATTAACTAGGAAGAAAAGGCGAATACAAAGATAGATTGAACTCACTCACACGGTGGTCAACTAAGATCTTTCAGATTCGCGAGATATCGATGGATGGAGGAGGACCTCTGTTGGAATAATGTGGTGATTGAAATGTAAAAAATGGAAGTTTGATGATTGATATGTGAAAAGATGAAATTGGGTGATTGTTTTGTAAAGTAAAAAATTATTGGAAATGTGTTGCAGAGAAGCAGAGAAAGCAAGCTGCTTCTTTCTTCTGTGTTTTTGGAATGAATTGATAGATATAAAATGGTTGTAAGGCTTTATATAGCCTTTACAAACTTAACAAGGCAAAGTACAGTTATTTTATCATCTCATCACAACTAACTTTATTTAATTTTGGTGGCTTGATGATGGAGATTTGTTGGTGGCTTGTTGGTGGGTTGTTGTCTATGGAATGAGTGAAATATCCAAATTTTAACACTCCTCCTTGGAGCTTTGACTCATCATTCCAAGTGCAATTCAAAAGTGTTAGAAATTTATCCCTTGGAAGAGGCTTCGTGAAAATGTCAGCAACTTGTTCGTTGGATCCACAATGAATTACGGAAACTTGATGTGTTCCTTCAGCTTCTCTGATGAAATGATATTTCACCTTGATGTGCTTTGTTCTTATGTGATCGACCGGGTTTTTGGCAATAGCAACCGCTGACTTGCTATCACAATAAATTGTTGTAGCTCCATAGGTAAGACAACCTAAATCAAAGAGAATTTTCCTGATCCAGATTACCTGACTAACGGCTAATGACACAGCGATGTATTCGGCTTCCGCTGTTGATTGGGCTACTATTTCTTGCTTTCTAGAGTTCCAGGAGATGGCTCCTGAACCAATGAAAAAAGTGTATCCAGAAGTGCTTTTCATGTCGTCGACACTACCGGCCCAGTCGCTGTCAGTGTAGCCTTTGAGATCTTCGGTTGAGTTGGACTTGTAGAAGATTCCATAATCCGCCGTGCCTCGAAGGTATCGCAAGATTCTTTTGCCGATACCAAAGTGAGCTTCGCTTGGTGATTGCATGAATCTTGAAAGTAGACTTGCAGCATACATCAGGTCTGGTCTAGTGGCTGTGAGATAGAGTAAGCTTCCCACCAAACTTCTGAACTGCTTCTCATCGGTTGATGCGTAGCCGTCATCTTTTGATAATTTTAGATTTGCTTCTAATGGTTTAGCGATCGGCTTGCACGTGTGCATCTTGAATTTCTTTAGAATATCTTCAGCATATTTTTTATGGTAGATGAAGATCCCGTCTTTTGATTGATGAATCTCCATCCCTAAAAAATAGTTCATTTCTCCGAGATCGGACATTTCGAACTCTTCTTGCATGTCGGCCTTGAACTTCTATACTTATATGGGATTGCTGCCTGTAACTAATAGATTTTCCACCCCTTTTTTGCTAAGAGTGCCAAAAGTATTCGAATGGTATCGTGTTTGGCGACGGGTGCAAATGTTTTGGAGTAACCGACTCCTGCTTCCTGTGAATATCCCTTGGCTACGAGTCTTGCTTTGTGTTTATTGATTGTGCCATCAGGATTCATCTTCCTTCTGTAGATCCACTTGACACCAATGACTTTTTTTTTGAAAAGGTCGTTTGGTTAGCTCCCAAATTTGGTTTTTCTCGATCATCTGCAGCTCCTCCTCCAAGGCAACATTCCATTCTTCATATTGGGATGCTTCTTCATAGCAGTGAAGTTCAACCACAACTCTGTTGCAGTCGTATATCTCCACCAATGATCGCATCTTCTTTGGTGGCGATTCAGACCAATTGGTTGAGCTTTCTCCATCTGAGTCTGAGTTGGTCGGATCTGTTGTTTGAGATGGTTCTGGATTCGGTAGCGTGTGAGTTGTCACTGTTTGTCTTCTCTCTGACTTTTCTTCAACCCAGTTCCAGGTAGCATCTTCATCAACTTTTATGTCTCGGCTGATGATGACCTTTTCTGTTTCAATGTTGTACACCTTGAAGCCTTTGGACTGAGAGCTGTAGCTGATGAAAATTCCTCGTTCTGCCTTGTCTTCTAGCTTGTGTCTCTTCTGGTCTGGAACATGTGTGTAGCACATTGAGCCAAATACCTTCAAGTGCTTCAGTTGGTTTGTGTCCGCTCCAGGCTTCTATTGGAATTTTGTCTTGGAGGGCTCGTGTTGGAAGTCTATTCAATAAGTAGACAGCTGTGTTGACTGCTTCCGCCCAAAAAGATTTGGGTTGATTCTTCTCAGCTAGCATGCACCTCGCCATCTCCATCACGGTTCTGTTCTTCCTTTCTGAGACGCCATTTTTTTGTGGAGTGTAACGTACGGTGGTCTGCTGCTCTATCCCTGCAACTGCACAAAACTTTTCAAATTCATTAGAGTTATACTCTGTTCCTCTGTCGGATCGTAGAATTTTGATTTTCCCATCGCTTTGGTTCTCGACCATGGCTTTGAATCTTTTGAAGATTGAAGAGACCTCAGATTTGTGCCTCATGAAATACACCCATGTCATCCTGGTGAAGTCATCGATGAACAATATGAAGTATCTGTTGTTGAGACTTAGGTCTTGCATCGGTCCACATACATCGGTGTGGATCAACTCCAACTTTTTATTTGCTCGCCACGAACTTTGTGATGGGAATGATTCTCTGTGTTGCTTCCCGAGTTGACATGGCTCGCACGCAATTTCATAGCTTTGTAATGTTGGTAAGTCTTTGATGAGATTCTTTTTTTGGAGATACTTGAGCGCCTCCATGTTATAGTGGCCGAATCTCCTATGCCACAATCTGGACTCGTCGAATTGAGCTTGCAATCCAACATGTTCATACCTCAAGCTAAGTGGAAAACTCCTATTTTTCATGGAAACTTGGAGTATTTTTCGCCTCATGGAAAATGGACCTGACACCAAATATTATCAAAGGTTAGTGAAAAACCATTTTCCATTAGTTGACCGACACTGAGTAGACTCATTTTGAGGGCTAGTACAAGTAGGACGTCTCGAATAGTTATTGTGCCTCCTGGGGATTGTAGTGAGATGATGCCTTTGCCCTTAGCTTCTGCCAATGCTCCATTTCCCATCCTGACGGAGGTTTTTATGTTGCGGTTGATTTTGGAGAAGAGTTTTTCATCATATGTCATGTGATTGGTGCATCCACTATCGACTAGCCATTCTAGCTTCTCTGTTTCACATAGATGGCAGGCAATTAGTGAAAAATTAATTTTTCTTGAGTCTTCGTTGTTCTTATTGTGCTGTTGACGAGTAAGTTGATCGGATCCTTGACTTGCTTGATTGAATTTGCAGACTTTCTCGATGTCCCCGAATTTCTTGCAAAAGGTGCATTGAGCTTTGTTCTTTATCCAACAATCTTTTTCAAGATGGTTGGTTCTTTTGCAAGTTCCGCAAGATGGGTATTTGCCGGTTAAAGACTTTGTGCTCTGTTGCTTTCCCCATTTGTTCTTGGAAGACGTTTGTTTGTGATTTGTTTGGAGTGCTCCCTCGACGTTTCCTTCACTCCTTCTGTTCATTCTTTGCTTGTGTGCCTCTAGAGAGCTTGAAAGTTCTGCTATGGTGAGTTTTGACAAGTCTTTTGATTCTTCGATGGCAGCGACAATTGGGTCGAACTTTTCTGTTAGACTTATGAGCATCTTCTCCATGATTCTCTGATCTGTAAAGTTTTCACCGTAGAGCTTCATTTGATTTGTTACCTCGGCTACTCTGGTTGAGTAGTTTTTCACCATCTCGCCGTCCTTCATGTTAAGGTTCTCGAAATCTCTCCTCAACGTTTGTAGTTTGATGATTCTCGACTTCTCTGTGCGCTTGAACTCCTTTTGAAGAATTGTCCAAGCTTCTTTTGCGGTGGTGGCGGCGATGATTCTTGGAAAAATATTTTCCGAGACGGATGCGTGTATGAAAGTGATGCCTTTCATATTTTTCATGGCGACTTCTTTACTTTGCTTCTCTTGGCCTTTCGATGATTTTTCTTCTGATGATTTTTCTTCTGATTTGGGAGGCTCGATGCCGTCTTCGATAATCTCCCAAAGATCGTTGGCCATGAAAAAAGCTTTCATTCGGACCAGCCAATAATCGTAATTTTCACCTTTGAAGATTGTAGGCGAAGGTAAGGAAATATTTGTGGACGACATTTTGGTAATTTTGGGCTAAAGGTCGTTTTTGGTGAATAGTAAACAAGGTAAGGTAATTTTTGCGGAAGTGATTTTTGGCCCGTAAGAACAATTAGGGCTCTGATACCATGTTGGAATAATGTGGTGATTGAAATGTAAAGAATGGAAGTTTGATGATTGATATGTGAAAAAATGAAATTGGGTGATTGTTTTGCAAAGTAAAAAATTATTGGAAATTTGTTCAAGAGAAGTAGAGAAAGCAAGCTGCTTCTTTCTTTTGTGTTTTTGGAATGAATTGATAGATATACAATGGTTGTAAGGCTTTATATAGCCTTTACAAACTTAACAAGACAAAGTACATTTATTTTATCATCTTATCACAACTAACTTTATTTAATTTTGGTGGCTTGATGATGGAGATTTGTTGGTGGCTTGTTGGTGGATTGTGTTGGTGGCTTGTTGTCTATGGAATGAGTGAAAGATCCAAATTTTAACAACCTAGACGAAGGTTGTGACCCAAGGATGCCACCAATGATTCATGGAGAAGTAGAGGCAACAGCGACTTCATCACTGGAGGAAGAGAGAGTCTATGGCGACACTAGAAGACAAGGTTCGTTTTTTCTCACATTGGAGGAGGCGGTCGCTATGGCGGCAATAATAGGTTTTTGAGATAAGGTAGTGGAAGCTATGAACAATAAGATAAGAAGGAGGGAGGATGAGTGAACTCTAATCCCTATTTTGATCCATTAGTTGGGTCGGTTGGGTATCGGGTTAAACTAATTCGAATGGCTTTTAATTGGCGAGCCCGACGATTCTATTCAGATTGCGCTAAGACTTCCCACAGAAATTGGAGTTAGGCCGATTCAGTAAGATAGATGAAAATATAGACTGGGGACATAAAGAGGAGAGCAGGTCAATCAACAAAATCTTTTCAGCCCAATTAGTTAGACACTTAGCTTAATAACCTATAAGTTTAGGATTTGATTCCCACCTCCAACATTTTAATACCTAGCCCATTTTTACTCTTTATTTTAACTAATCTTAACCTAGTATTCAAAAACTCCATAAAATTATTTTGAATATTATCTCAAAATAGCTAACTCCCGCGAGTTAACTATTACGAATATTTGTTTATTTTCGAATAACAAAACAAAAACATTAGTTTATTTTCTCTTATATTTTAAAAAATCCCAAAAAATCTGTTTCAAATTTAAATACGTATTCAAAGAGACACATAAAATTATTATGGTAATTATCTTGAAATAGCTCATTACGACAGTTAGCCATTCCGAATAATTGTCACATACACAAAACATTAGTTTATTTTCTCTTTTACTTTTCAAAAATCCTAAGACCATCTCAAAAAAAATATTCCAAAAAATTCCAAAAATAATTTTTGATAATTATTTTGTAGTAGTTAATTCTCGAGAATTAACTATTTCGACTTGTTGTCAAAACCAAAATATTTATTTTATTTTCTGTCTTTTTAAGAAATCCCAAAAGTATTCAAGAAGTAGGAAAAATATTCGAAAACTTCAAAAATAAAATCCTTTTACTATCTTATAATAATATCAACATTATTTGAAGTTCAGTTTGGTTGGGGTGCAAGACCTTTTATAGCGTGTTTGTGGGTTGATAAACGTTTTTTACGCGTCTTAAAATAAATCTAATTAATGAATTAAGTAGAGTCGAATCTCCCTAGGGTCACTTTGTGTATTCTACTCAAAGTTATAAAACAGCTAATCGGTTTTATCAAATAGTGTGGTGTAGGTTCCACGAATTTCTAAGACTATCAATGACAGGAAAAATAAAATAAGGTTGTTAGACTGCACGTAAGAGGGTTTGAACCAAATGGGAGAAAACGGCTTAGATTTCGAATCCCCCAAGGTTATCCAAATTCACAAATGACAGAGAAATTCAACGATTTAAGCAAAACAAGATAGATTCAATTCATCATCGCAGTTCTTCTCTAATCAAATCACACCCTTTTGGTCCGCTAATCTGCTACCTATCTATTATCCTAGTCCGCTCTTTCGAGACAAAAATCTGAAATCCGCTAAACAAGCGAGAGTTGCTCACACGACAGACTAGTTTATTTCCTCTCAAATGAGGGTTAACGCCTAACTTAGTTGGTTAATTTCAATCTTCTAGATATGCAAGCTCTTTCGAGATGAAGATAAATCTAACAAGGTTCTATTCAAGATGACCAAGCAAGAATCAGAACGGAAACGAAATTAACCATAAATCTAAATCCACCCAACTCGCACAAATCGTCAAGGGTTATCAATCATTCGTTCACAAGGAAATCACATAGGGTTCATCTAATCTAAGACGAGGAGTGTAGCTACCCATAATCTCGAAGAAAAAATCAAATTCAAAGTAGGAAGACATTGATTCTAGGTTTACACAAAGAGTTATGAAAAACCTTAATTCGTCTATTCCCGCCAAAGAACTTGATTCGCCGGTCTTGATTCATCATTGCCGATTCGAGCTCCTTGAAGTCATTGACTTCTTTTTGCTCTGAAATCTCTAAAATTCTCTCTCATTTTCATTCAAAAGGGTCGCCCTTTGAAATAGATGAGAGACCGTTTTAAAATAGGATTTTCAGTTCCTAAATTCTGTCGGATTGGAAAGATTGCGCCTAACCATTGTCAAAGACTACAGATTAACTGGGGCGCAATGTTTGACCAGTTCAGGCGCAATATTTAATACAACTTCTAGAACCAAAGTTATAGGAAATTGAGCTAGGAGATATGTTCAAAATTCGATCCACGCTCCTTGAAGATGTCGAAATGCTTCACATTGTTTGTCTTAGATCATCCATGCATGTCGTATCACTTAGATTAATGCCTCGACGTCGTCTGTACCTAAAATCTATAAAAACACTCCAAAACAACATCAAAAGGATCCTAACCGGGCCCGAGACACCAAATCGAGATAAAAACTTAAAATGCATAAACATCCAAAACTTCTACCCAAAGCAATACAATTATGCACAAAATATTACTTAAATAAGGGTGAAAATTTTGAAAAATCTAGCGCCATCATGGGTCTACACCTCCTAATAACCGATCATGCATTGTACGTTTTGGCTCTTCGTCCATAAGATCACTCGTGCTATGTGTAGCAAGAAATAACTTTTTAATTTTTTCCCAAATCAACTAATACGGTAACCACGTCAATCATTCATCCACTTCTTTTAAATTGACGTTAATGGTCCAAAATTGTCTCTTACATCATACCAAAATCACAAATTCATCCCCGTCGTATCAAAAGTAACAACGTTGTCCCTCTCGCTTAAGGCTGGGAATCTCACTGAATTTGACTGGGTTTTTACCCGACCTGAACCGTAAAACTAGGTTCTAGGTTAAATATTAGAGAATTCTCGGGTTCTAGGTTAAAACTTAGAGATGTTTCAGGTTCCGGATATTTCGGGTTTAAACCCAATCAATAGAAATATAAAAACCACATATAATATATTTTAGAAACTCCAGATTCTTCAAAATCTAAGTAATAGAAGAGGATTTATCCAAATCTAATTAACTGAATTTGCCGCAATTTGAAAAAGGAGTACATAGTTACAAACCTATACAAAAAAGACATTCTAAATTCGTAATACACCAATTAGTCGAAATAGTTCCTGAAATTTGGATCAAATCAAAAACTGATCCCCGTCGTATCAAAATTAACCTTGTCATTCCTCTCGTATTCAAATATATAATTTTTCCTTCTGTTTGTTTTCATCTAAGTCATCATCATCGTTGGGCCCATTCCGTCTGATGATGTAGTACATTTTATATCAACTCAAACTAAATTACTAATTTTACTCAAACCAAACAAATTCGGACCCATTCTTCATCATGTTCTTCCCCTTCTTCTCAAACCACACCGAGCAAAAATGGCGCTCGATTGAGCGACTGGAAGAGAAGACAATGATGCTGAATTTGTATAATAAATTAATAAATAAGCAATTGACCATGGCTCTAATACTTCCTCTGAGAAAAATCATTATCTCCCCCTCTCATAAATCCCTAGCTTTCTTACCGCAAGCTTTTTTTGAGTGAATCTATCGACCCTTCTGCCACTTCGGCCTCTCTCGTATAGGATCATCTCTACCAACATGGCTCATTACGGGTTATTGGTTGTCCATGCCTTGCATGTGATGATACGAACATACAGAAACATCATTGACCTCTATGTCTTGGAGCTCGTGGATGTTCGTGATGTTTGTGCTTGGTGTTTCCTACAATTATTTGACAGGTGGACATGAAGGGTAATGTTAAGGTCATTCTCTCCCAATTTGCTCACAGGTGCAGGCGTTGTGTAGGGTAGCGATCCATCAATTAAGAGGTCTTGGCCTCCCTTGTCTTTGGCTCCATTGCAGGTTGCTCAACGGTATGGTAATGGAGCTGCCCACTTAATGGCGCGTGAAAGCTCTATAGTAACTCTCAGACTGTGATTTCACTATTTGGGTCAATTCTTAGATTATATTTGCTTGCTTGCTATTTTAATCTTCCCCGTTAGAAACTATCTGTGGAAAAAAGTGTAAGATACTCCAATGTCCAAGATGTTGGGTTAAATGGATAAAAGGGATCAATCTAGCACCATTTTGGTACTTTGAGGTTTCAGAAGAATGGGAAGAAGAGGGGAAGAACATGATGAAAAGTGGATCCAAATTAATTTGGTTTGAGTAAAATTAATGGTTTAGTTTGAATTGATATGAAATGTTTGTAATTTACCTTAAGACTCAAACATAGGTGACTATTTTGATTTATTAGTCGCATGACAAATGAGAAAAGATTATATGTAATTCGTAGAGTTAATGACATGAATAATACCTAATATTTCATCATTTTAACAAACCCATACCCATTTTTCAAAAAAATTCATTTTGTTCCTCAAAGATGAATTGATATTTTTTTTTCAAATTTCATCCACTTCTATCCTTTATTTTCATCCAACCTGCCACATAAACCAATAAGCTCATTCTACCACATCACTCTTCCGGCATATCACCTTTCTACTCATTTAATTTTTTATCAATTTTTATTTTACCCTATCTTCCCCATTCTCTCCACCTCACCTCCATTTCTCTGTCCCCATTCTCTCCCCCCTTCATTTCTCTCTGTTCCTTTCATTTTAAAAAATAGAGCACTCTTTAATTAAAGTTGAACCACACAAGGAATTCTACGTCAGCTATACTTCATTTGGCTTTCGGAAACTACACAGCTCTCAATTTTGGTAATTAGCTGTTGGAAATGAAAAGCCAAATCAATTCGGTTGGTTGACAAAACGAACCGAGTTAAATGGAATGTTGAAATGGCTACGCATTTGAATAAGTGAAGTCAACTTGAGAACTTCAAATGCTATTATTGAATTCCGTTTACTCTGTGTTGGATCGTTTATCTCCAATGCCTGATTTCATGAATAAAAAGACTAATTTAAATTAAGGATAAATTTATCAATATCTCTTTTTTTATAAAAAAATAAACTTTTAAATTTAGAGTCTAAAATATTGGGTTTTTCATATTAGGATTTTAGATTTAGATTTTCAATTTTAAGTTTTGGATTTTTAGGTTTAGAATTTAAAATATTAAATTTTCGATTTTAAATTTTAAATTTTTTCTTCAAATGACAAAATTGGCAATATGAGTAATTTGTTTGCCGCGGGAAATAAGGATTCACAGTCGTTAACTGTCGACAAACAGAATATGATGAAGGACTAACGAACAGTCCCTGACTCTGCTCCTATATTTGTGTCCCACCTTCCCAACTATCAACAAAGTGGAGCCTGAGAGCAGATTATTTGAAATATTGATGTCTGGTTGTTAGGCTATGAAGTCTATATAGAGGAACCAACTCATTGAATCAAGATACAGAACTCATAAACATTACACTTTCATTTGCATATTTCTGAGATCATTTTGAAATAACTGTGATTATTTTAGGGAGTTTTCCTCTTATTAACATTGAGAGATAGTAGAGGGAAAGAGTTTTCCTCTTATTAACATTGAGAGATAGTAGAGGGAAAGAGTTTTCCTCTTATTAATTGTGATTATTTTGGGGAGTTTTTTTTTTAAACCTGTATATTACTTGAGAGATTGCGCAATTTGAGTGTGGGTGACCGACACATAAAAATCGTGAGCTAGTCTAATTAAGCTTATCTTGTCCTATCGTGAACGGTGAATTACACGCCATAGTCAATAGCTTATATTCTAATTACAATATATTGTCTGTACAGTAGATCACATGCTATTGTACGGTCCAAGAGCTTTGGTCCAAATCACATCACATCATCTATCACATCACATCATCTATAAAGTAGATTACACGCTATTGTACAGCCTGAGAGCCCTGCTCTGTATCACATCACATCATCTGTACAATAGATCACGTGCTACTATACAGCCTGAGAGCCCTGTTCTGTATCACATCGAGAATCCCATCATTAGATTCCCCAACATCCTATTATAGTTTTACGCATTCAAGCAAAATGTAATCTGAATCCCCCACCTGTTAAGAAGAGCTGACTCCTGTGAGATTTGTCTCGCTGCCACGAATCTGTAGCTTCTGTATGTGCGTCGCTTGGAGCTCAAACGATCGACTTATGCTCCAATTACTTCTTTGCAATAATATGAAACTTGGTTTTGGACATTTATACTGATGCCAGATCAGTCATCCAATTTCAAGAAACTACAACCCTTTAACTTTACATAAACTACAGAAAGGTCACTTATCTTTTTGAAGTAGTTGGGCGACTGAACTTTCCTCATCTTGCGAAAGGGTTATCTTCTCCGATGATCTTTCAAGTTTCTTGAAATCCGATTCCATCGATTTTCAATGTGTTGATCACCATCCCAACGCCGCCATGATCTACGACTCCCAGCGGCTCTATCGATTATAGATGCCAAGAACGATCACAGAACATCACCATATGGAGAAAATTCCAAAACCTAAATCCAAAATTGAATCTCTCTCGAGCTAACATGAAAATCATACTTACCTCTGATCGATTTAGGGGAAACGATCCTGACATCGTTCTTGTCGACCCTATAAAATCTTGAGGCAATCGAAGCTCGTTTGCACCTTCAAACTTGGACTGCCGTTCTTTAAAATTGCAACCCTTCGACAATATAAAGAAATTAATTTGTAAAATTTTAATTTTTTATCGATTAAAACCTTACCAATTCAGAACAAATCATAACCGACGCCAATTACCCACACTCGTGACCTCCAAAACAACCACGCCAGTTGCCTTCATATTCCCACGCGCGTTGTCTCATTCCTTATCTTACTAATACTGCTTCACAATTCCCAACCAAAAGCCTACTTAACAAGTCCAATTCTTAACCATAAGAATTGCATGGGATAACGTTATACATGCATGATAACTTTTTGTTCCCACTTCAGCTTACTAGCTTCCATCTCTTGAACGTAACTGGAGCCCGAGTGGCCGTTGGCTTCATCCGATGGTCTAGAACTCTCCAAGCCCATATCTATCTATTCAAAGACTTAACCCCTCCTCCGATTAATTACTTAGTCGACTCGGTAACTATCCCGAACCTAACAAACTCTTAATACTTGGTCAACTGTTAAGTCAACTCCTTGAATTAATTAAATTAATTCGGTTTCCAACTTCCAACTTCTACTCAACGAGTAAAATTTTAAGCAAACCAAAATTTAAACCGCCGACCAAAATCAGAGCATCACACGGATGTTCAGTTCATGGCGATAATCCAACATCAAGAAGGAATGATACCTCATCATCCAGTTATATATTATGAAGCTATATGAATATAGTAACCAAAATTACGATCAGCTTGAATTTCGTACTGAACTCGTTCTGGCCCAAGACCATAGGAGGAACTCGATTGAAATTTTTTGAACAAGGTAGAGGACTTACGAACACAAAACATTCGGGGAAGTAAACAATAAGGTAAATTGTAAAATGAAGGAAGAGCGGTACCCTGGTCATATCGAGCGAGACTAAGTCAAGAGGATTGAAATAGAGAGGAGAGTTAGAACAGCCTAGCAAGACCATGCTCTGAGTTGAGTGGAGCTGGCTCAAATGGAATTCCACTGTGTTTATTGAATGCAAGGAATGGAGAGAGTATACTCTGTTTTTTAACATGAAAGAAATGTTTCGTTTAGCGAATTTTAAAATAAAATAGAAAAGATAGAAATTCTTAGTAAATAATTGATTATTAGTATCGAAAACAAGTCTCAACATATAAATTATAAAACATCTGTCTTAAAATCAAGTCCACATCGCCACTTTTCGAATCAGCTCCACTCTGCTCCTGCGTCAACTATCAAAATACCATTTTGGGTGGTTCTGGATCAGTCTTTCGTGCTCTAATTTTAACAATTAATATGAAGGCACTACTAACACATTATTCACATTAAACTTCATCTAATGTGGGCTAACATGCATTTCTTCTACTATGCAACTACTACTAAGGTTGCCTAACTTCTACAAGTATCATTCATCTAGGATACCATAACTATAGGGCGTCCCCTGAACTCACCTAACTAGACTTACGATCCATTTGTCAGACATAAGATAACACTGTGGGTCTCTGGTGGCACAATAGCTAATAACAGATCTTTGATGGTCTGAAATGTTAACATTGGATCTCTGATGGCCCAATTAGGTAAGCCTTGTATCTCTAGTGGCCCAAGGTCGTATACCGACATTCTGGATCGATGGTCTAGCTAGAGAGGTACATGTTGCTGCATCACTTGACTGCTAGATCATTTACTAATAGTCTAGACTTAGTGTAGTTCTTTCTTGTTCACTAACTAACTAACCATATCATGTTCTAGCTAGCTTAATCATATAGGCACATATGAACATCATATATAACTGAACACAGGAAAGTAAGAACACATATAGAATCATAAGTTCTAACTAAGTAACTGTATTACATAAAATAGTCCTCTTTATGTAATCTTATCGTAGGTAAGAACTTAACATAACAAGTAATTAATCATCAAAAAGAACCATCATTGTGGAATCATCATGAAAGATTGAAGCTAAAGTCAATCAAGTTAGGTAAATTATGAATCATAATATCACGGTTCTTGTAACTTGTCATATCCCAATCATCGTATTCGAGTAAGTCATAATACATAACTTGATTCTTGTACTATTCTTCACCTTATCTAAGGTAACTTATTTCTTGTGAGGCGTCACCCAACTCAACTAACTAGCACACAGCCCTAGCGCTAAATCATGAAGGTTTGGGAGTACGTATCCATCACACTGTATCATAAATCATAGAGGGCAATTTGTGGCCCGTGAATCATGGTGGGCAAAACTGTGACCCGAATCATAAGGGGCGGGGTCTACCTAGTGAGTTTCATATTTTAATCCACCTATTACTAATGTAGGTGATGTGTTCTTGTTTCTTATCACTGGTCATGTCTAATTTTATCATCATCTAACATTAACATTATTCTAACCTTATCATAGTGCTAATATTATCACTAGTCTAACCTTATAGTTATATAGAAGGCACAACTTACACCACATCAAAATAATAACATGTCATAAATAAACACGCAATCATGGATTCATGGCATAAATTAAATACATCAAAATAATTAAAATCTAACCTAACCTATTAAACAAAAAAGATATTACCCCCTTAAACCAACCCACCTCATATAGTGGCGGAGAGGGTCCAACACCAGGGATTGAGATTTAAACTGAAAAGTCGGTACGTCTTTAATGACCTGAATATGAATATTTAGACATTAGGCTAAACTCCAACACGTGTTAAAATAGTCTGGGCGACCACTTGCGTTATTCGAGAAATTGTCTTCACAATTAATGTGTTATGATGGAAGAGATTAATTCAAAGAATTTGAACTAAAGAGTTTAATTAAGGACTTGAAGGAGTATATTATTCAATATATCCTATAAGTGCTAATTTGAGTTAAAGAAGGAGTTTTCGAAAGAAAAAGTCTAATTGAAATATCAATTTTTTTGATAATCTTAAAAATAGACACAAATAATTGACTTTTTAGATTAAGATAACATATCTCGACCATGGCTCGACGATGTTAGTTTTAGTCACTAAAATAACCTACGGTTGGCTTTTAATTAATTAATTAATTAACTCAATAAAATTAAAAGTTAAATCAGAAAAAAATTAAATAGCCTCCAGTCTTGTTCCTGTTACTGCTTTTGTGCTCTCCAGTCTCCACACACCATTGTAGAACAACTTCTAAATCCACCTCTAAATTTAGATCTCATCTACATTAGCACTACACAAGGAAAAATCTCTAACCATTAACAACGAACCCATCTCGACACTTACACCTCATCCCACTTGCATAGTAATAGCCTTAACAAAATCAGAATCCCCCGCACCAAAACTTGGCAAAAATACAGAACCCATCTCCCAAATCCCACGATTATCATTTTTAGCAGCTATGGAATTGATTCCTCGATCCCACATCACGACTTTCCCCTTCACTAATTTGGGATCTAAAGAACCTTCCAGACAAAGCAAACTCGAGTAGTCATCTCCGCCGCATGGAAATCTCGATCTAGGATTCTAACGTCGAAAGTGGCCATCCATGGATGATTGAGAGGATGGCTTGTGATGATGGGAGCGGAGAAGGAGGGACTGTGAGGCGGAGAGCTTGACGTAAAGGTGATGTGGCAAAATGGTGTAGCTGGCTTATGTGGCAGTTTGGATGGAAATAATGAACAGAAGTGGACGCAATTTGATAAAAGAAACTATCAATTCATCCTCAGTGATCAAACTAACGGATTTTGAAGGATAGGTATCGATTTGTTAAAATGATAAAATGTTAGGTACTGTTCATGTCAATAACCATAATTCATGATCTTCCTCTCTCTCAATCTACGACATACCGGCCGCGCCTCATTGGAAGACTTCAACCCAAAAAATGGTTACTGGAGAGAAAAATCGCTTAGTGCGAAGATCCTAATGGTCACATCTGAGTTCATTCTTTAATTGCTTGATGCAGGATAGAACTGGTTGGAATCAGAGAGCTTGAGAAACGACAAAAGGAACGAAGAGCTTAGGATCTCCAGAAGGTACGACGAACTCAGGAGATCCGATTGAAGAACGGAAAGAAGCACGCCCGAGAAAAGGAACAGCGAGCTCAGGAGCTCCATGACCGCTGTTGTGGGGTCCTGATGTCGAGGAAGCTGAAATCGCTATCGCAACAGATCCTGGCTATGGGATTTTCCAAGGTTCTTGCGGTGACGGCGCTGATGAAGATCGAAAGTAAGGTTGTGGAATCCATTAATTTGCTCTTTGAAGGAAATGGAGATTTATCGAGATTGATGAAGAAGAATTCAAAATTCTTGTTTCAATTGGGGTTGATCTGTTTTATGATAGATTGATTTTTATTTGAGGTCATCAATATAAATGGGCTTGATTTGTCAGGCGCGCTTCGCGACACCCCGATTTTCGATTATCAGTTTAATTAGAGTTTGGATCAGACCGTTCATGTCGGCCATTGATTCAAGTGGGACGTTAGAGATATAATTCTTTGCATGTTGAATGGTGAACTCATGCAAATTTTCTTTGCATGATTTATGTTCAGTACATGCAAGGGTTATGGTGGAAAGTAAGTAATTTGGCGTTGGTCGTGGTGGGCGATGTAGCGACGGAGTTGGTTGTTTTTTTGTCACGGCTGTGGTGTGATCAATATATAAAGCTTGTTAATATTTTTAGTCGACAGAAGAATTAGAAATTTCCAATTAGATTTTTTTATTATGTCGATGAACGCAACTTCAAAGAAAGGAGATTCATGTTTAAAGGTACAAACATCTTCCGATCGCTACCATATTTTAGAGGATCGACAAGGAAGATGTCAGAATCTTTTCCCCTAGATCGACCAAAGGTAAATATGAATTTTGGATAAACTTTAAAGAGTTTCAGTTTTGGAATTAGGGTCTTCTCTATGAGTTGATGTTTTGTGAGCGTTCTTGGCACCGAGATCGGCGGAGCCTCCGAGAGTTGGAGACCAGTACATCGGTGGGTCGTGGTTGAGAGAGGTCGATCAACCCAAGATGCTAGGAGATTGCCGGAGAAGTTTAGCATTTCCGCAAGGTCATTAAGTTCTGACCAATCTGCAATGTTCAGAAAGATAAGTGACCTTTATGTAGTTTATGTAAAGTTCAAGTGCTGGATTGTAGTTTTTAGAAAGTTCTGACCAATCTACAATCAATGTGACAGGTCCTGTAATCTTTCCAGCTGGGCATGAAAGGACGATTCTCCCCCGCAAGTTTCAGTTTGTTGCAAATAAGTAAATAGAGTATAACTCGATCATTTGACCTCCAAACAAAGCATGGTCAAAAGCTATGGATTCATGTCAGCGAAGGGAGTCACATGAACCAGAGGTGGGGGTTTATGTTTAGTTATTGCTTGTGATTACTATTGATACTATGAGGACGGGTTTGTGATTTGGCCCATACAATTAACCAACTTTTTCTAGTTAGTTTGTTTATGGAGAATGGTCTCCGTTGTCTAAATCTATAATATGCCATATGAATTTATATTTGATTGAACTTTGTTCAATTATATTAACAAAAGAAAATGACGTAAATTCACTGCTTCTAGGACGTCGAATAGAAAGTCAAACAAATATAGGCCATTGATTAGCGGATTTTACACCACCTTTCAAATATCCACTAGAATTAACTAATGGAATCATAATTCCATAGGTCTTTCTAATACTATTACTCAAACTAGACTAAGTAACAATGGAGTTTGGGTTGTTTGAATGTTTTAGTATCAATTCGAAAATGAAAAATTGAACTAAAAGAAAGTAAAAAGCAAGAAATCGAGTTTCAAAGGTTGCTTAGACTCAAATCTACAATAGATTGCAATGTATAAATAAACGATATGCAATTTCAGGTAATTATGTTATAATGGCTTGACAATCTCCTAGTATAATCTTTAACCCCTCTCACGAATCAAAGGATCTATTCTGCTTGACCTAAGACTCCTCTCTCGAGCTAATCTTAACCCAAGAAAAATACACTAAAGGTGTTTGATGAAATGCCACAACGATAAAGATTGCAAGCCTAGACGAACCATTCCTCTGTCTCTAGCTAACATGGAATCTAGAGTTCTTCCTAAGCGTCCTATCAATTACGTTCCTCTCAGACCCCCTAATCGATAAAAAAGATTCAATCGAGATGATCAAGCAAGATTAAATATGAATTTAGGTTTAAAAACATCATATCATCCTGAATAACAACGATAGCATAATGGAAGGGTTATAAAACCCATCATGCATATGAAAGCTAAACCAAAGTTTCATCTAATCTAAATAACACAAAAGAAAACCGTAGAAGATGACATGTTCTTTGTGGAAATCCCAGTCTTCAATTTGATGATTCTCCCTTCTTTAATCGTGGTTGATTGTCTCACTTCAATTGTCTCTCTGGAACTGTCACTCTCTCTAAAAGCTCGAAAATATATCTATATTAAAGTCTGTTTTGTCCAAAAGGGTCTCAAGAGTATATATAGACTTCTAGGCCAAGTTAGAGAAGGATTAAAGACCAAAAAGGTGCAGCTCGTTAGCCAAAAAGTGTGACCTTCTGCTCCAAAGCGTGCACACTTTTGAAGCAATGTGACACTTTGACTTCAGCACTCCAAATTGAGCCAGTTTAACTTCCGGTTCGTCCCCAAACGCCATTGTTAGGAAAATATATGGAATTAGGCTATGAGCTGAACATAAAAGTTGTACAAAATCAAATTTGGTTACCGACATCGCTGACCTTGCATCAATAGGACTTCTAAGCGATGTTTTATTCCCAAAATAATAAACCGTGATGTTTTCTTCCCAAATCGAACGTACAAAATTTTTCCAGCCTCCCCGTTATGCGTGGTTCATTCGAAGTCATCATATGACACCTGAAAATGTACAAAAAACATGCAAAGTAATGTCAAATAGCCCATGGGGCCAAAGGAACCAAATATGCACATAACATTATGAATTTGATTAAACTGAGACAACCAGCATTGAAAAATATTGTTTAATGCGGAATAAATGTGCTAATAATCGAGCACATCAGGTACCTGATACAAGTTCATATGCAATATAGTACTAGTGGTATACGAAAGATGTAAAATATCTAGAAAGACATATACTATGAAAACAACTTACAACATTCCAAACTAAGTACATGAAACACGTAGCTGGTACAAGTTAATTTGAATATGATACCAATAGCATATGAAAGGTACAAAGTATATAGAAATGCATATACAAAAAAACTTAAAAGATGATTTGCAACTTCTGACATTCAAACATCAGTAGCAATCGTCGTTTGGCTGTCTTAAATGAAGAAAGAAATTTGGCGTGCAATTTTTTATGAGAATTTGCTAGAAATTTTAATAAGTTGGAATATTCGTTACAAAATCCACCAGAAGCTGATTGACCAAAAAGATCGGTGGTATATCCATCCAAATTACAAAATTATTACATGGACATTACTATGCGCCAAAATATGAGCTGCTTCATTCGCCTCGTAATATATCCACAATATATGATTAAGAAGATGTTCAAAATCTTGCACACAATCAAGGCGAATCTGTGATTTTGTGTCCTTGTTCTAAGTGCAAGTTCAACAATCTGACACCCTGATTTTGGGTTGCGTTTAAAGGTTGAACCGACAGAGTTTTGTTCTAATGAATGGACCATCACATGCATGACCAATAGTAGCCCATGGGCGTGGTAGCCAGACTGACCATGGTCGTGGTCATCAATCAATCAAGGACGTGACCATCGATAGGTCACGAGTGTGATGATCAGGTAGCCATAGGCATGGTGGTAATTTAACCACGGGCATGGTGGATATATTATAAAAGTCAGAATCCTGACCTTAAGCTCAGAAATAGGGAAACAAAAGAAAAATATACAAGCGGGGCTGCCTCCTAGAAGAAGAGAGAAATTGATGAAATATGGAGATAGATCCGATCAGCCCCGGATCAGGGATAGTGGATTAGAGAGGTTAGGGGGATTCATGAGAAGGTAATCAATCCTTTTTCTCTCAAAACTCCATAGTTTGAACTCACGTACGAAAACCTAACAGTCGGGGTTTTTGGGAGACTCAATCTTTGATTGATCACTTAAGGTCTACGGAATAGGAGATTGAACTCTATGGAGGTTGTTACATACTAGACTGGAAAGCATATCTAAGGTGGGGGGGGGGGGGGTTAGGATTACTTTCTTCTTAAAACGTAAAACTGTAATTAGGATTTTTAGAAATCCGATGATCGGATTCTCAGGACTGTACAATAGCGTGTAGTCTACTGTATGGTTGTTGTGATTATCGAGTCTAGCTCTCAGTACTATTCAGTAGCATGTGATCTACTGAACAGGGTTGTGAAACAGAGCCGAGCTCTAGGACTGTGCAATAGCGTTGATCTACTATACAGGTTGATGTTTAAGTTCGAGCATAAGCTCATGGCGTTTGAATTGTGATTCACAGTTCATGTTTAGTACATGTTCCAGGTTTAGCTGGATTAGCTCCCGATATGTATTGTTCCCTAAGGATGTTTCTACAGCTATGGATTTGTTGAGTATGCCAGTAGATGTCGCTCACACGGTATCTACGATCTACTGGTGGTTTCATGGTCTAATCCACCATGAGGCTATCAAATATAGCTAAGGGTGACTGATGATAGTATGATTCCTACTGGACCACATGGTCACATTACTAGATTCATGGATTAGTTAGACTTCCTTGTTCTATCTTCTCAGTATAGTCGGAGTTCTACGCGAGTCTAGTTTAGCCACTCAGTGCTTATCACTAACCCCATTACATATTTTTTTCTTGGTGTATCTGTATGTTCAGTCACAGGTACTGGAACTGATGGTAGAGAGAGATCTGGTCAGGGTTTTGATATCATATGATATCAGTTTGATGTGTTTACAGACTGGAGTTCCATCTCCTTTTGTCTTGTTGTGTTTTGGGATTCAGGATCCTAGTTGGTTAGTTATTTAAAGCCTCTTAGTTCAGCTTTTAATGCTTGTTTTAATGCGTTTAATAGTAGACTAGAGTTGAGTGTGGTTCAAGTTGAAACCCGATTAGGATGCCTCGGTTGACCTAGTGGTTTGACCGGGACCCTAGGGTAGGGTTTCACAAACAACTTCTATGATAAGGAAACAGTTTTGGCCACTTATTATGAAAATCGTTTCCATCACACTACAAATTATGGTACATACATGTGGACGTGGTCGAGGCAAAACCATCTTTTACCCCGAGTAGTTCAAATAATATTGGTTCCCTTATTATTGTAACTCCTATGGAAAATAATCCTATGTGACCTAGTTATGTTCAGGCAATGCATGATCTAGTGCATGATTCATTAGGGGTGATTAGACACGACGGTCTGACTTATAAGAAGATACATGCATGTGAAATGGATTTCATGTTGTTCTGGGGTGATGCTATAGACGACAAAGAGTGGCGAGTCTGTCATTCTTCTAGATACAAGAAGGCAAAGACTGGGAGTACTATAACTAATAAGAATAAGCCAATTTCGGATAAAGTATTTCGGTACTTTCCTCTTACTCATATGGTAAAGAGGATTTATTTGTCTTCTAAGTTTGGTGGGGATATGGTTTGGCACTCAACAGATGAAACAAATGACGGGAAAGTGCGACACCCTAGGGATTCGAAAGCTTGGAAGGACTTTGATCTTAGATATCCTATCTTTGGTAGTGTCCCATGTAATGTATGTCTAGGACTTGCTAGTGATGGTTCCAACCCTTATGGAACCATGAGGACGACCATTAGTATTTTGCCTATAGTTCTGATCCCATGTAACACCGCCTCTTGGTTGTGCATGAAGCAAACCAGTTTCATGTTAAATAGTATCATTCCTGGAAAAACACAAATAGTGAATGACATAGATGTCTAACTTGGTCCTTTAATTGAAGAATTGAAGAGTTTATGGGATGGGATCACTACATATGATGCTTCAAAGAAAGAAATGTGCACATTGAAAGCAGCTCTGATTTGGACTATTAGTGACTTTTCTGAGCTAGACACTCTATCGGGATGGAACACTCATACCGCTATAGCCTGTACATCTTGTAATTTGGATACCATTTCATTAGTTCTTCCAAAAAGTGGTAAGTCTTGCTTCATGAATAGTCACCGATTTTTACCAATGGGTTATCGGTTTAGAAATCAAGGAGCTCGCCTCAATGGCCATACTAAATTTAGTCCACCTCCTCTTCTTCTATCTGGAACTCAAATCCTTAAACTCGTGACTGGTTTCGTAGAAGGGTACGCATTTTTCATGTAGAATTTTACTTGGTTTAAAAGTATTCATAGTCTAACAATCTAATGTAAATGTATTTTAGATCCTAAATGATCAACTAGTGTCCCTCTCCACTGATATGAAGTTGTTAGCTAGAGGGTCACTTATTGATATCAGGAGTTATACATCATACAATGTGAATGCATACAGATTTAATACCATCGAACGAGAAAGGATGCGAAGAACACAAAATAATGGTGTGTTTGCTAACTTGGAAACTCAAAGTTATACAAGCTCTTCAGACACTTGACCAGTTGAGGGCTCTATTCCATACTATGGAAAGTTGGAAGAAATCTTTGCCTTGAACTATGGTGGAAGACAAGCTGCTTTGTTCAACTGTAGGTGGGCCAATACAGTTAGTAGTAGGGGCTACAAGGTAGAAAACTTGGGATTCAAAAGTTTACATTTCGGTCATCCATTAAAAGTTGTGCCTTAAAAATTAACGGCTGAAATCACTAGGTCAGAATTGACATTTTACAGTCGTATAAATGTGTATACTATTATACTAATGTACAGTGGCACACAAGCAAGAGATCAATATTATATCATATCAAGTCTTTCCTTGATGGTGTATTACGTTGATGATTTGAAGGAAAGGGGATGGTGTATTCCAATACGCATTATACCAAAGGGACTGGTAAACATGGGCGGCAGACTGAACTATGTGTCTAATTCACTTCAAAGGCAAGACTTGCTTGTGGTCAAGGACAGACACAACTTGACACTTGTTAGATCAAGATTAGAAGCAAAGTTTGATGAGTAATAGTGCTAAGTATTTAGCAGATGATTTTCTTAAGTATGCAACTGTTCATTGTCTAAAATATTTGTATTCATTTTCGGGTTAAACAGTTAACGTTTCTGTTATACATATGTTACATAGTGATGGCAAACGTGCTGGGTGGTAATACTGGTGGCGAGAACGGTGATGAAATTTGCCGCCCTAAGAAGGTGAAGAAAGAATGGTATAATCTGCTTATGGTGAGTAAGTCTTTGTTTGCATTTTGGTTTAGTATAGTACTTTTTTGCTCATATTGTGCCTAATACATAACCGTATGATTGGTTAGATTATAGTAGGACTGACAGGTGGGTAAAAAAGGTAAAGGTAAGAGATTGGTCTAATGTAACTGAGAATGAATGTTTCATTGAGCTGGGTTTGCATAAAGACATTGATGTTCCTGAAAAAAAGAGGGTCAATACTTGTGTCAAGTTCTGAAAAAATTTGTGAAGCAACCCAACATATTTCTCATTGGAGTTTATGATTGGTTAAAAGTCTCAGAACATGATAAGCAATATGTGTGGACTGCCTTCATCAAGGTTGAAATTTATAAACTTCTGACTTTTATCTAATTCTTATATTCAATATGTTACTGTAACTGTGTTATTCTCATGACAGGATAACCTTTTTTGGAAAATGGAAGATGATGTGCAGATGGAGAAGTTCATAATGGAGAACTTGGGAACTAAGTGGAGGGAGAGAAGAGGATGACCGTGGAGAAAGGCAATGTGTGATGAAACTCAAGGTGTTGAGTTCAACATCCCAAAGAGACCATATTTAATAGATGCACTTGATTGAGACATGTTCTATAGATACAAGTGTTCCAAGGAGTATTTGGTAAGCTAACTAGCTGGCTAGGCAAATAGGAAAATAGAGTAACTAATTGGCCTTCTTTTAATTTCTATGAATTGAAACCTAATTTATGTCTTTTAATGAATATAGGAAGCCTGACAGAGAAATAAAAGCAAATCGGGCTAAACAAAACATCTATCATACAAAAGTATCAAAGCCTTTCAACAGAGTTTGGGAATAGTTGGTAAGTATCAGAACACATGAACTTGTAGGATAAAGTATAGAGTAGCATGATTTTACATGAACTGTGACATGTTGTATAGGAGCAAGATAAAGGGGGTCCAGTAGGAAGAACTGTAGTATTCCTCAAGTGGTATGAAAACAAATGGGAGTCATGCTAACATCCCCACATGAGAGTTTTTTGTAGGTTTCAAAACTTACATATACTATTTTGTGTGATTTGAATTAAGTGAAATGCAATTGTTATAATACTGATTACAACTAATTACAGAGTTATGTGAGAGAGTAGGCAAATGACCATAATATTGATGACAATACTAGCTAGAATGATGTTGTTAGAGGAACATATAGTACAAGGGATAGGCTAGAGAAATCAGGGAGAGCGCATTATGGTGGGTTTGGAGTTAAAGCAAAACGGGTGAGTAGTAGTTTAGGAAGCCACTTGTATAAATTTATGGTTATGTGTTTAATAGAGCTAGTATGATATATTTTGGAATAGTTAGTAAAATGATGCATATGAGAACTAGCTAAAAACCCACTTGTTTGAGTTATGGATGGATAAGTTTGTTGTTGTATCCTTGAAGAAGTATTGAATTCTTATTTTTTAGGTGGACGAGTATGAGTTCAGGTAATAATACAAATAGGTCATGTCCGTTTTTTTATAAAATGTCTTATTTGTAACTTCTTCATTACAGGTCTATAAAGGAGGATTTTCTTCTTCTTCTAATTCCCAACAAACAATGAATCAGAATATGCCCGAGTACTTTACCACCTATCAATCATAAATCTTAGGTCTTCTTGCTAACTCGGGGATTGGCTTACTTCGGGATTGGAGGAGGTGAAGAATATGCTCAAGAGTCAAGGATGTGGTAGTAGCATAGTGCCACCGAATGCCAATACTCCAACGGACATGGATGAAGATCAAAGGGACAATGAAGATCAAAGGGGCAATCAAGATGATGAAAATGATGATGAAGAGTATTGTTTGAAATTAGTATTATAACGTAAGCTAAGGGTTTCGAACTATGTCTAAGAACAATGAAGTTTCCATGTTGTTTGTATGAACGTGCATGATTATCTATTTTATGATATGATGATTTAAATTCTGTGTTAATTAGTAGTACAATTAAGAATTTAAATTTAGGTACAGCTGTGATATCACTACTGGAATTTTTTTTGGCAGTCTGACATTCCTAACAGTCGCGATTAAATAAAAAAAGCCTAACAACGACTAGTTGTCTGCTGTTAGGATATTTAATACTAATAGCGGCTTAGTGGATGCTGTTAGGCCTTTTATTTAACCGCAACTTGTTGGGCCGCTATTAGGATCCATTAGCATTGGCCACTCTAACGGCGAATAAGTGGTAATTGTTAGGATTTTTAACAGCGGCTCAGTCCGCTATTAGGAGTAAATTTATCCGTTGTTAGCCAGATGGATTGTTGTAGTGAGAACTAATACTGAAATTGAGGATAGAACATAGAAGTCATCCTAATCACTACTCTAGTAAAGTAACCATGTAGTCTTATAGGCATATACCTAGCGTCAGCCTCCCTTAGTTTCGTGGATAGCCTCATGGTGGATCAGACCATGAAACCACACTAAAAGCAATGTGAGCAGCATCTGGATGCATACTCAACACGTCCTGCCTGATACCTGAATTTCAACTGAGGGATTGAGCAATCATCATGAGCTAATCTAGATAGGCATATCCTGTCCTATCATAAACTGTGGATCACACGCCACAATTCAAAGCTAAGAGCTTCTGCTCGAATCCTAACATACTATATGTAAAGTAGATTACACACTACTATACAGACTGAGAGCCCTCACTCAACATTCTATCACAATGTTTGTACAATAGATCATACGCTACAATACATGTTGAAAGCCCCCACTCAACATCGTGATACAATTAGAATAGGAATCCCATCAATGGATTCCAAACCTCATAATATAGTTCTACGGTTATAGAGCAGAACGTAATCACAAAATCCCACATGTAAGAAGAGCTGACACCTATCATTGTGACTTGACATAATTCCTCTCGCTGCCACAAGTCTGTACCTCCTAACCGTGCGTCGTTTGGAGCTCAAACTATGGAGTTATGCTCCATTTACTTCTTTGCAACAATCTGAAACTTGCTGCCATAAGTCTGTAGCTCCTGACCGTCCGTCGTTCAGTCCTCCAACCGCCTCCGTTACACTAACTGATCCAGAACTTCCAGACGTTGACAAAATTGACCCTAGTCCTTTTCAGATCTAGTCACTAAACTCTCCATGGTAGCAGGATGGTCATTTATCTTCTTCGACGAGGCTGGTAGCTTCCTACGACCTCTACCCAGAATCCAGCAAGACTCTGACGATCTTCAAACTTTGTGGAAACTCCGCCAACCAATGTCCTCCTCGAGGGAAGGCGCCCGACGTCTTCCACCTCCGATTCTGATTCTGATCGGCACCTTCGATCTCTTCCACATCGATCATCATAGAAGCTTCCTTCTCCCCGATCGAGCGTCGTCAATCGTCGTTGCAGCCTCTTCTCGAATTCGGGGTCAGAATTCAACTCCTCTTCCTTGATTGATGGTAATTGATCCACCACCACTGCTGCCATCATCCAAGTTTTGGGAGAGGGGATAATTTCTCGTACTTCGTCAATTAGGTTTGTGATTTCTATATTTATTTCTTTCGAATAACCCTAACATCCTTATATAATGAACCCATCATGCCTGTGGCCACTTTACCATCACGCCCGTGGCCTCGTTACCAACATGCCCATAGCCACCTTATCACCATGTATGTGGCCTCCTTACCAACATGCCCTTGGCTGCCTTACCAGCACACCAATGGTGACTCCCACCGTGCCCATAGTCAACATCCTCGAATTAATTAGATTAATTCGGTTTCAACTCCCGATTTCCACTCAACGGATAGAACTTTCATCAAAGTGAAATCTAAACCACTGACCAAAATCAAGGTGTCACAATTCTCCCCTCCTACAACACGTTTTGTCCCAAAACCCGAACCTTACCCACCGAGCGGAAAGATTCGGCGCAACCGTGTTTGAATCCTGGCGCTTGCACCCCTACTTTGTAGGAAACAACCCTAACATGTCGTCCTCCTCAAGGACCCAGACGGTACACTCCTCGGTAATGACCCAAGGGCAAATCATAACCTTGTCCTAGAAGACCGGCAGTGGTCCACACCTCAGCTCCCCTAACCATAGCTCATTCCACTTGAGCGGGAGTAAGGGCTACTTTCCTTGCTCCTACTGAACTCCTTCAAGCTTGACTCTCGGAATCCGTTCCCGACCAAGCCAAGATTCAAAGGCCAGGTTGGACATGCTTTGCAAACATAATAGTATCCCATTTGCCTTAGACTAGCATTGACTATGCTCAACAGAGAGCCAACCCCATCGAGCACCACTACCTAGCATTCTCCTCAAAAGCTACTTAATGACCAAGGTTGGAGCCTCACTTTCACTGTTCTCGGTCCAACTCACCTCTAAGTCATCCCAGGATCAACTTGGGCATCCTCTAGTAGTTTGTATAAGACCGAGTCTCAAATAAGGATGAAACCTTATCTGCATGCATGATCATGAGGTGCATCATCCATAAGCATATCCCTCGGTGCACCTTATCTACTTAGCCCACTGCATTACTTTCCATAAGCATAACCCTCTGTGCATCGTGCATGTGACCAGCATGCCCGCCACACTCATGGTTAGCCATCCATCCATGATCTGTTTGTCCCCCATCTCATGTTTGTCTCCATTCCCCATCGGCAACCAAGCCTCATGCACCCCATAGCCTGTAACGTCACTGACTACCACACCCATGGATTCCTCACGTGTCACGCTCTTGATCGTCTAGACCATGCACGTGCTAGTTCTCTTGCCAACCATGACTGTGGCCCTCGGCACCACGCCTGTGATCAACTGATTTCCTCTATTGTGACCAACATACCACTACGCCCATGTCTTACCAACTAACCTATGCCATTGTCCGTCACGCAACACGCATTGTCTCCACTCTCTTTTATCTCCGTAGCTAGTACCCCTTGTTGAACCAACTAATTACTAGCATAATATTTTGACAACCTAGTTGCTACTATCATACTTTTATCCCAAACCATCTACAACTTCTTCTTGGATGAGCTTCCACTAGCCCATGAACATTGTCTCACTAAGTCACAATACCTCAACACACTTTAAAATCCAACCATCAATTGAATTTCACTTATGTTGGTAGAAGCTAACACTCATATAGAACACATGGATCCACCTTTCATAAGCGACACGTTTAAAGCAACTATATAACTTAGTGACTAAGCTCAATGTCCACTAGACCTTCCACAACTCGTTCCCCTAGCTTTACTTCCTCCTAACTCGACCTTAAAGGCTCGCACCTTGCTCAACACCCCTCGAGAGTAGTGGGAAAGTGGTTGTTCAAATCCTGACAAACTACAGAAACATTTCCTTTCATTCAAAACACCTTATCCTTGGAAACTTTGTCTTAAAACCTTTTTCAAAGACTATCTCACCACATCATGACACCACCTAGACCCTCATATACTATCCCCATAGAGAGTCTAGTACTGTTACAGATATTGACTCACCTTCTCCCCTCCTAAGGTTTGCGACATCTCTGAGGAGCAGGTAGCACAGCGATAGCGGTAGAAGACAACCAGGCTTTGATACTATTCGTGAAATTCCACCCTACGAGTCCCGATCGAACCATTGGTTCAATCATAGAATCTTACTCGGATACCAACCTGAACCAAACTCAACTCAAAACTACTAATAATGCATTAAAAGAAGCATTAAAAGCTCAACTTTAATACTTTAATAACCCTTTAAAAAAAACATACAGGGATGTCAGATCCCAAATCACAACACAACAAAAGGAGATACAACTCTAGTTCTGAAACGCATCGAAAACAGACATAAACAATATCAAAACTCCAACCAGCTCTCTCCCCACCATCACCTCCAGTACCTGTGACTGAAATACACAAATACACCGGGAAAAAAAATATCTGACCGGGTCAGTGATAAGCACTAAGTGGCTAACTGAAAATCATGTAGAAATGAGACTGGAAATGAGGATAGAACATAAAAGTTGATGATCGCTTTTTACACCCCTCAAAATATTCTAGTTAATAAATTAACCAGAGTCGAATCTCCTTAACGTCTCTCTAGGTATCTTAGTCAAAATTGCACTGGTTTTAATCAGTGTAACAAGAAGTGTGGTGTAGGTGCCATGAGAACCAATCGAACAATCAAAATGAAAATGAAAATTTCTTTAAAAGTAAGCTTTGCAAGACTTCACGAATATGATTTAGACAATCAGGGATGAACCTACTTAGATTTTGAACCGCCCTAGACAATTCAAATTTACAAATAACATCAAAATTTCATGATTTAATATGAACAAGATAAATATGATAAACTATTGCAATTCTTCTCTACTTAATTCACGCCCTTTCAAGATCACTAATTTGCTATCTATCTATTATCCAGTCTGCTCTTTCGAGTCAAAGATCTGAAACCTGCTAGGTGATTAAATAAACAAGAATTGCACCTTGAATGGTTACTCCGGAGAGGTTGCTTTTCGATGGAAGAAATCAGTATTCTTGTTCTCGTCCTTCGTCCAATATGTACATGATCCACCACCACTGCTTTCGCTGTTATAGAACATGAGGTCGGCGCGGCTGCCACTCTATGGCCAAAACAGCTCTTTTAATCTTTTTACGTTCCTTATTGAAATTAGGAAACCTTTCTCTAATCGATCCATACAACTGGTTTCAGGGAAGACGCAATTTTTTAATAAAACTCTTCGGAGCTCTCCCATGCTTTCAAAATAATCGCCGAGCACCCTGAATAGTTACTCCAGAGAGGCTCGAACCGAAAAGACCATCTCCATTTAATTACAACATCATCATCCCAAAACGTATCACATTTAATAGGATAATGGCCAGAACGGTACCGATCCAAATGTGTAGCTTGAGCAGCCCCAAATGAATCAATCCACATTTATTTTGCCATAAAACGGTCCTGTCTTTCCTCAATGAAACCATCAACCACCCGATTACTTTCCCAAGTAAGAGGATACCCATGGAAACCAATATTATTAAGGCCGTCGTCTGAAAGGCAATTATTGAAATCTTCAATATCAACCTTAGTTAAGAATTGACTCCCCAATTTCTCATTAGTCGATGCAATTTGGTTAAAATCTCCACCACATGGCCAAGGACCATCCTATTGCTATCCTAGGGAACATATAAGGTCCCGAGTCAAGCACTTCTCAGCACTCTTTGCCCATCCGTAGATACACAGCCTTAGAGATCTTGACATAATTTCTATGTATACCTCATCTCTCCACCAAATACTAACACCACTCGAACAAATGATTATGAAGAACGATTACGATTTTTCTGATTCGATATTTCTTTGTCACCCTTCTCTACAACTTTGTCCTTTGTTCCGCCACCACCCTTACTCTTATCATTCAGTAAAGCAAAAATGGCAAAAGATATACTCAGTTACTCATTAGCCTGAGCAAACAGCGGACTATGTAAAACCATGTCAAGGCCTACATTAACAACCTTTGAAAGGGGATTAAACCCATCGCACCCATACTCGGAGAAGCATGAGGCATATCCTACGAAACTAGGGTGGAAGACAAGTTAAAAGTCGAAGGAATAGGTGAAGAGCATCATCCTGTGGAGCAGAAAACTTATTATGAGTAGAGGCCGGTCGTTCGAAATCGGATGATTCAACAATAATAGAGTTATTCCTACGAAATCGGCCTTTTTGTCTTCCCATCATCCAAATTCCATATGTGGGTTCTGGCTCACCTCTATTTCAAGCATAGTGGAATCCACCACAGAATCGCAAACCAGCAAAGGATGTTTGTAGGTACATTACAAGCAAGCGCTCCTTAATGACCAAATTTAGCTTGGCACCCCTCTTCAGTGGCACAATCCACCCTAATAGGCTTTCCAATGATACTTGTGTGTATAATCACTTCTCGGGGATGGTAGAATTCAATCGGAAGGTCATGCAATTGGACCTACACCATCATCAGGTTAATTTATGCGTTTAAAGGGTTGAAACCTTTAAACCAACGATAAATTATGAGATATGTGTTGCCCATCATCCATGGTCCTCCAAAGACAACTGTCTCGTAATCTTCTGGTGCCCGAAACCGAACAAGAAAACAACCATTAGTCAAATCAGTTATATGTAAGGCCCCATTCTTAGCCCAGAGGTAGATTAACCACTGAGCAAGAGATAAGTAAGGGACCCTTCCCTTAATAACGAGAGCTTATCTCCACTCGAGTTGAAAAAGGTAGTTTTTTCAGCCGTCGTGAACAAAATCGAGGAGCAGGGATCCTAAAATTACTTCTCAAAGTTCATACTTTAAATTGAGGTGCTCTCTGTAATGCACTCGGGTGCACCTGTACATTCCCTATATGGTGTTCACTTAAGCGATGACTAGACGTTCATCTAATTTTTATATATTAATTATATTTTAATATTTAGATAAATTTTTTATGTTTTTATGTATATTTTTATCCATATACTTTAAATTATAATGAATCATATATCTATTTATCATGCATATTCGATTCAGTCATTTAAGGTTCATAATCAGAAAATGTTCATCAATTATTTGGACTTATTATCATTTCGATTTTCAACATCTTACACGTTAAACCTTAAATCCTCAGCCGCACCAGTATTGCTAATGCATCGGCGACGATTTCTTCAGCAAAAACAAATCTAACGATATCTGGTACGCGTCCGGGGCTTCGTGCCCACCCGTCACCGGCGGTCATTGCGCCACCACCGTTGTGGTCTCTGGCGGAGGTTCCTCTCCCCAAGACGATTCAGAAGAAGATACTAAAGACGGGGTCGTCGTTGCCATTTCTTCATTGTTACGGCAGAGGTCGTTGCTGGATGTTATTTTCCAGCTTCTCCCCATTGGTGGCCATTCAAATTGTTTATAAAAACATTTATGTCTTGATTCTGTTTATGGCTTCTGTGTAGGCTTGGCATTTGGCCGGATCGGGGACATGTAGTATGTACTCTATCACTGGCCGCCCTAATGACCGGGTCGGGGAAAACCCGGCTTCATCGGATAGTCAGTTAAAATATCAAACAAGCCTTATTCGATCCAAGATGGGAAAAGGTTCTCAAAGAAGAATTAAGTGCCCTCAAGGCAAATCACACTTGGGACTTAGTTAATCTTCCCCCTAACAGATGCATAGTTGACTGTCGCTAGGTGTTTACCATCAAATATAAAGTGGATGGATCGATTGAACGATTTAAAGCTTGTTTAGTGGCCAGGGGGTTCACACAAACTCATGACATTGATTATGAAGAAACCTTTGCACCAGCGGCAAAACTTAATACTATTCCAGTTCTTCTTAGTCCAACTGCCAACCTAGATTGGGCTCTTCATCAGCTTGATGTAAAGAATGCTTTTCTCAATGGAGAATTGCTTGAAGAAGTTTACATGAATCCTCCTCTTGGGTTTCCTTTGAATGGAAGAGTGTCTAAATTGAACAAAGCCTTGTAGGACTGAAACAGTCACCATATGCCTAGTTTGATCGATTTGCTAAAGCTGTCAAGTCGGCAAGATACACCCAATGCCAATCGGACCATACAATGTTTGTAAGGCGCTCAGATACAAGGAAGATTGATGTCCTAATAGTGTATGTGGGCGATATCATCATCATTGGGAATGAAACGCACGAGATAAATTAGTTAAATCAGAGACTTGCATCCAAATTTGAGCTCAAGGACTTGGGAAATCTAAGGTACTTCTTGGGTATGGAGGTTGCTCGCTCTGAAACGGTATTGTTCTCTCTTAGAGGAAATATGTTCTTGATTTGTTGAAGGAAACATGAATGCTGAATTGCAAACCTATGAGCATTATGATGGAACCGAATAAGAAATTCAGCCGAAATGAAGGAATTGTTGCAATTGACAAGAGGATTATCAACGTTTAGTAGGTAAGCTCATTTTTCAGGCTCATACTTGTCCAGATATATTATACTCAGTTGGGATTACAAGTCAACATATGCACAATCCCAACGAGGAACACTTAGAGATGGTTTATCGAATTCTGAAGTATCTAAAGTTTACCCCTAGACATGGCCTATTCTTCAAAAAGCATGATCACAGAGGCTTCACTATATACATTGATTCGAGTTAGCAGGTGAGTTAACAGAACTAAGATCAACTACCAGATATGAGACCTATGTATGGGGGATTCTTGTGACATGGAGAAGCAAGAAACAAGACGTAGTGCCCCTCAGCAGTGTAGAAGCTGAGTATCGTGCATTGACTTCCGGAATTTAGGAAGGTATGTGGTTGCATCGGGTTCTTGGCGAATTACATATGCCTCCTCAGATACCTATACAGGTTCTTTGTGATGGTAAATCTGCGATTAGCATCGTCCGAAATCCAGTTCATCATGATAGAACTAAACATGTTGAACTGAATTGTCGATTCATCTCAGAAAAGGTTACAAATGGAGTTATAAATCTGGATTATGTTCCAACAAGTCAACAACTCGCTGATGTTTTCACCAAGTCATTGTCAAGGTCTACCTTTGAAGAACTAATACACAAGCCGGGGATGTTCAACATTTACACCACACAGCTTGAGAGGGCGGGGGGGGGGGGGGATGTAGGATTAACCCTAATTATTCCTAATTATGTAAACCGAATAAGAGATATATTTAGTTATTTGTATAAAAAGAAACTTTGCTTTTATAGTATATATACCCATCAGTTGTTAGCCTATCTAATAACAATAATCAATAATTCTCTTTCTATCTTTCCCGTCTCTTTATCTACCTATATTCTAAACAACCTTGCAGTGCAACACCATCTTCTAGAGATTCTAAAGTGAAATAACAACAAACATAATGGTTATTTATAAGTATTTTTTTCAATATTCATAAGTAGTTTTTCAATATTCATAATGATTCTAATAAGAATAGAGGCAAATGGAAAAGTGAAGCAGTACACGTTATCAATTACCAAGCCTATTTGGCATTGTAAATTTGTAATCTTGTAATCATAGTTTAGGCACTAAGATAAACAGGTAACAAGTTTGGCATTAGTAGTACAGTTTGGCATTGGATTCATACACGTGATCTTCTTATCTTAGTTTGGAAATCAGAAGTAAAGTAGTACACGTTTGGCAATTGACATTGTAAATTTGTAATCTTCTAATCATAATTTATCCATTAAGATAAACAATAAAACAGGTAACAGGTTTGGCATAAGAATTACACGTTTGGCATTGGATTTATACAAGTGATCTTCTAATCTTAGTTTGGAAAAACAAAGAGAACAAGTTAATATATCATGCACCATCTTTGAAACGCATAAAAAGATAACTTACCTCACTGAGTATTAGATGCTTGATCCTTGGTTCAACAACTATTGCGAAGCCAATAATAATCACTACAGTACTGCAACACAGGTAGAGAATGCAGAAGCGTAACAATATATCAGTAAATAAGCAAGTAACATATTGTACATGATTCAAAAAAAACTTAAAAACACAACCAATTATTATTAACACTTGTGAGAAGTAGATACAATAGAGTTGAACAAACTGTAAATACATATAACAGACACTAAACAACTTAAGGGAAAGGAATTGGAGTACTGGACTAGTGGATTGGACAGCTGTAGTTTCAAACAATGTCGGCATTGAAACACTGTGACTCTGCAATCATAGAACAACCAAAATTATTCCGAAGGACCATTAAACTAGAAGAGTAGAAGTTTATCCGAACAGAGGAAATATATAACTACCCAGGTTCGAGAACAGAGATTAAGTCGAATTCGACAGCTTTTACAATTATCAGCACACTTTATACATCAAACATATCAACTTGAAAATCAGTACTTATAACAATCAAAAAAATCAACGACTAATCAATAATATGTGAAAAAAGACTGAGGAATGAAGATACCTTAAACTCAGGTCTCGGTTGTCGCCTGTTGATACTACTCGAAATCTGAAATGTGGGACTACTCCAAAGAAGAATCGCTCGCTGATGCAAAGTAATGAATATAATGATTAAGGAGATTCCGGTAGTAGATTTGCCGCCGACGAGTGTATCGGAAATTCAAGATGAGAGAATTGGGAAAAGGGGAAAAAATGAATTGCAGTGTTTGACGATGAAGCTTTCCTCATGTGAAAATGCTAGAATTGATTTCACACTTACAACTTGCAAATTGCAACACCGTTTTACCTAATTGACTGGGTCGTGGATTTGTTCCGGGGCGGATAGTAAGGTTACCAGCCCCGATCCGGTGAAGTAAAATGGTGGAGTTCGAAGTTACCGGATTTTATCCGAGTCGGGATCAGAAAGAATTTTATTCGCGTTGATCGGATCGATTTGGCTGAATAACCGGAGTTCAGATTACCAATTGCGAAGCCTACTTCTCTGACTATAATTTGGACTTTATCAATGTGTATTAATTTCTCAAATGGGATCCAAAATTGTACCAAGAAACAATGTATAATGATTAAGAACATCGTTATAATTGATTATAAAATTAAAATTAAAATGTAAAAAAACTGGGTGGAAAAGAAAGCGGAAGCCACTAGACTGTCTTAGTAGGAAGCAAAAGAAAAAGGAGGCACTACTGTAGCAATTTTTGTGAATAGTTAAAGGAGTACAAAATGAGGACATTGTCGGCTAGAGGAACGGTAGGCGAGGCGAACTGCTTTCAAAATTGAGTCTATACAAAGAATAAGAATCCTAATTAGAGAGATTATCAAGAACCCTAATTGTCTATTGCTAAGAATTAGTAAAAATGATAATTAAAACGTAAAAGAAATCGAACTTTGATTTTTAATCGAGTATTTCAGTAACTCGAGATATTAAATTTGTTTCGATCTGTTTCTCTAATGATTAATTTCTTTCAATTTTTTAAATTAGTGAAGAAATTATTGTGATGATTAATTTTTTAAAAAATAATAAATTTAAGTAGTTAACTACATACATAAATTAATTTGGGGTTAAATTAAAATTAAAATTCTAATGCCACACAATTGGCTTACTCATAACATCGCAGGCGTCACATCAATAATGCACCCTTGCATTCAGATGCTTCACAGAATTCACCTTAATTAATAAAATAAATAAAATTACTTAAATATCCAATTAATATTAAGCACTAGAATAATTAAATAAAATTAACAATGGATATTGGTGTTGTCATAGGAGAACAAATAATAGTGCTTTTCAAGTAAAAATGCATATGATGGTAACTTCACGAATAGGGGAAAAGGATTTTCTGGCGATGATCGCTCGTCGATCCTCATAAGAGGTTGTCTTTCCCCCTTATAGGAGAGCTTTCTAGATTATAAGGAAATTGTTTCGTTGAGATCTTCCTTACTTTTCTGATCTTTTTTCTTTCGTCTTTACCTTGAATCCGCACGGACTCTTGTATTTTTTATAACGGCTCATATTACTCACACGAAATTTGGGGTTTGATCTCTATTTTGAGAGGATTTCTATCATTACCAAACTTTTTTATTAGGGTTTTGCTCGAAACCCTATCGACGATCAACTAAGAACTTCTGCAATAATGACAGTCTGATTACAATAGTCAGGATTATGCGTTCTACGTGGCTGAGGATGGTTCCTCATTGTAATAAATGTCTCAGCCAAACTTTAGTAATGAGAGTTCATGCGCATTGACCGAAAAAAGTGTCTTTCAGGCTTTTTGGATTATTATCATATTAAAACTGAAGTCCTCAAATCAACAACCCCCTTCGTCTACGATCGATCTCCTTCCCTGGCATTAAGTTTTCACATTTTTGGCCTCTTTCCTATCGGAGCTCAGATCTACTGCTTCGCAGCCAGCTAACCGTCGATCACATCATAGTACAAACTTCAGGTTCGTCTTCCCGACTTAACCTTTCTTTTCCCTCTTCCTCCAACCGAAGGACTTCTTGCTGTTCTTGGAGCAGTAGGTTAGGTTTGAGTATAGCTGGCTTAGGTTTTGGATTTTTTACTGCTGTTCAAAGGCTAAGGGTCTCCATTGAAGTAAGTGTTGACATTGAACCGGACAAATAATCTGGAAGCTATACTGTTTTCCGAAAATGGTTTAGAATTGCGTGGGGGTCATAACCGGCTAATGCGGTTTGACTTCGTGGGAGCTTGGTTCTTCCTATCTTGATATTTGCTCAATTCCAATTTCATTAGCCGCAACGCCTAAGCGTGATTTTATGGGAAGGACTTACCATGTCCATCTGCAAATGTTTGGTTGTTTGAGTACTAGCAACGTTCAATTTTTTTTTCCAAACTATAATCTGTAAGAGTATTCTTGAATTGTTATGTTCGCTATCCAGGGAAAGTCATGGAAGAAAGGTCATTTTGTGTAGGTTTTGGCTGTCATGTAAGGGGGGTAACGGAGCGTAGGCATCTGAAGATTTCCAAGATAAAGTTGCCTTACTAGTGTAAGGGCTAAATTTGAGAACTACTTCCGGATTCCTTACAGTTGTTGGCAGGTCGGAACTGACTGTAAACATGCTTCATAGAAAAATTGAAGGACAGAGTTGCTATGCGTTCTTTTATCAGCTAATATCATTGAAGAAATAGTTAATCCAAATTTCTGCTGAAATACTTCCTTGAAAGTTCAACTTGTTTCATTAAAGATTGTATGTCATGTTGTGAGTGGTCGGAAAATGTTCAATTATATAATGGTGTTGGTGGGAACATGTGATTACGTTTGTCAAAATATGAGGTAATAATCCTCTTGTTCTTATTGATCTTGAATGATAATCAACTCTATTTATAATAGAGCTGTACAACTAGGGTTAGAGTCCAAGTCGTTGAAAGGAATGCTCTTATTATACTCTATTACTATATCTATAGCTAATAACTTCCTAATCAAGACATGATAGAAAAGGAAAAAATAATAATAACTATTCTGCCGTATCTCAACACTCTCCCTCAAACTTGGTGTAGGCATTGTATAAATCAAGCTTGCTCCTTAGATACTGCAACACTTCTCGAGAGGTAGCCTTTGTGAGTATGTCTGTTGTCTGCTCTGCGGAGGGAACATACGCCACTTCAATAACAACACTTGATGTCTTCTCTGAGATGAACTGTCTGTCTACTTCCACATGTTTAGTCCGACCGTGATGCACATGATTCTTGACAATACTCATAGCTGACTGACTGCTAGTTCTCATAAGAATTGGACCCCTTGATTCAACTTGTAGTTCCTTTAGAAGTCTCTCTAGCCAGATCCCTTCACACACTCCGAGTGTGAGTGCCCTGAATTCGGCCTCTGCACTGCTTCGGGCCACAACATGTTGCTTTTTACTCTTCCATGTAACCAAGTTTCCCCACACATAAGTGTAGTAGCCACTGGTTGATCGACAATCAGTGAGTTCACCTGCCCAACTAGCATCGGTGAACACTTCCACTCCTCTCCTTGTATGCTTTTGGAATCATAGGCCTACTCCTGGTGTGCCTTTTAGATACCTCAAAATTCAAATCACAACCTCCATGTTTTCTTCTGTAGGCTCCTTCATATACTGGCTTACAATTCCCACAAAGTAGGCTATGTCTGGTTTGGTGTGAGCCAGATAGATTAGTTTTCCAGCCAAGTTTTGGTATTTTTCTCTATCAGTTGGTTTACTATCAATCTCACGGTTCCACCGTTTGTTCTGTTCCATCGAGGTGTCAATCGGTTGCATCTGAGGAGGCCTGTCTATGTGAGAAGGTCAATGACATGCTTCAGTTGGCACACAATCAAGCCTGTCTTGGATCTTTCCACTTCCATCCCAAAAAAGTACCTCAGTTACCCCAAGTCCTTGATCTCGAACTCATTTGACAATCTGCTCTTTAGGGTCTGAATTTCAGTTTCATCATCTCTAGTGATGATTATGTCATCTACATAGACGATTAAAATAGAAAGCTTGCCTTCAGAACTTTGCTTAACAAACAATGTATGATCATTTTGACACTGTTTGTAGCCTCCATCCTTTACTGAGTTTGCAAAACGTTCAAACTAATCTCGAGGAGATTGTTTTAGCCCATACAAAGCCTTTTTCAATCTACACACCATTCCTGGTTTCTTGTTTTCCAACCTTTTAGGAAAATTCATATAGACTTCTTCTGTCAATTCTTCGTTCAGAAATGCGTTCTTCATATCCAAATGAAACAATGGCCAATCAAGATTGACTGCAAGAGATTGTAAAACTCGTATCTTGTTAGGTTTGGCACATGGAGCGAATGTCTCTTGATAATCTATGCTTTAAGTATGAGTAAACCCCCTAGCTTTGTACCTTTTTACACTTCCATCAGAGTTATATTTAACTGTAAAGATCCATTTGCAGTCCACTGTCTTCTTCCCGAGAGGTAGCTGCATTATGGTCCAAGTTTTATTTTCCTGTAGAGCTAGAATTTCACATTCAACATCCTTGCGCCATTCAAGATGTTGCATTGCTTCCTGCACATTTCTAGGTACCTGAATAGTATCCAGATTTTTTATGAAGGCCTTGTAGTTTGTACTCAACCTTTCATAGCTTATAAATTGGCTGATGGGGTGCTTAGTACATTCACGAACACCCATCCCGAAGGCTATCGGTAGATACAAGTCTCCATCATCCTCAGCTGTTGGCACTTCTTTTGTTCCCATCACTATTTCTTCATGATGATCAACCATCGACTCCTCTTCATGAGAGTTATCAATGTGAGCAGTATTCTCAGTTCGAATTTCGGCTCTATTTCGTCGTTGGTAAGTTTGAGTGATTTGAGGCTGCTCATTACCACCATTCTAATTCTGATTTTGAGCTGCAGTACCACCATTCTGATTCTAATTTTGAGCTGCAGTACCACCCTTCTGATTCTGATTTTGAGCTGCAGTATTAGTATTCTTTCCAATAACCTTACTTTCGTCCTCACTTTCAGTTTCAGTTCAGGTGTAATAATATCCCATAGTGGCAATTCCATCTAAGTCAGTAGTGTTTGTTGTTGCTACTGACCGTTATCCCCTGAATTGATGCAGGGGTGTAGTAAGGTTCTCGCTCAAAGATAATATCCCATAGCGGCAATTCTATCTGAGTCGACAGTGTTTGTTGTTGTTGGTGACCGTTATCCCCCTGAATTGATGCAGGGGTGTAGTAATGTTCTCGCTGAAAGATAATATCCCATAGCGGTAATTTCATCTAAGTCGGCAGTGTTTGTTGTTGCTGCTGACCGTTATCCCCCTGAATTAATGCAGGGGTGTAGTAAGGTTCTCGCTCAAAGAACGTGACATCCATAGTGTGATAGATACGACGGTGCTGGGGCGAATAACACTTATAGGCCTTCTTATGAGCTGAATAACCTAGGAACACACATTTTATAGAACGAGGTTCCAATTTTGATCTCTGATGAACATAAGATAAAGTACCTTCACTTGCAACTAGGTTAACTGATTTGTCTGTAGAGAAGGATGCAAATTTCGTAAACATCTTCTCCAAGAGCTCGATCTGTCCCTTTGAAAAAGAGTCTTGCGAACTGCTGCCTTCCTCTCCTTTTCCTGCTAGATTTCCACGTGTGGGTTTCCCTTTTGCCTTATTCTGACTTTATTGAGTTAGTTGGTCAGTGGGTCTCCCATAAATTCCCCAACACTCTTCACAAATGTGGTCGTGTCTTCTGCAGTTGTCATAGTAATTTGTTATTTTGTGAAGGAGATACAATTCACCTATGTTCTTCTCCATGATATTGATTAACCATGAGTTCACAAGGTTGCCGTTGATCTTCCAAGGTTTGTATGTGGATTCAGTTTGAGCAGGAGCAGGAAGATCTCCATTGATGTAGCCTTCCTCGTCTCTGTGCGCAAGATGAATCAGTAGTGATTGCGAGCACTGCACATAATTATGAAGACATCAAACTCATTGGTCAGAGGATACGGAGGCGTTGTGTTGTTGGTGGGACTCTGGCTGACGTCTACGTCTGCGTTTGCATCAGTCTTAATGGTCACAACCTCACCAACTTGTCCGAAATCAAACTCATTGGTCGGAGGAGACGGATGCATTGTGTTGTTGGTGTGACTCTGGCTGGTGACTACGTCTGCATTTGCCCCAGTCTCAGTGGTCACAACCTCACCAACTTGTCCGAACTTGACTCCGCTGGTCATGGCTGCTGTCCAGGAAGAAGAAGTTTAAGAGAGAGAGAGAGAGTTGGTCGGCGGTTGAGCAGGAGGTCGTAGGGTTCCAACCAGGCCCTGATACCATGTCAAAATATGAGGTAATAATCCTCTTGTTCTTATTGATCTTGAATGATTAGAGCTGTACAACTAGGGTTAGAGTCCAAGTCCTTGTAGGAAAAGACTACTAGAGTCCAAATCCTTATAGGAAAAGACTACTACCCTTAATACCCTTAATAGAATAATACTAACTTCCTATGCAAGAAAGAAATGTTCTTATTATACTCTATTACTATATCTATAGGTAATAACTTTCTAATCAAGACATGCTAAAAAAGGAACAAATAATAATAATAACTATTTTGCCGTATCACAACAACGTTGTTCTATGTTAGCGATGCTAATGATGAAGTTGTTTCTCTTCTCCCTGTGCTTGCTTGTAGAACGTACACCAATGTTGGTGTCCAGCCTGGAGTGCGAATATCTCCAGAAAATGCTCAACCGAACCCATTAAGAAATGCATTTTATGGAGCAGGTTCAGGACTGATAAGAGGTGGTCTGGGTGCTTACGGTGAGAATTTTAGGATCAAGCTCTGAATATGTACAAAGCAATGTAAGTTTCAAGCTAACTCTACGAAACATTAGGTTTATGCTTCACTATGATTCGGCTGCTATGCCATGCACTTGAGAAGGATTGTGCTTGAGGGTGTTAACTACATGATACATGCGCTTGTCCAAGTAACAGTCTCCTCCCTTTGTGCACGCTACTTGTTCCTTTAAAATCAAAATGTCTTAACATAGTTCTAGTTCTTCTTAGTAGGACCTGATGTTTCAGTTTCCGATTTCATTTCTTTGCAATTGATAGACACTAAATCAATCCTACCATTTCTTGAAGTGTGGTATGTTGAACTGTCCATAATCCATGCATATGTGACAAATTGCCTGTTCGTCAAGTGCAAACAGTCCCTTAGGCCTCCTGGATTTATATACTTGAATTGATAGGTTCCAGATTTCAGTTTTCTTCATGCTCATGTGCGGGATTTCATAGGATTTGTGGGTTAAATGTTCTGAGTTAGTAAAAAAATCTTACTGTTCATTTCTACATGCCGATGTGTGCCTTCTTGCTTGTGCATCATGACTTGGGTTTCTAGTCTCAAGCACCTAAATGATGAACAATAATATGATTCCTGTGACTTCGATTTTGACATAAGATTGTAATGAATTAGTTTGAGGGAAATGTTTTTGGAATCATATTATTATGTATGACTATCTGTACATGCGGGGTGGTGAAGCAGTTCCAAATCAGGATGTGGTTTTGTTATTGGAATTGCAATATTCTCTGTTATTCGCATGTATTTTAGTTATGCTGCCTTGATATGTCTTATTTGGTGCCTGTCGTTATTGACTTGTTTATCTCCAATGGACAGATAACTAGATACTTCTCTGATCCCCGATATTATTTTCAAGTGAACGATCAGTATGTGATGAACAAACTAAAAGTTGTTCTATTCCCATTCTTGCACAGGGTAAGCTTCCATGTTTCATTCTTTTTTTGGTACTCGGTTGTTTGTTTCCATTTGTCTTGCTGACCTTATACTATTCTTTTTCGCAGGGGCACTGGACACGAATAACTGAGCCAGTTGGAGGTCGTTTGTCATATAAACCCACTCTTTACGATATAAATGCGCCTGATTTGTACATTCCCTTCATGGCTTTTGGTACCTATGTCATTCTTGCTGGCATGTCCCTTGGACTTAATGGAAAGTAAGTGCTAATTCAACTAAGCTTGTGACTTATATCTATTAACTTCTTTCTGAACTCCTAAACACCTATATCCGATCTTGAGTTATTTGAAAAAGTACTTGTAACGACCCTTGGAGCTACACTTGGTGTTTGGGTGTTCTGTGACCGGGAGAGGAAAGGGGAGAAGAAGTAGAGGAAAGGGGAGGAGAGAGTTGAGAGGAAACGTTAGGAAGACAAGATCTATGGAATTTCATTAATGCCTTCGCAGGCAGAGCCCCGCACGTTTTAACAGATTGTACTTATGGGAGCTTGGTAGGGGTCCAATACTTCTAGCAAACTAATAAGCCCTTCTTTTTGGTTCCATATTTGCATAGCTTAAAGTAAATTGAAAAGTGCGGTTATATTGTTCATATAGTTAGAACTTTGCTCAGATAAGATAGCATCAATCCAATCTTCTTCTATATCTAGTCTTTTGAGACCTTTAAGCTATTTTATATACTAGGTTGGTTTGGTCGCGCGTTGCCGCTCATCCATTAGTTGTTGTGTAGTATTTGTTTGTTCACCCGTGTAGCTAAATGATCTATAAACAGCAAGACATATTCAAATAACATAGATATTTTCCCGATGACGTATATTATATCACGAAAGTAGCAGAACAGGTATTATATTAGTACTTTTTTGTATATAGATCAAGAATATAAAAAGAAAATCAACTTGCCTACACTATGCACAAAACATGAGCACTTTCGTTATTCAGTAGTGGGTCTCATCATATTAAAATTAATTTCTTTTTCTACCATAAGCACCTTAAAGTCCATCGTGATGCTTGAATATGATATGTTGCTGAAAATTATATATGGTAACAAATATGTCTACAATAAGAAAAAAATAAAATCATTGGTCAAACCATATGACTTGGTTCATATTTCTAAATCACGGATCCACAAGAATGAACAGGAAAACAACCAACGGCAAGGGAAAATGATATCCCATTTGATGGAGAGATTCCAAAGTGAAGAATCTTAACTACCTCCAATAACAATGAGCAAAAAGGAAATCAACATCTCATTGCTGTCCAAGAAAGAAACCAATATATAGGACACCTTTCTCTTGGTACTACGTAATAGCAATTTAGACAATCTCATTTCTTATTTTGTCTCGTCTGCATGCTGCATCTTTCCACTCTTTAAGAAGCATATTTATTTCCCTCTTTAGTCTTTAGGCTGAAAAACTGGATGTAAGAATCAGTACTTCTCCGAGAATAAAACAATTTGAAAAGACTCAAGTGAAAATGAATATGTACATCTATTTCCAAATACACACCAAAAACAAATATCAACAAAAGAAATAGAACCTATAGTTTAATTCCCAGCACCTTATAACCAGTAGCGAGAGTACATCGTCAAATCGTCGGCATACCTTCAACGTCGAAGAGTAGGAAAAACTTCCGTTACAATATAAGCGGAAACACTCTACAAATTTGGGGGTATCTTCCATTCTTCTTCAACAATGTTTCATCACTTTGGCACTTCCTACCATAGCCCTCTTTGTAAGAAGGATAACATGTTAGGATAAAGTGGATAAAATAAACCTTTGTCATGTATATAGTTTCTCCCAAAGCCCATACATTGTACTTGTATTACTGGAAAAATTAAAACGAATCAGTCTCATATAAATTTTCTCAGAGAAGTCATTTTCTTATGTACTCTTGAAAATCAAAACCTATTTATTTTATGAACATATATCCAACACCCATTTTAAAACAGTAAACTCCCATTTTAAAACATTAAACTCCAATCAGTGTCGTAAATTGTAGTTCTGCAATCAGCCAGTATGTTATGCTGATAGACCCAGCTAGAAGATCATATTCCATCCACCATGCTATGCTGATAGACCCAGTTAGAAGATCATATTCCATCCATCATAGAATTCTTTTTTTCTTGCCAAATATTGACCACTTGAAAATTTCATCTTCCGGCTCAACCTCCTGATCACCATGGCCAGATGGCCGTATAATGATCACAAAAAATTATTGGCAAAACCTTTAAAACCAAGAAAACAGAATTTCACGAAAGAATACTCTGTATGAATGCAGGGTGTGAGAAGAGAAGGGGAGGTAGAATAACTCAATAGATCCAACACAACAATTTTCACTCCATACATCCACATCAATGGAATCTGCTGGAGATCTACATCATTACAGCATGAAAAAACACAACTAAGAAGCCAGCGAAAGATAAATAAAACTAAATTAAAAGTGAACAAATATTAATTTTATGATTTCAAAACTTTAAGGAAGGTTCTATTCGCGGAATGAGAGAGAGTTGTTTTGTTGCAGAGAAGAGAACCAGACTTGTAAAGCGGAGACTTTGTACACGTGGCTACCGGCAAAGTTCTTGTGTGAATCGCCCAGTATGCGCAAACCCTGAAACAAAAGTAGACAACAAACGACGGTTAGCGAATCCATTAACGATGGTTGGAAGGATAGGCGGAGGAGCAGTGGTGGGCGGATTCGCGAAGCTCGCCTCCACAGCAGCCCACAGTGTTCCAACAGCAAAACAATCGGCCGGCCGAGAGGGGCCGCCGAGCCGCCAAACATGGTGGACCTGTAAAAGGAGTTCCAGTGGTGGATCATCGGCGAAAAAATTTGAGAAAATGGGAAGGAAGACACGGAAGAGTTTCCAAAGAAAGAAGATGATATTTCTCCCAAATAGCAGATGGGTTTGTACGCATCAAATTAAACAACAAAGTGAAGATAGAAAGAGGGGATAAGGGCAATGTGCGGAGTCCAAGGGGGAATAGACATATATCTGAGAACTGCGGCGCTGGGGAAAAGTTGAATAGATTGATGACAGATATTGTAGCTGGGGAGAAACAGACATGATGAGGGGAGTTGGCTTCCAACTGCGAAAGAAAAGCTATTAGAAGGAAGGCAACAGCCTGAGCGAAAGATTGAGAGCGGAGACAGAAGGGTTGACAAGGCGCAACAACCCGGTGTAATCGGATGCGGACCGACGACGATCTTGGGAAGAGGTTTAGTCGGAATCGAACGAAGCAAACGAAGTGAGAGAGAGAATGGCGGACAGAATTGGAAAACTGCAACTACATACTGAAGAACGAACTGAGCCGGCAAACTCAAAAGATTTTTTTTCCCCTTAATGAACAGTAAGAACGATGCGTGCCTATTTTAACTTTAACGATATTGATATCTTAACATGGCTTCCTTGGTTAATGGCAGGCAGGTTTAGCCCGAAGCTCTCAATTGGCTGTTCACCAAGGGATTGCTTGGTTGGTTCATGCAGGTTGCATTGCTTAAAATGGCTCTACTTTCTTTAGACAGCGGAGAGGCTGCCTTGTTAGACATCGTGGCATATGCAGGGTATATGTTCACAGGCCTATGTCTCGCGGTTCTGGGGAAGATCTTACTAGGATACGTGTACTACTTTGTGATGCCATGGTCATGTCTGTGTATGGGGATATTTTTGGTCAAGATGATGACGCGAGTTCTCTTCGTGGAGGTCAGGAGTTACGATTCAAGCTGGCATCACTATCTCTTGCTCTTCATTGCTTTCGCTCAATTTCCACATTTCATGTGGCTTGGCAACATTACTGTTAGCTGGCTTTTATAAATTTAATCTACTTGATGTAGGTTGTGTTGTACTTAGAAACAACAGTTATGTAGGTAATAGAGCCTTTGAAACGTCAAGATGGATACTTGAACTCTAGTCACAGCCATCGTTGCTTTCTGACTAAATTGCTTCACTCCCCTTCTGTCACTGTTCATATGTGCACAAAGTTTCTCGAATGGAAAATGCCTCATTTTATTCATTTGTCTTTGGAGCTTCGGCTTTTGCATATTTTATTACTAATAGCTTCAGTACAATATATAGTAGTTGTTGTAAACACCCAGCGAATGTTCATTGGAATCCACTCTGAGCGGCACAAACAACGTGTGGCCGTTGGCCTCCACGACAGAGTGGAACGGTTTGTGTGCATCTCAAGCAGTTATTAGCAAAGCTGCCTCTAATCTCCCTTGCTTCGTCAGTGAACTGTGGAGGCAGACTTCCCTGGAGAAAGTTGTCATTCAAGAAGAGGTATCTCCATGGGCGCCCGACTTTGGCTCCATACTCAAACGGTATTGAGCCAGAGAAGTAGTTATGTGATAGGTCGACGGATGTAAGGTTATCCAGGCCGGCCAATGTGAGAGGCAAATGACCATGTAGCTGGTTATCATTTGCATCAAGCACCTGTAGATGAGTCTGTCTTCCAGGAAAGTCTATTGGTTCCATCACCGTGAAATGGTTGTGGGAGACGTTGAGGCGAACCAACGATGACAAGGTGAGAACTTCGTGGATTATTGGACCTGACAGCCTGTTGTTGCTTAAGTCCATTACCAAAAGCCGTTGAAGGTGCTTGACCGGGGAGATGTGCCCAGAGATTATGTTGTTGCTCATGGAAAAAGTTTTTAGGGTAAGCGGGAGTCTTGGTATGTTTCCATACAGCTCATTGTTACTGATATCTAATGCACTAAGCTGCCATAGTCCTGAAAGGTCAGGAAGCCTACCAGTGATGGCGTTGTCAGATATGATTAGCCGGTTCAGACTCCTCAAAGATGTGATTTTGGCCGGGAGGTCTCCGGAGAGGTGGTTATGTGATATGTCAATCTCTTCAAGTTTCTTGAGCTTGGCGATTCCTTCTGGTATTTGGCCTGTGAATAGATTCTCAGAAATGAGGAATTTGGTCAGCTGTCTGAGGTTGGCAATGGTCTCCGGGATGGGACCTCGAAAGTTGTTGTTTGTGAGATCAAGTGTAGCGAGGTCAGTCAAATTTCCGATATCCGGGGTAAGGAATCCATCATATCCAGCAGCATCAAGGCCGATGGCTACCACTCTACTAGTTGAGTTGTCGAGAGGGAATGAGCATAACACTCCAAGAAAGGCTCCAGAGCTATCACATGGATCGACAGAGAAATCCCAGCTATAGAGAAATGAAGAGGCGGTAATGGTTACAGGATCAATGGATTCCTTGAGAGCGCGAAGAGCTTCACTGTCAGGAACATGTGTGATTGACTCAACTGGGTCTGGAATGAAAGGTAGAGCCAAGATTATTGATACAAGTAGTAGAAGATAATGAGTAGGAGAAGACAAGGGGGATGTTTTGGACATCATTTGTAAGGCTGGCTGGTGACCACTTTTAGGGAGTAGGTCAGGGAATGTTTTTTTAGGCAGGTTTTGCTCTCTCTCTGCTTGGTTTCTTTATATTTAAGGCTACACATAAAAAAGATGGTTCATATCTTTGTTCATTTGAGGTTCAACCGCCATCCTTTATCGTGACAATACAATAATAATGATGTGTCTTTGGACATGTTCGAGGGATGATGGAACAAAGACTGACTGGTTTGTTTGTGATAATCAAGATTTGGTAAAATCAGCCAAAGAAGATGATGAATGGATGATGGGGTTATGGAAACAGTTGAAACCATAAGTTTTTCTGAGCGAGTTCAAGTTCAAGTTACAGTAGCCTACCCAGATTTTGATTTCTCAACCAAAAAGATGAGAAAGCTCCATCAAGAACCAAAAGAGCGAGTTCGAGTTCGAGTTCAAGTTACAGTAGCTCCGCTCCGAAGTTTTTGCATGAAAAAAGCTACATAATTATGATTTGAGATTTATTAACTCGCAGTGAAAAGCATCTGATCCAGTATCCTTACAATCATCACTGTGGTGCTCTCTGCTAACAGCTGCACTGATATTCTTTTACACATAACTAGTACCTTGATGCCTTTGATGAGTATATGACATGCTCTCAACGATATCTTTTTTTCTCTTCCTCGGAATATACTATCATCCAACCTAACCAAAAGCCTAAAGGACAACTAACTGTTCACCCTTACATACAGCAGCAATGAGCAAACTAATTAAGGGTTCCGTTAAACACAATTTTGTTCTATTCTATTCTTGGTCTGTCAATTGTAATGCTTATTAGTTGTGTAGCATAAACAAATAAGGAGCAGAAGTTGCATAGTGAAGCTACTCTCCATAATAAGACGCTAGGCAGTAACTAGTAACTACATACACGTCAGTTGAGGAGCACTCTGATTTTGCCGGCTCTAACTAGTTATTTGTAGTCTATTTGGAGTTTACGAAAATGCTAATGATCAGCGTGGAAAGTCAAACTGGACGTCCAGCAATCTCGATCCGACAGCTGTGGATGAAGCTCGGCGTTGACATCAATCGGACGGCTTTCTTTCGTCAAGGGGCAACGAGTGGAAATGTATTTATATGTATTTAATATTAATTAATTTGTTTCGTCCGTTGATTCAAATTTCAAATTCGAAAAATGGGAAATTAAAACTGTTTTTTTATTTCATTTAATTTGTGTGTCAGACCGATCATATCACGGTTCTCTCGCCCCTCTCTCCCATCTCTTTCTTGATTCTCTCCCTCTCTTCCATTCCTCTTCATTCTCTCCATCTCTTTCTTCAACACCGGTCTTTCGCTCTTCTATTTTTACCTCTTGGCATGCTGGAATCGGACTAATCCGCCAGTAGATCCAGAGTGGGTGGAAGTTTCGAAACTAGCGCCGGGTTTGTAGGCCTCTCTCTTGGTGTGGTGGAAGTTTTGAAACTGGCAACGAGTTTGTAGGCCTCTCGTCCTCATCCACCAAATCAGTTACATTCATCCCCATCCACCCATACATCCATTGATGGTTAGAACCACCAAACGTTGTAACTTCTATCGACGGTTGTGACTTCCTTCAGGATTGTGACTCCTTTTTAGGTTTTTTTTTATAAGGCTCTGATAAAGTGATTCCTCCTTTCTAGTAGTTTCCGATGGCGAAGACTAACAAAGGACTTGATGTTTCCCCTCATCGATCTTCAAAAAGGCTGGCAGAGCTACAACAATCTCCACCTAGGATACAAAAAGGCTCAGGCAGTAAAATCCATAAACGAAAAAGGAAAGAAGCGTTCCCCCTTCAGAGCTCAGAGTCTGGCTCTAACTTTGAAACACCATCAGTGTATGTTTACCCCAAACAAAAGGTAGATCAGTGCATACGTTATGGATATGATATGATTGTGCTTCTATTTATGCTTCTTACTAGTATGAAATTCTTATGTTATGGTTACGTTATGTCTGTCAATACTGTTTTGCCTTAGTTATGCTTGCTACGCGTATTAGATGCATATGATATTTTCTATGTTATGAGTATGTTTAGTCTATATTATGTGAATGATATGATTGTGATTATTGATTGCCAGGTGGCCAAAACTAATCCGGGGAAGAAGGTCTGCGCTAACAAGAAGGTAGTTTTCACGAAGCAACCAGTTGTAAAGAAGTTCGCCCCCCCCCCCCGGCCCGCCGGATGGAGATGGTGGCTGCCAATGATCTCAGTGATTCTGGCTTCCAAGGGATGTTGCATCTACATCATGAGATGATTAACAAGGAGCTTGCACAGTTCCTCCTACAATCCTTTGATCCTGAACTTAGTCTATTCAAGTTCCCAGACGATCAGCTTTTAGATGTAAAGCCAAAGAGGACGTGCATCGTGTACTTATGTTCAGGCTCAAGTACTTATGTTGGCTAGTCCTCTCACAATGGAGTCGACTTCGTTACCGAATATTAACTGAAGTGGTGGTAGACCTCCTGATAAAAGCTGGAACTTTGACCAACCTCCTAATTATATGGTTTGCTCGTACACTATTGCTGTTATGGTTATGTTATAACTACTTTCTGAATACTTTATGTGTGTGTTATACACATGAATGAAGATTCCTTGCTTATATTATGCAACTGGTTGTCATATAGGAAATTATTTATTTTCGTATTTAAGTTGTCTGGAACAGTGATGTATCTTTGATGTACCTCACTTATGAAATTTTTTTTGACCTTGGTACAGTATTGATACGTCCAATCAACAATACAGAAATAATCAATACGGTGGTTGGGAAAACATAAATACATGGATCAAATGGCTAATTTATTATCCCTGACTGTTTTCACCTACACCCCCCCCCCCTTCCAACCATAAATACAACCTTTGCACTTAAGTTTCTTCTACCATCACCTTCCTAATTATCCTTGAGCTTCCTGAATTTACCAACAGTCACCAACACGCATCGACATCTTATGGAGCGCAGGCAGGATCTAAGGGTTTTGAATGAAGGTAGGTTCCACGATGTTCAGTCCAGAGACATAAGGCCTACTGACAACTATTCTTAGAAGCTACACAGGTGCTCTTGTGATCTCCCATGTGGCCAAAGGGTGGTGGAAATGGGGATCTTTACAAGAATCTTCCTTCAAATTTTAGGATTGGAAGGTAAGGTTTCATGTAGTTTACAACTGATATGTATACTTTCTTCTCTTATTTTGTTTCTTCTGATTCATTCTATTATGACCATGGGTGTTTGTACTGCACTTGGGTATTTTTGGAAGATGGGAGCCTGTGGACGAAGGTGTCATTCACACCGGAGATAAAAGGTGCAGCCACGTTGATTTTTACAAGTAGATTGAAATGTGGAAGGATTCCTTTTGGACGATGAAAACCAATTTCAAGGAAACACTAGACGTCATTCGCACTATCATATCGGAACATCCGAAGGACCGTCCAGGGGATGGCGTTGAGAGCAATGATGATGAAGGTCATATTTTCCGTCTGAAGGTAAATGTTTGGCAGTTCAAGCCTTAGAAAGTATGTGTAACATTGTCTTGTCTACGATACGTTCATGTTTTGCATAATGTATGTTTAGGGTAATCGTAGTATGGTTGTTGTTTTCCTTGAAGTGGACCTACCACATGGTGTAACCCTTGTAGCAGAATATGTAATCCAGAAATGGGCCACACTAGTATCATATATAATATTATAATTTCGATCAATGTGTTGTCTTCTACATCCAAAAATATGACACAGTGCTTCCAACTCTACTATGGGTACTTCCAACACTACTATGGTACCCAAAATATACCATTGTGCTTTTAACACTTCTATGCTGCCCAAAATATGGTACTGTTCTACCAATCATATGGCACTAATATGACAGAATTATGTCCATATCCAACCACTATTCTACTAGCGTTACAAGTAGTCTTTTCTCCATAACAACCACATAACAGCTAGCGATAACCCTAACTGGGCCACTATCGTCGCGAGGGGGGTTGGCAGCAGCAATGGGGCTCTCATGTGACTGCACGAACCCGGTGAGCTGATGTATAGCATCATTGTTCAACAAGTCCTCCATTTCCACACCCATTGCGGCTACATGTTTGGCTTGAACTTCCTACACTATGTAAACGAGCTCTCTGTCGGTGGGGGTTGATGGTAATATTTTGAAATGATACTCCTACACTTGTTTGAGTTGTTCTTGAAAAATTGCAAACATTTTTGGTGTGTATAGCATAGCCGCTTTGTTGACCAGCTCACTATATTCGAAATTGTTGAGTGGCTTCGTGTTCTGAGCATGGTATTATGCATCCCTAAGTAGGTATAACATCTATATACCATAGAGGTAAAATTGTTCTATCGATTGGGAAGTGACCTGTCAAAGTGCGGGAAAGAACTCTACGATTGTCTTATAAGCACTGAGGAACGTCGTATCACCTCGTTGCATGACTTAACCAGTTGAGTCGACACCATATCCGCTGTGTAATGGTTCATTACCCATGCCGATGACCACTGTGTACGGAACTTGTGGATGTATTGTAACCATTTATGACGGGTATCTCTGCCATTTGGAAAAAATTCCTTAATCATTAAGTTCCATGCGGATTGGAAATCAGTTTCGGAATCGACATTGTAGATTAGAAATAATAGATGTTTGACCAGTTCATTAGTGAAAAGATCGATGAGGTTATGTTTAGCATTTTGGAGGAAGTGGAATGTGCATAAGGTCTGGTCAGTATCTGGTATGTCGCTCATCAATGCAGCTGCCATGGCTAGTCCCAATCGATGAAAATGGTTCGAGGTGCCTTCCCTCGAATGTCACGTAAAAATTTATGGAACAACCATTGGAACAATTCGATTATCTCGTCATACATTAATCGGGCTCCAAAAACAACATCCTGGTGGTGATTATTAAATCCAACAAAAAGAGATGCGATGAAACTGAATCAAATGTTATGAATATATTATGCTATTGTGGAAGGTACTTTACGAACATGTTATGCGTGGACACAATGACTACCATGTACTGACTGGATACAATTACAACCATGTTATGCTATTGTTATGGTATCTTTCTAACTTTGCTCCGACATATAACATTTATGTACATCTTATGGATATATAATCCAACTAATATATGCATGTAATAGTTCTATAAGTAAGACCGTACCTAACTGACGACGCTTTTGATTTGTCATGTATGTGATGTCAAATGCAATGGAGTTGCCAAAACACGCATAGTTCTCTTGCATTCACTGGTCTGCCCAAAAAATCTTAGCCATTTTCTCCGCGCATCAATTTTTACCTCGACGAAATACACGGGATTGTACTTCTGCTTCTCACGGAAATAGTCAGTAATCGTCGTTTCTTAACCATATAACATATTCCATTGTCTTATATTCCCTAGAAAGTTTTTCACGTCCAATTTTGTACACCCTATATTTGTTTCTCAGCCTGAGTTGTGCGCATATAACTTTTTAGGATGACATGAGTTGCATATAACTTCTTGTTGGTCCTCAATTTTTGCTTTTCCGCTATCTCCTTCTCATGATTGTGGTCATCGTGTCATGATTTGATGAAGTACTTGTTTCACCTTTCATCAAGGTGCACATGGATTTTTGCTTTGCATCCAATTCTCACATCATTATGATTTCTTTTAATTGCTGTTGCCGGGTCCGGATCCATTATGGCAGCTTCGAGCTTAAGCTTACATTCCTTTTTTTTGCTTGTTTTCTTGAATCCCTCTCGCTGGCATGTGTATTTGATATAAAATTTCTTCCCGTTGAAATCGCGCACTCTCTCCAAAGGGTTATGGTAATGGGTACATGTGGAGAACCTCCTTCATTCTACCAAATTCAATGTATCATTCCTGAGCTTCCCCTTCAGAATCGAATACAATTTTCTTCCATTATAGGCGGTCTTTAGGAGAAGGTAATGTTCCGGACACACGTAACCATTACGGGATGGTTACATAACCGTTACCTGCGCCTAACGTATTTTTAACGACATTTATGTGCAAAAATGACATGATATGTCCAAAAACAAAACACTATTAAAAATGAAGGTAGGCTAGATAGTTGAACATATGTCATCCAAAAAATCAGTTCTACACTTTACAACATAGTCAATCATGGAGGAGCACATGTACTGAAAAAAATAGCATGCTAATTGATGGAGGACCGCATGCTCAATCATAGAGGAACAAAAGACGGGGAGAAATGAACTGTCATGGAAACATCGAAAAGAAATAAAGGGATCACAAAAAGGCCACCATGACTTAAACCCAAAAGATGACATTAAATCCTAAACAACATATAAACCCTAAAAATGTACAACATTCTCTTGCTCATCATCACTTTTATGGACCCTGGTTGCCTCTTCAAAGACTATTAAATTCCTTGTTGATATCTTCTTCACCAACTCCGCCTTCTTCATTAACTTTCTCCATAAAACCTCCACTGTAGTCTTCCATAAATGCTTCAGATATGTGATATATGTGCGGTTCCAACTAAGGAAATTGATTCATTAATCGCGAACAGTAGAGGAGCAGTGCCGTTCTATGAAGTAAGGAAGAAGATGCAGCTGAAGAATTTAATTGGAATTAAATTCCAGCTCACGTTTGCTTATATGACAAGGGCCTGACAACGGCAACAAAAATTGAATTTAATTATTTTTTGGCTCTGATATGGGCCCCGAATGACACTTTTGGCGTTTATATGGACCTTGCTTGACGCGGAAAAATTAATCCCGCCAATTTTGAAAGCGCCATTTTCCCGCCCATTCAATTTCACCAACTCTGCAATTACAAATTTACGCCCACTCCGTACTGGTCGTTCGATCATTTCGACGCAAGATTCGACAACAGACGACTGAGATCTGTCAGGACGGCTTCTCTGAACCATCTCTCAGATCGCTAACTGATGTGTTGCATATTCGACACACCTTTTTTATTGTAAATGAGCCTTTTGTGTGTCAAAAAGTGTTTAAACCCTGGATCTCTAGCACATGTTCGTTCTCTTGCCCCTTGGGGCCGTATTACGTTGTTCGGTGTGTTTTTATGCATTTTCAGGCAATACATGTTGTTTGAGGATCAGCAGGAGTGGAAACGGACTGATTTAGAGCAGCTGGAGAGGAACACGGCATGTTCCGGGTGTGAAAAAGGGTGAAAAATTTACAGGGGAGGAACACGGCATAGAACACGGTTTGTCCCAAGGCGTGCTCCATGGAAAACGGCGTGTCCTGATGATGAAAAATGGGCCAAAAGTTACAGGGGCCGAACACGGCTAGGAGCACGGGCTGTCCCAAGGCGTGTTCTACGGAACACGGCGTGTTCCATCCCAGACGGATTTTTAATCCTTTTCCATCTCGGATTGGGACAAGGAGCCTATAAAAAGCCCTAGCAACCCTCTGGACGAGACATCATTATTTCAACACATATTTTAGAGCTTTTAGAGAGAGAAAGAGTGCCCGAGACCGATTGGAGTCAAAGATTATCATCAATTGGAAACAGAGCGAGGATCGGCGACAGGATTGGGAATTCTCGACGGATCATGTTATCTTTCCGGGTTGTTCTCATTTCTTTTTCCCTTCTTACTTCCCGAACCATGAGTAGCTAAATTTTCTGTGTTGTGCGGATGAGATGAAGCTTTAGCTAAGCTTTTGTATGGATGACTTGATTTGTTGTTGAGGTTTTTTTAGACTTATGATGCGTTCTTCCTAAAACCTAATTTTTGATTCAATTTTGTCTGGCCGTCTTGATTGAGTCATCGACATTGATTTGTGGGTCCGAGAGGAACATAGGTTGATAGGTCGCTTAGGAAGAACCCTAGATTATTCGTTAGCTCGAGAGAGGAGCGAATCGTTTAGGCTCTTTGCACGTTTATCGTTGTGGCATTTCATCGAACATAATTAATGCATTTTTTTTAGGTGTAGATTAGCTCGAGAGAGGAATCTACAGTTAGACGAAATAGATCCTTAGAGGCGCGAGAGTGATCTAAGACTACTTTAGGAAATTGTCGAGCCATTATAACCTGAATAACCGAGATAATTAATCATTCATTCGTACATTGCTAGCTTTAGTGGATTCGAATCCGAGCAACCTTCATTCCTATCTGAAGCTCAATCTCTCGAATTCGTTCAACTTTTAATTGCATGCTTAGTTGTTAATCAGTTAATTAAAATAATCCAAAAACAATTTCAATATGTTACTTGGTTTAGTTTGATTGTCTACTTGAGTAATAAGAATAGAAAGACCCTAGGGAAAAATTACGATCCCACTAGAGTAATCTAGTGGGTATTTGAAAGCGGGGTAAAATCCGTTCATCAAATTGGCGCCGTTGCCGGGGAACTATTTCTATTTTTAGGAAAATTTTGATTGTTAGCTATTCCATCATTCATCTTATCATACCTATTTCGTCCCACGTGGTTTATCGGGGTTGTTTCTTTTGAGTTTCATTATGCAGGATTACAGTTGGGAAGGATAGTGGCAAGGTTCCTATGCGGAAGATAACTACAACGAAGATTGGGGTTCTTCACCCAACCAATATTATGAGAACCAAGCTTCACCAAGCTACTATCAGCCTAACTATGGAGGAGGACAACAACAATGGAACAACTTTGGAGAGGAATCGGATTCCTATTGGAATCAAGACCAATCACCACCATCTTTTTAACAAGACTCGTCACCAAGTTTCTACCACCAAAACTACCATGAAGACGGTGCGGACTTTGAAAATCAATATTCAGGGCTTGAATCATATCAACCTCTGGATCTTGTGTCTCCATACATATATGAGCTTTTGGAGAAACTCATAGCCAGTCAGCACAGGAATATGATACAACTAAACGAATTCTCAAAAATGGTAGATCAGCTCAAACAACAATATTCTCAGCCTCAACCACAAGAAGAGGTTGAGAATGAAGATGAATATGATATGGAAATATCAGCTGAAGTAGTGGTGAAAGAGTTATCTTTCTTTAAAGATAATCTAGCTGTCTAAGATGGCAAGTTAGAAGAGTTTGAAAGGGAGGAAGTACCCTTCCTAGAAGACAACCTAATTTTCCATGATGAGGAGTTAGAAAAATTTGAAAAAGAAGATGATGAAGAGTTTCTGGAAGAGGTGTGGGAAGATGAAGAGCCTCTCCATTATGACATTCAAGATACCATTGAGAATTTCATCATTTGGCATCCCCCTCCTATTGTGGTCCCACCAAGAGAAATCGAGACTCTTCGTGATTCTTGTTTGGTTATGAAGTACTTATGTCATGAAACTGGTAAAGAGTGCTTCACACACAAGATTCGAGAGGATACTATTTTAGGATCAAACCTGCCTTCCCTAGAGGACTTCTCAAGGTACACTATAAAATCAGGGATAGTTGAGGATACCAGTGTTGACACACCATACTACCTCTCCCCTCCTCAAGCAGTGGAGACCAAGAAGAGATTTCCACTTAAAGGCACAAACTGGAGCTCACAACCCCTTCACCGACTTCTCCATAAATTTCTTAGGGTGCTACTTGGCATTCAACTCCAATCCTTGAAGAAACTAATGGACTTCAAGGAAGTTCTAAGTTGGGCAGCCTAACCCAGGTATCATCTAGCTCAAAGACGCAAAAGAAAGAGCGCTTCTCGGGAAGCAACCCGAGAGTTGAGTCTTTCTCTTTTATTTGTTTTTGCTTATGTCATGTGGTTGAAATATTGTGAGTCTGTTTTATTTTCATTTATTTCTTATGGTTTGATGTAACATATTGGCACTAGCTTATCCTCTCTTGTTTCTTTTGTTTCTCTGTGGCTGTAAAACTCAGATCCTATTCAGATGATGTCTCAATCTCATGCGCCGACTGTTGAGAAACGGGGCAGCAATATCAAGCAAGAATATAATGAACGAGACACAATGATTTTTTACGTGGAAAACCCAAATCGGGAAAAACCACGAGACCGTAGTCCAAGCAACAACTCCACTATACTTTGGTGGGATTACAAGTCTTCTCTAGGATAGCTAGAGGATTACAAATTACCTCAAGAACAATCTTCTTGGATCACCAATACACCACAATCGATACTCACCAATGCGATGGATAACAAGAGCAACTCGACAAGATGAAGAGAAAAAATTCCAGAGGCCAAACAGATTTATTGACCCTCTGTCCAGCAGCGATTCCCGACACACCAGAGATCAGAACAACGATCCCTCCGGCCAGATTGAAGCCCAAAACGTCCTGAACAAACACACCAAATTTCAGGACGATCCAACGGCGTGTTTCTCCGGAATGCTCTTTTGAACAGACTGACCTGCCTGAAAACGAAAACTTTCCAGCAACCTTATTTTTCCTTCTCCTCTCTTCTTTTGCTCTCTCACTCACACTTCCCTTTCTTCTCTGTAATTTCAGAGATAAATAATCTCTCTATTTAATAATAGAGATTTCTAGAATACTACTTTTGAACTTCCCAATAAGTTCAAGATAACACAACCAAACAAATTATCACTCATCCTTAAAAAACCGGTTAATCCAACCACCATATGTAGTTGGACCAACCCAACAAATCTCCCCCTCCAACTCATATGGAGGGTAGCACCAAACCCGCTTCCTTGCGACAAAAAACAAACTTCTCACTTGGTAGAGATTTAGTCATCATGTCCGAGCCATTGTTATCTGTATGCACTTTGTCGAGTTCCAACAACTTTTCTTCCAAAGCATCACGAATCCAATGATATCGAACATCTATGTGTTTCGACCTCGAATGGAAGGTAGGATTCTTGCAAAGATGAATTGCACTTTGACTATCACAGTAGAGCACATACCTCTCTTGCTTAATGCCCAACTCTTGAAGAAACTTCTTCAACCATAGCACCTCCTTACAAGCTTCCGTCACGGCTATATACTCGGGCTTCCGTTGTTGATAATGCAACACATTTTTGAAGTCTAGATTGCCATGAGACGGCTGCACCTGCAAAAGTCATCATATATCCGGAGGTCGACTTTCTAGAGTCTACATCACCTGCCATATTAGCATCAGTATATCCATCAAGTATAGCTTTGCCTCCAAAGCATAAACACACGCTAGAAGTATCTCTCAAGTAGCGGAGGATCCACTTCACCGCTGTCCAATGTTCCTTTCCCGGATTGGAAAGGAACCTACTAACAACTCCAACGGCATGAGCGATATCCGGCCTTGTGCAAACCATGGCATACATCAAGCTTCCAACCGCTGATGCATAAGGTATATTCTTCATTGCTTCTTTCTCTTCCTCACTTGTAGGACAATGCTTCAAACTTAAATTGAAATGTCCCGCAAGTGGAGTGCTAACTGCCTTAGCCTTGCTCATCTTGAACCGCTCAAGAACTCTCTCAATATACTTTTCTTGAGACAACCAAATTTTTCCATTCTTCCGATCTCTAGAGATTTTCATCCCGAGAAATTGCTTCGCCGGTCCTAAGTCCTTCATAGCAAAGGACTTGCTCAACTCCTTTTTCAATTTATTGATCTCTCCAACATTTCGACTCACGATCAACATGTCATCCACGTAAAGTAGGAGTATAACAAAATCATTTTCAGCAAAGTACTTCACAAACACACAATGATCGGAGGTAGTTCTTGCATACCCGTGGTTGATCATGAATGAGTCAAAATTCTTGTACCATTGCCTTGGTGCTTGCTTCAACCCATATAGGCTCTTCCTCAATCTACACACAAGGTCTTCTTTGCCTTTAACTTCGAACCCTTGCGGTTGATCCATATAGATTTCTTCCTCCAAGTCACCATGAAGAAACGCCGTCTTCACATCGAGTTGTTCGACTTCTAAGTTCAAACTTGCAGCCAATCCAAGCACAACTCGGATTTATGACATCTTCACCACGGGAGAGAAAATTTCTTCAAAATCAACACCTTTCTTTTGGCTAGACCCCTTCACAACTAGTCGCGCCTTGTACCGAGGCTTTGAAGTAATTTCCTCCGTCTTTAACTTGTAAACCCACTTGTTCTTAAGTGATCTCTTTCCCTTAGGTAGCTTCACTAAATCATAGGTGTGATTCTCTTTCAAAGACTTCATCTCTTCTTGCATTGCTTTATTCCACTCTCCCTTGTCTTCATGAGACATGGCTTCCTGATAGCATTCGGGTTCTCCCCCGTCACTCAACATCACATACTCATTCGGAGAGTACCTTGTGGATGTTTTACGATCTCTTGTTGACCTTCTCAATTGGGGTTGAGATTGCTCTTCTTCAACTTGTTCTTCTTGCTCCAAATGCTCATCTTCTTGCTCTCCTTGATCTAGTGTACCTTGGGGTTCATGAGGCACTACTTCTTCATCATTTTCATGAGTTTTGGATGGAGATATAGGCTCCAAATTAATTGGACTAGCTGCTGGAATTTTTTCTTTTTCACCCCTTTCGACATCTTCACTTGTCTCCTCTTCAAGAAAAATCACGTCCCGGCTCCGAACAATTTTTCTTGCGATTGGATCCCATAACCGGTATCCAAACTCTTCTCTCCCATAACCCATGAATATACATGGCTTTGCTTTGTCATCAAGCTTCGCCCTCTCATCTCTTGGAACATGAACATATGCTTTGCAACCGAACACTCTCAAGTGCCCGTATGAGACCTCCTTTCCCGTCCATACTCGTTGAGGCACGTCACCCTCCAAAGGGACCGATGGCGAGAGATTAATTAAGTCAACGGCTGTCCGCATTGCTTCTCCCCAAAAGATTTCGGTAACTTGGCGTGTGAGAGCATGCACTTGATTCTCTCACAAATTGTTCTATTCATCCTCTCGGCAACACCGTTATGTTGTGGAGTCTTGGGTACACTTTTTTGAAGCTTTATTCCGTGAAATCGACAATAAGTTTCGAATGGGTCTCTATATTCTCCCCCATTATCAGCCCTTACACACTTCAACTTGAGCCCCGTTTCTCTTTCAACTTCAACATGAAATTGCTTGAAGACATCTAGCACTTGATCCTTGGTTTTCAAAGCATATGTGCACACCTTCCTTGAGTGATCGTCTATGAAAGTGACATAATAGCTTGCTCCCCCAAGAGTTTTATCTCGCATAAAACAAACATCGGTGTGAATTAGATCAACTACCTTACTCCTTCTAGAAGGTGGGAATCTATGAAATGCAACTCTGAGTTTTTCCCGCTAAACAATCAACACAAGTTTTAAGGAGAGTACCTTTAGCTCCGAGTATTTGCAATCCCTTCTCGCTCAAATGACCAAGCCTCTTATGCCAAAGCTCAATCGAAGAGTCTTTCTCCGCAACATTGATTCTTCCCTTGCTAAGCTTTGTACTTGTCATATAGAGCGTATTTTCCTTCTTGCCTTTAGCGACCACAAGAGAACCTCTTGATAGCTTCCATTTTCCTTCGCCAAAATAATTGGTGTAGCCATCATCATCAAGCTTTCCGGTGGATATCAAATTCAACCTCATGTCGGGAACATGTCTCGCCTCCTTCAAAACAAGCTTACAACCCGTGTTGGTCTCTAAGTGAATGTCACCCATGCCAACAATCTTTGAAGCTCCATCATTTCCCATCCTCACACAACCATAGTCTCCATTTGTGTAGGAGGAGAAGAAATCAACTCGCGAGGTCACATGGAATGAGGCACCAGAATCAACAACCCATGTACTCTCTTGGCATACGAGATTAATGAAACCGGCATCACAAACGATGACCACTTCACCATCCGTGGCAGCCGCGGAAGTGTCATCTTTTTCCCGGTTTTCTCTACCTCTTTCTCTAGATGGTTCTCGTTTGAAGAATCTACACTCTCTCTTCATATGTCCGGGCTTGTTGCAATGATAACATATGATTTCTCCTTTCGATCTTGTGACTGATTTTGATCTTCCTCTAGATCTACCTCGGTTATTACTTTGATTCCGATAATTCTTGAAATTAGAATTTTGGTTTTTACCTCTTCCACGATTATCGGATTTATCCGCCACCAAAGCTTGTGAATCCGTTGAAGTCCCCGATTCCTTTCTTCTTGCCTCTTCATTCAACATACTATCCTTGACGATGTCCATCGTCAACTTGCCATTAGGTGCCGAGTTGCTAAGCGAAACAACCAAAGTCTCCCAACTATCCGGCAACGAACTAAGAAGTAACAATGCTTGCACCTCATCATCAAGTGCTAACTTCATAGTAGTTAGTTGGTTCACAAGCCCTTGAAAGTCACTCAAATGCTCTGTGACACTATGTCCATCCTTGGACTTCAAGTTCACAATTCTTCGAATGAGTGAGGTCTTGGTTTGAGCTGATTGCTGCTCATACATTGACTCCAATTTCTGCCACAATTCATCGGCTCTAGTATCTTTCGCAACATGGTGAAAGATGCTTTGGTCAATCCATTGCCGAATGATTGCCACCGCCTTTCTATGCAAAACCTCCCATTGATTCTCTGTCTTGTCTTCCGGCTTCTCGCTTCCACTTTCGATAGGTTCATAGAGATCCTTGCAAAATAATATATCATCCATTCGTGGCTTCCAAATCGAGTAATTTGATGACGTTAACTTAATCATTGCTCCGCTTGAATCATCCATTCTTGCCATCCACACAAACCAGCCCCAACACAACCTCGAGCTCTGATACCACTGTTGAGAAACGGGGCAACAATATCAAGCAAGAATATAATGAACGAGACACAACGATATTTTACGTGGAAAACCCAAATCGGGAAAAACCACGAGACCGTAGTCCAAGCAACAACTCCACTATACTTTGGTGGGATTACAAGTCTTCTCTAGGATAGCTAGAGGATTACAAATTACCTCAAGAAAAATCTTCTTGGATCACCAATACACCATAATCGATACTCACCAATGCGATGGATAACAAGAGCAACTCGACAAGATGAAGAGAAAAAATTCCAGAGGCCAAACAGATTTATTGACCCTCTGTCCAGCAGCGATTCCCGACACACCAGAGATCAGAACAACGATCCCTCCAGCCAGATTGAAGCCCAAAACGTCCTGAACAAACACACCAAATTTCAGGACGATCCAACGGCGTGTTTCTCCGGAATGCTCTTTTGAACGACTGACTCGCCTGAAAACGAAAACTTTCCAGCAACCTTATTTTTCCTTCTCCTCTCTTCTTTTGCTCTCTCACTCACACTTCCCTTTCTTCTCTGTAATTTAAGAGATAAATAATCTCTCTATTTAATAATAGAGATTTCTAGAATACTAATTTTGAACTTCCCAATAAGTTCAAGATAACACAACCAAACAAATTATCACTCATCCTTAAAAAACCGGTTAATCCAACCACCATATGTAGTTGGACCAACCCAACACCGACTGACAGGAGTTTCGATCCTCGTCCAGACTCTACATATGCTCAATATCGCAATCTCCAAGTTAGTACCATATCTTCTAGCCCTATCTCACTTGATTGTGTGGTCCATTGCGGACAATGTCCTATTTAAGTGTGGGGTGAATTAGGGTGCTTCTTAATTGATGGGTACATAACTTGTGAGTTATCTTGGTGAATTGCTTTCCTGACTTTTCGAAACTCCCTCTTGAGCTTAGTTTGTGGATGTTAGTAAACGCATGTTTAGTGTTCTCATTCTATTTGTGGATGTCTTGGATGTGAGGATATTAGTTTTGAACCACCTGCCGTGTTACCAACATTAGTATACTAGAGACTCATATATATGTTAAGAAAATGAATTGTTACCTTCCACTGTTTTGTTCTAAGTCGCAGTAGGGTGTATGTATATCCGCCAACGAATTTGTCTAAGTTGTTATGAAGGTTAAAACAGGCGGGAGGAGTCCAAATGAGGTTGCTAAATACAAAAATGTCGTGGGGGTTTGGTTGTAATAGAAACACGTAGGGCGACCCTAGTGGTTTGCCGTCTTCCCTACCTTTATGAGGCTTGGGGTGTGGGCTGGAGACTGATTACTTCCGAGTCCGGCTGAAGTTGTGATTAACTCCCCCATTTGGAAAAGCCGCTATCTAAAACAGCAATAAAGAAAGAAAAGCACAGAAAGAAGCGAAAGCAACATTGAAATATTCAAGCTTTGTTTTCAGTAAACTGTAGAGTTAGATAGTCAAGTAAGCAACTCAAAATAAGAGGGAGGTGCTAGCATAACTTGAATGCTATTAAAAATTGAAGCACCTCCTCCCTCAGGACGAAAGAGAAATCCCGGCCAGGACGAGCCGTAGGTCTGTTACTTCCACTAGGAACTAGAAGGTATAAGTGTTTGGAGGATATGGATACATTCCAGTGGATAGGTTTCAAATCATTTATATCATATGCATGAGTCTATCTTATACTAATTCAAGGGATACGGTGTCTCATGCCTAATTGTGTGGTTTGTTGATTGAATTGCATTCCTGAACACTATGATAGAATTAAGGATCTGAGCTTTGTCTTCTGATCACCATATGTTGAGTTATTTATAGAGAGCGATTAGTAGATTTGCTCAAGGACAAGCAAGCGTTTAAGTGTGGGGTGATTTGATGTGATGTATTTTTGACACACCTTTTCTCGTTATAAACTATATTTTTGTGTGTCGAAATGTATTCAAATTTGGGTTTTGAGTACATGTTTGGTTCTCTTGCCCCTCGGGGCCATATTATGGTGTTTGGTATGTTTTTTGTATATTTCAGGTGTCATATGACGTTTGGAGATAAACCAAGACATGATGGGGAGGCCGGAACAACTCAAAGTGTTCGACTTTGGAAGACAGCGTCACTGTTTAGTATTTTGAGCATAACTCATCGCTCCGAAGTCCAATTGATGCAAGGTTAGTGGTGTTGGAAAGATAATTCGATTGTCTACAATTTTGATGTTGACACTATGGTCAAATTCCGTATAATGAAGGAACACGGCGTGTTCCTCCGCTGAAATTGCCCGAGAAAGTTACAGGGTCGAACACAGCCAGGAACATGGCCGTGTTCATGGAACATGGCCGTGTTGCATGGAACATGGCGTGTTCCATATGGAGCACGCCGTGTCCCACCCCCAGACGGGTTTTCAAGTCCTTTTCCTTTTCCAACTTGGTCCAGAAGCCTATAAATACCCCCGAGACCCCTATGGATGAGATATACTTCATTATACACATATTTACCTGTAAAATCCCATCAAAAGTATCAAACAGAGCTCTTGGAGAGAAAACGGGCCAGTGATGGCTATGATGAACGGGACAAGCCCGAGCAGAAGAACCCAAGGCGGCACAAGGCCTTTATATAAAGCCTAAAATAGAAGAACCCGCAGAGGCACAAAGCCTTTAATCTTCAGACTTTAAACAAAATAACTCCTCACGCTGCAACCAATGAATGCGTTGTTCATTTCCTTGTTGCCCCCCATTACAAATGCATAATTCACCTGTGAATATGATCAATAATCCCATCAGAAATTGGAAAACTGTCATAGCATAAGAGAGTTGAGTTTAAGCCAAAACCTTAATCAAGACGTCACACACTGCTACTGACAAGGTTTCTCCTTCCATACCTTGAGCTTTTTCGATCTTTCTCCTTCAAGTAAGAGAACATATGTTTTTTTAGCATCCCAGCTCAGTTGTCAGACCCAAATATTTTTCGTGTTTATCCACATCCTTTATTTCCAAGATAACACTAATATGTAGTTTCATATGGTGATTAATGTTCCGACTAAAAGAAACCTTAGATTGTTAGAAATTAATCAGCTGACCCGACTCCAATTCATAATTTTTCAGAACGGCCTTAACAACAAGGATTTCCAAAACATAAGTTGTGGCAAAGAGTATGTTGTCATCAACAGAGAACATATGTGAAACAGCCCGTCTAACAGTATAGGGGAATCCCACATCGACAAAGCACGAGAGAGATCCATGGGCTATAAGCAACAATCCGTCCCTAACTAACAATACATGTTGTAGGGTGAAATGGAGGAGTTCTTCTAAGAACTCTGAAGTTAATCATGCTCAGAAGCATTGTAGAATGGGTGACCTCCTGGGAAGTAACTATCATGCACCCAAAAGCAATTCCGTGGGGCCTAGACCTAAAAGCAATTCTATGAGCCTAGACCCAAAGCTTAGTTACTCAATGTTTATCGCCGACCTCCCTCGATACTTCATGCATGACCAACCTTGGGACTTCAGGAGCCAATGCCGCCTACGAAGGGAGCACGAGCAGCAAGGAATTGAAAACCAGCTATCCCTTTCATTGTTTTCACATTTTCAAACAGTTTTCATGTTTCCATTTGTTTTGACTAACTTATTTCCGGTTGTTGTTTCCCCTGTTTGGGATGTTTTTCACTGATGTTTAGTTGAGGATTTCGATCCTTGGATGCTCCGTTTATTTCCGCTGTCATTTTACTTATATATTGAGGTTGTTTTCAGTTCATTTATTGTATGTCAGTAATTATGTTTATTTCTTAAGTGAACCCGTGAGCATTACTTGAGTCGAACCGCGTGATTCAATCTGGTCATCTAGGGCGGGTTTCATAAGAATAATTCTTGAAATCAATTCTTCTTGAAAACCCAACCGTCACATAATGTTTTAAAAATAACCATCCCACTCTTTCATAAGTGTTGGCCATATTCACGTTGGCAGCGAAAAACTCATTGTTGCCTTAGACATCTTCTTCCTAGTATGAAAACTCTCAAAAGGAGTCATCATAATTCGATAATATGAAGGACAGGGAGAAAAGCTCTTTGTTCAGGATAAATAACTTTATCAAGAAGCACTTTAAGAGGATTACCGACTTCTTTGCCACCAACTTTTACAGAATATTGCAAAAGCTAATTGGCCAAAAATATTTCAGCATCACAAGGTCTTTAAACTTTGGTATAATGACAATAAGAGTAAAATTTAGATAATGGTGCATCACTCCTTGGTCCACGATACCCTAAATAATGGAGACTACCTCATCAGTAACAATATCCCTGTATTTTCTAAAAAAGAAGACACGTCTCATCCGCTTTGAGGGAGGGACTTATGAGCTCCCATTTGATTTAGAGCAACAACAACTTCCTCTTTAGTGAGCGGCTTGCAAAGAGAATCGTTATTAGTATTGTAACTTTGGGTGACCTAGAATCCATGATAGGAGTATGAATTGGAACATGGCCAACTTTGAACAGATTATAAAAATGTTCACCAAACATACCTCAACCCCTTGCTCCCTCAAAAATTCATGAACCTTTTTAAGCTTTCTTGTGGAAAAAGTGTATATTTTTACCACCCTCTTTAAGCTAATTAGTACTCACACCTTGCTTCCATAATGTCTCTTCATTATCCTCCAAGTTAACCATCTCCACACCAAGTTGTCAACGTTGGCTTACAACCTCTTCCCTCCTAACTAGGTCCATTACATAGACTTTAGCACATTTTGGATATTAGCTCTCTAAATAGAAAACTTAAGAAAAGCATGTTTACTCCAAGAGTCAAGCCGTTGGCAGAACTTCAAAAATTTATCTTCAATCGTATCACTTCTTACTTTGGACCAAACCTGCCGAATAATGTAAGCACAATCAGGGTGCTTTCCCTAAAGAGGCTCAAAACAGAAAAACCAACCCAACATAATATCAATTCCGTCCTCTCCCCTAATAAACAATTAGGTATATGATCCGATTAGAATAGATCAAAATGTAGCACTTTTTGTGACCCAAAAAATAGGTCTATGAAATCCGACCGAAAATGACTATGATCTTGAAGTCTACGATTGGAAAATACCAGAACGACCAAAACTTTTGCATTAGAGAAATCACAATCCTTATGAAGAGTTAGATTTTTTTCAACATTGAGACGAGTTTCTGTCAAAAACAAAAACTGCACTTATTCCCTAGACCACGATAGGTATAACCAATAATCATCATTTATATCCCTAAAAGGGATAGGTTCTGCGAACCCTCCAAAGAAAACTGCTTACTAAATTTCCTACTTGAGTTTGCGATCTCTGTTCCAGATTCTACAGAGTAAAAGGTTTAACTTTGTCTGGAAGATGACTAGATCCACCTGATCCTCCTCCTTTATGAGGACCCTTATTTCTTGTAACTTCTTAACTCACACTAGCATAAGCATTGTGAGGTCCTTATGTAGCCTTAAGCAAACATCCTAAATACCTTTTGGCGGACCAACAACCTGAGGACTGTCGTTACTATTAAGAATAGTAGAAGAAAGAGGCTGGCGCTTCCCACCCTGCTGGTTTCTTTCCAAAGCAGTCCCATACCCCACCGGTTGTTGTTGGACGGAAGTAATGGGGATCATACCCTCAACCTGAAGGACATCAAACTTATTTACCGAAGAAATTTGAGATGTCTTTCGTCAAAGGGTCCTGCCTGTCTCCCTAAGATCTGGGTTGAGGTTTGTATTCATGGTAGTATCTTTGTTTTTTACCTCTCGCCTTCATCTATTCACCATAAACCTTCTCGTCAAACTGGTCATTACCCAAAACAGTTCATCTATCATAGAGAGTTATTTTGACCAAAATACTATGTTTGGCATCCGAAATAGAATTGGTGATATTTTGACATGAAATATTTGAAATAGTGGGTTTTTGTGGTATTTCAAATTTTTGTTTGTGTGTATGGGGTGTGGGTTGGGGTATTTGAATTAGTGGGTTTCATAACACTCCATTATTTTTTAATATTACCCTTCATTTGTTCTTCCTTTGCACAGCTAGACTTGGCAATGGGGTGGGTTTCGGATGGGGTACGTATACCCATCTCCATACCTATTCATAAAATTCACCCCATCCCCATCTGAATATAAATATTGATGCCCATCACAAACTCGTAGATTTCAAATACTCATGGATTTCGAATACCAAGGGGTATCCCCATTCCCGCATAATTTATTAATTAAAAATTTAAATATACAACTTATCATATAATCCAACTTCAAAAAACTTTAAAACATACAACAATATTTTATAATAAAAAAACATAACAAAGTAATCTCACATATATAGTCATTGTCTTCATTAGAGATTGAGCTTTATGAGGGTAATATAATAATAGACTTTTTTATTCATCAAATACCATATGTGAATTAATAAATTATTTTGAATTAATCAAACAAGATAATTTTCATACTACAAGCCCTTTGTACCACATAAATATAACATTCTCATATAACCCGCTATTTTATTCAAAAATACTACATATCCAAAACACCTCATCTAAACGAACCTCAAATAGCACAAATAGAATAGATTTACTTGAATACCGTTGCACTCTCCCTGGCCAAAATCCTACGCAATCATCATAACACAATAGAGTGAAACGGAGAATTGCCTTAGGCGGCACATGGCCAAGAGGCATGAAGCCGGAAAGACGGGAACTTCTTTCGTCACATCATGTAGGTCAATAATTATTAATTAACAACCCATAAACTCTTTGTCAATGGTACTCTTAGTCCGAGTGTATAGAATAAAACATGTTGGGAAAAAAGAGGATACAATATAACAAAAGCATTCCCCAAATCAAAGTATGCTACCAAGAAAAGAGTAAACGAACCGTTCCATAATAACGGGAATGGGGACTATATGAACATCAGTTACTAATGACCTCTTTAAATGTAAGACAATAACTAAGAAAGAGAGGGGTACGCAGATGAAAACTGTCACAAAGGAGTATTAGTAGAATATAGTCCCGTAATGGACACTGCCGGCACATGGAGTGACGCTTTGGCGGAACGACATCAATAGCTTCTCGGTGACTCTCGTAGTCTCTTTTGCTATTGATATATACCACGATCGTCATCACCAAATGAGAGTCGATGATGGCACCGATGGCATCCACAATAACCTGGTGGCGTGAAATCCATGATGCAGCCACGGGCCACCAGAAGAGCCATTGTCGAGAGCATGGAAGATTAACCGATGCAGAGCAGTTTTGAGAGTGCTGTAATTTGTGGGGCATCGTCCTTTGTAACCGCCACAGAGATGTTTCCAAATTTGATTTGGCTATTGCTAAATCAAACTATACAAGAAAACTTATTGGAATTTGCAGTAACGGCTCGTCCGGTTACGCCACATACTAATGGAAGAGCCGTTTATTGCAAACTTATCCGCTTACACATCAATTTTGGCTACTTTGACTTTGGTATTTGGTGTTTTGCTCCAATGGTCATACGGTCAAATTTGGAAATGTCCATTTAATTTGATTCTCAAAACAAATATTGTGTTGATTTCGTCACTTTAAATAGATAATTTGTTAAATATTTTTATATAGATACTAATAATTAGTTAAAACGAATATTTTGATGTAGTTTTTTTTATTTTAACATAATTGTTTTTGTCACTAATTATAACATTATTGATAGCACAACTATTGGTAGCCATTTTGACCCCATTTTGACTGATTTTTATTCCATTTGGCCGATTCTTGACCTCTGTGATTTGATTGTATAATAAAACAAGGACTTTGTGCTGTTATCTCTCGAAAGGATCGTTTTTGACCGTTCAACTTGTTTTCCACGAGCTGTTGAGATTTTAGGTATTTGATGAATAGAGGGCATCGATACAAAGTCAACGAGACCAATTGGAGGTCAAATGAAGGTCAAATGAAGGTCAAACGAGCGAGATACGGGCAATTGAAGAAATTGGGACCGATGTGGTAGTTGACCAAACATGTGTTGAATTCTCAAAGGTAGCACTATAAACGCTGTGAAACCCCACCCCCACCCTAGGAGTCCCAGTCAAACCACTGATTCAACCGCAGAGTCCTACTCGGGTCTCATCTTGAACCAAACTCAACTCTAATCTACTAACCAATCATTAAAAGCTGAATTAGAATACTTTATTAAAACTAACCAACTCGGATTCCAGATCCTAAACACGACAAATGAAAGGAGATGCAACTCCTGTCTGGAAGTACATCAGAAACGATATCCAAATATATCAAACCCCGACCATCTCTCTCTCCACCATCAGCTCTAGTACCTGTGACTGAACACACAAATACACCAAGGAAAACATACATCTGACGGGGTCAATGATAAGATATAAGTTTAGACGACACTAGCCTTGAGAACATAATCATATTGTACTAATCTATAGGTATATTATACTTTATTTTTATATTACACTAGTAGAAGAAGATTGGTAAAACGAGTCAGGGTAAGAGACATGCATAGCGTAGGAGATAATGACAGCTTTATTAAAGTGAAAATGAATCACACTAGTGTTCTTAATGGGGACGAGGGCAATTACATGTGCCAATATCTAGGCAAAGTGGTAGGGCAACCTAAGATGTTACAAATAGGCGTTGAGGATTGGGCAAGAGTTCCCGAGCATGATAAGAATCATACATGGAATAACTTTACCATGGTAAGAACTTGTATATTCTTTGATTTGTTACTTAGTTTATGATGTTCGATGTAACAAGTATTATTTTTTTGTGGCAGCGGAATGATAAGCAGATGGAAAAGTTTCTTAAGGAGAACATGGGAACCAAGTGCAAAGAGGGATGAGTACGACTATGGAAGAATTCAAAATGTGATGAAACTCAAGGTCTTGAGTACCATCTTGTATTAACCCATAAGATATTGATGAACGCAAGTGGGACATGTTCTGCACATATAGGACATTTAAAGAATTTTTGGTAAGTGAAGCATAATATTATAAGTACTTATAGTTCCGTTACCACATCACTCACTTGCCTTTTATCACTTATTTGTGTCTATAGGAACTCACACACAAAAAAGTTGAACCGAGCTAATCAAATAATCTATTACACTAAAGGATCAATAGCTTTCAACAAATAACGTGAAAAGATGGTAAGTAATGAAATCATATCAACTATGTACACTAATAGTTGGGATTAAGGTTCCAAGTGTTTTTGTATGGTTATGTTGTATACAAGAAAGAAGAAGAGAGAAAGTAGACAGAACCGAACTCTTTCTCAAGTGTTGTGAGAGAGAAGATGGGAGTCATGCGAATATCCCCACCGAAAAGTTTTGTATAAGTAAAGTAGAACTTTTCTTAAATTGTGTTTTTGAACATATAGGATTTAATATGTAAAATCTAATCCATGTTAACATTAAATGCAGTAATTTATGAGAGAGTTCATCAACGACCCTCTCACTGAATCTGGTACTAGCAAGAATGATGTCAAGACCAAGGCATATCTTATAAAGGATCCGAAGCTTCTTGAGAAATTAGATAGAGTTTGCCATCTTGGGTTTGGGGCAAAAGAACATCTGGTGGGTGGTTACAAAATATTGAAGCTGTATAGCTAGATGCATTGTTAAATGTGTTAGAAATGCTAGAAACTAGTTGTTTGTGTTAAGAAATGTTAGAGATGCATCATATTTGCATTATAATGTATCATGTTGTGTTAGAAATGTTACAAATTGTATCTTAGAAGGAATTTTTGTTAATTTTTTAAGTTGAAGAGTATGAGTTTAGGAAAAGTACGAATATGTCATGTCTGATTTTTTGTAATTCTTACTCTAAAGTGGTTTTAAGTTGTAGGTATATAAAGGATCGTCTTCTTTTTCTTCTTCTTCTCAACAAACGACCCCTATTCCATTATCGGATTTTTCCACATTTGGTCGAGAAGTGTTGGAACATCTTTCCTCTAAAGTTGGCTTGTTCCCAAATTTGGAGCAAATGAAACGTCTATTCTAAGGCCACTTTGGTAGTGCTTCTACCATTGCTACTACCAATGACACTCATATAGGAGATGAAGATAAAGATGACTAGGGTAAACCTTTTTAGGAAGCTAGTAGTATGAGTAATTAATCTTGTGTACTAGGTTTTAGGAATGAAACAAGTATGTATATGTGCACATTGGAATATTAGTACTGTTTGTGTTTCTATCGATGAACATAACAAAAGATCGGATGTTAGTAATTATATTAGTAATGTTGTTCATTACAAATTCAGTTATTAACCTTTTTAGGAGCTGCTGGATATGTTGATTATAGAATAAATCCTAACAGCGGCAAGAGGGCCGATGTTAGGATATTTTTCCGAATAGCGGATAAGTTGTCGTTACTAGGCGAAATATCCTAACAGTGGATAAGTGGCTACTGTTATGAGACCCACTCTAACAGCAGCCCGCTAGATGCTGTTAGATATGCCTAGGCATTGGTGAGCCTAATAGTGGTTTAGTGGCTACTGGTAAACCATCTTAGTAGCGGCCATAGGCACTGTTAGGCTTTGTTTTTGGCGCTGTTAGGTAACTTTTTTATTATAGTGCCTTCATCCATATGGATTTGATAAGTGCTACAAACATCATAGGCTTTGGAAGAAGATACTATATTTTGTCCTCGTGGATGACTTCTCACACTCCACTTTGGTCTACTTTCTCAAATATAAAGATGAGGCGCTTGAGAAATTAAAATCCTTTGTGGAACTTTGCAATAATGAATAGGATTGCATATTGGCTTCAATACAAAGTGATCAAGCTTGGGATATTTTTCAGATACATTGGAAGAATTCTATGACTCACAAGGGATAGAACATACTTTTTCATTTTTGAGAACTACTCATCAAAATGGTGTGGTTGAAAGGAAACACAAACCTCTCATTGAACTTGCAAGAGCTATGTTCATGACTACAAGGTCCCAAAATTATTCCGAACTGAAGCAGTCTCAACAACTTGATATATTCTCAATCTAACATTGATTAGGTCCCTTATGATTATGGAAAAAACGAACACAAAATATTTCCTACTTTGTCCCTTTGGATGTCCATGCTTTAACCCGAACAGCAAATATATTTTTCGGACACCAAATGATGCTAAAGTAAATGAGGCTATTTTTTGGGATACTCCATAAGAAGAAAAGCTTACTGAGTGTTCAACAAGAAGTCGATATAGGTTGAAGAAACATCAAATATACAGTTTAATGAATATTCTCCTGATGACATTATGAAGACTATGAATGTGACCTCTTCATAAGATGATGTAGGGGATCCCTTTGAGTTTACTAGCATACACCTGATTCATCCAAGACTGAAGAAGAAATATCAAATAAAGAAGACAATGATCCTCAATCTCCACCTCACATCTACTAAAGTCATCATAAGGATCATGTTACTAATTAGAGATTTCAGTGAAAGTTTCAGAACTCAAAAATTGGATTTCTCTGAGGCTGTACCATAGTGTGTGGTCTATTGTACAGAAGATGTAATGATATTGAGCATGAAGCACTTGAGGATTGAACAGTAGCGTGTGATTCACTATTCAGAATAGGATTAAATAAGCATAGCTAGATTAGATATCGATGTTGTGAATGCATTGGTCACCCACCCCGGATTCCATAATCCCGTAGGAATACAAGAAAAAGGCCCAAGAAGTGTCGATTATGCCTACAGATGATGCTCATACTGAGGTTTAGGGTGGTTTCATGGTTTGATGAACTGTGAGGCTATCCATGATGTTAGGGCTGGTTGATGCTAGGTAGTATGATTACCGACCAGTAGGGTCACATTACTAGTATAGACTTGAGGAGTTGATGTGATATCTTATATGGTGTTACTCTTGATTTATTTCAGACACTATTTTTTCTTGAATGATGTTTAGGCACTCAGTGATTATCACTGACAGCATGTATTTTGTCTTTCTATATGTATCTGTTTGTTTCAGTCACATGTACTGGAGCTGATGGTGGGGAGAGAGCTGGTCAATTTTCACATGAGTAGATATTGGCTTGTGATGTATTTTAGAGCTTGGAGTTGTATCTCCTCTTTCCTTCTTGACTTATATTTAAGGATATGGGATCAGAGACTTTTCTATTTTCAAAGGTTTAATAAAAGTTTCAATTTAGTCTTTACTGCTTGTTTATGTATGTGTATTACTAGATGTGTGTCAAGGTTGTTCTAGTTGGAAGTAAAGTTCTAGATTTGTGATTCAAGTGAAGGATCAAAGCAAGAAAGGTTAACTAACCGTGGATTGGGTAGAGTTTGAGACTTGAAACGAAAGAGATGACAGACGGCAGAACTGTAGAAGAGAGGAATGAAAGGAGGAGGAGGAGGAGAGACTTACCGACAAGAAAATCGAATTTGAGAAGATGACTACTCTTGGAAGGCAACGGTCGTGGCTACAATTTTGAAGAATTGGGGATTTAGGGTAAGGAAAGGGGCTGTGATTTCTTTCATAGAATAGAAGTCACGGGCATGGCCTGATGACCACAATAGGCATGATAGGCAAGAGACCAAAGTCGTGACATCTACACATCACAAGCGTGACGGTTGTGTCACCATGAGCGTGGTATGATACGGGTCACGGGCGTGGTGGGCTTATCCAATGAAAGAAGGAAATGGGCTCATTCCCCCGATCTCATTGGGCATCACTACAAGGTCTATACCTGAATTGGGCACTAGACGAGGGATCAAAAAATTCGAGTGTAGTTTGGAAGCAGTTTAGACTAAACTATCGATTGTGCCCTTAAAAGAGGGCCACTACCGGAGTGGATTTCTTAAGGGAATCCAGAAGTGTCAAAACATGGGTGTGGGTCCTACAAAGATCAAGGGTATCGTGGTGGTCCTTGAAAGGTTAAGACGAAACTCGGGTAGTGGTGAAAAGTCGAGTCATCCGGGTAGAAGCATAAAAACGAAGGACTAACAAAGACAAGAGAGGAATGGAGGCACTATACCAAGAATTTAGGGTCAGATGGTCACGAAAATCAAGAATAGTTCAGCGGGAGTATGACTAAAGTCCCATGATCAAGTGTGCGAGCATTTGTCATTTCTCCCCGCCAAGGCTGAGATTCAGGTTTTGAGACGAAACCTTTTGTAGGTTGGGAGAGTTGTGACACCTTGATCTCGGTTTAATGATTGGTTTGGGTTTTCAAATGCTGAGTGGAGTTGAGGACGGGTTTTTGATCATGGGCGTGACTTGTTATACATCACGACCATGGTTGCAAGGGTAACCATGGGCACGGCCGGAAGCTTAACACTGGTGTCGTCATAGAACGACAACGAGCGTGACGGTTAAGTGGTCAGGGGTGTTGTTGCAGTCTCATCACATGCATGGTTGGTTCCCAATCACGGGTATGGTGAGTAAAATATATAAATCCTATTCACAATTAAACCCTCATAAAAATCAGAAACCTATTACTCTTTCTCTCTAATTTTCCTCACCAGCGGTGCTCCGTCTCAAAGATCGGAAGTCAGGAATGGATCCTCTATCAGCCGAGGAAAGAGATATAGGGAGTGGAGAAGGTCAATTCCCTTAAATTGTAGAAGGTGGGGGCTTGTGTTTAGTTACTGCTTAGTCTAGTGTAGAACTTGAATAAGATGTTTGAGATCATATAATTGGATTTCTCATGAGATGACTGATGTTGTGGAGCGAGGGCTCTGAGGCTGCATAGTAGTGTGTGATCTATTATACAAAATATGTAATGATTTTGAGCATGAAGTTCTTGAGGATTGAAATGTGGCGTGTGATTCACTGTTTAGAATAGGATAAGATAGAAATAGTTAGATTTGATATCGATGTTGTGAATGCATTGGTCACCCACCCTTGGATTGTACAATCCCTTAGGGATACAAGGAAAAAGCACAGGACGTTTCGAGTATGCCTACAGATGATGCTCACACCGAGGTTTAGGATGATTTTATGGTATGTTCCACTGTGAGGCTATTCACACAATGTTAAGGGTGGCTGATGCTAGGTAGTATGATTACCGACCAGTAAGGTCACATTACTATAGTAGACTTGAGGAGTTGATGCGATTGTTTTCTATGATGTTACCCTTTCTTTGTTCCGGACACTGTTCCACCTTGAATGATGTTTAGGAACTCAGTGATTTACGCTGACCTCATGGATGTTGTCTTTTTATATGTATCTATTTGTTTCAGTCACATGTACTGGAGTTGATGGCGGGCAGAGAGCTGGTCGGTTTTGATATCACTATATATCGTCTTGTTGATGTATTTTAGAACTTGGAGTTGTATCTCCTATTTCCTTGTTGACTTGTATTTAAGGTTCTAGGATTTGAGACTTGTTAGTTTTCAATAGGTTTAGTAAAGGTTTCAATTCAATCTTTACTGTTTGTTTATGTATATTTATTAATAGATATGGGCTAAAGTTAATCTAGTTGGAATCCGAGTAGGTTGTATGGATTAAACCAATAATTTGACTGGAGTCTTCTATGATCGGGTTTCACTTAAAGGAAAAGTACCTCGGCAGCCTGTCAATATTTGGGAAATGCTATTCTCTCATGGTTTAGCAAAAAGCAAAATGGTGTCGCACTTTCAATTATTAAAGCTGATTATCTTATCGTTGGAAGTTTTTGCAGAAAAATTCTATGGATCACAATTCAACTGACGACTATGAGATCAAAACTCAACCATCCCCATGCTATGTGACAACAAACGTGTATTCAACGTCTCCAAAAAATTCGGCCCAACACGCTCGCATTAAGTGTATTGAGATAAAATTCGGTCCAATGTCCCACCCCCAACTTTGTTTATTATTTTTTCCTTTCTTTTCTTGCATATTATGTACATACATTATTTATGGTGAATTCTTTAGTATATTTGGAATATCAAAATTTTGGGTGTGCCCAAGTTTTTTTGGTAACGTAAATTCATCACCAACGTCCATTTTCAGTTTGCGATCTCGACGGTTTATAATTATTTGAATATTAAATTTCTATTTCACATTTTATTTTTGAGAATTAAAGACAGTGATTAGTTTATAAATTGAGAAAAATATATAAGATCAAAAATAAAATATGAAATAGAAATTTAATATTCAAATAATTGTGAACCGTCGAGATCGTAAACTAACAATGAACGTTGATGATGGATTTACGTTACCAAAAAAACTGGACACATCAAAAATTTCGGTATACTAGATATACTGAAAAATTCACCAATAATTCTATAATATACACGTACAATTATCTATAAAACTTACATAAAGACTTTTTGTCGATAAAACTTATATTTTCATCTATTACTTCTACTTTTTTTTGGTTATATACAATATACTACTGAAAAAATAACATTAAAATTGACCTAACTTAAAAATTAACATTAAAAAATTAAGCACATATCGTATGGGAGGGCATATTGGCGGGATAGTTGCTCTAGTTTGGCTACTTACTGTTCGTTATATACATAACTAACTAGGAAAAGAGGTCATTTTTATAATATATATACATGTATCGTTTTTTTGTCTTGAAAATTTCTAGTTATTATTATCTTGTGCAAATGGATATTGAAAAATGAATCTGCCCCAAACATTATGGTAGACCTCAAAAAATGAGGAGCGCATGAAAAGTTGGGGGGAAATTTCTTAGGCAAACTCGATTGTTCCCAGAGAAAGGAGCATTAAGTTGGAAGAAAGTAACTCAATGTAACTTTTATAGTTATTGGTTTGAGTGGTCATGCGATGTCGCAAAACCAAAATTTGATTTTTATAAGATATTGTGTACCCATATCTTGGTAATTGCATGTTACTGTGAAATATAACATAAATAGCATAACGATTAGTATAAAGACATTTACTACAATTGGATACATACAGTTTTTGCACATAACAAATTCCAAGATTGATGAACTATGCAAAATAGAGTATTGATATAATCTAAATCCTCATGTGAAATGTTGTTCTCGAGGAGTTTAAGCGGGATTTGCTTATTGTTAAGCAACTCCAAATACTTTTAGAATTTTCCTTGTACTTTTACATTATTCATAGACTCTCAACAATTGTTGGTTTTTGTTCTTGTTTTGTAGTGGATTGTGAACGATTTAAGCCAAGTAATTTACCATTTCCTCTACATCCATTGTGGTTACATATTGGAAACTAGTCTGGCCCATTTGTTGGGGGTTCACTGCTGAAAACGATGAAAGAAGCTTCGAGGTAGTTTGGCCAGGGATTATTAAGAACAATCAGCATCCAGTTGAGGCTAGTGGCGATTATGTTGTTCTAATGACCTATTTAGAATTGTTGTGGACACCACAATTATACTTTTATACCATTAAGGTGGTTAGCATTAGAATAGGATCGTCTCATTAATCACGATGTGGCCATTATTTTATATGAATTTTGTTAAAAAAAAGAATTTTTATTATTTTTGCACTATTAAAATTTAAAAAATAACTTAATAATTCTATAATCCACTTGTATCGTGAATTAATATATACGTATATAAATTATCTATAAAATTTACATTAATATTTTTTTATCTATAAAACTTTTATTTTTTGAATGTTATATGTAATATACTATTGAAAAGGTAATATTACAAAATTGCCCAACTTTATATGTTTTTTATTTTCTTAAAACATGGCTTAGGCCACCCCCATTTATGAAATACATTCTCACTTTCAAAAGTGGTACCTATTGTCACTTTATTTATTTTTATAATTTCACACCCTCCATTATTATATTACTGCCATCTATGCAATTCGAAAGCAATTGTAAATGTGAGACCTAAATATAATTTATTTCTGTCATCTCCATTATCTTAATAACAACAAAACTAATCATAATTATTATTTAAATAAATATTGTATACAGAAATATTTTCATCTTCTTCATATATCTTCTATCAAATCAGTACGTAGTCTGTGATTAGTCGATCTATTACGAATTATTACATTATTTCGTAGATATTCTTCACACACCGAGAGATACTCTTCATACAGCTGGAGATGAATTTGAGAAACCGTTGGTATGGATATCTTAAAGTTGACTTCAACATTTGCAAATTCAAATTTAGGAGCATATAGTTTCGAAAAAACTTATGAAGATATAAGTTTCTTTCATTTATTCACAATCATGTTATGTATAATTATATGTGGATCTTCTATATTAGTAATCTCATATTTTTTAATATATTTTTCTATTTAATATATGTGGATCGTTAATTTGGATCGTTAATATATGTGAATCGTTAAATAATAGAAGAATAACATTATTTTTCACTAACTACACCCATCACTAATGATATCATTATTAACAAATTAATTTTTTTTCCACCACTAAACATTGCATAAAATAAAAAACTAATAAACTAATAACATTGCGCCTTTACATTTGCTTTTGACAATTGCACAATATGCACATACAAAATATCTCTCATCCCATCCATACAATTCACCTATTTAATTGCAAATAAGTGCAATCTAAATGTCATATCATCTTGTAGTTTTCTTCATTCACATGGATGGGATGTCTTTGTAGCTAAGTACAATTTTTAATTTTTTAGATTAAAAAGTGATATTAAGACAAAAAAACAAAATAAAAAAATATCTATAAAATTTACATTAAAAAATTAACTAACTTTATCTATTATTTATTACCTTAAAACATGACTTATGGCCAAGTAGAATTCTTCATTCTTTTTGCACCAAATAAAGATAATAAGGCAAGAAAGAAAAAATTAATGAAAAAATATCTATAAAATTTACATCAATACCTTTTATCTACAAAATTTGTATTTTTCATATATTACTTCTGTTTTTATCATAATATATAATATACTACTGAAAAAATAACATTAAAAAATTAACCAACTTTATTTATTAGTTTTATCTTAAAACATAACTTATGGTCAGGTACAATTCTTATTTTTTGCACCAAAAAAAGATATTAGGGCACTGATAGAGTCTGTGTTAGTAGCCTACAAGATTCTTACTATTGGATACTGTTAAATTGTACTGTGAATACGAAAATGTAAAGTCCCAAAAGTTTAAATCAGTGTGTTGTAGACTAAATTAACACCCTAAGGGTTGACCCTAGTTGTTGGTCTTCGCCTCAGTCTTTCACACCTTAGAGTCAAGTGGAGCAATATGGGTGAAAACCTTGTGTGACAAATCTGATAATAATACTCATAAATCTGATTATGAGATAGATCATAAAGGTTCCATGGCCTTTGAACCTTGTGATTAGAGGATGAGTTTGGGGGAGGAGCAGGTGTGCATGCATATCATAATATAATTAGGTATTTATATGAGAAAATCCTTTTCTTCTTTTTTATTGTACTTGTTTTGTTATTGAGTCTCTAAGTTGACCATGTTAGTGTCTTTTATAATAATAAAACTCTCATTGTTGAAAGGGTGGACGCTATATCCTAATCATTATTCAGAATCATATGGGGGAAAAAGACCCTACTCATGTCTGTATGAATACAATTACAAATTGAGATTGGTAAAGGGAAATCAAAACTGCACCCAAATGGGAGAGGGAGTCCAAGGTGGACAAAGACATCCGCAATGCTGTTGCCTTCACAGAAGTTTTGCGAGATGCGCACATTCCAGTTTCTATCAAGAAGTTGTTTTACTTCAAGGATGCATGAGAGGTGTCGAAAGTCATCCAAAGCGGGCGGGGGGGGGGGGGGGGGGGGTTCTCTCCCAATATTCCTGAAATAACACATTGCGAGTCAGGTTGGAGATGAACCTTAGGATATCCTCGATCCCAATCTAAGCGCAAGACGTAGATAGCTCTTCGAATTTCCGCACGGATAATTGTGCACCTCCCCAAACTAGCTGTTTAAGCCATTATCTTCTAAGCAACGTTTCCCCACTATATATGTAGATGATCGATGTAAAAAGAAGTGGGCAATTAAGTTGGTGTAGAAAGACAAGCGGTTCAAATACCAAGCGAGAGGCATAGTAATTTAAGGATAAATATTAGGGGTGATGTAAAATAATTTTTGGATGAGAAATCTTTGGAGTAAGGGTTTAATCGAAAGCTAAGCTCAGTGGTTTATGAATCATTTCTGGTGAGGGTTTTCTGGGTATATGATCGGGTTAGATAATCATTTATGAGTTTATTATTAGTATTAAATACTACATGCATGCAAGGATAGTGGTTGATTGATAACGTTTTTACATGTTTAAGGTTATTGAAATAACTAGGGTGAAATTTCTCCAAGGTTTCTTGATTGCGTTTACTCAGAATAATGAAAAGTGCTAAACGGTTCAACAAGTTTGTGGTATGACTTGTACGATTATCAATCTAAGAATCAACAGTTGCAAATAACAAGAAAAAAACAAGTTTATAAAACTGCACTAATGAGAATTTGACCAAATAAGATGAAATTTCTTAGACTTTGAATCCCCATAGATTATTCAAGGTCACAAATGACAGCGTCACAGTTCTTCTCTAATGAAATCACGCCCTTTTGCCGAAACAAGTTTCTCTCTTATACCTAGCGGTTGAGGGAGAAGGGTTGTTCGAAATTTCATCATTTAACAAGAGGCTGGCTGTCCATAAATCAACATCTTCCAAAAAAATTGAGGTGGCGGCTACGTCAACGGAATGAACCATAGAGGAGCGATTGAGTGCAAATAAAAGATCATGATAATTCGACTGTTTCTTCCTTCAATATTAAGGGTTGCTTCCTCAAACTCAATTAATTAGGCTCGATCCATATCTCGTATCCTGCTATTCGATAACAATAAAAAGAAGATAATGTCTTAAACTTGTTAGGAATCGAATCGGAAAATTAGGGTTACCGATCGCTCTCTTTAAGACGTTTGTGACACTGCCTTGTAATCGCGCACAACAGACTATCAAGTGGTTGCCTTCAGGAAAAAACAACCCTTCTACATTGCTTCTTCTTTATTCGAAAAGAAAAAAAATCTAGGAATACACTCTCAATCTGTCTTTGCTTAATTTTTCTTCTCCCTTTAGGGTTTTGGCCTTTCTCTATTATTTATAATAACAAAAGGCTTCCCAAATAAGTTGGGGATTCCTTAATAATTAATTTCATTTAAGTAATTATTTCTATTTATATTGAAAGTGGATATTTATAGATAATTTAATAATTTTTAATTTATATAAAACGAATCATCTTAACCAATCCGATTAACCACTTAACAAAAATAAAAACCAAATTGGATATTGTATTGAGACCATTTCAATTATTCACATTTTCCCAAGATCAACATTTTTTGAAAATATGAAAAATGGGTTGGCATCAAGCAAACAAGGAAATAAGTGATTCAAGATCACTGCATTGAAGAAAGAATGATAGCCAACCCTAGGCTATAAATAGAGCAAACTTTTGTTGGAGAAAATCAAGTTTTTTGTCTACAACTCTCTTGCTCTCTTATTCAAAAAGTTTATAAATTGTTAGCTTATGAGGTTCCAAGTAGAAATGCTTTGAGATTTTATAGGTGATGAGATCTAGGATCAAGACGGAATCGTGGGCACCACTTTCCAAAATGAGTATTTCCACCCCTAAAAGCCTTGGGTGTAAGGAAATCCCTTCCGAGGATAAGACCATCTCCACTCAAGTTATTAGACTTTAGAATTTATAGGCTAGGATAGATGTCTGTTTCTGTGTGTGTATTCTGCACACTACTGCCTCCTTTATATAAGCAGAGGGGTCCAGGGACGAAAATGTGTGAGTACCTTGCACCAAGAGGTGCCATTATCCCTAAGGATAAACTTGTAGTCAACTGCCATGAAGTCCCATGGGTTTTGGAGGGAAAAAAACTCAGAAACAGTTTGAATCAAATGAAAGGGTGTGTGCCCATAATTCCTAAGAGAGAGAGTTATCACGACAACTACCTAGCTCCCCACCTTCACTCCAGCTTAGCTCAGTACCGCAGCTAGTGACACTATCATCCAGCTCAAGGTTGAGCTGGACGAGCTTCGGTGTCAGTCCCTAGCTTCATCTAGCTCACAGAGGAGCTGATGCTAGCTAGTTTCAACTAGCTCATGAGCTAAAGTGAGGTTTCCCGTGAACTCACGTATCCGACTTAACTTCGGTATCACACCAGGTCAAGTCCATAGTGCATATTTCCATCATAAATCGTGTGGTATGCATGTGATAGTTCGATAAATTCATGGATTCAACGTGTGAGAGCGTGGTATGGGCTTTCTGTAGAGTTGGAGGTTACGCTTAAAGTGGGTGATTCTAAGCCGGTTTAGGCACGTCCACCTAGGAAGGTTCTTGAAGATTGGAATTGATCTTTGAGATTTCAATCATGCTCTTGTTTTGAGCTCGATTTGTTGATGTTGAAGCAAATACCATTGTGTCCCAAGTGATATCTTGAAATAGAGAGTATATCACACATTATGGTCAACCTTCGTTAACAAACGTGTTGTGTCAATCTCTCATTACTTTGTGTCATTTCATCGTTAATGTTTTTATTTCCTTAAGTTTCCTGTCTAATCATGTGGTAACCTTGATTTAGATAGAATTTATATAATCTTTGTGATTGTATCAAAAAAAGGTACCCTCTCGACAATCAAGACTCTCACTAGCTAGCATATAAAAAAGGTCATCTAAAGGTTCACCTTCGTCCCAGGCAAGTAAAGACTAATAAGGGTCTTCTGGAGAGAGTGGAAAGTAGCCCATCGTGTTGCCTTGCTGAGACTGCTGCTAGGACGACTGCTGATGCTTCTGGACAAATGGATGGTAATACAGCTCTCGTTTACTCAGAATGGATGAAGTACCAAAAACTATTGGCAATGCAGCAACAAAGGCAAAAGATGAAGCTGAGGTGATTGTAGTAACCACTCCTGAACATTGAGTCGCAAGTAAAGGTTGGATGGGAGTCACGGTAGGTGGAACAAAAGAAGACAAACTGGAAAGTTGCTAACACATTGGAGAATACATCATCATCATCATCTATTGCGACATCAACGCTACTTGCTACGACATCCTCTCAAACTCCTCTAGAGTGGGGGAGGGGGTAGAGGCTGAGGAGCAGCCATCGTGGAAACACTCATATAGATAGATGCAGATGAGGCTAATGATGATGACGAACAAGTGCCATCACGACTAAATAACTTGAAAAAGGGTATACATCATCTACAAGGTTATAAAGTAACCTACAAAAATAAAAGTATATATTGAAATTGTATATTACCATGGATGAGGTAAACCCTAAACTCATCATTCGAATGTAGCCTCATTGCCCTGACTTATTAAGTGATTGAACCAATGAATTATTAGGACCAACCTCAATTGGAGCCACATCCCACTCTAGCGAATGTGGCCTTATTGCTATGTCTTATTAAGTGCTTGAACCAATGAATCATTAGGACCAACCTCAATTCCATCCCGTTCTAGCTGTAGTTTAGACCTGTAAATTAGAGTAACTTTAAGCCCCCCCTAATAGACTTCGGTCGAACCACTGGTTTATCCCATGCATCATAACTAGAGGCATTACAGAATAGCTTTGACTCATATTAAACATACATAAAAATATACATCAAGCGTCAAAGTGGGCAAAAACATCAAAGAGTAGAAACATTGGTTTTTCCAACATCTCAAACGGAAATCAAAATAGTGGAAAAGGGGGGGATCAAACTCCCTTCAGTACCTCTCATGGGTTCTACCCGAGCCACGATACTGCGAAGCACTCCTATCACGTGTCACCTTCTTAGCTGGAATCCATTCGAAACTACAAAGTATTTGTACAAGAATATATACAAATGGGTCAGTGATAAGTACTGAGTGACATGCATGTAATAGGGATAAATGCTAATAACAGGAAGAACAAGCACTTAAGTTCCATCTCTAGTAATGTGACCATAGTGGTCTACTAAGCAGTGTGCATTTCTACCTAGTACCAACCACACCTAAAATGATGAGGATAGCTTCATAGTGGATTAGACCAAAAAGCTACCTAATCCGTGTGAGCATCATCTTTTTAATACTCTACACATCAGACAGTAACAATACTCACCCAACACACATCACAATTTAGTACAGTCTATCTCAATAATGATACAACTCAATCACGATACAATAGATCATGACTAACGAACATTTGAGCCTCAACCTCTAGACATCACAAGGCATAAGGTATTAGTATAATCACAATCCAACAATGATAGAAGTGTCTATACAGTGGTAACAAACTAGAATAACAGTTGAACTATCAGGCAATTCTACTAAGGCCAAATAGAAATGTAACTAGAAGCCCGACCCTGAAATAGCATTCCTAAAGAAGATTACAAATTGTGGAAATCCATAACAATACGTCTGATTTGCCTATGGGAAGTTTTCACCCACTAGCCATGAACCTCTCCTCGATCTTTGGTGGCAGTCATGCTCTATTTGCTTCCCTAATTACAACTTCTATGAAGAGAACTTTTGTAACATCCTAACTCTAATAATAAAAAATAAAGGTAAATAATTTGTCTGGGACGGACTCTTGACATTTGAAAAGGGGTAATTATGCTTTTAAAACTAAATATAATTAACCATCTCGTATTAATTACGAGTGGGAATATTTAAAATATATTTTAAATACCAATTTTTGAATTGTCCTTTACACATACTCAAAATCACTCTTGGAAACAAGTTCCATAGTACACAACTCAATTGTCCCAATGAATATTTTCTTGGCCACATAAACATCATTGATCAATCATAACGAGCTCCTGATAATTTGTAAACATCTAATAAGTGACTCGGTGTCAGTCCTTATAAAATAATTATTCTATAGATCATAATCTTCAAACAGATATCAATATATGACTATCTCTTTCCGAAATTGAGTTGGGATCCATGGCTCACATATGTTGGTCAATTTTGAGGCATTCACATATCATTGGTGGCATAATTAAGGGCCTATATACACATAGCTGAGACAACACTCATTCGGGTAACATACACAAACTGTCAGCATACATGCCCTAATATAACCTTCCACTGATCATATCATTGACACATACTTTGACCAAATGAACAATGATCGAAGAACAAATCATATCAGCCATATCACACCAATTAGGTACAACACCAACTTCAGAAGGGCACATAGTTGTTAAATTATATACGCATGATATTGTCATGTTGTCCCTTAAGGAACCCAATTTGGCCAAGGAGATGATTCACACAAATACGACGATCGGGAACATCTATCAAAATAAGGTTTTCAAACAATCGAAACAAATCCAAAAACCGGATGGACTAGTTACCTAGTTGACAAATTGATCAAAAGGTCGGAGGGAGGTTCTAAGTCTCATGTTGTAGAAGGTGCCATGAAGAGGGGGTGATAAATTGAGGATGATAAACTAAATCCGCTATCCTAGAAACGACATGCTATAAACAAGACGAATTAAAAATAGCTCTAGGCCAAAAATACTTTATTTCATTCAAGGGGGTCTGATTTAAATATAATGCTGAAATAATCCTGTTATAGGGAAGGATGGGGGCCTAAATTTTCAAGGAAAGAAACTAAAAGATATGGTTGGAAGGGTCCTTGTTGGGCAAGTCTTCTTCTTCCTTTGGGAACAAGTCTTGACTAGGTCAATCCTTATCCCCTAACAAACTCAATCGGCCAAGGAGCCTTCTAGGAAGGATTCCTTGGGACTTCATTTACTAATCCTATCTACCAAAGGAAATCCAAACACAAACCAAGTCTGAAACAACTAAGGAAAACAACATAATGGATAATGGACTCACTCAAACTCGAATGCGCTTAGTGAGTCGTGCGCCTTGGTGGAGGGTAGATGGCATGATCTTGGGCCTTGGACACACTCATGGCAGAACCATGAGGGATTAGTAGCTCCTTGTACGAGCTAAACTGGTCCAGGCTTGAATGGATATAAGAAGCCTCGTCTCGGTGGCACCGACATCACCATAGTGAGTCTACTTGGAGGCCTTGAGCCTGACTCTTGATTTGGATGATATGGACGGCATGGATGGGCTTCAATATATAAAAAATAATTGTGGTCAAGAAATGGTTCTAGAAAAGTGTCTTCGTTTGAGCTCTGGCTCAAATCTGCTTGATACGGAATTCCCGACGGGTGCGATTTCGAGTGATTTTACATCTTTGTATTCTCTGCTGCTCTGAATGCTCCGAAAGCTCTCCTTTCATCATACCCCCCTTCTTGAATAATATTCATCTTCGATTCTACCCAATCATAAAATACCCGAGTTAGTTCCTAATCATCACGTAAAGATAGATGGTTATCATCATTAGCTAAGGAACTTCCTAATCATCACGTAAACATAGAGGATTATCATCATTATCTCCGGTTCCTTTATATGGGCTTGGGACATTTCAATAACCAATTCCATGCCTTGATCGTCCTCTAGATCTTCATTCCAAGCAATATTACTCAATTAATTCACTTATTATGCATATCAAAGGGAGCAAAAATGGCATAATCAATCATACAACTGATTATGAAGATGGAATTTACCCCCTTAACCCAACTCAAAAATATATGTCCACGGTCGAAGAATCGGTTAGTTACGCCGGTTCTTAACTGTCGGGAATAAACTATAAAGACTGAGAAGTATCCGGGGCTCGGCTGTCCATATGTAAAAGTTATGGTCACAAGAGTTATTATTGGAATATTAGGGAGTAAAAATGAAATAATTTATTAGGATCGAAGATGAACATTACCGTCATCTTCTTTCTCGATATACAAAACTAACTCCGGCAACCAAGCATTTATTTCGTCGAGCTTCAATGGTCCCGAACTTGACTTGAATTTTGAAATGAAGGACATATAAAGCTTCCTCAAATTTATACGAACCCAAAGAGATGATTTAGAGAGTGCGGACATGACTAAAATCTCTCGACATAGATTCCCGTCGTCGGTGAATAAAAAAAGATAGAAGATAGGTTCGATGAGATTTATGAGATAAAATTGATAGGATTAGCATTAAGGAAGAATGTCTTACCTTCTTGATGACGCTAGATTTTTCACGTTCATTGCCCTCATTTAAGCAATATTTCAAGTATAATTGTATTGCTTTAGGTAGAAGTTGAGGATTTTTTATGCATTTTAAGCTTGTATCTTGATTTAGTGTCTCGGAGCCGACTGAGGTCCATTTGGCATCTCAGAGTGTTTTGCTAGATTTCACGTAAATTCCGACATCAAAGCATTAATTGGAGTGATACGGCGTGCATGTATGATCAGGACAACTCAGGAAGTGCAAGGATTTTGACTTAGTCAGAAAACATCCAAGTTTCATATTTTGAAGGAGTTCAGATCGAAAGACATTACAAGATTGGTAGATTGAATTGGAACTTCTTATATTTGTGATCGTCTCGAAAGAGCATGCATATCTAGAATACTAGAATTAAACAGTTAGGTTAATCGTTAACCCTCATCTGGGAGCGAAAAACTAGTCCGTCGTGTGAGCAGTTCTCATTTGTTTTATCGCCTAGCGGATTTCAGCTCTTTGTCTAGAAAGAGCGGACTAGGATAGTATATGCGTAGCAGATTAGCAGACCCGAAACGGCGTGATTTAGTTAGAGAAGAATCGCGACGCTGAACTAAATTTATCTCGTTTTGCATAAATTTGTTGAAGTTGAATATAATTTGTGAATTTCCATAGCCTAGGGGGATTTGAAGTCTAAGCATTTTCTTCTAATTAGTCATAACCCTTAATCATGTAGTCTTGCAAACCTGTTTGGTTTCATGTTATTTCTAGTTTTATTCTTAGTTTGATAAATCGTGGAACTCACACTAAATCTTTGATTAAACCGATTAGCAGTTTTCACAACTTTTATTAGAATACAATTAAGAGATCTTAGGAAAATTCGACCCTGATTACTTCGGTAATTAGGTTATTTTTGAACGTTTACTACAAGCGGTTTAAATTTTGGTACCGTTGTAGGGGACTCATTATTTGTGTTTAAAAGAAGTTATTTTAGTGTTAATCATGCATTCATTGTATATTTCTATCTTTTGTATATTTTCTCTTACTAGTTTCTTCTTGGTAAATTTATTTGAATTTAATGATGAAGGATTATAGAGGATACAACCGATAGTGGAATCACAACGAGGATCAACCATCACAATCTTGGTATGTGAATCCTTGCCCTCCTTCATAGTACCAGATGCCTGCATGGAGCTATCATAATCAACCTCCCTTAAGTTACATAGAGTCATCGCCATATCATTACCATCATGAATATCCTTACGGATCTTCATATTACCATGAGCCTATATAGAATTATTATGCTCAACCCTCAGGCTTAATCTTTGAAAACTTTTAGGCTCAATTATCGACAAATCCGGCTGAAAGAAGGATCTAAAATTCTATTTAATGACCGTTTCCTCCATTCAAAAGGAGAGAATTTTTGGGGACGAAATTCATAGCATAGTTCAGAGACTTTGGAGTCACGAGAAGGCATCAACTTTAAGGAGCTCGGGTCGGAAGACATAACAAGATTTGTAAATTGATTTATTTGACGGTTCTCGGTGAAATTAGGTTTTTCCGATTTCTCCTTTGTATATTTTGATTTGTCCTTCGAAGTTCTAATTAGCTTAACTCCTTGTGCTTAGATTAGATGAACCCTAGGTAATTCCTTATAAAGGATGATTGTTTGACTTTGACAATTTATGCGAGTTGGATAGATTTTGGTTTATGTTTAATTTCATTTTCGTCCTTATTCTTGCTTGGCCATCTTGAATAAGATCTTGCTAGATTTCTCATCGTCTCAAAATTAAACAGTTAGGTTAGTCACTAACCCTCATTCAGGAGCGAATAAGCTACTCCGTCGTTTGAGCAATTCTCGTTTGTTTTATATCCTAGTGGATTTTAGCTTGTTGTCTCGAAAGAGCTGACTAGGCTAGTAGATACGTAGCAAATTAGCAGACCCGAAAGTGCATGATTTGATTAGTGAAGAACTGCGACAGTGAACTGTATTTATCTTGTTTTGCATAAATTATTGAAGTTGGATATCATTTGTGAATTTGGATAGCCTAGGGGGATTTGAAGTCAAAGCAGTTCCATCCAGTTAGTCAAAACTCTTAATCGAGCAGTCTTGCAAATATGTATTAATGTTTCGTTATTTATACATTTTTATTCTTAGTTTGATAAATCGTGGAACTCACATCACAACTTTGATTAAACTGATTAGCCTTTTCACAACTTTGGGTAGAATACAATAAGAGACCATAAAAAATTTCGACCCTGATTACTTCGGTAATATCGATTTCTAGGATGGTCTGGTATGTCTATAATAACTAAGGGGTGATTCAGGATTGCATTATTGGAATGAAAATCTACATATCTTACCCCATTGACGAAACTAATTGGTGCAATGAGACAAACCGATAAAGAACTTGGATTTGATGTTTTAGGACCAATTCAATGAATTATTGAGTCGGAAAGCAGTTAATATAAGGATTTGGTGTATCATGATGCAAGAATGCAGGGCCAAAGTGGTTAAGGGGCGCCAAAATTCCAATTATTGATGGAACTAAGCTCGCCGGAAAAATAGAGCTGTCGCTAGCGGAAGCGACGAAAAGCGAAGAAGGCTGCTGAGTTGCTTCTGTCTATTGACTGAAACAACGTTGTTTTGCTGAAGGAGGATGGAATTAGATTTAAAACTCACAATTGGGAATCATACATGGGTCTGTTGGATACAAGACAAGCCTCTTAACCATTCGACTGACAATGAACGTATGATCTATTCAATCATTTCTGGAATAGAACAACTGGCCTAGTTGATATATTCTTATTTTTTTTCTTAATAAATTTGGACGTGACCAATTTAAATGCATTCCCCATATTTATTTTTGTAACATTAAATGTGAAATACCAAGCCAAATAAGATTATTATCCGACTCTATAGACCTAACAGAGTAATTCGAGAATTCCTCCGTTACAATGAGAAAGTTGGTGGAGAAAGGAAAACAAAAGAATGTTGAGCAGACCAATTATGTCCGTAAAAGGCCTTATATACAAGACATGCCAAGGCCGTGGGGTAGGCTACCACACTCGTGGCTAGTATACAAGCCATGCTTGTGATAAGGCACCCACACCCTTGCTTGACAAAAGCCAGGGTGGTGGCGTAGCGTCCATGGCCGCTGACGACCAGCACACCACATATGTGGTCCGTAGCACCATGGCCATGCTCTATATGCAGCACCACACACTTGGTGTGTCCGAGAACATAGAGATCCTCAGTAATTTCTAGAACCGACAATAACCACAAAATCATAGTGTTCAACAAACAAGAACAAAACCCGGGAGTGGGGTGTTACAACTCTCCCCTCCTGCAGAAGGTTTCATCTCGAAAAACCTTCCACAAGGCAACAATCAGGAAGAGAAGGGTGGTTTACCTGCATGGTATTTTTCCATGATATCCGAGTGTCGTTCCTGTATGCTAACCTCGATCTTCCAAGTTGCGGCTTCCACTTCTTGGTTACTACTTTCAACATAAGAATAACCATAATCCTCAACGGGCGGATCTTCTTATCAACAATCCTGTCCTAAGCTTTCTATTAGGTCAAGACATTCGTAACGTCATCTTCATTAGATCAGATCACTTGATCCGACCTGCCAACAAAGGCACGCAAAATGCTCATGTGGAACACGTTATGAATTCGGTCCAACTCGTTCAATAGTGGCAATTCGTAGGCCATATCCCACCCTCATGATGATCGCGTAAGGGATAAGGAACTGGAGTGCTAGTTTACCCTTCCGACCAAACCGCATTAAGCCCTTCCAATGCAAGATGCGCAGGAAGACCTTATCACCTTGCTTCAAGGTCACTTCTCTAGCCTTCTTGTTCGCATACTCCTTCTGTATATTATGAGCAACCACAAGCTCTGCTTGGATCACTTAACGCGAGAAGCTATCTCATAGACTATCTATAGTCCAATCAACACTCTCCCCCCCTTTTCATCCCATCAAAGTGGGTTATGTGCTTCCTTCCATACAACACCTCGAAAGGGGCCATCTCGATACTCTAGTGGTACAAGTTGTTGTATGAAAATTCTACCAACAACAAGAATTTCAATAATGGATAATCATAATCAAGCACACAAGATCAAAGCAACTCCTCCATTGTTAATATAGTGTGCTTAGACTAACCGTTTGTTTGAGGGTGGTATCGCATAAAGAAGTTCAATCTTGTCCCAATAGCTGCATGCAGTCCATTCTAGAAATGAGATGTGAAACTGGGATTTCTATCAGAAACAATGGTCCTAGGTACTTTAGGCAGTCTCACAAGATTGTCGACGTACAATTTTGTCAGCTCTTCAACGTCAACTTTGAACCTGATAGGAATGAAGTGAACCACTTTGGTCCAGGGGTCAACTATGACCTAGAAAACATCCTTGCCATTCATCAGTGAAAAACCACTAACGAATTATATAGTGATATATACCTGAAACATGCATGATAAACCCTTGTTGCATGAACACCGTGTACTCTAGCACATTGCACACTAAAAAATGTGCATGACAACCTCCTTTTTGTGCCAGGCCACTAGTACTGTGTTTTGAGGGTTATGTACATCTTTACTTCCCATGGATGCATGGCATAGACCAAGGGGGCACCTCATCTAGGATGCCTATCATTACAGTACCACCTGCAAGTACATGCACACATTCCAATAACAACATTAATCAGTATTTCCAAGTGTAAGGAGTTGCTAGTCCCTTCACCAGTTTCTACATTGGCAACTAAGGCGTCATTTGCTTGAGTCTCCTTTATCTTGTCCATAAGTAAATTCCTCACTACCAGCCTCATCAACACCCACTTTTCGGGTTAATTTCAAGGTATGTCCCTAAGCTACTTCTCATTAGTAGTTCATATAACCTCTCCTTTCTACCCAAAACACCAGCCACGACATTGGCCTTTCCAAGCGTGATAGTCGATCACACTATCATAGCCCTTGAGCAGCTTGACCCACCGCCTCTATCTACTATTAAGCTCCTTTTTCTCCATCAAGTATTTGGGAATCTTATGAATGGGCCATGATCCTGAAAGTCTCTTTCACACCTTGATCTTTGAATTGATATATAGTTATGGGTTGATGAAGTGGAATCGCGGATGAGATGCTGACCACAGGCGTGGTTGATTTTTCGTCACCGTCGTGGTTGAGGAATTACCACAGGTATGGTTAGTGGTTGACCACGGGCATGTGCAGAGGTTCACCACGGTCCTCTCCAACAAGGCACCATGACCATGGTGGCAACCTTACAACGGTGTGGTGAGACTTGTATATATAAGCTCATCACAACAAAACCTCCACTTTATAGAAATCACATTTCTCTTTTCTCTTAGATTCTCAATGAACAAAGATCTCTTCAGAGTCAGGTCGATCAAAGGAGCAACCAAAGGTGGGTCATCCGTAAGCTTCAAGAGGAGACTTAGGAAGTTAAGGAGGTCATTATCCCTAAGTAGTTAGAAGGTAATGAGATTAGCTTACTTCTCAGTTTCTTCAAGATTATGGTTTTCATACATTTCCTGGCACCTATAAGGTTTGGGTTCAATCTTGAGTTTGGTTCCCGCGGATCTTCCAGGGGAAAGAGTCAAGGGAGTCAGATGGCAGCATTAGTTCAAAGACTAATAAAGCGGTAAGAAGTGGGGTTATAGGTTTAGTTGTTGCCTTATATAGTGTAGAATCGTTATTGGATGTTGTGTAATCCTATAATTGGATATTTCCCATGTGATGGTGATGTTGAGCATGAAGCTCATAAAGGCTATATAGTAGCTTGTGATCTACTATACATAATGAGATAATGATGATGAGTATGAAGCTCATAAAGGATGTACAATATCTTGTGATCTACAGTATTGAATGTGATAATGATGTTAAGCATTAAGCTCTTGATGGCTGTATAGTCACATGTGATTTATTGGATAGAGTAGGATAATGTTGATGTGTATGTATCGCTCACCCACCCCCGGATTGTGCAATCCTTTAAATGATGTAATGATGATGTTAACAATGCGTCAAGTATGCCTTTGGTGGCTGCTCACAAAGTTTATGGTGGTTTCATGCTCTGATCCACTATTAGGCCATCGACTTAATGATAGGGGTGGCTGGTGCTAGGTAGCATGATTACTTGACGGGTAGGGTCACATTATTAGACAAGGACCTATGATGTTATCATATGAATGTTGTAGGTTTAATTCCATCCTTACGCTACTTTTCACTGTTTTTGTGTAGTGTATGACTAGACACTTAGTTCGTATCACTGACCTCGTCTGTATGTTTGTATCTGTGCAAATCTGGTCCTACCAGAGTCAATGCCTCCTAAGAGGAAAAGGCGTACAATGATGGTATCTCCATCAAGGGGTTCCTGGAGCTTGAGAGAAAGGTATTTGGAGGATGTTCGACCCCGCTATTTTTTACTATTTTTTATGTTTTCAAACCCGATATTCTTGGAATAACTATGTTTTAGTAATGGAACCATTGATCATTAGTTATGTTCATGTCTGTGTGTGTTTGGAGTGATGTTTTAGTCTAGGGGTCCAACCAGTGGTTTGACTGGATCTATTAGGGGAGGGTTCCATAGTCTCACCATATAGGAAATTTCTCCACAACTTCAATGCAAACACAATACTTGCCAAGTATAGATCATGAACTAGGTAGTTCACTTCAAGCACCTTGAGTTATATAGATGTATAAGCTACCACCTTTCCATCTTGCATAATCACACACCCGAACCCTTCGTATGATGCATAACATTACACTACATAATAGCCTCCATTGACCGACAAGGTGTGTATATGGGCATAGGTGAGCTTCGTTTTTGTCTCTACGAAGCTCTCATGGTACTCCTTACTCCAAATGAATGGAGACTCTTTTATGGTCAGTTTAGTAAGAGGGGCTGCTAATTTGGAGAAACCCTCTATAAATAACTTGTAGTAGCCCACCATACCCAAAACACTCCTCAACTAAGTCACACTGCTAGGGGCAACCAGCTAACAATGGCCTCAATCTTCTTTGGGTCTACTTTGAACCCTCTACCCATGATCTAGTATCCTAAGAAAGGACCTCCTCAGCCAGAATTCACTCTTGGTAAACTTTGTGAATAATTTCTTCTCTCTCGATGTTTCCATCATAGTTCTTACGTGGTCATCATGCTACTTGTTGATCTTGGAGTAGACTAGGATTTCATCAAATAATACTATGAAAAACGTGTCCAAATACTCATGAAACCTTATTCATCACATCCATGAAGTCAACAAGCGTATTTGTAAACTTGAATGGCTTCACTAGAAACTCCTAGTGGCGATACCTAGTTCTAAAGGCTATTTTAGGGATAACATCATCAGCTACCTTTAACTGGTGATACTCGGATTGTAGATCCATCTTGGAAAACACTATCTTGTAAGCTAATGAAACAAGTTGCTAATGCTCGACAGGGATAGTTGTTTTTTGGAACAAACATTATTCAGGTGTTGGTTGTATATGCACATCCTCATTGTCCCATCCTCCTTCTTCATGAACAAGGCAAGTGCACCCCATGGCGAGACGCTAGGTCTGATGAACCCCTTGTCTAGAAGTTCTTGTGGCTGCTCGTTGAGCTACTCCAACTCCATTAGCACCAAACATTAAGGGGCAATGGAGATAGGCGTCATGCCCAGTATGAGCTTGATGTTGAAGGACACTTCACGATCGTGAGGTACTCTTGATGGGTCCCCGACAAACACACCATGGAACTCCTACACTACTCATACATTTTCAACCCTCTTTATAGCTCCAATAATGGCATGAGCTAGGAAGGCCTCACATCCCTTCTTCAGCTACTTCTCAGCCTTCAGAGCTAGCATTAAGGGATATCCCTTGTGTTCCCGACCCTTCAACCCCTTGATAACTAGAATTTCGTTCCTATGTGTTCAGAACCTGATCTCTCTTGGCTCATAGTCCATAAGCGCTCCATGCAAATCCAGCCACTCCATACCCAGAATTACATCAAAACTCATCAAAAGGCAAGACAATGACTTTTGCAAAAAATTCCTACTTTTACAATATAAGATCACCCCTTTCAATACAGATTTCACCATCAAGGTTCTACCTAATAGAGAACTTACTCTAAACAAACTACTCATTCTAATAGGTAAAACATGCATCACCGAAGCAACATTAGTCGAAATGAAAGTGAGTAGAAACCATATTAAATAAGGCATACATGGGTCTACTGGAATTAGTAACCATACTAGTGATTGTATCTAGATCTAACTCTGCCCAGTAGGAATGGCATGCACCCTCCTATGGATCTTGGTGTTCCCACCTAGTTGCGACCTCCTTCCCAATCGGTATTGCTTCCCCCCCAATCCCCTCTAGAGTGGGCCTTAGACCCCCCTCTCCGAACCTAACTCCAAGATGGAGTTCGATTCAACTTAATGGTAGCTTCTGATCCTATCGTCGCCTTGGCTTAGGGAACTCTTGCATGTAGTGCCCCAACTGACCACACCTAAAATAAGCCCCAATTTTCTTCCTACATAAACCCCATTTAAGTACCCACAGTGAGGGCAGGGTGGGTGGTCCATTGTCATGATAGATAGTTGTTGTTGTAATGGCTGAACTACATGCACATAATGGTAAGTTTGTTGCACTGAAAGAGTCCCCAAGTACCTGTCATATATTGAGGGATTGGCCCTATAAATTCCTGGTAGAAGTTGCAGCGTTCGGCTTCCTCTCCTCTTTGAAAGCCAGTCGCTCTCCTCTCTTTTGATCCTCCAGATGCTCTGCTCTCAAGGCTGTACCTTTCATGTCAGCCAAGCTGCCCATGTCATCACTAGTAAGTCCAAGCAATATATAGGCCCTCAACCCATCCAAAAATTGATGTTTAATATCCTCTCTTTTATGTTGTACTAAACCTGGTACCACCACCTTAGTTTGATGAACTTGTTGTCATAATCCATAACCTTTGCTTCACCCTGCTTCAAGCTTAGGAACTATGCTCTCTTGTTCTTCTGTTATTACTTTGGAAAGAACTCCTTCTTGAAGAGGACTAGGAAGTCTACCCGTCCCATCAGGTAGGGATCCTCTCCAATGTAAATTGCATTGGTCCACCACTCCTTTGCTGAACCCCTTAGCAAGAAAGCAGCATATATAAGTTATTGTTTAGGTTAGGATTCAGATATCCAAACACATTCACCTATTCCCTCAACCAGTTGAGGATCAATAGACTCTCTGTCGAAGGTGAATGCTCCCATCCTTGTCAGTTCCTTGAAATCCAACTTAGGTGTTGGCCGGTTCCATCACGTTCCTACAAACTGCCCCCAGTGTTCTTATTGGGACAAAAGAGGAAAATCATTCAGTGACCCCTTGAAAACTTTTTTGGTTTCAAAATCACTAACTTCTTAACAAACAACTGGAAAACAAGAGCACCTTGACCCTAGAAGTCTAGTACTAAATAACCATATGGGACACTGGTACCATATCCATGCAATAGAGACCAACCAAAATAGAATAGCATTGTAAAACCCTACCCTAATAGACTCCACTTGAACCTCTGGTTTGACCGATGCACCATAACTAGGGGATTTACAAGACCAGTTTGACTCACTACAAACATACATCAGGAAGAACTAGTTAAACAACAATCCAAACTGTAATATCACAAGCCTCAAAGTGGGCAACTAACAAAAAATCCCAACTATAAATTCCCCTCAAGGTTACAAATCCAAAAATAACATCTCAAATAATAGAAATGGTGGTTTATCCAACATCTCAAAATGGATATCGAAATAGTAGAGAATGGGTGTCTAATCCTTCCATTACATCTCATTGTTGCTACAAGAGCCACGAGATCGAGAAGCACTCCTAGCATGTTTCACCTTCTGCGGTGACATCCCTTCCTGAAGTCCAAAGTATTAGCAAATATACAAATAGGGCCAGTGATAAGAACTGCATGACTATCCATTAATCCATATCAGAAACAGTGACATATAGTATGGATAAACAGTACTAGCACGAAGTACAAGTGGTTAAGTTCCATCTCTAGTAATCTTACCATAGTGGTCCAGTAAGGATTGTACATTTCTACCTAGTACCAGCCACCCTTATGGTCAAAAGGACAGTTTCATAGTGGATCATACCATAAAGCCACCTAGTCCGAGTGAGAAATATCTCTGACATACTAGTAATCACCCGACACACATAGTAATCACCCGACACACATAACGATACAATATAGTCTATCTCAGTCAGGATAGAGTAGAATTAAAACTAATGAACAATGGATCCTTAAGCTCTAGACATCACAAGGCATTAGGTCTCAGTATAATAACACGCCAACAGTGATAGCAGTCTCTATACAATGGTAACAAACATGAATAATAGTATAGATATCAAGTAATTCTACTAATTGGAATGTAACGTGACCCCACCTTGAAACAGCTTTCCTAGAGTTCTAAACCGAGTCCCGCGACACCACCTTGAAATAGCTTTCCTAGAGGTTCTAAACCAAGACTCGTGACCCCACCTTGAAATAGCTTTCCTAAAGGGTTAAATCACAAGCCAGGAACAAAGTCCAAAACTATCAGGAAACCTAGTCTGGTACTTATCTTGAGACTTTGAGTAAAGCCACAACAATACCTTCGATTAGCCTAGGGGAAGTGTTCACACAATACCCTTGAACCTCTTTTCAAATTTTGGTGGTGATCGAAGTCCATTTGCTCCTCTAATTCCAACTTTTCTCAAGAGGGTTTTCGTTTGTCAGAAAAGTTGGAGGAGAAACGAAAAGAAGAGAATGTTGAACTGTCTGATTTTTTCCACTAATGGCCTTATATACAAGGCACTCCATGATGGTGGTGTAGGCCACCATGCATGCCCGTGGCTCGTATAAAAGCCACACCTGTGACAAAGAACCCACACCCGTCCTACACTCGTGCTTGATAGCAGGACACATCTGTGGCGTAGAAGCTACGACCGCACACGACTAACATGCAACAACCATGGTCCCTAGCATCATGCTCATGCTTTATAGGTATTTCACAGCCATGGTGTGCAGCACCACGCCCGTGGTGTCTTCCAGAACAAAAATATAACGAGTACTTCCTAAGACAGGTCGTAACCACATAATCACTATGGTTAGCAAACAAGAGCAACTCTTGTAGAAACTGTAATTAATTACAATGTCTTCTAGTACAATGCTATATAATAAATTGAAACTGCTGATTACCGCCACAACTCTTGTATGCTCTAACTTGTAACTTCCATTCGGACACTAAAATAACTTTTGAACAACTGGCCTTATGAAGGTGGCTTACCCATCTTTTCAATTGTTTCCTTGACATATTGATCCCATGACCTTCTTCCTCCTCTATGTTTTTCCGTTTCGGGTGCTCGATATGCCTTGTTTCTCTCAAATAATATCTGTAACATTAAAGTACTTTAATCAGAATTTTGTATAGTTTGTTGTATATTTCAAATCTTTACAAATGTCTAATACCTTGAACTGCTCACCATTTACTCACTCCAAGTATGTTATCCCATCAACCGTAGAGGGCAATTATTCACAATCCACTCGGTGGGAGTTTGCTCTTCTCCACATGCTTCAATTTGGCTAGCAAAGTTTTGAGCCTTGACTTCCCAAAAAGTCGTCCAACATTTTTATCCAGTACTTGTAAAACCCGTCCCTAGAAGACTCGATCAAACCACCTGATTCAACCCATGCATACAACTCACGGGTTCCACTCACAACATCATGCAACATCAATCACATTTAACATATTTTAACTAACTCATGAAATACTCTTCATTAAACATAATAAAACAGCAACGGAAAAAAAGAGAACCAAAGCCTCAATAACATCTCATAAACAACTAACATAAATTGTAGCACACATCCTAAAATCAAAGGGGAAACATCCTTCATCGAAAAATGACTAAAAACAAGCATAAAATCCTCAAAATAATAAGGGTAGAATGGTTATCCATGGTACCTGTCTCTACGAGTCCCTGTGCCACTTGGTTGAGGTGTCAGGGCTGCTCGTGTTGATCTCTTAAGTGGCATTGGCTCCTATAATTCCAATTTCCACATGCATATAAGAGAGGGAATGGGGCAAGTGATAAGCACTAAGTGGCAATCTAGTATCATGTAGAACTGCGACTGAAACTATGGATAGAACATAGAATTCTATCTAGTAACTACTCTAGTAATATGACCATGTGGTCATGTAGACGTCAACCTAGCAATAGACTCCCCTAACATCATGTAGTAGCCTCATGGTAGATCAAACCATGAAACTACTCTGAACCTTCGTGTGAGCAGCATCAGTAGGCATACTCTACATATCTAGAGCGTGTTGAATAAATTTCATAGGGGATTCTGTAATCCGGGGGTTGAGTGCCTGAATCAACATACTCATGATCTATTCTAGCTAGGCATATCATGTCCTATCATAAACCGTGGATCATTGGCCATAGTTCATCCGTTAAGAGCTTAAAGCCCGAAACATCATGTATATAGTAGATCGCATGCTACTATACAACTTCAAGCCATCGTTTACATCACTCTGGTCACATCCATCGCTGAGCCTCCACTACTAACTCATCTGTCACTTGAGCCTAAAAAATCTGTTCCAGTAGCAAGGGCCTCACTACCAACCTAGCCAGTACCCCGTAAACCGGATCGACCTTCAGTTCCGTTCCCATGCCTCTCACATCTACTAACTCAGTCAACCCCCTTTCTGCTCTGGGTATCCGCCACTACACTGGCCTTCTCGGGGTGATAGTTTATCACACAGTCGTCCTTAAGTAGCTCTACCCAGCACCTTCGTCTACTATTCAACTCCTTGTTCTCCATCAAGTACTTGAGACTTGTGATTAGTGTTGATCCTACAAGTCTCACCATAGAGGTTATTCCTCCATAGGTTTAGCGCGAATACCACCACTACCAACTCCAGATCGTGAACCGGGTAGTTCACTTCATGCACCTTCAGCTCGCGAGAAGCACACGCCATCACCTTGCCATCCTACATCAGGATGCAGCCTAGCCCCAAATAGGAGGCATACTTGTAGATTATATGCTCACCCTTGGCTACTGGCAAGGTAAGCATAGTTGCACTGGTTTAGTCTTTTCTCCAACTCCTCAAAACTCTCGTGATAAGCCTTGCACCAAACAAAAGGCGTTCCTTGCTTCTCAGTTTGTGGAGTGGTCCTGCAATCTTAGAGAACCCCGCTACAAACTTCATGTAACACCCTGTCATGCCTAGAAGCTCCTCACCTCAGTCACACAGTTGGGCGGTGAATAGTTCATGATAGTTTCCACCTTCCTCGGGTCCTCTTCGATGCGCCGAAAGCTGATCATATGTCCCAAGAACAACACCTCCTTCAGCCATAACTCACACTTGGAGAACTTGGCAAACAACTGATCTTTCCTCAACATGCTCCTCCTCAATCTTGGAGTAGACCATGATGTTATCAATGAATACTATGACAAACTTGTCTAAGTATCCATGAAACTCCTTGTTTATCATTGGCATGAAGGCTGCAGTGGCATTAGTTAACCCGAACAACATCACTATGAACTCATAGTGGCCACGCCTCGTTCTTCTCGAAGGGATCCTCCTCGACCTCCAGCTGGTTGCACCACCACTTCTTTGCTGCTCCTCTAAGCAAGTAGGCAACGTACATCACCCTCTGTTCTAGCGCAGGCTTTAGATACCTGAACGCATTGGTTAGCACTCTCAACTAGCTGACTTCCAACTAAGGATCCATAGAGTCCCCATCAAGTGATGGTGCCTACTTGACCCAGCTCCTTCAAATCAAAAGTGATGCATCCTCTGCCATGCACGTGGTGCACCTGCGACCACGACTGTTAAAGGACTTACCACACATGTGGCATGCAGTAGACCACACTCGTGATGCACTAACTACCACACATGTAGCCAGTGATTAACCAAGCCCATGGTCGTCACTCAGTCACGACCGTTACCCATTGTTAGCCACACCCATGGTGGTCCAGCCATCACGCCCATGATGTCCTTTCCGCCACGCCCGTGGCTGACTCCTCCCGTTAAAAATAATTAACACAGAAGCACTTCCAGATGCTTATCAAACAGACAAAAGCATCTCCATTTATGTTCTGCCATTGTGAGCACTGGTCTCTTTGTGGTTCATGACACCTTGGTAACAGTAATCACAATCATGAAGTTGAGAACAACCTGGCTCTAATACCAGTTGTTGAACTCACTCCTAAAAGACCTGGTCGAACGACCTGGTTCAATATACGACTCATGGGTTCCACTCGCAACATCAAGTAACATTCATCACATTGAGGATACTAAAACTCCTCCTTTTAGACTTAGCAGCGCTTCTCTTCTCACTAAGTGACGAAGAAAATCCTGCTTTGGTTGGAATCCAATTCGAGCTCCAAGTGTGGAATTCAGGACCTCTGCTGGATCCTTTGTAAGTCGGACTCTTACATTCTCGCTGCCTTCTCTGGTCCTTCGACTCTCTCACTCTACAACACCGCGTATGGATCCTTTGTGAGCCGGACAACCCCAACTGCATTTGTAAGATTGTTCAACCTTTTCATAATGATAGGTTTCTTCTTCTTTTTCTTTTCTATTCTCCTGTTTTTTCACCATCGTTTCGTCGGCTGGAATCATTTTGACCAGTAGGAGAAAGGTCATTTCTTCTTTCTTGCTTTTGCAATGGGGTTTTCCATCTCTTTGGATTCTAATTTGATGCATGGTTTTTCTTCTCTGCTTTTAAGGGATTTGGGGTGTGTGATATACGTTTCTGCATTGTTTTCTTCTTCTCTAATGATACAGACTTTGCACATATGTGATTCAGTTTGGTCTCTGATTCTTCTTCTCTGTTGCATGTTGATCAGTCATTCAATGTCTGATTTTCTTTTAGCTGGGAGCTCTGGCCTTTAGCTGATTTCTGGAGTTCTTTTTTATTCATATGTTCAAGTTGATTTGAAATTTAACGAATGAAGCTATCCCGTGGATACTACAATGGGATTTTTTGATTGAATTTCTTAAAATATTAGTATTGATGCTTTCCTCAGGGATGATGAAATTTTTAGGTTACAGTTGGTAGAAATGACTCAGTTCCCACCGCCAATTGCCTGCAATTGGTGAAAGTTGCTTGTTTGATATAAGCTGTTGGAAACCTTCATTTGCAAGTATGGTTTTGGATTACATGTTGTAAAGGAATAGACCAAACTCTCTTTCCTTGTGGTGTTGGAAAGCTTCATGTGCCTTATTAATGTCCTTGTGGTCGTGGTCTCTGTGCTTCGTTAATGGAGTTTAATCTCATTCATCGTGATCGTAGTGCCTCGTTAACGGTATTGGGTCCTCTTGCTTGGACTTGTGATGTTGTGAACGAGTCGGTTTTTTATCGGCTATCCGCTAGAACTTGACATGATTATTGTGGATTGGAGCTCTTCCCAATGAATGAATCATCCCTCAAGCATTCCTTGTAAACTCCCCTTGCTGCAATAATTATGATTGTCGCTAGCCGAGAAACTACAATGGGTCTTTTTTGGAACAAGGCTTTGAGGAAGGCTTTCGTCTTGCCGCTCAACCGGCAAAGCTACCACCGGCACAAATTGCGGCTACGACATTGGTGCCCGGAAAGTTTGATTTTCCTGGGGTTATTAAGTCCCAACTTTCCAGCTTTGTCCTCAAATCACTGTTGTAACGTCTTTAACAATTATAGCCTCCTAATAACTAATGGTCATTTCATAAACGCCCCAGGCAGTTATGGCCTGTAATTGCATAATTTCAGTTAATGAACTTTTAATTTCACACCATTTTATTTATTAATTATTCAAACTTTCAGATAAATTAGCAGTTGCTTCGATTAGTAGTGTCGATAAATGCTATTCATCTTCACAATTAAGGTAATTGACTAATGGCTCCTACCTGTTTAACAATTCTTTGAATGTCCATTTCTGTTAATTAAGGTGGGTATAAGATAAGATAAGTTGAGTATTACTACTTAATTTCAACATCCTTAAATTTGATAAATATTTGGAGGTGATTGCATAATTTCACTTAAAGAATATGTTCTTAATTCCATCATTTAAATACCATTTTAATTATTTATTATTTATATTTATTATTAAATCCATTAATTTCAGTTATACAAATCATTTATGTTTTGAAGGTGATCTCGAATTTGTATAATTCTAAATTCAACAACCAGATTTACTACTTCGAAAAGGGACGTCCAAACCACTGCCAATTTTGCACTATAGTTCTTAGCATCCTCTTCAATGTTGCATAATTTCACTTTTTTATTTGTGATAATTCTTGATTATTATTTGGAGTCTCCCTTTGTCCGACCCTCCCTTCCCTACCCCTCTTCTCTATCCTTTTTCTTTTTGTTGAATCTAAATTAGGTTGGTGCGCTATCTTGGTTCCCCGGTTACGCGGAAACTAGTCCCAAAAAAATACTAAAACTAACTCATGAAATACTCTAGATTAAATATAATAAAATGATGGCGGAAAACCAGAGCATGAAAGGCTCAACAACATCTCATAAACAACTAACATAAATCTTAGCAAATATCCTGAAATAAAGGGAAACATCCATCTTGGAAAAACGACTGAAAACATGCTGAAAATCCTCAAAATAAAAAGGGTATAACGATCCTCCATGGCACCTCTCTCTTTGACTCCCTAAGCCACTTGGTCGAGGTGTCCGGGCTGCACGTGTCGATCTCTTAAGCGGTATTGGCTCTAGTACTTCCAAGTTGCACATACATATAAGAGAGGAAATGGGGTTAGTGATAAGCATTGAGTGGCTATCTAGTCTCGCGTAGAACTGAGACTGAAACTATCGATAGAACATAGAAGTCTATCTAGTCACTACTCTAGTAATGTGACCATACGGTCCTTCAGGCATCAACATAGCATCAGCCACCCCTAACATCATGCAGATAGTCTCATGGTGGATCAGACTATGAAACCACCCTGAACCTCCGTGTGAGCAACATTTGTAGGCATACTCGGCACGTCGTGAGAGTGTAACATGAATTTCCTAGGGGATTGTGCAATCCGTGGGTGAGTGATCGACACAACATAATTGTGATCTAGTCTACCTAGGCCTATCCTGTCATATCATGAACTGTGGATCACACGCCATAGTTCATCCACTAAGAGCTTAAAGCCGAATCTTTTTACATCATGTGTATAGTAGATCGCACACTGCTGCACCACCTCGGAGCCCTCGCTCAACATTGTGTTACTTCACATTGGGAAAATAATCCTATTACAGTTCTAAACTTTAAAGGCTTAGCCAATCATCCTATTACAGTTCTATGTTTAAAGGCAGAAAATAATCCTAAACTCCTACCTCTGATTCACCTGTAAAGTCTGAAGTTGAAGCTATCCTCCCGAAGCTCACCCTCCTATCATGAATGACCTGAAGAGATCAATCAAAGGATTGATTCTCCTAGTATCTCTAACCCACTACCAGTGATCAGAGATCGATCAGCTTCAATTTCTCCCCTTGATCGATCTTCTTCTCCTCCAAGGATGAAATCGAAGCTTGTCAAAACTTTTAGGTCATCCACGGCCTTGATAGACCCACTATCATGTCTGTGATCGTCCACTCGTTAGACCACATTCCAGAAGTCAACCTAACTCAGGAATCAATAGTTAACCCAAAATCGGGGTGTCATAGTATTTACGATCTTCTATCATCTCATTCATCTCAATATAGAAACTGTTTTATAAGAATAATGAATGACTTAGTTACATTTTCATCTAAGAGAACATATCTAAGGCACTATAAGAGAACCCTTACGAGCACTAATTTCTCCCAAGCCTGCATCTTTACCTTCGGTGACATCTTCTTCTAATCAATTGGAAAAGGTCGGATAATATGCACAATACCTTGAACACTCCCCCTATATACAATCCCATGAAAGAATGAACATCAACGACATGCCTAATCCCTTGATTCTTTATCTCAAGCACGATGTAGTTGTCCGACGACATTATATCACGAAACTTAGAATACTTCATGTGTATTTGTTTCCTCAAGCGCCACGGTCTAGAAAAATAAAAGGAAAATTTATTATGTAGTTGATATTGTTAAAATATCATGTAACTAACTAGCTACTTAATTCATTTGGTATCGACCTCTAATCACCAAATGATAGCAAAATGGAGGAGGTTTATTGGTCGAAGCCCTTGTCGCATGGGTTGTTACATACTCATCATTAGTGTGATCCTCACCCTTGAAGTGATCATGCCCCATGTGATCATCATCAGCTATGTGATCCGCCCTCCGAGAAGCCATGTTTAAAAGATTCCAAGATATAATTATCAATATCAATTACACCAACCCCAACAATGTGCAAGTCTGGGATGTTATAAAAGATTAGACAACTTGAGCTCTCATTTATAAACTAAGATAACTTGCTTTTATTGCTTTTCAAAATCAATAACACTAGTCCCAACAATTTGTGAGTCTCGAATGTTATCAGTTATAGGCAAATTTTATTGAGTCAAAGCTAAATAGTACTCATGGGATATGGTACCTTCATCATCCATCTCATAGTTGTGTCTTAACTTACAATGCACCAGTATGCACCATTCTGGGTCAGTTGTGTCATCGACATAAAAAAAATACGTGCATCACTCGCACTAATATATGACTCATCTTACTTTGTCGCTAGTGTCTCGCATGTGATTGAAGTTGACCATTGTTATTCCTAATGCATGTTTTCTTTTCCACGTTGTAGTAATCATAGGAGTCCAGTTATACTTGAATAATGTCATTGTTCGAGTGTAATAATCCAACTCCACAATTTCTACGAACTTTCCATAAAACCAAAAGTCATTGTGGATTGTATTATTATAAGGCACGCTTGACACACGGTGATTGCAAAATTGATTATTAAACATAAACCCCGACCTCTAAGATGAGCCGACACCTCTAATTCTGAACTGAGGAAAGATCAACCCAAGGTTCTAATCTTCACACCTCTATTTCTGCCAAAGTAATTGTTTTATATTCCAGCTTTTGACCATTTAACGAGGCACAAACACGAGGCAGAATAATAAAAATTCTCATCAACCTCATACCATAACTTGATAACCGTTTTGGAAAACTTGGGCGGAATTCTCTTAAGCATAGTACTTCTTCACTTTATCCGAGTTGAAGGGATTCGATAGTACTTCTCCGTCGGCATTCACTAATATAAGAGCACCTCCCAAGAATTCTCTTTTTACCACAAACGATCCTTCGTAATTGGGGTCCATTTTCTTCTAGGATCTCCCTATTTTAGAGGCAAGGTTTGATCACTATTTCACCCTCACGAAACTTCCTGGGGTTTACTTTCTTTTCGAAGGCTTGTATTATCGTCATTAGTACAAGTGAGTGTGATGGACTGCTGTCAACCTCTTTTCCTCGATTAAGTTTAGTTGATCCTATCGAGTTTGTAACCACTAAGAGAAGGGATTTCTAATTCAACGGGAAGAACGACTTCCATTCCATATAATAGCTGGTAAAGCGTTGCCCCAGTCGAAGTTCTGACCAAAGTGTGTTATTCATGGAGCGCAAATGGAAACTTCTCGGTTCAATCTCGGTATGTGACTACCATTTTCTGCACTATCTTTTTGATGTTCTTGTTAGCGGTTTCCACTGCCCCGTTCATTTTTTGTACTTAAGGAATCGAGTTGTGGTGTTTCATCTTGAACTCCTCGCTGAGCTCGCTTACCGTATTATTATTGAGATGTGTTCCAGTTGTTTGTGATTATTCTATAGGGAAGTCTGTATTGGCAAATGATTTCCTTTTTGATAAACTTGACCAACACACTACAGGTTATAATGATGTATGAGGTTCTTCTAGCCATTTAAGAAAGTAATCAATGGCGACCAAGATGAAGCGGTGACCATTTAAAGCAGTGACCATTTGAAGCTTTGGGTTAAATCATTTCTATCACATCGATGCCCCAAACGGCAAACACAAATGACAAACGGCGAAGGTGACAACATCACATTTAGGGAAGTCGGTGAGTCCTAAAGTTCAGCAACATAAAGTTGGCATTTATGGAGCTTGCAAACATATGGCATACGATCCGACTCCATACGAGTCAAATAGTATTTGGTTCTTACGATCTTACGCGCCATAACATCTCCGCCAAAGTGAGTGCCACAAATACCTTCATGAACTTCCTCAAGTATGAACTACGCTTCTCTAGCGTCTACACATCGAAGGAGGGTAAGCTCATGGTTTCGTTTGCAGAGGGTCGATCCACCTATATAGAATCCTAGAGCGAGTCTCCGTGTGTGTACATCAATGATGGAGTAGCCAAGGCATCACCGATTTGGTTATCGGCTCTGCGTATGTGCTCTAACTCGATGCTATCGAAGCTTTCCATCATTTCTTTGATGTACTTATGCTAGGGGATAAGCTTCTCGTCTCTCGTTCCCCATTCCACTGTCAGCTTATAGATGACAAGTGAAGAGTCTCAGTAGACTTTCAGGTACTTAATCCCCAATTTGATGGCCAATCGGATATCGAGAGAACATGCCTCACACTCGGCGACATTATTTGTGTAGTAGAAGGTCAATTTGGCGGTGATGGGTACATTTTTCCATCGGAAGATAGGAACGCCACGCTTAAACCATATCTGAGGGCATTGGATGCACCATCAAATTTCATGATCTATGGTTGTTCTTCATCGTTGATATTCTCTTCTCTTTGACATTCAAAATACTCTCATCGGGGAATTTTGAGACCAACAGGTTAGAGTCAAATATTGGGTATTCGCTAAGTGGTCTGCAATCGGATTTCCCTTGATCACTTTATTTGCCGCATATAAGATGTGGTACTCGACTAGCTGGGCCTGCCACCTTGCAAACAGCCGGTGAGAACAGGTTTATCAAAGATATATTTCAAAGGTTTATCAAAGATTGAGGCTTTCATTATTTAGTTATTGATTATCACTTAAATCTATTTACAAACAGATACATTACTAAGACTACTTGGAGATAACAGAGAAAAGTTGTAAATAACTGCAACTTTTTGGATATGGTAATACATTAGTTGTAAGACGATATCAACTACATAGAAGTTGTGGGATCAGATAAACATCTCAAATTTAAGGGCTACATTAGGCCTTAATCACAGATGACAATAGTTTCCACTTTGTCATTGTCAGGAAGAAGGAAGCACCCCAGCAGACTGATCCACCCACTATTCCTGTTGCCGAGCTCTTCCCATCTGCTGAATTTCCGGAGGGTGAAATTCAACAATACAAAGATGAGTGAGTGTATTATGCTTCTTGATCTTGGTAACAAATGATATTCTGGGACCTGACATCATCTATTGTCTAAAGAGAAAATTAATATGACCAGCTTGAGTTGTTTGTACCCCTTGTTGCGCTCTGTTTGTGTTCTTCGGATGACATCTCTCTCTCTGTCTCTCTCTCTTAAGATGGCCTTTTGGTCGCTGCTTTCTGCTATGTGTTTGAATTTTTGCTAATGTTATATATCAGTAACTTGTGGCGTGCGACTTCTGAGGAGAAGAGAGAGTTGGAGCGTCTTGAAAAACCATTATATAACTCAGTTCGACAAGCTGCAGAAGTTCATCGACAGGTTTTTATTGGGTTTTGTATTTTACTAATCCTATCCTTCAGTGTTCAGTTCTGCTTTAATACTTTTTACTTTTGATTAGGTTCGCCAATATATCAGAAGCATTTTGAAGCCTGGAATGTTAATGACCGACCTTTGTGAGACATTGGAAAACACAGTTCGTAAGCTAATATCAGAAAACGGTCTCCATGCTGGAATTGCGTTTCCAACGGGATTCTCGCTGAACTGGTGATTAACTCTTGTAGTATTATACTATTATTCATCTGACCGTTTGGCTTTCATTATTTAGTGATGGGAAGCTGTTTTATTTTCCTCTTAATATAAAGGGTTGCTGCTCACTGGACGCCCAACTCTGGTGACAAGACAGTACTTCAGTATGATGATGTAATGAAGCTAGATTTTGGGACCCACATTGATGGTACCAACTTGTGCACTTTCTTTTCTCTTTGCTTTCCTTTGGTTGGTAATGTTGGCTCCTAAGGTTTACCTTGGATGCATCAGATTGTTTTCCAACTCTGAAGCAGTTCCTACGCATTCCTTGTTCCGAGGGTGGATTCTGGCACTTGGTATAGCCATGTTTTTGTTGATAATATTATCTGAAATGGTGGTGAGTGAATTCTCAGGATGCATCGTGGACTGTGCATTTACGGTAGCCTTCAATCCTATGTTTGATCCACTGCTTGAAGCTTCACGGGAGGCAACCAACACGGGTATAAAGGTGGGGTTTTCTCTTAATTGTTCACCTTGATTGCCACGATGTCAGTAATACATATAATACATGTTTGGAAAGTTGGTAAATGACTTCAGGACAACCACGGGAATGGCTAATGAGACACTTTGGTCATTGTTGTACATCTCTCTACATGCTAGTTTACTTACATTATAGATGTTTCTGTTTTTAATCTATTTGGGGAATGAGACCGATGTGAACATTTATTCAGGAGGTGGAACTAAATAATTTTTTATGAAATGAGGACTTGAATCTTGTTTTCTGATCTCATTCTATTCAGGACATGAAACAGAGTGTCTAGTTTGCTTTTAGCTAGCCAGTCATTATGGTTTTACTGAACAAGGATAATCGCCAGCGGAAGCCACAAACTGACTTTGATTATTTGTCCAGGAAGCTGGAATTGATGTGCGTCTTTGTGATGTTGGTGCTGCAATTCAAGAGGTCATGGAATCTTATGAGGTTGAAATAAACGGGAAGGTGTTTCAAGGTAGAGGTTATATTGGTGATCATTGATCATCGTGTTCCTTTTCCATTATTTCTAGCATTTCATCTTCCTGCAGCACATCTGCTGTTATCTTTTGTTGCTAAAAAAGGGAAAATTGAAACAAAATGGGTCCGTATTATACTTGTACCCTTTGATTATTTGCATATCTTTGTCTGACCTTCTGGGAAGATTCTAACTACACATGCCATGTGATATAAGTTGGATACGTTGTTCATACTATAGTGCTGCAACGTTCTTTCTTTATATTGTAATAAATCAGGTTGTTTCTACCTATGATATCTTCCCTTTAATTTGAGTTTAGGAAGTGTAATCTACTATACATATAATGTATTTTCAGATTCTTGGGATTGACACATCAGCATAACTGTCAATTTAAGCTTCAATCCAGATTTTAAGGGATTCAACCAATTATAATTTTTCTTGCTGAATATTTAATTAATCAAATATTAATAATTAAATCTTTAATTAATCTTATAGCCTTGAACTCTGCATCATGCCCACTGAAACACTTCTTCTGCTGTAAACCAACGCCGACGGAAAAACCCCCTTCCATTCTTCACCAACGTCGTCGGGAGACTGTTCTTCCGCTCTTCACCAACGCCGACCAATATCCCATCTTCACAGTTCACACTGAAAAAAAGAAGGCCTTTTTATACCGACGAGAATCTATTCCAAAAATCTTGGATTTGACTGCAGTGGGGAATCAATTTTTCGACGGAAACCCTTTTTCCATTATGACCCAACGCTGACGGCAAAGAATCCTTTCAATCTTCATCAACGCTGCTGGGCGACCGTTCTTCTACTCTTTCAAACTTAGTTACCCTTCTGCGAAACCTTCATTCGATGCAATTACGAGTTTCATGGGTTCGGCGTACCCGGCGAATATGACCACAATCTTCCCGGTATCCATAACCGACATTATCTCTTCTAAGGCTTCTAAGCCATAATCCTTATCATCTGCTTTCTGCATTGATATAAGACGGTATGCCTTATCTACGAATAGAATCCCTCCCTCGGCTTCTTTGATCTGCACAAACACAAGTTTCAAGAACATTTTTTGGTCATTAGGATATGCAGAGAAGAAGATTCCAAATGCATCCCACAAACGATAATTGAAAGTTACCTTCATCCCAGAAATTCAATTACATTTATAACCTATTAGCATAAATTCATACCTCTCTTTTACTCATACTTACTTTGTTACTTATTGATGCATTGCTTTCAAACAGACATTAACAGAGCAATTTACCGACCACAAAGAACAAGGAAAGGCAACAGAACATCGTATGAATGTAAGTTATTGCTTGATTCAACTTTTTCATAACTATTTGCAATATCCTATTCATATGATTGCATTTTTTCGAACAGGTTTCGAACAAATTAGAAATATGTTAATCAACACAGTTAAGAGAATATATGCGGTGTTCAGAAGAAAAAGGCAATTAAGATTAGCACATTCTCGAGGAAATCATGTTCATCCTTACGCTAATGCAGGTGATATACATTTGCCCATTACTTTGGCCAAGTCTTTGTAACATACAAGCTAATCGGGTATTTTTATCCATTTCATTGCGGGATTGGAATGGATACTTGGTCGACTTCGACTAAAACGGTATCGGATCTTACGTAAGATTAAGTTACGGGACCGCGAGATACAAATACGAGAGACGAGGTATTCAAACAGTCGAAGTCATTTTTCTTATAAATCTTATAAGAACTATATGTTAAAACCAATCCCAATTCCATTGTCAACAGCCTTACCTATGGTGGAATATTTCAATTTGGGACCCCCTTCATGTGTTTGTCAGTATTGTGATGCTATTATGTGGCGGGAGGAAAGTACTTGGGTTACACGGAGAGCTTCACTGCCTACATTTCAACTCTGTTGCAATAAAGGCAACGTTAAAATGGCTCCAGTAAGGGAACCTCCACAATATTTGAAGGACTTACTGCAATCCATTGGTCAGCACACTCATCACTTTCACAAATACATTAGGGCTTATAACGGAGTCTTCGTTTCACATCAATGGGGGGAAAGGTTGATCACGGACTCAATGACGGAAGAGGTGCTTATATTTATTCAATTGGCGGCCAAATTTTTCATCGTATTGGCTCACTAATCCCTCCGGAAGGTCAACCTCCGGTGTTCCTCCGGATATATATTCATGATAGTGAGAATGAGATTATGCATCGGTTGAACTCCTTCAACGCTAATGCAAATACAAATCCTCTTCGACGATCTATACTTCAAGGATTCGGTAACATGCTAGATGAGCATAATGTCTTGGTTAAGGCTTTCGGGTATGCTCGCAATAGAATGAATGCTGGAGATGTGCATACTGTCAGATTGAAGCTATTTGCAGAGAGAAGCGGTCATGGTAGAGAATATGATTTACCCACTATTGATGAATTAGCAGCATTAATAGTTGATGAAACTGGAGGTGCTTCATATCAACCTGACATAGTTGTCGAACATCAAAGTTCAGAACTCCAGAGAATGCATTTCAAACATCCCAGCATTATGGCATTACAATATCCTTTGTTGTTTCCTTATGGTGAGGATGGCTGGCATGAAAACATCCCCGTACAAGAACCTACGAAACGGTGACGACCGTATCACAATGTGACTTTTATGCTTACGGTACATCGCAAACAAGAACGAGGAGTCATCACATTTATTATTGTACGGACGGCATTTGCTTCAACGGTATGTGGTGAATGCATATGCTTTTATCGAGGCTGAAAGATTGGAGTGGGTTAAGAATAATCAAACCAAGTTACGTTCTCATTGCTATCGTGGATTGGTCGATGCATACATGCGAGGTGATACAGATTTGGACCAAACGGGGAAACGCACGACTTTAGCCGCATCTCACCATGGTAGTCCTCGATGCAAATATGAAAATTTTCAAGATGCCATGGCAATTTGTCGTTGGGTTGGATATCCAGATTTATTTATTACTTTCACCAATTCCAGTTGGCCGGAAATTCAACTCATGGTCAATTTGATTAGAGATACAGAGAGAAAAGATCCTAATAGGGCCGATGTTATTGCTCGAGTTTTCAAGACCAAGCTCAATCAATTGATTTATGAGATAAAAAATCAATTGATTTTTGGAAAAACTGCTGCATGTAAGTATGCACTTATATTATTTATGTTTGTCATTATAATTTGTTTCTCTTCCTGCATGTAAGTATGCACTTATATAATTTATTACTTTGTGTCTCTATGAATTAGATATGAACTACATGGATTTTCTCTTCAACCCTAACTATATGTTTATCTCTAGAAGTCAACCTAAATGATTAACATTTTTTATATATTACATATGGTTCGGTTTAGGTGCTTATAAATTTTCTACTTCATCCCATGTAAGTACAACAGTAGTTCAAAAACTATGCATATGATCATTGACCTATTATTAGACGTTGCTTTTATTACTTTGTGTCTCTGTGAATTAGATATGAACTACATGGATTTTCTCTTCAACTCTAACTGTATGTTTATCTTTAGAAGTCAACGTACATGATTAACATCTTTGGTATATTACATATGGTTCGGTTTAGTTGCTTATAAATTATCTTTTGAGTAAGCCGGGAATGGATTTATTACAAATATATAGCAACTCAACTATCCATAATCGTCCGTTTGATTTTTGTTTTGCAGTTGTCCATGCAATCGAGTTTCAAAAGCGTGGCCTTCCTCATGCTCATATGTTAATATTTTTATCCACGAAGACAAAATCCATGATGCTCAATCTATTGATGCGGTTATTTCGACAGAGATACCGATCCTCTTCTTGACCCTTTGTGCTATCAGGCAGTTGAAAAGTTCATGTTTCATGGTCCTTGCGGTGCAGCATGTCCTAAATCCCCATGCACTGTAGATGGTAAATGTACTAAGCATTTCCCAAAAAAGTTTTGCCCCGAGACGTGTGTAGATGGTGATGGATTTCCACGATACAAACGACGTCAAAATGGTAGGTGGATTGCAAAGGACAATGTTAAATTGGATAATCGCTTTGTGGTTCCCTACAATCGATATCTATTACTTTGCGTTTTGATGCACATATCAATGTTGAATTCTGCAACAAGTCAAGGTTAGTATCAATTTCAATGTATTCTTTTAACTAGATTTTTCTTGGATTATGTGAATTGTGTGTAGTGACCTAAGTCTAAGTTTCATCTTACATGAAAATAACTCTTTTCAAACTCTAAATGAATGCATGTACGTGAGCAAAAATTAGTGATAGACTAAGTTGGTCTTATAACCAAGGTTGCTCTTAATCACAAGTTTAGTCTAAGTCTCACTTAAAACCATTATTAGGTCCACTATCCCCAAATCAAGCCTTTGAGACAAGTTCGTATGAAAGAATTATCAAGTTTGGACCTTGCCTTATCAATTACAATAAATTTCACTAGACGACCAAAAAACCGGCCCGTATACCTAAATTAAAGATTGAACAACTATACTTATGCCTAGCGATTAATATACTTACACAAAATCGATAATAAGGAGAACTCCGGATAATTTTAGTTGAATCTTGGTACTCACGTCAATTATAAAATTAGTTCAAGTGACGATCAGAAATATGCGTTTATATACTTCTTCTAATGTGTACATCTTACTTATTCTTACAGGGCAATAAAATATTTATTCAAGTATATCAATAAACCTCCTGATCGTGCTAAGGCCACGATCATTGGGAATAATCCATCAAATTCCACTAGCTTTGCGGGGCCAAGCTGCGAAACTCCGGCTAACATTGATGAAATTAAGGCATTTTTGGATTGTCGATATATAACACCAGGCGAAGCATGCTGGAGGATATTCAAGTTTGATCTTTATAGTAATTCTCCAGCAGTCCTTCGCATGTCATGTCATTTGCCTGAAGAGCAGCCTATAATTTCCAATGACGATTCTTTAATGGAAGAATTAGTTCTATCACGACGAGCTCAAACGTCGATGTTTGTTAGAGTGGATGAAAATAAATCGAGAATCAATTCATGCTAGACAGTTTACCTTCATTGAGTTCCCTCAACATTATATTTGGGAGAAACAGAACAAAAAATGGCATTTGCGGAAAAGGAAAATTCAAATCGGCCGCTTATATTATTGTCCACCAGCTGCAGAGGAGAGATTCTATTTGAGAATGTTACTTCATGTTGTTAAAGGTTGCAGGAGTTTTGAAGACATCAAAATGGTAAATGGTTTCGTGCATGAATCCTTCAAAAATGCATGTGCAGCTGATGGTTTTTTAGCAGATGATGGTGAATGGCATCAATGCCTTTGAGAAGTTGCTCTTACAGCTTCTGCACGCCAGCTACGCACCCTTTTTGTTACTATGATTATGTATTGTCAAGTAACAGATGTCAGATCACTTTGGTTGAGAAATTGGGAAGTAATGTCTGATGATATCTTATATCTCAGGCGTACACAGCTAAAGATGCCTCAACTGCAGCTAACTCCAGAAGAACTACATAATGTTTGCTTAGGTGAGATTGCTGAAATTCTCCAAAGATTCGACAAAACATTAGCTGACTTTCCAGGTTTGCCAACGGTAGATGTTGATACATTATTCACTACATCCAACGCTCTACTTGCTGAAGAATTAAATTATGATCATGTGGCATTGGGTGCTCAGTTTGATATTCAGGTTCCAAAACTGAATACAGAACAAAAGCAGGCTTTTGATCAAATTGTATCTTCAGTATATGGAGATCTGGGTCAATTATTCTTTGTAGACGGCTTTGGTGGGACTGGAAAAACATTTTTATGGCAGGTCATATGTCTGAAGTTGAGATCAGATAAGAAAGTTGTGCTATGTGTTGCAAGTTCCGGTATCGCTGCTTTACTTATGATGGGTGGACGAACAGCTCATTCTCGGTTCCACATTCCAATTGATGTCCATTCAACCTCTACATGTCATATTCGAGTTGACAGTCCATTGGCAGAGTTAATTCGAATACTTCTTTGATTATATGGGATGAAGCACCTATGGCTCAAAAAAATTGCATCGAATCTCTTGACGAACATTGCGTGATGTTATGAAAAGTAAAAGGAATACTGAAGAATCTCCTTTTGGTGGCATTACTATAGTATTCGGTGGGGACTTCCGACAAGTATTGCACTGTTATCCCAAAGGCTTCTCGAACCGAGATTGTCAACTCATCAATAAAGAGGTCCTATTTATGGCAACATTGTACGGTTATGAAGTTGCACCAAAATATGCGATTGAGGCAAGATGGTTGTAGTCCTGAGCAACTACAAGAGATTGAACAATTTAGCAATTGGATTTTAGATATCGGAGATGGAACGTCTTGCTCTGTTCTAGGAGACTCAGAAATTACTATATCAGATGAACTAAAGGCCGATATAGGATCTGATCCAATTGCTGCTATTGCAAACTCAACATATGATAATATTGTCCAGCATTATGGGGATCCAAATTATTTTGCAGACCGTGCAGTTTTAGCACCTCTTCATGACAACGTATCGCTGATTAATGATTATATGTCGGAGCTGTTCCCCGGAGAAGAGGTATGCTATTACAGCTCAGACTCAGTTCAATTTGATGCAATTAATCGATCGATAGTGAAGCCGAATTCCCACCTCGAGTTTTTAAACAACTTGAAAATTGGGAACTTCCCGGATCATGCATTAAAGCTTAAAATTGGCATGCCGATCATATTGTTGCGAAATATTGATCAAGCGAGCAGGCCTTTGTAATGGTACTCGATTACTCATTAGAAACTTGGGCACGTGGTCAATTGATGTTGAAATAGTAACGGGAACCAATGTCGGGAATAGAGTTTTCCTTCCTAGACTTACAATGTCATCAGAGCAAAAAAGTTTGAACTTCACTCTTCTTCGGAGGCAATACCCTATTGCATTATGTTTTGCAATGACAATCAACAAAAGTCAAGGCCAAACTTTGAAAAAAGTTGGAATATGTCTTACAAGGCAAGTATTCACTCATGGACAATTATATGTGGCACTCTCAAGGGTGACTACAAAGGCAGGCCTGCAAATCATAAGTTGTGACGAAGCCGGGAGTGAGAAACAAACCATGAGAAATATAGTCTTTCGAGAGATATTAAACTAAAGATCATCACTACTGAAGGTAAAATAGTTTAGGCTTTACTACTCTATCTATAAAAAAAAATGATTCATAATTTAGTTGCTTCATCGTGTTTAATTCACTGTTCTACTATGAAATGTTGTGAATGGCTTTCGATTAACGGCTCAGCTTTTCACTATGATTTATACTCTTACAGGACCTTTGTTTTCCACGTTATTGAAAGTACTCTTACAGGACCTTTCTTCTCTTCTACACACGCAAATTATGGAATGCTTTGGATTGGACTTGCAATGAGGTAATATAGAACTTAATTTTCATGTAATTTGTATCCTCAGACTACCTTTCAAATGCCTGACCGTAAATAATCATGACTTAGATAGGAGGGTCAGTGTAGCATAAAATTAGTATTATGTATTTGAACAAATAATTACCAAGAAATTAGTATTACGAACCAACTGCACATATCATTTGATAAAAAGGTTGTTGTTGCTTTTATCACAACGCCCTTGAATTTTAAGGTATGATATGGGATCTCTAATGTGAAAGTATCTGATTTTGTTGTTACGTATTTGTTTGTAGATACGAAACCTGTATGGAAGAGTATGTTTCTCTTTGACTCTTCTGTTCTCTTAGCATCTCGAGATGAACTCAAAGTTTGCAAGTCAGGTTGTTCTTCCAAAGAAGGAAGTTTGAGAATGATTATGATCCAGTCGAGAGTTTATCAAGTTTATGTTTTAGAAATCCTAAATTCAGATTCATTTAGCTGTACTATTTGTTAATGGTTTGCATTTCATTTCATTACACACTCCCGATGTCTGAATCTCAATTATTAGTTGGAGACAAAAGTATATGTGGTCTCATCTGGTCATATCCATTGACTTTGACTAATTAATCTGTAGCTAATATCAATCAGTTTACTTAGACAATACTCATAAATTCTACTCTGCTACACCACTTTGATTCTTACATATTTCCGCCCAACTTGCACTTATTTTATTTGAAAAAAACCTGACCGAAACACTGCCAAGAAACACCCGCCTTGGAAATCGGCCCGAAACCTGCCCGAAATCGACCGAAACCTACCAAAAAACACACTTGAGAATAAAAAATCGGGTTTTATATAGTATGTATTTAATCCGAAACCATACTTCTTTCGTAATAACAAGCGGTTTTCGAAGCACATATTTATTCACATTATAATGACAATCAATCCATCTCCACCTACCACGAAAGAATTAACCAGCGATTTAAGTTCATACATAGATGGTACATATGTATTTTCTTCTCTTAATCAACTGCCACACCCCATCACTTCCATTTGCACGAATTTCTCCACCCTTTCAACATGACCTCCACATTTCACTCCCACTCTATTAAAAACCGCTTATTACAACTGTTATATTTGAACCTATACATGATGTTACTTATATATACACAATCATATGCTGTAAAGATATTCCTACAGCTCAAAATTCAGAAACTTTGAAAATATGGAATTTCACTCCGTCGACCAGTTCTCTGAAGTGCCAACCAAATGGATTCTAAAAGCTCGAGTCTCAAGAATGTGGTCGGCAATCAAGGTGAATTCAACTTGCTATGATGCGCAAGGAAATGATCTTAATAGATTCCAAGGTAAACAAGTTCAACAATATTAAGTTTTTAGTATTATTGTTCTAATACATTCATGTAAGCTGATATTATCACAAACTACATTTCAGGGGAATGACATTTGGACGCAAATTCCAGCTTATTTGATTCAACGGTTTGATGAGACACTTGAAGAACAAAAGGTCTACATTTTCAAAAACTTCAAGATCACGGTACCAAAAGGAGGATATAGACCTGTGGCATTCAAGTATATAATACAGTTTACACCCTCCACCTTAGTTGAAGCTTCGGACCAAGTCTGCGAAATCCCACGATACAAGTTTTCCTTCATTAATCCGTCGAGATTGACACGAAATGGAATGAAAGAGAGATCTTATCGAGGTGATGAACACTTTTCCAGATTTAGCGTATGACTCTTTCTTCCTAATCAATTTCTGTTTAAACTTTTATCAGATGTGATTGGCCACCTCATCAAGTATTCTGAGACGGATAAGAGTTCTGGAAATCCACGAAAGGACATTGAAATCAAACTGAAAGAGTGAGTATTAGACTAACTTAGTTAATTCTTTTTGTATTAATTGTTTGTTCCTTTTTTCACCCTCAATTTTTTGTGTGTAAATGATAGGGGAACCAAAGTTAATGTTAGATTATGGTCAAGGGCAGCCACACAGTTTGATGAACTCATCAGCGCCTATGGGGATAAAGGTATCATCTTGATAGTAACATCGACGTATGTCTATGGTTTTGGAGGTTAGGCCACTATATCTTTATAACTTCACAAAAATTTTGCTGCCATGGATATAAAATAAAGCTTAACTACTACAATCTAATTTTTCAGCAAAAATACTCTCTTCTTCCACGATTACCAGGCTTTACTTTAATCTTGACATACCTGAGGTTTTGAACTTCATGCCAGGGTATGTACTATCTTATATTGTAGTAACTTTTGCATTCACATAACCAATTGCAGAATAACATTATTAATACTTGCTATCTTATATACTTCTACGAGAGACCAAACGAGCAACAACATATATGCACTTCCTCCACCAATTTTTATTGATTCTAACAATGTTAAAGAAACTCCTACATTATCTATTGTAGAGCTATGTGGTCTAACCAATGAAGAACAAATGAAGGTATCAATTGAGAAAAATTAAAGCTTTCACACAATCCTTTCTTTACGTCAACTATTATTGATAATGTTTTATTATTACGTAACAAATATTGTACGGTAAGGTGCGAGTGAAGGATATAGAAAGCGTGTGGTGTTATAATGGGTGCTCAAACTGTCCATTGAAAGTAGAAGAAGGTCGAAAGATTACTATTGTGGCCGATGTAAGAAGACATTCAATACAACAAAAAAAAGTAATCAATTTCTAACTCGCTTATCTTTTGTTTCTCATATGAAGTAATGCTTATAATATATCTAATGGTTGATCCACTCAATTACAGATTTCTTGTGAAAGTATACGTCCAAGATGCTACATCAGAAACAAAGTTTGTCATCTTTGACTATGAAGGCAACAAGTTTTTCAAACTTTCAGCAAGTCAATTATATGAGCAAAATGGAAAGAGTCACAACACCACCCCTGAACTCATGATGCAAGCGTTAGGCGATAGGGAACTCAATTTTCAAATCAAACTACCATCATACATTTCAGCATACCCACAAACGAAATATACGGTGTCTAGGATTCTCGATGAGCAACTTACACCTCCATCTCCAACAAAACGAGTTTGTACTAACTACCTTTATGATACCGATTCACATTCGATTAAAAATTTTCACATTATAATTGCTCTAATTCATTCTTCTATTATTGTAGGAAACTGATCCTATTCTTTCAAATGGGCACATGTCTTCTCAGTCACTTAGCAGCACCATTACAAGTGTTGAAACCAAAACAACATCCATAAACAATGACTCTCCAACTTGCGGATCCGCTTTCAAACGGCTTATCTTTGGGAAAGATATCATTGGAATTCCAATTGAACTAGATGATGAGCTTGAAGATGACATTACGGATGACATGCCACTAGCAACGGAAAAAAAGAGGATCATCAAAAGAAGGAAGGCGATAGATTCTACGGAAGATTGATTCTTAGTAGTTAATTTATATATTATGAACTATGGATGGTGTGCATAATCACACCGGCTTTCATTAGTAATCACTTAGAATAGTGTTTTCATATTCTCTTATGCAGCAGGCTATTACTAGATTGCAGGCAGATCTGCAAAGCCAGTGTGCACAATCTCATTTAGCTATTTCACATTTATGTTAGTCTTTCTTTATATTCTCTAATGTGATGGTATTTCATCTTAGTGTTATTCAGGTTTGGTTATTATTATTAATAGTATTTCAGGTTTTTGAAAGATCACAGTAAAAAAATGAAACCCTGACTCGCAAGGGAAAATATAAAGAAGACCGGCCAAGCGGCCGGGTATCTGACTAGTGTTTATTATGTATTTTAGAAAACATAAGATTGTATGTCTGTTTGACATGGATTTTAACTTTCTCATTGCAGTTAAAAGTATTAGAAACCTGAATGGACACAGTATCGGGCGTTATCAAATTCATGCTGGAAAATCAGTTCCAATTGTAAAAGGAGGAGAGCAGACTAAAATGGAAGAGGGTGAATTTTACGCAATTGAAACATTTGGCTCAACAGGTATTAGCAGTGTGCGATGAACATAAATTCCAGGCATTAGCCACTTATCGAAAGGTATTTGTGACTGAAATGGTGCACTTTGTGACGTCCAGGAAAAGGATATGTGAGAGAAGATCTAGAATGTAGCCATTACATGAAGAATTTTGATATTGGTCATGTGCCATTGAGAATGGCCAGATCAAAGCAGCTGCTGGCAACAATAGACAAGAACTTTTCAACATTGGCCTTCTGTAGACGCTACTTAGATCGTCTTGGGGAAACCAAATACTTGATGGCTCTGAAGAATTTATGTGATTCTGGCATTGTTCAGGTACTCCCTCCAGTTGTTGATATTTTTCTCAAGTCTCCTCATCTGTTGCAATGGTATCTTCTGGTGCAGAAACTTAACTTGGAAATGTCGGTTGATTATCAACTTTTACATGTCTTGTGCTCTTTCATCTGAAGTTGATGATTTATTTCTTGGTACTTGGCAGCCATACCCTCCACTTTGCGATGTTAAAGGAAGTTATGTGTCCCAGTTTGAGCACACTATCTTGCTGCGGCCGACCTGCAAAGAGGTGATATCTAGAGGCGATGACTACTAACTAGGAGTGTTGTTTTGACATCTTCTAGTAACTTAAAAGACCAAATTTCATTTTTGAATGAATGCTATCTCAACTGCTACTGGTTTTGTACTTTTGAAGTTGGTGAAAGGATAAATGGAAAGCGTAGTATGGTTCTAAATAGGTTGTAATAGTTATTTGGGTATTTGTTGTCTCTCATTAGTGAGCTCTTCCCATACTTGTGTTAATGGTACTGCATATTCTATAAATCTCTTCAATTTGACTGCATAATGTCCCCAGCAATAAATTGATTGACAGTGCCATCTACTTCAATGAAACTGCATCCTGCTGTCCTTTCCATTCCGGGTGCATTCCGAGTATATCTGGTGACCATTGCACTCCAGGATGCCACATCTTTGCCTCTCATACCATCAAACTTGGCTCTATCCTCATCTACTCGTCCACACCTGCAGTAGCCAGAAATTATGGAGTTGTAGCATCCACATTCTCCTCGTTGTCAAACTCCCCGAAAACGCATTCTGCGTCGTCCATACAACCTGAGGTTGCATACAGATGAATGAGGAAGCTATGAACATAAGTGTTGGGGGAGACTCCAGCCTTGGTGATACGGGTATGAACCTGTTTACCTAAGAAAAGAGGATTGTGGAGTAGGCGTGAGCATGCTTTGAGAACAAATGAGTAGGTGTAGTTGTCAGGTTGGTGAGGGTGAAGCAAGAGTCGATTGTAGTATAGGAGAGCACGAGCTGGAGAATCATCATCATCATGATTGATGAGACCTCGGATGATGGTGTTGTACACAAACACATCAGGTCAATGTATGGATGTTTTGAAGATGGAGATGGCTGAGGCGGCGTTGGTTGTTTTTACGTAAGCCTGGATGAGTCTCTTGGGTGCAATTTTGGGAATGCGGATCAATCCATACACTACAAACTGGGCGTGCAACTGTCTTACTTCCTGCAACTCGGTACACTATTGGAGCAACAGGATTTCTGGGGGAGGCTGTAGTGACACACTAGTAATAGCCATTACCAAGCTTTTGTAGCTCAAGCCTCAACCTAACTTGTTAATCTATACATCCTTCAACTACTACTGACCATTCCTAGCCACATGCTTCATATCCTATCCTATCTTATCCCTTGTAAAGCCCTTTTAGCTTTCGACGGACTACCACCAAATCGAACCGGTCAGACCAGCCATACTGACTTGATACTCTCTACGTAGTTGTTCTAGTTCCATCCAGTCGGTATGATTTTGAATCATGTACGAAACTTACACCCGTTGATTATATTTAATTTCTGTCAAACTCATAAAATCTTGTACATTAACGTGAAAAAATTTGAAACCGAGAGTGACAAGCTGAGTTTCATACAAGGTAAGGTTTGATGTATTATACACACTGATTGTTTTGGATCATTGATAATTGTCGTGAAGAAAGCAGACTTCAACCTTTCTCTTTCTCATCATCTGCCTAGATACTAATAATGCATTATGACATTACTGGGAAAGCAGGCTATGCTGAGAGGACAAACTAAAACGAACACAACTCAAACAGACCAACTAGGTTCCTGAAGCAACATCACTAGGAATCCAGCTGAGAATACTAGCAGTACTTCTCGAGTACTTAGACCCTGACTTCCACTGTCATTAGCTGATTGGGAAGGCGAAGCTACGGGACAATCAAGACCTTCCTTTCCATTATTGTAGTGGGTGGTGAAAACAGCAGGAGGGTACTTCCCGTAGAGATTAATGTAGCTAAACATGGTTGATGCACAGTCGTTCGTCAAATCGTTTAACATTTCTGCAAAAGGACAGGCAAATTCCTTGAGCGACGAGCAACACTCCTTCACAGGATAACTTAGTCCTTTGCACTGGCTTGTGCTGCCTATGTAGTTCATGAACTGGAAGTCCATAGGGCAAGCTGCACGACTTTTTTCCAATTCAAAGATGGCAAGTGTTGTCAGTGTAAAGCATTGGATATGCTTGAACCTCCTATCTTGTTCAAATCACTTTTTTTATTTCCTCAGCCAGAGAGAAATGCATGATATAAAACTTGCAGGCAGAATCCAAACTCAAACTGGGCATATCAGATTATCAGCAAACTGAAAGAGGGAGCACACAAACGAGAAGAAACATCATCAGAACAGATTCCCCAAGTGAGTGACTCTTGGACTGGAACAGTGGTACAACATGAAAACAAACGAACATAACCTTCCAACTCTCTTTCAATTAATCCCTTCAACTTCTTCAGTCTTGGCAATCTTGAAAACAAACGAAGATGACCTTCCATTGAATTTTTTTATTTAACTTATATAAAGTAGAAGCAATTATACTATTTAACAAAAAGCATTTCATTAAGGGATTTTTTAAAGTTGAATTCTAATGTATTTGATTAGACTTTAACTCACTTGGTTGAATTTGGACTAACCTCACAACTTCCCTTCATTTTTTTATTCCATCTCAATTTTCATTCTTCTTTAATTATTTTGTTTCCTCTTTCCCATATTATCTTCTATATTTTTTAATTCATAATATTATCTTCTATATTTTTTAATTCTTAATATTATCTTCTATATTTTTTTAATTCTTAATATTATCTTCTGTATTTTTTGTAATTGTCAACCAAGAGATAACCATAGCCGACAGTGATTTGAACCTTCTGGATACTATGTCGGCATCGTCTCCTTTGAGTAGTTACGGCTACTTTGGAATTACGACTACATCTCTAATACTCCCTGATATTCACAACTCCGAGTTTATCTCAAACTACATAATCAGTTCTAGATAATTTCGCCAGCATTTCTATGTAGCAGTGACGAACCCAAAAAATTTACTTTGAAAGACGTCAATAATCAATAACGTAATTGCTAATTATATATTTCATAACGTTTTAAGAATTTTTTTAAGCTCTTTATATATTCTTAAAATCACCCTAAAATTTTGTACAATTTTTTCATATATCAATAAAATATTAGCAAAACGTCATCTTAAATATTATTATTTAGTATACTTTTTCACTAACTTTATGGTTATTGTTTAGTAAAAATTATTTGAATTCACATACCATAGCAAATATAACACAATACATCAATTTTAGAGAAAGTAAAACTTTTGCTTCTAAGGAGTACTGAATCTAGGACCTCCTAGCACCATGCAAACATCTCAACCACTACAGCACCTCCCATAACTTATTTTACTCACATTAGCTATGTATTGTTTTTTTAAAATTCCAATATATGTCTAATTCATTTCAAAAATTCTTGAGGCTGTAATGGTGTCCCCACTCTACACATTTCGCCCGACTACTTGTCTTAATTTTTATTGTTCTGTTAGTTTAATGTTGTACGGATATTTAGAGAAAGTAAAATCTGAGATTGATGATGAAGATGAGTATTTAGCGGGCTCAACAGTTTTAGAATCTGAACTTAATGACGGAAACTCTTCTTCTTAAGTTCTACATACCGTTGACTAAATAAATGTAGGCATGAGACATAAAAAGTTTCAATCTATATAAAGTAATTGGACAAATTTCTAACCACAATCAGACCAAGTTATTATTTTGCCATTTCCAAAATTATTTGGATTAATCAAATTTTAGGTTTTGATTTTAATGTACAAGACTAGGTCATTGCCCTACGTGTGAAATAATCTTTTTTTATTTTCTTTTTGCGTTTTCCCATCCTATTTAATAGACGGGTGAGTAAATATTAACTAAATATCAACTAAATGGTAAGTGAACAATTAAAATTGACTTAACTTGGTTTGATTTGGTAGGTGGAAAGTTAAATAAAACTTTAAGTATTTTTACAACCAAACGAGAAAGTTAGATTCCAACAAAACAATTTTGAAAGCGAAGTTTTCGATTACAATATAAATTTCATCTAACTTTCAACTGGTCAAATCAAACTGGACACAATTATGTATATAAAATGATCTCTTCCAGACAAAGTGGCTATAATTTCACAGCAGCTCCATGGCATAAGCCAGATGAACAAACATGATAATGAAATTCGCAAGTTAAGACTATTACAAAACCCCACATAATTTCTCACATACTTCAAACCAACCCAATGAACCATCCGACTCACAATCAAGTTTGGATTCTTTCAAACCAAATCTAAGGGAGAGCAGAGACAAACCGTTCTTGGCTTGAAGTAGATTCCTGTCACTGCCGCTGCCACCGCCAACATCACCAGCATCTGATCCAAAGACAGAACCTGGTTGGACTAAAAAAAGAAGGATCGATTAATGCACTCAGAAGTTGACAAGGTGTATGGTTTTCAGTAAGTCAATTACACTTTGTTGAAGAAAGCACAAAAAAAAGAAGAACGAACCTGGAAGCAAAGTGGAAGGATCGGGAGAAGGAGCAAAGAGAACTATCCAAGTAATGAAGCAGATGAAGAAACAGAGCAACCCAGAATGCAATTCAGCGTCATTATCTTTCCATAGATGAACCAAAGGATCACCTTAGTCTTCCTTGGTGATACCTTTGAGTTGTAGTTCCAGAACTAGCTAATTAGTAATTACAGCCAAATACTCAAAAGTGTTGAAATCGGAGATCTATTTCGACGGAGAAAGGTTTCACTAATAAGATAAACTAGATAAAGAAACGGTTGAGGCGCTAGCGGGATAAAAAATAGTATTTAGGATAAAAACTAGTATTTTGATAATTAGTTCAATTAATTATTCAATTTTTGAGATATTATAATTTGGTCATTTGGATCTTTTCTTACCCTTACTCACTAAACGCTCTGCACACTTTTTTCTTTTTACTTTGCATTCTCTCCAACTCACTCTGTTTCTCTATACTTTTCCTTACAACTTAAGGGATCACTCTCTTTTATACACAAAGCTTAATAATATTATAATTGTGTCATTATTTTCTCATTTCTTTAAACAACTACCACCATTTATTAACCTTAGTTGGGTAGTTTTAAATTCTTGAAGATAATTCCATATTGTAAATTACCTTTATTCAAAAAACCCCTCTTAATTTGCAATTTGGAGTAGGTATTTGAACTTCTCAAGTTTGTCCTTCATAACTGCCTTCATCATGATCTCTGCCAATTGATCGTTGTTGTTGAAAAACTCCATTGTGATTTCTCCGTTGTTGACGAGGTCTCGTATGAAATGGTCTCGTAACTCGACATGCTTCGACCTTGCGTGAAATACTGGATTCTTTGTAATGGCTATGGCTGACATATTGTCACATTGAATAATGGTTGGTCCATTATCACCTTGCTTTTTACATATGATATTAATCTTTTTAGCCATACTTGCCTCGTATCTTTGCATCCGTAGCTACAATGTATTCTGCTTCCGTTGTTGATAATTCCATTGTCTTTTGCTTCTTTGAGCTCCAGGAAATTGGTTTTGTACCTCGAAAAAATATGTAACCAGATATACTCTTTCGATCATCTAGTGATCCTGCCCAGTCACTGTCGATGTATCCGGTCAGCTTGCTTCCTTCTTCCTTCTTGTACCTTAGGCCTAATTGTTTAGTGCCTTGGAGGTATCGTAGAATTCTCTTCGTTGCTGCAAAATAAAGTTTGCTAGGCTCACTCATAAATCTTGAAATGACACTCACAAATGTCGTATCAAAATCTGGGCCATTGGATCAGGTTCCTAACATCTAATGGTTGATAAAAGTGTCGTAACTAACCACTAGGACACGTAAAGGGAGTCCTAATGATATTAGATCTGAAAAGGGAAGGCAGTGATGCCAGTTCTAATATAATTACCACACCTAATTAGTGTCCTAATGGTTAGGAAATTTTACCCTTTACATTTGAGGAGTTTAAATTAGTGGCCCAGACCAAAAAAAGGCAAGCGCAATACTTGATTCCGAAATTTTAATTTTTTAAAACACAAGGTAAGAGAAAATTATTTCCGGAAATAGAAAATTTTTATTCTGTAAACAGCCGACATTCAGAGTCACTTTCTCTCTCTTAGATGCAAAAATTGGGATTTTGAAAGAACTTAGGTATTTGCAGCCGCCGTCGGGAAGAACATACTATAATGGCACCGACAAACAACATTGTTGCACTTCCATCCGCATGATCTAAAATATGTAAGAACGCTCCTCTTTTTTGTTGCTATGATTCCTACATAAGGATTCCAACAATTGACATCTTATTCTTTCGGTAGCGGTTTATTAGAGGAGAAGAATCGAAAATTAGTCTAGAGAAACAGGCGAGACTCGGGAAGTTGTGAGATTTTTTCCTCGAATCGATTATTAGTGATTTCAGTTCCTAAACTGTAGTCATTTGCATGCTCGAAAACCGATTCAGAGACTTGAAGACCTAGTTTTACAAGCAGAGAATCAAAGAAAGCATAACAGGTTAGTCGTCGGAGTTTCTAGTTGATATTGTACCAAGATTGTTTGCTTTCCAATTTAGGATTCTAAACCCTACCCGATTACATTCTCGATAGCGGAATCAAAGACCTGAAGACCTGGATTTACTTGTTTAGAATCCAAGAAAAAGGGAAAGGTTAGTCACTGGAGTTTGGTCTCTGTTTTTTTCATCTATTTGGGTAAAGCTTTTTTTAAAATTTTATTCCTGATTCGTCGCAGCCGTTGAAGATGAACTCGAGAATGAAAGAAAAGAAAAGGTATACAACAGTTTTTAATGTGCTTTGGTTTTCTAGGATTTTAAACACTTAGAATAATAAGTAATTTTTCTTTACTGAAAAAGAAGTACAACAAGGACTATTGAATAAAATTGGCTATCTCTATGGAATTCATCATTACAACAAATAGATTTAACAACATCTAAAAAAAAGAATGGAATAATGGTACGTACAAATGGTTCCAAAACAGATAAACATGGCCTAACAATTAAGAACTAAAACTAACTATGAAACCCATAAAATAAGGAAAATAGGAAGATAAAAAACTTTCATAATGTTTGGGTAGGAGTAACCTCCCTCATTCACAAATATGAACGAAGAAGACGATGGGAAGGAAGAACCAAGAATAACATTGATATGAGTTGGAACGTATGAATAACGACGGTCGAGACAAACTATCGAAATAAGTTTTTCAAAAGTCGAAACAAATCAAAAAACTGGATGGACTAGCTACTTAGTCGACCAATCGATCACAAGGTCGAAGGGAGGGTCTAAGTCTCACAAATCAAAGGTGCCGCAAAAAGGGTGTGATAACCGAACTACGATAAACCAAATCTTCTACCTAGCAAAGACGTGCTAAAAATAAAACGAATTACAAAAACAGGCTAAGCCGAAATTTGCTTTCTTATTTCAAGGGGTCTGATCCCATTATGGTGGCTGAACCTCTTTATATAGGGGACGGAGGCCACAAAATTACATGAAAATAATAATAAAATAAAGTATTAGAAGAGTTCTTGCTAGGCAAGTCCTCTTCTCCTTTGGAGATCAAATCTTGACTATTTCAACCATTGATCTCGAAAGGGCCTAATTGGCCAAGGAGTCTTCTAGAAGAAGTCCGTGTGTCTTTCTATACCACTACTATCAACTATATTAATTTCAATCATAACCTCAAGTCTGAATTAACTAACAAAAATAATAAATGGATAATGGACTCACTTAAGCCCGAAACGGACTAAGTGAGTCGTACGCCTTGGTGGAAGATAGATGTCTTTGTCGCGGGCCTTGGAAAAACTCATCGGAACCCCATAAGTGATTGAAAAGCTCCTTCTGTGAGCTAAACTGATCTGGGCTCATAATTCGTGAAGAGGCCTCGTTTCAAAAGATCCGGCATCACCTTAACGAGTTCATTCGTCGGCTTTGACTCCAACCCCGTTTCTTTATGTTTCCAACGACCTAATTGGTTTTCATTTGGTCCTTTAAAACCCTGCTCCAGAGATCTTGCGGACAAATTCTTCTCCTTTGGGTCAGGGTGCGACTTGGTGTAATCCTCCGAAATCGATGCGCCCGATTTCGAGCAAATTTGGACCTTCGAATTCAATTGGGCTCCAATTTCTCCAAAACTCCGAGACACGTGTCTTCTCATTATTCCATACCTCTACTCCAAAGATAGTATGGGGAAAGTTGGCCCGAACGTTCATTTTTGTGGCTCTTTATTTTGAGTTGCGGTTGTGATATTGACGCAAACCTGAGAATAAAAAGATTCAAATCCTGAAAAATTTAGACAACCCGAACAATGCAGGAACCTGGGGATGGAAATAAACTACAACCAGGTAAGACTACCGGGTATTGGCCACCAGCAACAGAAATCGTGCACGAATGTCGGCCGTTGAAGGTGATCGTTGAAAAAAAAGAGTAGCAACAGGAAGAACGATTTGCAGAAGAGAGAAGAGGAAACAAAAAAAACATAAAAATTTTCAAAAAACAATAATAAAAGTGCCCCTAAAATATGAAAAGAGGAACAAAAGAAAATTAAAAAATATAAAATAATATAATAGTCGAAGAAAAGGGAGTGAAAGTATATAGAGAAAAATTTGAAGAAGAAAACAGGAAAAGAGATGAGTAACATACATCCGCCAACAAAAAACTGAGAAAAATATTTAACGGTTCAAAAATATCTTAACGGTTAGGATAGAAAAAGAGTGTCCAAATGATAAAAAAATTGGCATTGATATCATCATCTCCATGGAGAAAAAATGTTACGACCATATCATCACAACCGAAAATTTGTTCATAAATGCCTCTAGGTTAATTTCCAGAGAAATTTCTTTTATGATAATTCTGATGACTATTATGATAATGTAATTATTTTTAATATTTCATGTTTAAGATAGTATATGATTTATATTACCCATATCGCCATATTAGATTGAAAATTATTAGAATTGGTTAACCCATAAACTTTTAAACTTATTTACTGAGATGGTGGAACTGTCAAACTAGATTTTAAAATTTTAAACCAGGAAATTAGCTGACAAGGAAATAATCTCACAACCGTGCGTATTGGCTCTAGCCCTCTCTTTAGGGTTTTTGCCCTTTTCTAGGGTTTTCTTCCCCTCCGTAAGTAGAGTTGGGAAACAGATATGGATTATTTGAATTTGACCGTATTCAAACCGGTCAAACACCGGATAACGGATATCGGCTACCCACATATTTTAGATAATGGGTGCGGATGCGATTTTGGATTTTGGCTTAAGAGTGGATATACGGATACCCGCACCATTTTACCCAAATATAACTGGGAATAACCGTAATTACGAATTTGTACAATCTAGTAGCCGATTTTATCTATTTAAATAATTTTTTATGGGTAATCATACATTAGACTATGATTTGTTAAGTGAGAATTATTATATCGACATTTGGATTTTGGACTTACGAATTTGTTAAATATTCAAAAGACGATTTTTTCTGGGCAAATGTTTACACCGGCTACTGCTCCAATTTTCAGTTGTAAAGTTGTTATTTCTTTTATATATATATATGATGCATTGATAAAATATGTGATGTGATTGTATTGAGTTTTGATACAAATTATTAGTCTAAACACTAGGTTATTAAAAGAGATTGCTATTTAAAATATGTTCGGATAATTATTTGGATAACTAGTTATATCCATAACCAGTTGAAAAGCGGTGTAGGTTAACCGCTCTTTGTATTCAGAGCGGATAAGGTTAGTCATTTTAGTTGTAAATGGATACGGTTATCCTGTTTGACTAGTTACGGTAACCGCTATCCGATCTGGTTCCCTGCCCTACCATCGGGAATTGTTTCACCCTCTTGTTAGGGTTTTTTAGTCACCCCTCTCATTAGGGCTTTGTTTCTTCCTCAATGTTGGAGTATCTCGGCGTCATCATCATCATGCCACGTTCAACACAAACTTTCGCAACCAGCATAACACCTCGTTCTGCCGTAAAGCAGTCGACGCCAGCTCCGGGCCGCAGCAACCCTAAACTGTCGGCGGGCACCGCCCACCTGAAAGCTTGGACTGGCCGACGACACCATCTAACCCAAACCCATATTTTCAACCATGAATCGTTTTGACGATGATGTCAACTCTGAAGACCGCGGAGCTTGTTGACAATCAGGTCCGAAATATGAGAGAGGGACGCCATGCTCCGACAATAGTGGTACATGCGGGTCAGCTTGATGTGACCCGTCCAGCCCTCTGAAGGCACTAGCTTGATGGACAACCGGTCGATCCACTAAGGGCGTTCGAAGGACCGGCTACACTTTTTTACTTTGATGTTTTGCTTTTCTTTTGTTGATCATGATTTGTTTGAAACTAACTTACTAGTACTATCGGTTTGCTTTGGTTTTGCTGTAGTTTTCTAGTGTGGGGGGTAGATAAGTTTTGGTTTTCAAGTTTTTACATTGTTACGTCTTGAGCCGGTTATGGTTTTGGAGATTGAGAATGCAAAGCACTTTAACTAATCTAGTTACATGCTTCTCCCTTATAACCCATCCTAAGAAGCGTCTCTCAAGTTAACCATTGTACTGATTACTCACTTATTGCTCTATTAATGAAATTATCATATATTGATTTGTGAAAAACATGGAATCAATCTCATAATTTGACAGTCCAAGGTTTGATCCTCATCTGAGGTCTTTTATTTAAGCCATTCACCATAGTAGCTAAATGACGTCGTTTGGTTTACTGGGCGCTGACTCCACCATCCGTCCAATCATTGAACTACAAGATGGCGTAGACAAAAATGTGGAGATGGTTAGCGCAGACGTCACCGCCTTCCTCTCCTCTCCATCTGCCTCTAGGTCGGCTGTGCTCTGAAATCTCCGATGGAGAGTCCTATCTCCTTCTCAACCTGGAAATCTGACTCCATTATCAGTTATTAGTTAAGCCCAATCGAACAACTCGTGTAACCTTAGTAGCTACTGATTAACCCACTCAAAATGAGGAACCCTAATTGATTATCGATCAAGGTGGCGCAAAAATCTCTTATCTCGATTTCCGTTACAAGCTTTTGCTCAACCCGACAGTTATGGTAAGTAGATCATTCAATCGACTCTCCTTTTTCTATTCGATATATCTTAACTAAAATTTATATTTCCTCCAAGTTTCCGATGGTAGGCCATTCATCTCCGAACGTTAACTATTTCCCCAACCCGATATCTTTAGCTGACAACCTCATGCTCGATTCGAGTCCTCCATATGTTTGGTTTTGATTTATATCAACGTAGGGAAGAGTTAATCGTGTTATTTTTTGGGTTTTAGTAGGTCATGTCAAGTTTAGGGACGACCCTAGGAATCTGGGCATTCGTCACCGGATTTTGGATTTGTGTCATCGGTATCTTAGTTCATCTACTAGTCCACGACGATGTTCAACGTGGGGATACTTCTCGTAACAGTCGTTGAACGTTTAAGTGATCACATTTTGGTCATAGACTTCTAGTAATTCTGTTAAGTACCAATAGTTCTAGAAATTACGTTACGGATTGATAACTTTTGAAGTTGGACAGATTAGACATAAAACAACCCCTTCTTAATGCTGCAACCAGTGACTTTCTAGTCATGACAAAAGCACCCAAATAAATTTTGTTTGGTTAGATAGCTCTGTGAGGAGAAAACTTATATAGAAAGCAGTAAAATCTAAACATCTATATAGGGTGTGAGGACTATCAACAACATCCATGGGACATATCCGAGAGCCAGGACTATCATATAAAGGGCGACTCCATTTGCAGAACGACGAAGAGTCCATAGTCACAAAGCGAGAGGAAGTAGAGATGAAATCAATGATCTCACAGACGATGGAGCCTCTAGATCCCAAGAACACCTGGTCTTCACGGACATGAGTGGCGACAAGCTTTGCATCCCCTTCAAGGTCAACATGCGAAAAAATAGAACGACAGCACTAGAGGCATATATCTCGAATGGCCAGTAATTTAAGTAGTCATGGATCTTATATACCTAGGTAGGGAGAACCAACAACATGAAGGATTGCACCGGTTAAGTCACGGAGAACCTAGCCCGTAGAGCCATCGATGGACGTCCGAACAACGCCACCGCCAACGTGTGAATGTCGGCAGAGTCCATGAGCGTTAGAGTACCGGTGGAGGAATAGAGAAGAAGATGGGAGAGAGGAAAGGAGGCGAGGGATCTACACTACATGTGGTGGAATTATTGGTATAAGGACGACGGTTACCACTGGGTCTGCTCAAACACCACTAGATTGCGGCTCTTCTACAGTAGCCACCAAGCTAGGTTCAAGATTAGAGTCGAGCTGGTTGTACCGGAAGTATGTGGTCCCATAAATAACAAAAAGTGGGTATCAGGCATGGTCGGGACAGTCATGCCACACAAGGCATAGAAACATATCGAGGGAGGGTAGAATAAGAATAGATGTGCCAGAGACTCTGCTAGACTGGAACAGACTTGCCATTGAGTGGGGATATCTATCCCTTTTCCGCAAAACGCTTCAATCGAAGGGAGAGTAAGGTGGAGTAGTTTCCAAATGAAGAAATGAAGCTTCAGGTGGACCTTAACCTTCCATATTGATCGCCATATACGTGACTTACTCGAGATGTTTTGGAGGAAAAGAAGGTGAAAGTAGCTTAAGCCCATAATTCATAGCCAAAACATGTTGTGTAGCATCTAGAAGAGGAGTAGTGTGATAATAGGTTGTCCTCATGGGGAGTGTGTGGTATAGGAATTTGTAAAATGTGAGTTGTCGAGTCAAGGGTTTTTTGAGAAAACGCAGCCACCGATGAAAGGCCCTGATATGGCCCAGGGTGATGCAGGGCTGGAGTCGACGGGGTATCACCAGGTAGCCAAGGGTCACGAGTTGGGTTAAAGATGTCACCTGAACCCAATTGCTATTGGAGGCCACAACGGAGAAAGCACCCAAATAACTTTTAAGTAGTACAATTTAGTATGACATTCTGACATTTATTAAATTTTTATTATTATACTATATGATTGATTCCTAATAGTTTTAAAATGACAATGAGAATAGAATGGTAGCATCAGTCTAACAATATAAAATAAATTTATAGAATTTACAATTAATTATAGGAAAACTCTTCGGTATTCCCAAAGTACCAATTCTCCCAAATATTTAATTCAATCTGGTCCGCCTGTTTCTAATACTGAATTTTGGCCGTCCAATTTAATCTATTTTTCATTTTCAATTTATTCTTAAATGACTGTACGGAATGGTCACCAGACTTAATTCCAGTAATTATGCGGTCTACAAAATTTATATTCTTCTATTTTGATATTCTGACGTGCTTAATTAATCTATGATCATTTCAATCTTAGTATTGCACCAGCCAATCACTTGTTTTTTGTGTTTGCATTTGTTTGCACTTTCAGTTAACAACCATCCACTAGTTTGATTTTAACTGATCTAAATTACTTAATTTATTTGAATTAATCATCAAAGTTTGAAATTAATGATGAATCCATATTGGCTTCACTCCTCATCTCCGTTTGGTATCCCTCTTCCCCTTATCTCTTTATAGATTGAGGACCATGTGTTGTGCAACTATGGGGGGAATGATGTTTGTACCTTGTCAGGTTTGGGATCCATCATTGCATATCTCATTTATGTTGATTTAGACTTGTTCTCGGTTTCAAAATGTCCTCTTAAACTTGAATTATGGTTGTTGGTAAAAGCACCAGTCGTGTCTTGTATGCTAAGATCTTGTTTGTGAACCACCAGCCGTGTCACTTGGAACTACTATACTAGGGACCACAAGATATGATGCACATGGGTTAGTCAGTTCCATTGTCTTGTTCTAGGTTGCAGTAGAGTGTGTTTGTAGCTATCCCCATAGATTTTGCCTAGGTTGATATGAAGGTAAAACAGGCGGGAGGAGTCAGAATGAGGTTGCTATAATAAAAATGTGGTGGCGTTTGGGTACAACTAAACACATGTGGCGACACTCGAGGTCCTCCTTCTTCCCAACCGTTATGAGGCTGGGGGTGTAGATCAAAAACTAGTTACCTCCAACTCCGGCCAAGGTTGTGACCATCCCCATTTGGAAAAAACAGCAATATCGAATAAAGCCAAAAAGTGAAAAATGAAAGAAAAGATAAAAAAAGATAAAAAGCATAGGAAATCAAGGGAAAGTAAAGTTGTATATAGTAGATTATAGCTAGTAGTATGGTCAAACAAGAAAATTAGAGGGTGCTAAAATTGGTTGAGTTACTACATCAAGATAGGTAATTTTTCCCAAGCCATTAGTCGCTGACAACTGATCCTGCGACCGGCTTTGTCGCAGGCACATCTAAGTTTGCCGCAGGCACGTCTAAGTTTGCCGTAGGCACTGGAGACTGCGACAAGTCTGTTGCAGGCTAACCGCGATGATGTTGGGCCTACGACAGACTTGTTAGTCCTTAATACTATCTGCCGCCTGTTGACAATTGGATCTCTGTATGTAATTCCTCTCCTCCATGAGAAAATCACTATTAGTCTTGGCATCTTCTCTTCCTAATAATTCCAACCCAAAAATCTCTCCTCCTTCTCCCAATAACAACCACCGCCGCCACCACTACTATTCCTACTGCTTCGAAGAAGAAGAAGAAGAATCATGACTAGTTGAAACTGGAGATACTAAAGCTCGAGTGCTTAATCGGCAGCAAAAGCTACCATGAAGCTGAGCCTCCAGCCTTGGGCCAGTAATCAATTTGAGGGATCTGTGGAGAACAAGATCAGAGAGATGGGAGAGATGGAACGCTACATAGACTTTGTTTCGGATTTCAGAGAAACAAGGGTTGGAGTGGGCTCTCCCGATTTCGCTGCTCGCCATTATGGTGGTTGTCGAAGTTGTCAAACTTCCATTTCTCGCACCCTTGCTTGATTATTTCATCCTCTGATAATTTGTAATGAAAGTTTCTTAATTCCTATTGAAAAGGTTCTGTTATTATGTTATGATAAGATGCGATAAACTCCACAGAGAACATTCACTTTACAAAAATATCTAATATGATCTTCTTCAAATATGTCGTCAGATATCTTACTAGAAAATCATGGTTAACCATTAACCAATCCAAATAAGTGAACAAACTTCTAAGTAAACGGTTGGGTTGCGGTATAAGTCAATCATTGTTATGGATGAAGAAGGTTGGCATACATACACCGACGGCAAAGTGTGCGACTAGCCTGTTGCAGGCTGGTTGTCGCAGTCCGCCTGCGACAAGCTTAGTCGAACGCGGCGCCTGCGACAGGCTGGTCGCATGCACTGCCTGCGACAAAGATAGCTTTGAGGCGGTAAGAAATGTCGCATGCATTACCAGCTACATATTTTTCATTTTCCTGCCACATATTTTGTATAACGTTGTAGTGAGTGATGTGATTTGTATGAAAAACTGTTTGTAAAGTACCTTCCCCTCAGGTTCAGAAGAGAAAATATGGCCAGGACGAGCCGTTAGTCTATTACTTCCATCTAGGTGGCATAAGTGTTTGGGGGTTATGGGCACACTCTGATGTTTAGAAACTGAGCCGTGTGCATCTTTTGTCATAATCCATCTTCCACTAGTCTAGGGAACTTGGTGTTATACTTAATTGTGTGGTTTGGTGTTTGATTAGTACTACTTGACACCATGGTAAGATGTGAGACCATAGGTTATGATTTAAATTCTCCATATTTTGAGGTTTTTGTGAGTTTGTTGAGTAGATTTTCCAAAGGACAAGCAATGTTCAAGTGTGTGGGGGGGGGGGGGGGGGGGATTTGATAGCTCGATTATTGGCAGCTAGTTTGACCGATCTTGACTAATTATTCGGCTCGATTCGACCGATTATTGACCGTGATTGTGTGATTTCTCTCGAACAGACCGTTTTAATTCATTCGACTTGTTTTCTCACGAGTTTTTGAGATTTCAAGTATCTTATGGATAGAAGACATCGATACAAATCCAATGAGACCAATTAGAGGTGAAATAGAGGCCGAACAAGCGAGATACAAGCAATTGAAGGAATTGGGATCGGTTTGCAAGTTGAGCAAACCAAGTTGAATTCTCAAAGGTAGCTATAAAAGGCATTTTTGGAGGGTAGAGGAAGCAGAATGCACACTACAGTCATAACAATTGTACAAATCCGATTTCCGCTATGAACTCACTCAATTAGGAGCCCTATATGAGCAGATTCAGGAGCATTTGAAGGCTTTAGAGCTAGCTTGGGTTAGGTAGAGCTTGGAGTTAAGATTGAGGATCAAGGAAGTATCACCTTCAAGCCTTCTATCTAGATGTCAAGAATGGTGTTTGTAACCTCTCTTTCTCCTTTGAGTTTTTCCATGATAGACTAGTTTGTATTGTTTCTAGACTAGAGATGATGTTGTTGCAAGGATGATCCTCTCATGATGAGGGGTTGGATACACTTGGATACCTAGAGGAAAATCAATGTCATAGTCGGTTTCCATTGTGTCTAACTCTTCTTGTGATTGGTATTTGAGCATCGACTAGTCTTGAAACCTAGCAACATCTCATATTAATTGTTGACCATTGCTTTTCTGTTGCTCATCTAGTTAGTGTAGGTAGTTTATAGTTTCTTTGTAGTGATAGATTATCTCCCTTATTTGAGGAACTAGACAGTGAAACCTAGACCGAGTAAATTCTAACGAAGAGACCTCGAGTGGAAACGACCCCGATACTTCTCGGCATTCATTTGGTTGTTGGGACTGCAAAAATCCCCTCAACCAACAGCCCAAAGAGGAGGTGGCCTGCAAGCCACTCAATCTAGATTGAAGATCCTTGCTTGGAAAAGTAGAGGCATTAAGGCGACCTCTGACAGTTAGAAATCTCACTGATCTCAACCAAACCCAAGCCCAGTTATAATAATGCTTTAAGAGACCAACAACCAACGTGACTTTTTGAGGGAAAGTGTCTCTCCCTCGATTTTCCTAAAGCTTTCTGTCTCGATCCAGTGGTGTTGGCTGGTGGCCTTGGCCCCTGGTGGTCAGTCGGACTAGGTGTTTCAGTTCTTTCTGGTTCGAAAAACTTTATGCATGTGTTTATTTTGTACGGGGTAGGTTCATTTGTACGTTTATTTACGCACCTTGTACCTCGAGTGAGCGTAACTGGTTCTGGGAGGTAGGCTCAAACCTCCACCACGATGACAGACCATGGATCCTTATGGGAGATTTCAACGTCAAACTACATGCTCACGAGAAAACGGGTGGGAACATACCTACCACAGCTTCCCTCACCCTTTTCTGTAAATTGACCAATACTAACTCTCTCATTGATCTAGGCTTTGAGGGCAACTCGTACACTTGGTCCAACAACCAAACCAAAACAGGCCTCATAAAAAAGCCATTTGGGCCGAGCTCTGGCAAATGCCTCCTGGACCCAAGCATTCGACAATTATCAGATCCCCACGATAGGGCAATCCGGTCTTGCCACTGGCCTATCTTGAGGAACCTCGCATGCAAACTTCATGTGTCCCGAGTCGCTCTTCCAGTATGACCAGAGGTGGAACAATGACCAAGCTTGCGTATCCACTATCCAAGAGGTAGGGATTTAGAATACAAGTACAAGTTTCTCCTCGAATGTTCCTAACCAAAACATGCCTCGATTCCCTAACCAACGTTGACCAGACTCAAGAGGTGGTTGAGCACGAAACTCAAAAGAGAGCTTTAGGACGTATTGAAAACGGATAACCTTCTTTGGAGGCAAAGGATATGGGTTAAATGGAGAGTAGAAGGGGACCGAAACACCGCGTATTTCTATGCGGTAACTAAATTAAGGAAAAGAAGGCATTCTTTCAAGAACATTGGGAAATCACGCTCATAATTATTTCAAAGCATTGTTTCAAGAAATCCCATCCACATTGAACTGCAATGACCTTGCATGCATCCCTCGCATTGTATCGGAAGAGATCAATAGGACCCTTGATAATACAATTCCAAGTAAAAAGGTCAAAGTAGCGGCCTTTTCCTAAGGGCCTAACCAATCTCCGGGCCCATATGGATTCAATGGTGTTTTCTTCAGACGGTTTTGGAAAACAATTAGAGCCAAGGTGAAGGCTGAGGTTAGTTGTTTCTTCAACACTGGGATAATGCCACCAGAATGGAACAAGATGCATATTGTGCTCATCCCCAAAACGAGCAACCCTTAATCCATGGCCGATTTTCGACTAATCAACTATTATAATTTTTTATACAAGATCATCTCCTAGATTATTGCAGCTCATCTGAAGCCTTGGCTTCCTTCTCTAACCAACGAGATGCAGGTAGCTCTTACCGATGGTCGATCAATCCAGGATAATATCATCATTGTCCACAAAACCCTCCAAAACTTGAGGATCCGGAAGACGGGGCGCAGGAAAGATATGTGTCTCAAGGTTGATATGCGTAAGGCCTACGACTTGGTTGACTGGGATAGCCTGGATGGTATCCTTGAGGCCTATGGATTCTCCCCAACCTGGAGGCAATGGATCTCAGGATGTATCCGCTCGGTTAAATTTAATGTTTTGTTCAATGGGCGCAAAACTAGGGAATTTCAACCGCGACGAGGGATCATGCAAGGATGCCCTCTGTCCCCGTTCCTCTTTATTCTCCTCTCCAACACGCTATCCATCTTGATTGAAAGGAATATTGAAACAAATAATCTCTCTGGAATGCAAATCTCCTGTCGGGGGCTACAGCTTTCCAATTGTCTCTTCCCCGACCACACCATCATCTTTGGGAAAGCAGACACCAACAAAGCCGATCAGATTGACATGCTGCTCTCAAGATACGGTAGACTTACGGGCGAAGAGGTCAACTTGGACAAATCCTCCATCTTCTTTAGCTCAAATATGGACACACTTACTAGAGCCTCCATTATCAAACACGTAGGATTCAAGACAAAAAGCTATCATAATAAATGTTGGAAATATGCACCTGGGTTCGACCTTGGTGTGATGGAAACATCATGGATTTGACCTTAGTGCGATGCTGGAGTTGGGACGGATGCGTGAAATCATGGGAAACCTCACATTAGCTCAGAGCAAGCTGGAACTAGCTGGCATCAGCTCCTCTATGAGCTAGATGATGCTAGGGACTGACACTGAGGTTCTTTCTCCTCTCTAAACCCACCACTGAGAAAATAAATTCGATGGTCAGTAACTTTTTCTAGGCCGAAGCACCGAACAAAAAAGACAATTCATTGGTGCAAGGCTGCCACACTCTTCAAGCCCACGCACGAAGGAGCACTAGGTTTAAAGGAATTTCAAGACTTCAATTTAAGCCTACTAGCAAAGCAGGGTTGGCGCCTTCTCTCCAACACCAATGCGTTATGGGCCAAGGTCCTCAAAGAGAAATACTTCCACAACATCTCCTTCCTATCTGCAAAGAAAGGTATGAGATCCTCAAGGATTTGGAGGGGCCTTTGCGAAGCTCGCCAGGTTATTTCCAGAAAGGGTTCACTGATTGTGGGAAATGGAGAGAGCACTTTCATTGCTAACAGTCCCTGGCTTCCGGTCTCCGTCCCCGAGACAGCTTTGTTCCTCCCATGACCAATCACTATCAAGATCAACTTCCTAGAGTTGGTAAAGGCAATCCAAAACCCTAAACACCAATGGCCGTGGCAATGCCTAAAATATTTGGGACGAATTGAGAATGAGCTCCGCACGTAGCCGACCACCCACATCATCTTCACTCCGAGAACGCATAATACAAAGGCATATCTAGACGCCAAGAAGGCACGTCGTGGGACGCTGCGAGCCGATTGGCTTTCGAGAAAGTAACCTAATTGCAGCTTAAACATGTAAAAAAAAAGTTCCAAATTAATTATATAGTTTTTAAAAAAAATTGAGAAAAATGACTTAGCCTCCCGACGTCGGCTCATGGACAAGAGCTAGCAGGGTCTTCTTTCCAGTTCCTAGTCGGCCACTCCACTCTTCCTCTTGGTCCTTTCCCAAAATTTCAGTATCTCTATTTTTGTTTCTTTTGGACCTCCGGCCCAGCTGCTTCCGCTCTTTGGCTGCTACCTCTTCAATTCGACGAATTGGGAAAATCAACAAATCCTTTCAATTGAGAAGCTCATAAAGGTCTCAATTGGCAGTTCGGATATGGTTCTTGTTTATTTTTTATTTTTATTTTTTTTTGTCGAGATACCTCACAGGAAAACACAGGAGGTATCAAGATAACTGCGTAAGCTAACAAATCCAACTTGGATGAAAATATAACAATTACCCAATATCAAATTAAGAGGAATGGAATCCTAAAAATGATAGGTTTTTAAGATTGGAAGAGGCAGGAAGAAATTGCAAAGCATAACGGGCCGTGTTATGTGCCATGTAATTTAATTGTCTCCGAATATGGTAAATATGATATCGAGGAAAACGACTAAGAAGAGATCTGATTTCCTGAATAACTACCCCCCCCCCCCTCGCGGATGAAGAGCAATAGGATGAGTAATTTTTAATTGAACAGCCAAAGCATCACTTTCGAAATTAATTTCTGGTATGTTTCGCTCAATACCCCAGATTATGGCTTCACGGAGGGCCAATGTTTCAATGACAAAAGGATCCAGTATATTAGCAAAACTTCGACCACCGCTAAAAAGGATTGAATCATTGCATTCACGGACAACAAAACCAATAGCACCTCCAATTGGTTCCCTTATTGCACCATCTACTGAAATGGTGATCTTATTTGGAGAAGGACGAGGATGAGGATTTGAATGAATATAGAGATTAGAAGGTTTGGGTTGGGTGGTCTTTTGTTTTTCATATTTTTGTTGGATAAGTTCAGAATATTGATGATGGAATTGGGCTGCTAGAATATGAGGTTGGGTTTGAACAAGATTAAATACAACATTATTTCGTGATTTCCATAAACGCCACCAAAAACAAATGAATTTATCTTGGATGATAGGAGATTGGTGGGAGATGACTAACCACGAGATGATGATGTTATTGTTCGTAAGTAAGTGAAGTGGCAATTCTAGTATGGTTCCCAAAATTTGGACAATAGTGCAGGCAAGAAGTAAGTGGTCGACGGTTTCCTCAACGTGCAAACAAACTGGGCATTCAAGAGGAACATTTGCTCCCCGATAATGTAGGAATTCACGAGTTAGAAGAATGCCTCTTAGAATTTTCCATAAAAATAATTTGAGTTTGGGTGTAATGTTTACTTGCCACATGCATTGCCAATCTAATGCGGTCATACGAACATTAGGTGAGAGATGGTCAATTTGAATAAACGGTTGAACTGCAATTTGGTAGCCCGAAAGGACCGTGTATGCCCCAGAAGAGACGAATGGCCAAATCAAACGGTCTGGGATAGAGAGACGAGGTAAAGGAATGGAGCTGATTTCTTTTACATCTTCCAAAGTAAAAGTATTACAGAGTTGAGATGTATCCCATGCTCCTTCAATAATAAAGTCACTAACACGTATAAACATGGATCACGGTTCAATGTGTTGCAGTAGAGTAGGGGTGCGAGGGGGTGAGGTTGGAATCCAGTGATCATAAAGAGCATTGATGGAGAAACCATTTCCCACCTGCCATCGCAAACCTTTGTTTAATAAATCTCGGCCATGTAGGATACTCCTCCAACCCCATGATGGGCGGGGTCCCAACTCTGCTTTCAAGAGGGTAGTAGTGGGAAAATATTTTGCGTGGTAAAGTCTAGTAAGGAGAAGATCCGGGTTTTGAAGGAGACGCCATGTTTGTCGACCTAAAAGTGCTTGATTATAGGCGAATTTGTTTCATTGATTCTACTTGTTTTACTTTAGGGAGGAGTGTTATCCATGTATGATTTACACTTTTCAAAATTTTTCCGTTAGAAAAAAATTCCAAAATTGCGGTAGTAATATTGGACCCTAAAATATCCCAATAGGTATAAAAAAAATGCTAGGAAAACCATCTGGACCCGGGGCTTGGGTAGCTCCAATTTGTCACTTGTCGGCATAAGTTCGCATTCATTTGTGGAGAGACTTGCCTAGAAGTCGGAATGGGGCCTATTAGAGAACTGATAATAATTTGAGGGTTATTTGATTTGAATAGTTGTTGGTAATAGTTGGTGGCTATTCTGCCCATGATGTTAGGATCTGATTGAGCAGAACCAGATGCATCTAGTAAGGAGGTGATGGCATTCTTTTGTCGTTGTTTGGCAACAGAATAGTGAAAAAGTGTTGTGTTTCGATCACCGGCTGAAAGCCAGTTTACTCTAGACCGATGTTTCCAATATGTTGGAAATATACACCATGGACTTGACCTTGGTGTGCTGCCAAAGATAGGATGAATATGTGAGCTGACGGGAAACCTCACTTAGCTCAGGAACTAGCTTAACTAGCTAGCGTCAGCTCTTCGGTGAGCTAGACATAGCTAGGGACTGACACTGAAGCTCGTCCAGCTCAACCTTGAGCTGGATGACAGTGTCACTAGCTGAGGTACTCAGCTGAGCTGGAGTGAAGGTGGGGAGCTAGGTAGCAGGAGTGGCAACACTCCCACCTAGGTCGAATGGGTACACACCCTTTCGTGTGATTCAAACTCAGTATGAATTGTTTTCCCTCCAATACCCGTAGGAAACTTATTGGCTGCTGCCTACAAGCTTTTGGTGCTAGATGCTCACACCTATTCGTCCTTGACCCCTTGCCTATATATAGAAGGCAATGTGTGTACAGAAAACACACAGAAACTAACATCTATCCTTGCCTACGAATTCTGAGAGTGAATCAAGTATCTGAAGCCTAAGAACTTGAGTGTGACGGTCTTATCCTCGGAAGGGATTTCCTGATACCCTAGGCTTGTAAAGGTGGAAATACTCTTTTCGGAAAGTGGTGCCCACGATTCCGTCTTAATCCTAGATCTCTTCTTCTATCAACACTCGAACGATTACAACTTGGAACCTCATAAGCCAACAATCGAAAAGAGTATTTTGCCATGTCCAAGGTCGCTGCAATCAAGGAAGTGACATCATCATTCGGCAAGCTCGAGAAATTTGAGGGAGTAGATTTCCGAAGGTGGCAGAAGAAGATGCACTTCCTTCTGACTACCTTGAAGGTTGTGTACGTTCTCTCTACACCTTATCCTCCAGACCTCGAGGAGGAGACGGAGACAGATGACAAGAAGACAGAGGAATGAGTACGGAAGCAGCAAAAGTGGGACAACGACGACTACATATGTCGTGGCCATATACTGAATGGCATGGCGGATTCATTGTTTGATATCTATCAAAACTATGAATCAGCCCACGAGTTGTGGGATATGCTGGAGCCCAAATATTTGGCTGAGGATGCTTCAAGTACGAAGTTCCTGGTTAGTAATTTTCTGAATTACAAGATGGTCGAGACCAGACCGGTTATGGAGCAGTACAATGAGATGCTGCGGATTTTCGGACAGTTCGCCCAACATGATATGAAGATGGATGAGGCCATCTCGGTGTCGTGCATCATCGACAACTTCCTTATTCATGCAAGGACTTTAAGCACACGCTTAAGCATGGGAAGGAGGAATTGTCCCTGATCCAACTTGGAAGCCACTTGCGGATAGAGGAAGCTCTACGGATGCAAGAGAGTGGGAAACCGAACGATTCTTCGTCTGTTCATATGGAAGAAGAAGAGGAGTCGTCTACTCGACGGAAGGGCAGGAAACGCCCTTGGAGAAACACTAAAGGAGACTCGAACAAGAAAACGAAAGTTTCTTGTTGGATATGTGGGAAAGCTGGGCACTTCAAACGTGACTGTCCCAAGAACAAGAGTCTGAATCACGACAAACAGCGTCACAAGTCTGGATCGAAAGATCAAGGGACTTCCACTTCGAAAGGTCGGTTCTTAGACCTTAATTTAGATATTGGAAGAATTCTATGTGCAGGATGATGAAGTGGCATGGTGGATTGACTCAGGTGCCAACAGACATGTATGCAAGGATTGTCACTGGTTCAAATCATACGAGGCATCGGGTGATGATGCTGTACTTCACATGGGCAATGAGTCAACGGCGCCTATTGTTGGACGTGGATTGGTGGTGTTGGAACCGAGTTCGGAAAAAGCCTAGAGCTTAGAGATGTACTTCATGTCCCTAAGATTAGGAAGAACTTAGTGTCGGGCAGTATGCTTAATAGATATGGCTACAAACAAGTGTATGAATCTGATAGATATGTATTATCTAAGGGTGGTGTGTTTGTAGGCTTCGGTCACTATAACAATGGCATGTTTATGCTTAATGTTAATAATACTATTATTAATGATCATGCTTTCTTGGTTGGTAACTCTGACTTTTCCTTATGGCATGCGCGGTTAGGACACGTTAACTATAAACGTCTAACTGAAATGTCGAAAGAAGGGATTCTGCCCTCTTTTCATGTCTATGCTGAACGATGTAAAACGTGTATGCTCACTAAGATTACTCGTCAGCCGTTCACTAATATCCAACAGAAATCAGTGATGCTTGAGTTGATACACAGCGATTTGTGTGACTTGCATAGCACTCCGACTATCGGAGGAAAGAAGTATGTCATCAACTTCATTGATGACTACTCTCGGTATTGCTATCTTTACTTGTTGAACTCAACGGATGAAGCCCTTGAGAAATTTCGTGTATTCAAAACCGAAGTTGAATTGTAACAAGGCATCTCGATCAAACTCTTTTGTACTGATCGAGAAGGGGAGTTCTATGATCCATCATACTTTCAAAGTGTTGGGATCATTCATGAAACCACTGCTCCATACACACCTCAGCAGAATGGTGTGGCTGAGAGGAAGAATCGAACATTGAAAGAGATGGTAAATTCGATGTTGTCATACTCGGGTTTGAGTAATGGGTTTTGGGGTGAAGCCATGCTTACGGCTTGTTATCTACTAAACCGGGTTCCTAACAAACAGAACAGAATTACCCCATACGAATTGTGGTATAAGCGGAAACCAAACTTGAATTACCTTCGAGTTTGGGGTTGTAGGGCTGTAGTGAAGCTCACTGATCCTAAACGGAAAACTTTAGGAGAAAGACGCATTGATTGCATCTTTGTGGGGTATGCTGAAAATTCAAAGGCATATAGGTTCTATGTTATAGAATCTAACGATGCACACGCTGTGCATTCTGTGATTGAGTCTAGGGATGCCATCTTCAATGAAAATCGTTTTTCATCGATCCTAAGACCCAAGGATTTGATGCCATCATCAAGTGATATTCTGCCTGTCCCTACGGACGAGCAGGCTTTGCCTCGTAGGAGCCAAAGGCTGGCCTTGAAGAGTTCGTTGAATACCAACTTCAACATATATCTGGTTGAGGGATCCAGGATGGAACTAGGATCGCAACACTTGTACTACCACAATGTTGACAATGACCCTAGTACATATGAAGAGGCTATGCGATCGCAAGACGCTGCCTTTTGGAAGGAGGCAGTAGACGAGGAAAAAGATTCCATCTTAGGGAATAACACTTGGCTGTTAACGGATCTCCCTGTGGGATGTAAACCGTTGGGAAGCAAGTGGATCTTCAAAAGGAAGATGAAAGTCGATGGTTCCATCGATAAGTTTAAAGCTCGGTTGGTGATTCAAGGCTTTAAACAACGGCATGGTGTTGATTACTTCGATACCGATGCTCCTGTGGCTCAGATCTCAACTATTAGATTACTAATAGCACTAGCATTGATCCATGATCTAGTGATCCATCAAATAGATGTCAAGACTGCATTCTTGAATGGAGATCTCGATGAGGAGGTATACATGGAACAACCGGAAGGTTTTGTTATGCCTGGAAATGAGCATAAGGTGTGCAAACTAATCAAGTCCTTGTATGGACTGAAGCAAGCACCTAAACAGTGGCATCAGAAGTTTGATGATGTTGTCTTGTCACATGGTTTTCGTTTAAACCAGGCAGACAAGTGTGTGTATACAAAATTCGATGAACTCGGCAAGGGAGTGATCATCCGTTTGTATGTAGATGACATGCTCATCTTTGGAGCGATCAAGAACGAGGTTGATAGTACCAAGGAATTCTTGTCATCCAAGTTCTCCATGAAAGACATGGGGGAGGCAGATGTGATCCTCGGGATTAGGATCAAACGAAATGGGAAGGAAATTTCGTTGAGTCAATGTCATTACATTGAGAAGGTACTTACTAAATTTGGTAGTAAGGGATGTCGAGAATTGAGGACTCCATTTGACCCTAGTGTGAAATTGATGCCCAACACAGGAATGGCAGTGTCTCAACTCGAGTACTCGCAAGTGCTTGGCTGCTTGATGTATGCCATGACAAGCACAAGGCCTGATATCGCTTATGCGGTTGGCAAGTTGAGTAGATATACGAGTAATCCTAGTACTCATCATTGGCATGCAATCAGATGAGTACTTGGTTACCTTAAAGGAACCATGGATTACGGTTTAACGTATAAAGGGTGCCCATCGGTTATTGAAGGGTACTCGGATGCAAGTTGGATATCCAATATGGAGGATCACACCTCCACTACTGGATGGGTATTCCTACTTGGGGGAGGTGCAATTTCGTGGGCTTCCAAGAAGCAAATTTGCATCTCAGCATCCACTATGGAATCTTAATTCATAGCATTAGCGGCTGCTGGCAGGGAGGAGGCGAATGGCTAAGGGACCTAGTCTATGAGATTCCACTATGGCCGAAACCTATCTCACCGATTTCTATCTTATGTGATAGTAATGCTAGTCTGGCTAGGGCATATAGTCAGGTCTATAATGGCAAGTCTCGTCATTTAGGGGTGAGGCATAGTGTTGTTCGTGAACTGATCACTCACGGGACAATCACGGTGCAATATGTTCGGTCTGAGCAAAATCTGGCTGATCACTTGACAAAGGGATTAGCGAGAGATTTGGTTGCCAAATCGGCAGGAGGGGTGGGACTAAAGTCTGTATAGTTCTCCAAACGTAGGACACCCAATTCCCCTCTAATACAACGTTAGAGGCAGAATTCAATGAGGAAAGCCTACGAATGGAAACTGGAGCACAAGGTTTGCACCATCCTGAAGGTATGTGCTCCGGAACCTGCGAGTGATAGAGGTTGAAGTTTAACTTCTTAATTGATTCCTTGACAAAGTGTATACGCAGGTACACAAGAAAGGAGTTGACATATACGAGCATGAGCCGCTTCAAGGAACTTGGACTTGGTTTCGTGTGCGCTCGTGAGAGGATTGGGACACATGGCGGTTAATAGTGTCGGGATATCTTGGAATAGATAGGAGAAACTCTTGTGTATATTATCTTCAGATACTCAAATGAGTAGACGGGTTCAATCCATAGAGACGCCCCTATATTTGAGTATTTTGGAATGTGTAATGTACTAGATGAAAATTCAATCTTCGTGACATTTTCCTTGATGCAAGTGTTTTCGGATTGGATATTTGTTGTAATTTTAGCAAAATCACAGACTTCACTAAAATGGGGGAGGAATGTTGGAAATATACACCATGGACTTGACCTTGGTGTGCTTCCAAAGATAGGATGAATATGTGAGCTGACGGGAAACCTCACTTAGCTCAGGAACTAGCTTAACTAGCTAGCGTCAGCTCTTCGGTGAGCTAGACATAGCTAGGGACTAACACTGAAGCTCGTCCAGCTCAATCTTGAGCTAGATGACAGTGTCACTAGCTGAGGTACTCAGCTGAGCTGGAGTGAAGGTGGGGAGCTAGGTAGCAGGAGTGGCAACACTCCCACCTAGGTCGAATGGGTACACACCCTTTCGTGTGATTCAAACTCGGTCGAATTGTTTTCCCTCCAATACCCGTAGGAAACTTATTGGCCGTTGCCTACAAGCCTATCCTTAGGGATAGTGACACCTTTTGGTGCTAGATGCTCACACCTATTCGTCCTTGACCCCTTGCCTATATATAGAAGGCAATGTGTGTACAGAAAACACACAGAAACTAACATCTATCCTTGCCTACGAATTCTGAGAGTGAATCAAGTATCTGAAGCCTAAGAACTTAAGTGTGACGGTCTTATCCTCGGAAGGGATTTCCTGATACCCTAGGCTTGTAAGGGTGGAAATACTCTTTTCGGAAAGTGGTGCCCACGATTCCGTCTTAATCCTAGATCTCTTCTTCTATGAACACTCGAACGATTGCAACTTGGAACCTCATAAGCCAACACAATATAGTTCCTCCTGATGAGCCATGATAGCAAGGTCTGCTTGGAGTGAAAATATCGTAGCCCAATTGGTAGGATCTGTCGCTTTAAGGTTTGTGATCTCTTGATCAATTTCATGCATGCGTCGGGCACTATTAGTAATTCCCGCCCGGGCCCAGTATAGAAGAGCGTGTCTAATGCGTTTAAGTTTTGTGACAATCTGAAACATTGGAATGCTTATAGTAGGACGTTGCCATTCTTTCAAGACAATTGTGTGGACTTCGGGAAAGGATAGCCATCTGCGATAAAATCGTAAACGTCGAGAAATTGAATTTCGAGGTATACGAGTGAGGAAGATTGGTAGATGATCTGAACCATGTGATTTGCTGTGGGTGACCTTTGTTTCCGGCCAAGCTGCCACCCAATCATGTGAGACAAGGAAACGATCTAAGCGTTGCCGAATAAGTAGGTCAGTATATTTATTGGACCAGGTAAAGTCTTCCCCTTCATATCCAACATCAATCAATTGGAGGTCTAATATAAAGGAGTTAAAATCACCCATTGATCGAGAATTGGGAGGGTTGCCACCTTCTTTTTCCGACGCAAGGGAAATGGTGTTAAAATCACCAAAAATTGCGTATGGATGATTAAAATCAAGGATGAGATCACGGAGTTGACTAAGTTGTCGTTCGCGAACCCCCACAAGTGTTTAAGATAAACTCCGATAAGATAGGTACTATTGTTATTTGGCAAATCCCAACGGATACCAACCGCGAATTCAAAAGAAAAAACACAATGGCATTTGAGAGTGGATTCCTATGCAAAAGATAGGCCTCCTTTCGTATCAACACGATCTACTATTTCGTATGAGAAAAAACCGACATCATTCAACTTCGTCCTAACAATACTGGTGTCATTCTTTGTTTCTGATAAAAACAGGAATGATGGATGTCGAGTTTGAATGTGACGTTTCAATTCACTTGATGTCAAGGCTGGACCGATGCCTCTACAATTCCATGCTAAGATGCTCATTATGGGAAGGAAATCGTGTTATAGGGTATATTTTAAGTAATTAGTGGTTATGTTGTAAGATTTAATACGAGGCGCTAATGCCAAGATAAGGTACTAGAGATCCAAAATAATTACGAGGCACTAGGGCTAATATAAGGAACCAGAAATCCAAAATAAGTATTCGGCGCTTTGACCAAGACAAATTATTCATCTCAACCGCCAGACAAAATTTGCTGAATCACTTAGTACCATATGAAATTCTTAAAATTGATGGGGTAGGAAAATAAATATAGAGTTCAAGTATGGGGGCAGAAAAGTGGTTAAAATAGAGTGAAAGGGATGGACAATTTGAATTGGAACAACACACTGTTATATTGGGGAATGGAGAGAAAATTTTTGATTTCTGAAATTGATGATGTTGATTATGATTGGGTTGATTATGATTATGATTGGATCAAAGAAATTTCCGTTGGAATGAAATAATTGTTTAAAATTTGGAAAGGAGTAAATTTGTAATTGGATTTGCAATATACTAACATAGCATATTTGTACCACATGTCCAATAATTGCGTAAATGGAACAATCATTTTAATTACACGTGTAACTAAAGCTTATGGCCAGGACACACATATTTTAAGCTCTTGAATGTTGCACACACAAAATGGGTTGGCTTGGGTTGGTAAGGTGGCCAATATCAAATTAGACTTATTTACAGGCATCCTGTTAAAGACTGGATCATACATCACTTTTGACTAGGAGTAATTTGAAATTTCAAATAAAAGAAAATTCCTAATATTATCTTAAAGAGATTGAAAAATATATCAGTAATTTATGTCTTTATTAATTAGATTAGGTTTATTATAATTAATTTTATTTGTTAGCTTTTATGTTTTAAAATTGAATTATTAAATTATTCACTATCTTATGTTCGTATCCATAGGAGGGGAATTGATTCGGTTATAAATAACCAAATCGTTCACTTGGATATTCAAATCATAATGAGGAAGTCTGTGTCAAACTCTACCTATTGATTTGTAGTTATCAATAATCAGTTTGTGGTTTCATTTTGGCTATTGGAATACTATAAAACACCTTGTTTCTATTTTGGTAAATTAAAAATAAATAATTATGAATAATTCGATTTTTTTACTAATGTTAATGAGAGTAAATATGATAAATTCATATTTAGATAGATGATAACACAATCAAATATCAATCTAAATAAAATCAAACATCAATACAAACTATTGCTACATTCACGAATTCTCAGTAGTATGAAAATGAGATTGTATAATCAAGAGGAACAATTGTCCAGAATTACTTTAGAGCGTACATTAGTAAAATAGTGAGAAGGAATTGAAAACGATCAAGTACTCAATTGTTATTAATGATTATTCGTCAAAACGACGTGTTTATTAAATAAAACAAAGGACTAACCCTTTAAATCCATAATGTGAATGGTGAAATAAGAAAAGTAACAGAAATATATTATTATTAAGGCCACAGTAGGTGGAAGTGATGAGCGATGTTTTAGGAAAACTAAGAATGAAGGTGCTTCCAAGCATATCTCAAAAGTTTAAGGGATGGTGGGTTCGTTAATTTTTTCCTTATCCTCCTCCAGGTCATCCTTTCGGAGAAAAGAGCCAAATTCATTAAATTGGTCATCCGCAAATGGCCTAGAACTCTCACCGATATTGTTTGCTGTGTTAAACAGCGATATCCCCAAGTAACTCCCTACTCATGGATTAGTTGTATCATCAAAGTCGGAATCATCAGAATCACCAAGAAGGTCAAGGGGCTCCTTAAAGAGAATTCCGGTAGGTGCTTGACGAGGTATCTTTGGAACTTTGGCTGACTGAGAATCTTCTGATTTTGCTTTTCCTTTCGATAGTTGACGTTTTTTAGTAGATACATCTTCACTTTTTGATTGAAATTTTCGTCTGGGAGGATTGGGTACTCTACTCCTGGAAACGGATTGTGTATTGGCCAGAACAGCATTTCCGGGAGGGGACCCCGCACTCATGATACTTGATGAGGGAGTCGTATACGAGTTTGCAGTGTTGTTTAAGACAGGAGCCAGTGGGGGAACCTTTGGAATCAAGAAGTCTGATTGAGGATTTGCAACGGCATCTTCAAGGACTTTAGGAACATGAAGCAAAGTTCCTGTTGTCAGCAATTGCGGGTTTCTGATCGAATGCCCCCTATCAGTAGATTGACTGTATATTGGCTCGGTAGAGCAAACCGAAATTAATAATTCAGTAGAAATTAAGGCAATAAAAGGAAGGAATAGCCCAAACTTATCTTACCGTGTCGAAGCAATTGGAGGTTGTCGATTTGTGGTTGGAGGTGGATGTGGAATAGTAAGAGCCAATGGTAACAGGAGATTGGGATGGTCATTATTCCTCTGATTATTGCCAACAAAACTGCCATAGGTCAAAATAGCTGTAATTGCTGGAGGTAATCGTCCAATACGAGTTCTGTTATTCTGCCGTTGTGGCATTAGTTTTCCGGGTTGTAATCTCCTGCCAGCACTTCGAATAGTTTTCCGGAATTAATGGAATAAATATATATATATTTAAAGGGGATGTAAATACCATTTATGAAGGATTAACAAAAGAAGTAACGGAAGACAACTCCTCATCGGAAGATCGTCGGAAGAGAAGGTGATTGGAAATTTTAACGCTTGAGTGGATTAGAATATTGGGGATGAACAAGTTATCAGAGTTTGAACAGTATATTCAGTAAAAAATTAAACATTAGATTGAAATCATTCATCGATATAAGTCTCAAGGATTGGAGGGAACCAGATGGGAAGGAGGATTACAAAACCTAAAACAAGGATTTTGAAATTTTCCAATGCTGGCCATTTGACTTATCGAGGAGAATCAAAATGTTTTTGGTACGGATGGAAGAGTAGTGTTTTGATTATTTGATGTTGAAGATGAATTGTACAAGATCCATCGATCAAGATGTTGTGAGAAAATCTTCAAAATACGAGGCACAAAGGCCAAGATAGATATAGGAGGTAAATTCCATTTGTACAAGGCACACTGGCCAGGAAGATAAGATAGTGAAGAGAGACTCTAAGAATTACCCATTCCAGGTAAACTCCATTCCAAGCTTGAACTTCATGTAAAGGCAATCTGTACCAAACTGACGACGAGATTCGTTGCAGAGAATCAATTATAAAGCTAAGGATCAGCCATGATCTTAGCAACTAACAACAGAAAGTGATCCACGACTAACTGAACACACATGACCAAATTGTAAACAAATAGAACTTGAGGACTAAACTAGCAACGACAAACAAACTTAAATGCTGGTGCAAAATGCACAGCTTTATTAATTCCAACATGTCCTCCCCTGAACTGGAACGAGCCCAGATCATTTCCAGTTCACCTTCAGCTTCATTCTTCATACTTGAGTACCATCTACAAGACCAAGCCTGTCATGCATCATCTGAAACGAATCCAACTTGAGGGGCTTGGTCATGATGTCAGCCACCTGATCATGTGTTCCACAGTGTTTGAGTTCAATCACTCCTTCTTTCACCAAATCTCTTAGAAAATGAAAACGCACATCGATATGCTTGCTCCGTCCATGAAGCACGGGATTCTTTGAAAGTTTGATTGTTGAGCTATTATCACAAAACATTGTGGTTGCTCCTTGGACACTCTCCTCCCATCCCATCTGTACCAGAATCCTTCGAAGCCAGACACACTGTGTCGCACAATAAGCTGCAGCCACAAACTCTGCTTCAGTGGTAGACAAAGTTACCACTGGCTGCTTCTTTGATGACCATGAAATGGCCCCTCCTGCAAGAAAGAATACGTATCCACTAGTACTTTTCCTGTCATCAATATCACCCGCATAGTCACTATCAGTATAGCCACACAGACTATTCTGATCTCCCTTCTTGCGGTACCAGATTCCATGACTCATACTACCCTTGAGATATCTCAAAATCCTTTTTGCTGCAAGCAAATGCTGTCTTGTAGGTGCATCCATGTATCTGCTGAGTAGACACACAAAATACATTATATCAGGTCGCGTAGCAGTCACATAGAGTAGGCTTCCAATAAACTTCTTGTATTCAGTGGGGTTTACTTGAATCCCATCTCCATCTTTTGACAATTTGACTCCAGGTACTATGGGATTCTTCACCATATTGCACTCCAATAGGCTGAATTTGCTAAGTACATCCTTAATGTATTTCTGTTGGCCAATAAAGATACCAGCAGCAGTCTGAGTTACCTCAACTCCCAGAAAATACTTCATCTTGCCAAGATCAGTCATCTCAAATTCAGCCTTCATATCTTCCTTGAACTTAGTTATCATAATTGTGTTGTTACTGGTGTACATCAGGTCGTCAACATATAGACTCACCATAAGAAATTTCTCCTCTGACCTTTTCATGAACAATGTGTGCTCATACTCACCCATTGTGAAGCCACAGTTCAGAAAATAAGCTTCAATCCTGCTGCACCAGGCTCGAGGAGCCTGTTTCAAACCATACATCGCCCTGTTGAGCTTATAGACCTTGCTTTCCTCCCCAGCAACCAAAATCATGGAGGTTGTTCAACATACACATCCTCGAGCAATTCACCATATAAGAATGCACTTTTTACATCCAGTTGATAAACTGTGAGTCCATGATGAGCAGCCAATGCCAAGAGAGTTCTAATTGTGTCCCACCTTACAACAGGTGCAAAGACCTCAGTATAATCCACTCCATGCTGCTGAGCATAACCTTTTGCAACTTAACGAGCCTTGAACTTGTCTACAGACCCATCCTCCTTGAATTTTGTTCTAAAAGCCCACTTAACCCCAATGACTGAGGCTGTTGCTGGAAGTGTAGTCAGAAACCAGGTCTGGTTTCTGGTAATTGCATCAATTTCTTGTGTCATTGCTTCCCTCCATTTTTCTTCTGTGGCAGCCTCCTCAAAGGTTTGAGGATCACCATTTATCGCCATCATGACACACATATCAGCTGAGGTGAAACTGCAATCATAGTCCTCTAGATAAGATGGTGGTCTCCTGATTCTGGTAGCAGGAGCACCTCCTATTTCCTCAGGCTGCACATTTCCTTATGCATTTCCATCTTCCTGTGGTGTTGCATTATTTTCAGTTTCATTTTGCTCTGCAGCTTCTTCCTTTTCATCTGTGTCTGTCCACACATCGTCATCTCCATCCCAAACAATTTTAGTAAGGATTGGCTGAGTAGATGACTCCCAGCTCCATCCTTCCTGCTCATTAAACACTACATCCTTGCTAACAACCACCTTTCTAGTCTGAGGGTTGTAGAGTTTGTAGGCTTTAGATTCCTGAGAAATGCCAAGGAAGTGACATTTCTCACTCTTACTGTCCAGTTTTTTTCTCTTGTGGTCATGGATGTGGACATATCCAGTGCAGCCAAACACTCTGAAATGATCCACAGAGGGTGGCTTTCCTGTCCATAACTCTTGTGGTGTTTTTCCCTCATTGGCAGATGTTGGACTCCTGTTTGAGATGTGAGAGGACCACTCCACTGCTTCTGGCCAGAAAGTTGCAGGCACTCTTGTGTCTGCTAGAGCACACCTAACCATGTTCATAATGGTTCTGTTCTTTCTCTCCGCAACTCCATTTTGTTGAGGAGTAAAAGCAGTAGTGAGCTATCTCCGTATTCCAGCTTCTTCACAAAATGCCTTCAATTCTGTGAGCAGGAACTCACCACCCCTATCTATTCTAAGACAGACCAATGCTTCCCTAGCTTCTTTTTCAACTTGTACTTTGAATTATCTGAAACAGCTTAGAGCTTCTGACTTTGCAACCAAGAAATATACCCAAAGCTTTCGTGAGAAATCATCAGTGAGGGTGAAAATATAATGCTTACCACCATTTGATGCTGGTGTGATAGGACCACACAAGTCAGCATGAATCACTTCCAGCTTGTGTGTAGCTCTCCAGTTACTTCCCATTGGAAATGTCTTTCTATGCTGCTTTCCTATCAAGCAAACATCACATACCTTCAGATTTCCACTCAGATTTGGAAGGCCTTGTACTAATCCCTTTCTCTGTAGTTCCTGCAAACTTTTGTGATTCAAATGACCAAATCGTCGATGCCATAATTCCATGCTAGTCTCTTTGACCTCAGCCTCTGCTTGCAAGCATTTTTGTTTAGGGTTTTGCTTGCCATCCTTGTACTCTGCATGAAGTACAAACATACGATTGGTCTTCATAGTTGTTTCCAGCAGCATTCCCCTTTGTTCATGGAAGATTTGACAAATATTCCTCCTAATGACAAAGGAAAAAATTTTCTCTTGCAGCTGCCCTATACTCAGTAGGTTGGTCTGCAGTTTTGGTACATAGAACACATTCTGAACAACTAATGATAGCTGGCCAACCAAAAGCCTGATGAGCCCTTTTCCTGCAACATCGAGCTTGGTTCCATTTCCCAACTTCACACTGCTTGTGACAGTTGTATCCATATCCAGAAACCAAGCCTGGTCACCACTCATATGATTGCTACAGCCTGAATCCAAAAACCACCATCCAGCCATCTTATTTGAGTGATCTTCATCCAACAAAGCCATCAAAAGAACATCATCCTTCATGTCTAGATGAAGCAGATGATTGATTGGACTGACTGGATCCAGCATTCATGCTTGAACCACCATGCTGATAATTTTGAGCAGAATTCCAATTTCCTTGATTTGTCCAGTGAGCTTGCTGATAACTTCACTCAGGACATTCGGCCATATAATGCCCCATTTTATGACACCTGAAGCATTCAACAGAGGCACGATTCCAGCCTCTACCACCTCTTCCACGATTTCTACCAAATGACCCTCCTCTATGAAAGCCTCTTCCTCCTGGATAGCCAAACTGATTATGACTCACCTTCAGTGCTTGATCTTCTTCTACTCGATTTTTTGAAAACTTCTGTTCATGAACCAGCAGAGAGCTTTGTAGTTCATCAACAGTTAGATCCTCAAGATCCTTGGACACCTCTATTGAACAGACTATGTAATTAAACCTTTTACGTCAATGTTCTCAAAATCTTCTCCACTATCTTCTCATCATTCATTTTCTCCCCACAGTTCCTCATAGCATTTGCAACCACCATGACTCTTCCAAAGTAGTCATTCACGCTCTCCCCCTCCTTCATCTCGAGAATTTCAAAGTTTCTTCTCAAGGCTTGCAGCTGTGATTTCTGCACCCTTGCATTATCCTGGCACTTCATCTTCATTGAAAGCCAAAGTTCCCTGGCTGTAGTCTTGTTAGTTATCGTCTTTAGAATGCTCTTGTCGATAGAACTGAATAGGTAGTTCTTCGCTTTGAGATCTTTAAGGAGAGTAGCCTCCACCACAGCACGTTGAGCAGTGCTTAGAACCATTCCTTCTGATGGTTCTGTAAAACCCTCCTCAGCCACAGTCCAGTATTCTTTCGACCTCAGTAGATTCTCCATCAGAAAGCTCCAATGCTCGTAATCTCCATCAAACTTGGGAATTCCTACTCCAGCGAAATTTTCACTCATGTTTCCTACACTCTTTTCACTCAACTCTTGATTCTGCAGTACACTCAATGCTTACTTCTCTCCATTAATTCGAATGGTTACAATTTGTTGTATGCTCTGATACCACATGTAAAGGCAATCTGTACCAAACTGACGACGAGATTCGTTGCAGAGAATCAATTATAAAGCTAAGGATCAGCCATGATCTTAGCAACTAACAACAGAAAGTGATCCACGACTAACTGAACACACAGGACCAAATTGTAAACAAATAGAACTTGAGGACTAAACTAGCAACGACAAACAAACTTAAATGCTGGTGCAAAACGCACAGCTTTATTAATTCCAACACTTCATTTGTCCAGAAGAAGAAATATCTCTGCTAAATTTCTGTGTACTTCGTCGGCCATTTGTTAGCTTGGGAGAGTGATGTCTTCATAATTAGCTCTGATGTTCTGCTTACCTTTACCAAATCTCAGTTCATCTTCGATTTGAGGAATACCGCATCTCCCAATACGATTACAGTTCCGGACTCGTCAAGCGTCTGGGCGACCCGGTTCCCTTCCTCCGTATCTGAACAAACTTCTTCGCAGATCCGAACGAACTCCCAGCGTGGCATCCAGTTTCTTTCCGTGTCTCCAAGCCTCGATTTCACCATTTCCAATCGCGCTACCCGGAGTAACTTCCTCGCGTCGTCGATCGTCAGCTCGTGCTTTCCCGTCGACGAATCCGATTTCTCGACTGGCGGAGGGAAGAGACCGTCCAATCAGACCCGGTCCCTGACAATGTCGAACGACCTCAGTTTCTCCATTAAGTTTCCTCCGAATTAAGCTTACTCCGATATGGTTCTTGTTTATTGACTAGCTGGATTACTCAAAAACTTACAACAACCTATTTTTCAAACCCTTGAGAGTAGTTACTCTGTAAGTTACCACTCTTCTCACGACTATTACCATCTCTCTTCTTTTTCTTCGAGACAGATGGTTTGGAGTAGTAGTAATGACCGGTTCGCTTCCTTCCAGGATGAAAGCTTGAATCTCTCTGTTTTGACTGTTAAATTTCTTGGTTTTCACAATCTGAGTAGCATGTTGCTTTTTCACCTTGTTATCTCGTTTACTCGTTTAGGTCAAGTTTCAACCTTATTGGACTTGCATTTGATTCAGCCGGTTGTGACGTTATGCAGTAGTCCTGGCATGGGTGCCCAGTTGGGAATAACACCTATTCTGTCTATGTTGCTGTTGATTTCGCTGGTCTCCAACTATGGTCTATGCGTTGGAGGTTCCCATTTGGGATGTTTGTTGTCATGTTTTTTGGATGTCTTCACCTCCTGAGCTTTCTGGATGTCTTTGTGTTATGGAATCAGGAAAATGAATGCTATAATTTAACAGATAAGTGTTGGCATCGATAGTTTGTATCCGAATTGATTTGTGTTAGGTCAATGTCTTGACTGATTTTGAAGGCTCTGATTAATAATCCTTATGGTGATCTTTCTCAGTATAAAGCTTAGTGGTTTGTTGATCAGTGGATGGCTGACCCTTATGATTTTGGGTTCTGTAGGTTTTATGTATTACTGCATTACTTGAGGAATTATGGTACTCTGCATTCAAGCAAACCCCTGTCGGACTCATGGCCAGCTTCAGTTGCCCCGATTCCACACACAATTAAAGAAACCGTGTAGTAGTCAAACTCCAAGGACGCTCCTGAGACCTGCTGCTAAATACCTACCTGTGCTGATGCTTCAACATTACAACCTCTCAGCAAAATTCCCGCGAGGTTCCCATGTTTGCTTACTTGGGAGAAATGAAAACTCTCAAGGAGAAAATGAGGTAACATCTTTCGACTTTTATGTTTCTACTTGGTAAATAAATTGAGACAACAATGTGGATTTATATAAAATTCAAGGAGACAATTTTTATTGACCTTTTTCTTTGATCTCTTATCGTGGAAATAATGATGATATTAAGGCGATAGCTCCTCTTTGGCATAAATACATTGGCTAAGAAGAGACTCCGAATTATTAAGTGGAACATAAGTTGTCATGATTGTGGTACATTATTGTTTTCTGTTATCCAAAGAACACGCAATAAGAGTTTGTGTATGTGACCATATGGGGACTACCAATTTAAGGGCCTATGCAGTCACAGTGAATGAGAATTTTGCTCTTATGAATTCCAACTTCAGAACAGAAAAATAGTGTCTCCTGAGAGTTTATGTAACTGCATGTTTCTATTTCACACATAGAACATTGGTTGGCCAAGATGTTATTCTGTATTATTGCAATTATTGCCTCTATAATGAACAATGATGTCTTAGTACTATCTAGACTGGAAGGAACGCGGGCTTTTTTCACATCAAATGACAAGAACTGAATACTAATTGGTGGCATGGCCGGACTATCTTCTAGTAGTTTTCTGTTTCTTCATCGGAATGAATAGCATATGATGGAATCTACATTACGCATAGAGTAGAGATTGTAGCCTCGCATAGCCTTATTCATTAACATCTAATACCGATCCTGATGATAAAATGCACTTTCAAATTGACATCAGGGATCTCCTCTGAAGTCTCTTGAAAATGCTTTTGGAAGTTCCAAAGGTAAATCATTAGAAGACGTGCTAAGAGAACAGATGAACCAGAATAACGAAGAATTTGATGAAGGAGACATTGGAGACTTTCCGCCAAGAGATGGAAGTGGTGGTGGTGGCGGCGGCGGAGATGGTGGTTTCCAGGGTCCCCAGGATGATGATCTGCCCGGAATGTTGGATGAAACACTTCAAATGGTTTTAGCTAGCCTGGGATTTTTCCTAGCGGTAAGAAGATATAGTCTTTCCTTGTGGGTTTACCTGGCGTGTTAGCTTCTAATTAGTTTATCCAATGTCCAATACCAAAGTAAATGAATCAGTGCATGATAATAAAAATGGTTATGGGTGCAGTACCGTTACATCCTAGATGGGGAGGGTATGATGCGGATAGTAAAGGACTACTTCAAGTTCCTGTTGACCGGAAAGAAGAGTATTCGTCTAGGGAAAGCATTCGACAGGTGGGAAGAAAGGTGGGAAGGATTGTATCTTAGACTATCCAAGCCATGGAGAAAAAAGACGATAGTGAAGAAGGACGAGTTGTGGTTGGAAAGGCAGATCATGAGGACCAGGACTCGTTTCGATAACCCAGTCAAGTACAAGCGACTGTATCAAGGGAGTGTTCAAGGATCAAATGCTGGTTATTCTGTTAAAGGTCGTCGTTATAAAAATTATGATGATGATGACGATGATGAGGATGATGATGATGATGCTGGCTACATCGACGACTACTATTGAGTGGGAAATCAAGAAGTGGGCTTCCTGTATCATCAGTACTTTTGTGATGGAGATAAAACCTGGGTTTACATTTAAATCAGGTGGGAACATTGTTTTGAACAATTTCTTTCTTTTGTTCTTTTTGGTCTTGAAAGTGGATCATATCTTTCATGTTGTGCGACATGGCTGCAAGGAGTTTGATGAAGCAAGGGACTGGCTTGCTTTGTGACTGCAAGCGGACGACAGAACTTGTTCCATTCCCATTATAACTAGGTGGTCGAGAGGGTTGAACTTTTAAAGCTTCGCTTTCGTCAAGTTCTGGCAGGAGGGGTTTTTTTACATTTTTTAAAAAATTCCTCGCCCGCCTTCTATTGCGATTGGAAAATCTTCTGACTAGTAGAGATGAGGGTTGGGTACTCGGGTCAACTGCTTAATTCACGCATACGCACCCACTATACGAATATCTCCATCCTTACTTTTTAGCAATTATAAATGAGGTGAATGAGTATGATGTGATATTTCACTTAGTCATTGTTAGGAATGTAAAAGTAATTGCTAATTAGATAAGAAATATGAAATCTAAACTCCATTCACAACTCCTCAACCAACCACGTCTAAAAAGGTGGGTAGATGTGCTCGGTGATGTCTCGTTATGTTGATGGATGAGTTGATTTGGATGAAAATCCAACACCTAACTAATACCCCCTAAGTGCTATGCCACCGATATCACAGAGCGGTCATCTCTAGCAAGGTAGGCAGCTCCGTACCAGCACCCAATACGGCAAACTCACTCCCACGACTCGTCGAGTCTAAAGGCTATCAGATCTTCTCCCTCGTCGTAGCAAACTCGGTCAACTCTCCAATCAGAGGACCAGATCGTCTCCAGATGTTTCGCCGCATCTCCGCTTCTTCTTTTGTTCCTTATCCTGCATATCAACACGGCGACGCTAAAGCAAAACAGTGGCGTAAGATGAACTCATGCGTTTAGAAGTCTGTTTATGGGGTCTCTTTATTTTTATTTAATTAAACATTGTTGAATGATCTAAGAACCAAGAGTGCTATATTCAGGATTTTGTATAAGAAAAAACTAATAATTGTTTATTATACTATATTATTAATTAGGTTATATAATTAGTTATTTGATTATATTTGAGTTTAATAACTAATTATTGATGATTATAACTTTTTTTTTGTCGAGATAAGGGAGATATCTAGAGGAGAGGTGAAGGGAAAGGAAGGAAATGAGGTAGGGGTGTTGGAGTCTAACAGAATATTGTTGTCAATACCCTAAAGAGGATAGATTGCGAAGAAGTTAAGAAGTTATGAAAAGTATTTCAAGAGGTGGGCCTAGAAAATTTAGAAGATAATGAACTTCAATGGGTTGATGTAATGCCCAAATAAATCTGTCATGACTTGAAGGGGATTATCAATGCTAAGTTTATTTATGAAAAGGACCTCATCAGGATCGTAATTAATCATAAAAATTAAGAAATAATGTCAATAATGTACATATTTTTTAGAATAGCCATTTTGGTCATAATTAAAGGAATAATGAATTCTAACATAGAAAACTAATATGAATCATCCATAAAATTGGTAAGATTATGAGGGAGTAAGGATGTTAGTACAAATCAATGGAGGAATTAACAAATAGAAAAAAGGTAGAAATGTTTTTTGGCATCATTAAATCAAAAATTATGTAGATAGTTAAGTTGAAATTTATATTATATAAATTGGTTATTACGACCTTTTACAATTGCCTATTACACAAGTTGATGATCTAACTAGTTATTAAATCGTGTAACTAATAACAAGTAAGTAGTTATAATAACAAGATACAAATGAGTACAACTAGTTATTAAGTTGGGTAATTACAGACAATTATAACTAGTTAGAGAAGGTGGATGGACCCTCGTTAGAATCTCGTCAATAATTATAGTGGTTATTAAGTTGGGTAACTAGTTATAGACACTTGTAATTAATAGTTATGAAAACATAGCTGAATGTTCGTGTTTGAGGTGGTTGCTGAAAATTTTGAAGAAATATAATTATTAAATTACTTTATAAATACACTTTACTATTCACTCGCATTATGACCACTACCATCTGCTACTACCAACCATAATTAGGACACTTCCATACTGCCATAATTACAACTAATGACATTCGATCCCTGTCATAATTACGATCACTGCTATCCAAACACTACATTCTGCCATAATTATGACCATTGCTATCTAGCCATTGCCATCCTCTCCTCTGTCTCGACCACTTCCATCTGGTCAGTCTCCATCACGCAGCAATCGCCAACGATGAAGCACAGTGAAGAGAAGAAATCAATAACTCCACAAGAGAACATCAAGATATTTGAAGACAAAATATAGTCAACACCAATAGTAATTAGCGCATGTGGTAGTTTCCTCATGTGGTAGTTTTTTCTAGTGGAAACGGGAGGTAACTCCAATAGTAATTAGCGCATGTGGTAGTTTCATCATGTGGCAGTGGCCTCTAGTGGCAATAACCACACATGGGCCATGGCTACTTATAAATCATATCAAATAGACACTTTAATCAATTTACTTTTTCGAGTAATTTTCTTTTTTTGTGATAGCAATAAAAGCGTCTTTTAGTTTGAAGTTCTCTCATAACCTCCATATGAATATCAATAAATAAGATAGATAACCATCATAAATATCATTAAACACACTCGTTTGAACTTTGTTTGATGAGGTGTGAATCTTGTATCTAATTTGTTTTTTCAAGAATTTAAAAGCACAGTTATTGCATCCAAACGCAAGAGTTTTTACCACAAGAAACAGGATGCAAGAAGCTAGTACTTCTAGATTGGCATTTGAGCTTTCTTTTGAATCTCTGCAAAAATGGCTACAAGTTCGGGAGACGACGGGTTACTCTGGCCTGCAGACGAAATCTATTGTGTGCAATTTGAGTGGAATTTGAGTATGATCCAGTTGCAGGTATGTTGAAGTGCAATAATTATATTGTTGTGTTCTCTACACCTTGGCCATGTCGTCAGCTACAAGGTCTGACATGGAACGGCTTGTGGACGCCACATGAAGGGGAGGTAGCGTACTCTTAAGTTCCTTGAGGTGGGTGGCAGATGGAGATTACACACATCTTTTTGTAGATTGATGCAGCCATAATGAATGTCGCACAGTCGCAATCATGAGTGAGGACGTTGATGTCTCCGAGTTCAGGTGTATAATCTATAATTGATTGTCTGAAACTTGAGAGAATGACTCAAATTCCAATCTCCAATTATAATATTATTATTCTAATTACTCTGCTTACTTTTTACTACGATTAAGTCTTAATGTGTGACAATTCCTTCCCCTTAGAAACATATTTGTGCTCAACTGTTAACAACATCACAACCTACTAAACAAAAATGAGCCGAAAGATTTGAAAGATAGTAGGCGAGTCATCATTTAATTAAACTCCAGTAGATCATTGATCCCTCCATTACATCCTTGCCCATACCTACCCTCTTCTCTTCTCCTGAAATTCGGTTTTCTCTTAAGCCGATAACCAAGTGAAATAAGTTGAGGGTGGGTGGGAGGGTAATAATGTACACCATAATATTCACATAAAAAAACCCTCACGCTTATAACATCTGGAATAACCACATTTAATGGATAACCATAATCCTTATTTAAAGTATCCATTCATTTCATAAGCAAGTATGGCATCAATTTCAAAATTTGTGGTATGAATGAGTGAAATTGATGCCTTGTAGAGAAATTTCATTTATAGAAAACTTATGAAAAACAATTGAATTAGAGACGAGTCCAATGAGCGGTAGCATAATAAATCCCCAAATCAACTTTATGAGGAGACATTGCTAAAAATTTCACCTTTTCAACTGCACCGACGTCAATAATCATAAAATCAAGCTCTTTTCCTTTAACCGTGAACATCCAAATAGCTATTAAATCGACATCTTCACAAGGCTCATAAATAACAGGGTAGTGTTCATTTAAATGGCATATGACCCAAATAACCAATAACTCTCATAGGGTTCCGAGAAGCAAAACCCATTATGTCCTTCGAAATATGCAAAAACAATATTTAGTTATTTGACATAAAGTTTCTCCGTCCACTTTTTAGGCGAAAAAAACCGGCCAGATATTTTAGGCAAAAATTGGAGTTGAAGCCAATCGTAAAGGACCACGTCAATTAATGAAAAATCGGAAGTTTGAAATATACATTTTTATGCTTCAGATTTTCAGGAATAGTTTGGGTATAACATGATCAACCTTTGAAATAGGTGTGTGGTGTAGTATAACATGTAGTGCCTCAATCTTTTGGCCGTCCATAATAATGCTCCGCATGTTCTTTTGAGGTCCAAGTATCAATATTTATAATCGGTGAACTTCTTACTAGTGCAGTAAATGACAGATTCCTCTTTCCCCGATGAGTCATTTCGGTCTAACATAGCTCCTACCGAGATCTGGAACACCGTCAGGTAGAACAGTAGCGGCCTCCAGGTGTGGGAGGCACTAAAACTGGTGGGCTTTGGAGCTACTCCTTAATCTTCCCGAACTCTAGCTGGCAAACATCATTCCACTCAACTGGTTGGTTCTATAAGAGGAGTTTAAATATAGGCTTGCACGTCGGGGTCAGGCGTGAAATGAAGCGACCGATGTATTCAACCAACCCAATAACCCCTACAGTTGCTTGTGCGTCCGAGGCGGTGGAATTTCGGCAATGTCTTTTACCTTATCCGGGTCCACCTCAGTTCCTCTGTTACTTACTATGAATCCAAGGAGTTTCCCTCATATGACTCTGAAGGTACATTTTTCCGGGTTCAACTAGAGCTTATATTTCCTTAACTCTTTGAGTAGTTTCAAAAGGGAACCTTTCTGATCCTCCTAGCTTTCTGACTTGGCAATCATGTCATCCACATATCTATCTGTTTATGTATTATATGATGAGAAAGGGTGACCATTAGCCTTTGGTACGTTGCCCTGGCGTTCTTTAATACGAACGACTTCACGATATAATAGAATGTCGCCCAAAGCGTGGTAAATGTTGTCTTCTCTCTATCCTCAACGCACATTTCTATCTAAATGTAAGCGGAGAAGCCATCCATGAACTAGAAAACTTGATGCACGGTCGTATTATCAACAAGCACGTCAATGTGGGGTAGAAGAAAGTTATTCATTGGGCTCACTCGATTTAATCCCCGGTAATCGACAACATTCGTAGCTTTCCATTCTTTTTGGGGACAGGTACGATGCTGACAACCCATTCCAAATATTAGGATACTTGGAGAAATCCTATCGCATACTGTTTCTGGACCTCCTCTTTGATCTTGAGAATCCATTATGTTCTCAACCTTCAAAGCTTTTATTTCACGGGTTTGCATAATTCTACGATTGACAGACAATGGGTGACGATACTTTCGTCCAGGCCCGACATATCCTGGTATGACCATGGGAAGATGTCATGGTATTCAGTTATAAGCTGAATTAGCTCCTCCCATTCCATTGGGCTCAGCTGATCCCCTATCTTGACATGTTATTTACTCTCATATGTACCCAAATTGATCGTCTCGAACGAGTCATAGAAGGGTCGTAGACTCCATTCATGTTATTCCAAAATCCAATCTATGTCTAAGTGCACTTCTTTCCCATGCTACTCTTCATTGTCGGTTTCTGTTTCACAGATTGGATTACCGAAGTTAATGTCAAGTTCAACATAACTATTATGGCTCTTACCCTTATCTGTTACCCTGTCAATGTTTGGGTGGCACTGTCCTCTTCACAAATTGAATTATAGATATTAATTTTGAGATCATGATAATTATTATTGGTCCTACCCATATCTGTTATCCAGTCAAAGTTCAGGTAGGGAAAAGAATAAGAGGAAAAATGAATGCGATTAGGGTGTTCCATGTAGAACACCTATTTTGAAATTCGGACTCTAATAAAAAAAACACGAAGGGAAATGCTTAAATCAAAACACACAGAGACTCTTATTATTTAAAAAATGCACCCACGATCTTCTCCCAGTTGCTGCAGTCGCACCAGTTTTTGTGCTTCTTCCCCACCGTGATTGATTACGTTGAGGTCAAGGTCCTGAAGAGTCATTTTCTCGTTCTTCCAGATTGGAGAGCCACACTTTTTGTGGTTGTCCTTAAAGCAAAAGCTGGCTAGCTCTGCGTCCATCAGGCTCTGAAACTTTTTGTGGAAAATTTCACAAGCTTCCAGGCTGTAACTTTTTCTATTCCCATGATAGAGGCACTTTTTCTCGGCAGGTCTCAAACTTTGCTCCTCAAGGTCCTCTTTTATATGGCCGCGGTCTAGCTGAGTCTTGACTATTTGGGTGCAAGGTATTTTGAAGATCACGCCTTTTTCAGAGGGGTCGTTAGTCAGCCCAATGGCATTCACGTTTTGGTGTCGTATGCTCTGACATCAGGTTCATGCTTATGTCTGGGTGATCCTTTTCCTCGGTGAACTTTACATGTCCTTCCCTTACTAGGTTTTCAACTTTGTACTGAAAGGTCGGAAAACTGTCAATCAAATGCCCCACAGCTCCACCATGATCTTCACGCTTTCCCTTAAGGTTGTAGCATTTAAGGTAGGGAGGCAATGGTCATCAGTACTGCACCGACACCACTTGATTTTATTCGAGCAAACGAGGGAAGAGTTCTTAATAGGTGATTGGGATAGGCTCGATTGCTTTGTAACGATGCCGATTCTGAGGGCGTTGTTCTCGCTCGTTCGTATGTGTTGGGTCCTTCTACTCTTTTCGTAGGCTCCTCGAAAAATTATTGTTTCTTTATGAGCTCTAAACTTGAATCATTGTCACATGGGTGTCGACTCGCTTTAGCATTCTTAATCTCATTATTTCTTGCTTCCATGTCATCCTCGGCATGGTCCTAGTGACTGGTTATTTGCCTTGGTCCCTCTGTTAAAGGCTTTTGTGTGAATACCTCGAGCAGTTCGCCGATTTGGACTCATAGGTCAGCATGTGTGTCCCTTAACTTGTCTAAATTTGCGCGTATCTCCTGGTTGAAGGTTCCCATTATTTGGCTTGCTTGAAATGGGCTATGATGGTGTGCTCTGATGTGAATGCCGTCAAATGAATGGTTGTGGTGGGCTTTCCCCTGTGAATCCAAATTTTGTCAAACCTTTCTTTTAAAATTATTTTTGAAAAGCTTTTGAAATGCATGGTTTTTTTCAAATGATGTCACCAATTTGCTAAGCACATTTATGAATGTATGCTTGGATTTTCTCCACACACTAGGCATATGAGTCGTGTCTCGGCTTACATTATACGATGGTTTTAAATGATGATGCTCATGACTCAAAAGGATGAACTTTTCTGTAAACCACTTTAATGCATTTGCAAATGCCATGTGTATTATGTATGCTTGAATCTTACCCTCGAATTACACGTGAGTGGGGTTTTGACGTACAATATATATGGTTTCAAAATTGGTGATATGATGTCCATGATGCATGCACGTTTTAGGGTATAGTGTTCACGTAATCCCCGGTGGGGTGTTAGTCAACCAAGAGTTAGTACACATTGGTTCAGTAGGTTCACCTATGTTTTATTTCGCTGATGTCACGGTGAAGAGGCTCTAGGACTTAAGGCTAGCTTTAGGAGGCTTTCTATCAACACTAATGCAAGGGTGGATTTTTACCTATTGAGAAGGTTGCCAAACTTTTTCGAATTACGCCATGGACTCGCGCTGGACGACATGTCAATGTTCGGTTTGAGGAATCGACTAGCAGGATGCTATTGCACCCGTAGAGCGCCTACTATCCCTGATAGTTCTAAGTTTCCTAAGCTCAGGTACAGAGCTTATCATCCCCCCCTCCAATTAAATCCTTAGCAGGGGGTAACACCCAATGAAAGAAAACACTCAAAGTTATCATGATGTTTTTTTGTAGTACGCCCCGACATAATGGTTTTGGAGTCCCCAGTGGAGTGGCCATCCGTCACGGAGGTCTCCCATCTGGGAATGCCTTTCGCTGGCACTCGGTCCTCTTCTGTCGTAGGAAAGGATGGTGATCGGCTCGTTCTGGCGGCATAAGGTTGACGATGTGGTTTGGAGTCGCCATAAATACAAAATTTAAGGGTGGATCGAACACCCTACTCGTCTGTCTAAGCCATCGTGGCTCGGGACAGACGCTTTTGACTCGGTCTATGAAATATAGAATCTACGTATGAGAGTCGGTTACTTAATGATAACAACTTAATGCTTTCGTTCTGTCCGTCACAAGGATGATACTGCTAGACGACAAATTTCTAGTTGTTTGGGTCACCGCGTGTTTGAAGGATTTAAAATGGTTTGGAATTTTGGGGAGATATTGACTTAGATGGAGGGGTGCACTCGACTCATAATGACTACCTACGTACCCGGATCTCGGGATCAAAGTCTACGTAGTTTGAAATTGATAAATACGGTTTGGTTTGCAATCCATTTATACTCTAGTGCTTGAGTTGAATTCTTTTTATAGATGGAGTGATACTGCCCATTGACTTAACGTTGAATATCGAGTTTGACTTTTGAGGGGGGATACTTCTCCGTTGACTTAACGAAAAATATCAAATTTTATTTTCGTGGTGATACTTTTCATTAGACTTAACAGAAAAATATTAGATTTAATTTAGGTGGATGGGTGGACCGGAATCACTTCGGATTCCCTATGTAACCGGATCTTAGGATAAAAGTATGCGTAGTTCGGAACAGAAAGACAAGAGTTTGCGGTGTTTATCAACGCGATATGCGAGGAATGTACATTTAATAACCTTTTGGATACTCTGATAGAGAGGGTAACTATCCTTAATAATAAACTTCAAGAATTTAATTAGTAAAGTATCTTTTTCATATGCCAATTCTATTAGTTTATATAAGCACGTAAGGATGCTCATCCAATTGTGATAGTTTTGATTAATAAATCAAATATATAAAAGGAACTCATAAGGCTGCTCATCCAATTGTGATAGTTTTGAAATGTTACCATATTTTTTGATAAGCTAACTATGTTAATGATGTCCTCGTCCACTACGGTCCTTTTCTTTTTGCTACCAAGCAATTTCGAGTATACCTGTTGGGTCGTTGATTGCATTCATGCAGGTTCATTCGGTGTTTCTTTACCTTGGGTTATTGCAGTTAATGATTGGGAATTACTGTGAAACCCCGCCCTAAAGTCTCGGTCGAACCACTAGTTCAACCAAGGAATACTATTCGGGTTTCAACCAGAACCAACCACTACTCTCAACTATAAATAAATGTGTAAAACAAGCATTAAAAGCTGAAACTGAAAGTACTTTAATAAAACTGACCAACAAGGATGTCGGCGCCCCTAGACGACCAAATCAAACAACGCGGTTTGACCCATGCATTACTCGCGGGGTCACTCATCATATAAATACACATAACCATACACATAATACAGATCGCCAAAATAACTGTTAAGTTATCTCGACAACACAAGTGTCGTTTGTGTTCAAGGGTTCCTCTCATTATGCTTCTACTCAAAGTTGTCTACACGGTTTAGACTAAAATAATTGAGATTGATTTCTGCATATGCTACTAAATTAACTATCACTAACAATTAAATCTTAATAATTAAGGTTGAACATAAGGAGAAGACGAGTTCTTGGAAGGGATTATTCATCAAGCTCAACTTCCTAATAGTAGTCGAATCGAGCAAACGTTGGACTTGAATTAAATAATAAAATTCCTCTTATCACTCGTATGAATCCGCGGCTCGATCATGCACACGAATTACCACTACTAACTTCCCAACTAGGTTAGAATAACTTCAACTAGGCTAACCAGTAATGAACACCGATAAGTTGTACAAAGTGATAAGGTGCTCTCTTTGAATTAAAGGAAATCACAAACAATTGGAATTAGTGTTAACTTGGTCCATCAACACCTAAACTACTGATAACTACACACAACTTGGTCCGTTAGGTGCAAACCAGAGCGCCTGCCAATTACTCGATGAACAACTTTTAAAACCAAAAGAAACACGAAAGGTAGAATCGAGCTATTGTCTTACTCCACCGATAAATTTCTTAAAACCAAAAGAAACACGAAAGGTATGAATTCATAAGTCCATCAAACATAGGGTTTCATAGATTTGACCTAATTCAAGAAGAAACAAGAACGAGATTGGAAACTAACAATCAAAGCAATCTGTCATTCAAATCCAAATATCCAACAATCGTTGACCCTATACTTTTAGGGAGAGTATCATAGCTCAATTCATTACATCCCAACCAAAAACTCTAAAGACTTAGCTACTCATAGTTCTAGAAGAAGACAAATAAGAACAAGACTTAACCATCATCTTGATGAAGAGAAAATTATTAGGCGTGTGGAATTGCGATTAGTCATTGATTATCAGAGACGATGGTGCCTAGTTTGTGTTAATTGTTTTAAAAATCTAGGTTTCACTAAATGGGTCAATAGCGACAACCCAAATATTTGAATTTAGCTTCTTTCTTTTCTTCTCTTTCTCCACAGGCAACGCTCGACTCCACTCCATCTCTTAACTTCATGTCCTCCTGCTTCCTCACAACTCTGACTTCATCTAGACAAATGACGCCCTCTCTTCCCACTCTATCTCCACAGATGGCGCCTCACTCTACTGCATCTCTTGACTTCCTCTCCTCTGACTTCCTCACAATTTTTACTCCACTCTATTCCATCTCCGACTTCCTCTAAGTTTTAACTCCACTTCATCGCCGACTTCCTCATAGCTCCGACTCAGATCCATCATCAACTTCCTTGCAACTTCGACAACCGAAGGCGACCCGCTGAAGTGACGAGTGCCAATTGCCGAATTAAGTCGCATCTATTCTCTCCTTTCTTCGTTTCCTATGTTTGGTTGAACCAAAATTGGTTCTCTGAATAGGGCCTTACCATGGTATTGGGCAACTTTTGGATGCAACCAACAATATCTGTGAGAAGGAACTCGTTTCCATTGTTCATCTAGACCATAATCAATTATCGATTATCTCATATTCCCATCCTCGGTTTACAGTTTTTTATGAACAAATAGAGAAGGTAATCTTTGTGTCCACTCTGTTTATTTCTTTACGACGATGATGCTAGTGTTTCAACGGTGCAGAATGCCAAGTGCATTAAGAGGAAGTTTGATGATATTGGTTGGTTATATGGCACTTAATGGATCAAATCAACAAAGATTAAGTGAAATGTAACTTTTGTGACCATATAAACTTCGGAGGAATTAACCGTTTAAAGAAACACATTGCTCATATGAGTGGTTGAATCACAAAGTGCAAGAACTATCCACAAGAAGCTAAAAAACATGTTTTGAAATCGTTCTAGGAAATGATGAAGAAAAAGAAGAAGGAGAAGACTGCTCGTGAGCTAGGTTTAGGAGATGGCATATATCTCTTTCGTTGGACAACATGAAATGGAAAAGACCATACTTGTGTAGGTAGCTCGAAACTTCACAAGTTAGGTTTTATAGACAAGTGGATATGTTTCATTGACCCTAAGTTATCTTCTGAGGCAACAAGTCATTAACAAAAGTCAATGAGGCTCTTTGGAAGGAGAGAATAGTTCAAGTGTAGAAATATGAACTTAACATGGTAAGAAAAATTCACTTTGATGTTTCCGTAGTTGCACAAATTCACTTTCCCAATTTGAACTTCACAAATTCACTTTGATTTTCCATTTAGCTATTCCATTTAATGTCATTGACAATGATGTGTTTAAGCAAATGTGTAAGGCTATTGATCAATTTGGTCATGAATCAAATCTCATACTAAGTAGAAAAAAATTGTGACAGTAAATTATTTACATCTTGTTTTACATATAAATTGACTTAATTGATTATTGTTTGTTTGTCTAGATAACCTAGGGGGATTCGAATAAACAGTTTCATCTATGAGTGCTCTCACCGTTTTCAGTGCAGTTTTGCAATCTTTTGTTTATCGTTATTTGCATTATTAAGTTCAATTATTAGTTTTAGTAATTGTGAAGCTCGCACCACAAAATGGTTATTTTCGATTAGCATTCTTCACACTTTGAGTATAGGCATCTTTGAGCCACTAGAAAATTTGACACACGTTTATAGTGAGGTTATATTTGGACACTCGCTACAAGCATCTCAGCTGTATTGAGACAGTGTGCCATTGGGCCACCCCAATTAGCTGATCACTCGAGACATGGAGGTCGTAGAGGTCGTTGGGGTTAGGGATTAGTTCGACTTGATAGTCTTCCGTTTTATTATTGTACGAGATGACACGAATATGTTTGTACGGATCGTTTGGTGTCAAATGAATTAGAAATTCATTTCATTTCAAAATGAATTACTTGTAGAATTCATTCTGCAATGAATTCCTATTTTTGGAATGCCATATTCAAATCTTAAAAATAAATTGAATTAAATTCTCAAATCATGTTTGGAATACGATTCAAAATTGAATTAAATCATAAGTTTGCACATATACCCTTTCAACTGACTAGACATTACTATTACCTTAACGGACATCATTAGTGGAAGAGCTTATTCCATTAGCACCTATATCACCTTAACCGACATATTCTAAAACACAATAACATTTAACACAAAATGAATGCATGTGATGACAGCCATAACAATTAATAATTAGAAAATGTGATGATTATTGAATGAAGAAGAAGAAATGAGTTATCTAACCTCTTTCAAAATGGTGCTTTGTTGCTGGCAACAAGAATGAAAAGGTTTGAGCAAACAGAGAGTCCGCCAACTAATTATATATATTAGGTTTGATGGTTATGGTGTTAATTTAATTATTAGTTGATGGTAGATAAGTCATTTTAATTTAATTAGTAAATATTTGTAAAATTCATTTCGAAATACCTACTCAATTCTACGGAATTGCTAACACTAACCTCAATTCCGCAAAATTCAAAATTTAGAATTAAAAATAAATTATTTTACAAACCAAACAAAAAAAATTTATTTCAAAATGAATTTCATATGTTTTGAGGAATTTATTGATATCAATTATGATGTTAGCCAATTTCAAACTAAATAATTTTTGAGAAATTCATTTTTAATTCATTTGATTCAGAAGGTGAAAATATCATATTCAAATATAGCTTGCATTTTGCACGCAGTATTGAAGTCGGCTTAAGCAGCCGAAGATACGAACATAATTAAAAGTATACGTCGAAAGAAAAAATTAGACGAAAGTATTCTTGAAAGAAAGAAGATCCGGGTACTACGCAGAGAATCGGAATAAGGCAATCGGCGGAGGGGACGCAGATCGTGCGGAGTTCAAGGCATCCCTCAGTCTTTTGCCACGACCACTGTTGCACTTCTCAGTCCGCTTCTGTGTTGTGTTGAAGAAAAGCGGGTGGTGATTCTGACGGAATAGGGCTGAAAAGAAACGTAGATCAAACCGGCGGTGGTGCTGTGGTCGTCCTTTAGCTGTGACCTCCACCGATTCAGCCAACATCGCTGGAAGCTGCTTCCGTCCGTAGCCGCAAGTAGTCGGTCGGAGGTGTCAATTCGTTCTGCTGTAGTGCTTGGTAATGTGTCCCTCTTAATTTACTATTTGTTGTTGGTGAGAAATGTAGTGTTAATGCTTAGCATCTGAATTGAAGCACGAATCGGAAGCAGTAATTGGTTATAGTTTGTTGTTTGCCTCGGCTGGTGGCTTGAAGCTGAAGAATAGAATGAAACCTTATGGAATTTGGTTATTGTGTGTGCTAGGATAGCGATTGGGAGTTGAAAACTTATCACGTTTTACAGACCCATGTCTGTAATGACACCTAAACGGTCCTAATATGGCGATAATCAATAAGAGTGAAACGTATGAAATAGCGTATGATTATTTGATTCTGTTGATTCATCCCCTTACCATCTCCCTTACCAAAGGTCAGAACGTAGATTGGATTATTCCCATGAGTGGACTGCTGATTGTAAAGGTTTAATGAAGATCCCGTTTTCTGTTTTAAAAATAGTCTTGTAGTTCTTGAAAGGGGCTTGTGACATATGCGTAGAATTTTCCATTTTCCGATTTCTCTCTTTTGTGGAATATGGACTATGTTTTCTGGTGGAGACGACTGACTGATCTTATCTTTTGCATTTTCTTTCTTCATTCTAGCTTTTGAACGGATGAGATTTCGGGAACTTGTCTGATTAGAACATGGATAACATGTTGGCTGTGGTATTGGAAATTTGGAATTCTATTTCATTATCATTGGTCACACATTTTCCATTGCGGTGAATTGTTTGGCTCGTCTTTTTGGTTGTCGAGCAAGTTCATCTTTTGATCCATGAATTAGTGGCACTTATTTTGCTGTTTTTGACTGAATTGTGAATGAACTAAATCATTTCTATTCAGTCGTACATCTATAATTGAAGCCTATCCGATTCAATGTCAATAAAGAAGTTAGTAAAAGATCCGAAGTTCCCAATGGGTTAACTATTTGATGTAGTTATCAGTTTTATACTTTGTTTCACCCTGATCGTGCTGTTGTGTTTCCCTTCTCTCGCGGGTGCTATAAATTTTATATTGCAACTTCACGATTATTGAAGTCCAAGTTAGATATACCCCGTCCTGGCTCTCTGGTTGGATTCCCACCAGCAGGGAGCAACCCTTGGATTTAAAGTTGATGTTATTTTGATAATGCTCTATTGGCTCTATTTTCTCTCGATTTTGTTTAATTTATGCTGTTTCAGTTGCTAACGTCTAAAGTTTCTTTCTCCGTTGCAGAGATGTTCAAATAATGATCTGGAGCTAAACAAGATATTGCTCAATTTCATGTTGATTTGTCAGATCTACAATGGAGTTTTTGGAAAGATACGTCATTGAGATTCTAAATGACTGAGCTTGGTGGGCCAGGCGGACTTTAAACTATTAGAAAGAGAACTCAACAGTTTAGTTATTGATGGGGAGGCCACTGTTCTATGAGATACTGGAAAAACCGGCCACGAGTTGCATTATAGCTGTATGCTCTGCAATATGGTTTTACATACATAAGAAAAACCTTGGCTATACACAGGTTGGCTCGAGTTATGAACCAGCATTAGAGGGCCACCATTGGAGGATAATTACTTCAGCATTTTCGCATATCAGTGTTATTCATCTAGCATTTAATATGAGTGCACTTTGGAGTCTTGGCGCAGTGGAACAGTTGGGTCATATCGGCCTTGGTTCTGTGTATTATCTTCAGTACACACTTGTGCTAGTAATCCTATCCGGCATATTAGTGATTTTGATGTATCACATTTTGATACAGAGGTTCAAAGTTGAGTATTTTCGAAGGGTTACTGCTGTGGGGTATTCGTGCGTTGTGTTTGGCTGGATGACTATTCTCTCCGTGAAACAGCCATCGACAAAGCTGAACCTTTTCGGTCTTCTTTCACTTCCCATCAGTTTTGCACCCTTTGAGTCGTTGATTTTCACTGCCATAATTGTTCCACAAGCAAGTTTTCTCGGCCACTTGTCAGGAATAATCATTGGATATGCTATCGCATGGGGGTTGGTTCGCGGAATGAACAACTACTGGGCAGTATCAATGCTGGGATGGATTGCAGTTGTGTTTGTGACAAGTCTGAAGAAGTCTGGAGCTTATGATTTCAATTTTCTCGAGATTGAGTCTGTGACGGATCCTTCATTGCCTTGTGTGCGGTTTCCGGGGAATGGTAGCGTATCACAGATGAGTTTGCTTCCAGTTGTGGGTACTGAGTAACTAATTGTCAAGAACTAAAGTCAGGCATGGTAGTTCTTGTTGCTTGCCGAGGGAAATGAATCATTGTTATCCGTAGGCTATCGTCTAATCTATCTATCATGTGGGGGCAGGTAACCTTGTACACTTTGAAAGATGCTGCTAGGATTGTTTCGCAGGTGACGAAAAGATGCAATTTTCCATTTTTGGGATTTTCATGTTTGGATGAATTGTCATCTTTAAGATTGTCTCTTAACTTGTAAACTAATTTGAGGATCGTGTTCCACCATGTTTATGATGATGTTTGATAAAGATCCATCTCCAAGTCCTTGGTGGTTTGTTACACACCATACAAACCCCATATTCATTACCCACTGTTCGATTAACACACCATCCATCTTCTTCTGCGCAGGGACCCGCAACTAGAGCCGTCAAACATTATGGGAGGGATTAGTTGGATTACGGCATTAGGTTATGGCATTACGGGTGTATAATAATTTTACTAAACATGATATGAAGATATGGTTATTAAGAAAAAAAATTGATGTTAGGATTTCATTGTATTTATATAGATGAAAGGATGATTACGTATACAAAATTCCAAGTGAGTAAACAAAATTCCATATTCAATCTCATCAATACATATAGATTTTTTTGAAAAGCTGTATTTGACGAAAGTTGTATGTATGGCTTGAGGGAGGTTTTTCATATCTTTCGATATCCACCCTACAATATAGGGTTAAAATACTAAAATAAACTTTTTTTAGTACAATAAAAATTCAAATTATTATGCGTCAAATAGGAATTCAATTTCCATTCATCTTTACTTTTCACCCCAATTTTCCCACTAATTTTCCCTCTTATTTTCCAACTCACTCACTTTCTTTCCCTCTAAAGCTTCAAAAGATCTCTAAAAATTAAAATTTCAAAAATTTCTATCCAAACCGAACTTTTCCTCTCCATCTTTCTTTTATGTTGTATTTTTACTATTCATAAAAAATTCAATTTAATCTTTAAAATAAATTAAGGGATAACTTAATTAATTATTTTTACAGTTATAATTTTTGAAATAAATAAGGTCCCGTTTAATATCCATTTCCATTTGATTTAAAAAAGTTATCAATTTCAAAATAGAGAAAAACCAAAACAAAATAGAAATAAAAACAAAAATATATTTAATTGACTATTCTAAATAATCTGAGAAACTAAAAACCCAAATACTCGATTTATGATCCGTATATAAAATCTTAGAGATTGTTAGGTTATAAAAAAATATACTTTTAGTATAAGTTTTAGCATGGTTAGGATTTTGCCAGCTTTACCACAAACAAACGCAATCACGATAAATCCATATGCTAACAATTCCGTCCAAACAACTCATAACACGGTAGGTAAGACAAGCAAAATTGAAAAGGCCAGATCCGTGGCTTTGTGAGCAAGAAAAAAATGGATACTTGTAATGACGCTAGCCGTAGCTACGGAGGAAGAGAAGATAAGGATTTAGAGGAGATGGGAGAATTGAGAGAAAGAGGGAGAGAGAAAAGCAGCAATTGTTTGATAATTTTCGATATGCTTTCTCATTACCAATTCAGACCTGAATCCCTAAACGACGCCTTAGTTTTCGAAATAAACGACGCCTTAAAATGATAAATTACTAAATTGACCTTCCGTAAACATTCAAAATTTATAAGAAGTTCAATCTTCGACAAACCCATTCAATCTAAAACACAAAAACTCAAAGTTTCGTCAGAAGTTGAAGATCCTAACTCGAAGATTCCGAACTTGAATATCGATGACTTTCGATCAGGTAACCCTCAATAATGCATTTGTAACCAAAAAAAAATTAGGGTTTAGATGAATTTTGAATTAGTTTAGGGTTTAGGGTTTAGATGAATTCTGTTTAGGGTTTAGGGTTTTAATGAATTTTGAATTAGTTTAGGGTTTAGGGTTTAGATGAATTTAGTTTAGGGTTTAGGGATTTAATGAATTTTGAATTAGTTTAGGGTTAGGGTTTTAATGAATTATGAATTAGTTTAGGGTTTAGGGTTTAGGGTTTAGATGAATTCTGATAATTAGTGTTAATTTAATTGATTAGATTTTTTATAAGTATGTGATTAATTAGATAATTTCGTTTATTATAGTTTCTGAATAAAAACGGCGAAGACAAAAGGCGGAGGTAAGTAGCATAGCACCGACCCTATCGAAGAAGAGACTGATGGAATTCAGAAAATGCGAGGGAAGGGCAAGTCATTGGAAACTATGAACCGACTTGCGAAGCGTGCGATTACTGCTTCTAATAGGAGCGAAGTAGATAAGAAGAAGTAAAAATAAAAGATCTACGAAACCCCTGAGCCTTTTCCCCCAATTAGAATTCCCGTATGCCAGGATAGACCTCCATCCCCCGCTAGGCCTGTTAGACTTCCCCCCTTTCCGACTTCACGACGGAGATTTATGCCAGATGACGGCAAGGAGGAGTTATTTGGTGGCTACGAGTCCGATACCTATCAGCCTCCACCATTTAGGGCTTCCACTGGTTCGTCTCATGCTTCAGCGAGCGTTGGTGTTGTAGTTGGGAGAGATGCTCGTTTTGCTCCTACGACGAGTACACATGGTGGGGAGATGGATGAGGAGGTCCAGACTACTGGGGTCGGGGGAAACCTTTCCCACACATGGCAGCTCGAGTCTGGGATAGAGGATGGAGGCCCGATTGCGACTAGTGTGATTCCTAGTTTCGGGGGTCACATTGTGCATTATCTGTGGGAGCTCGGTGCGGACTAACGTAACATCCGAGATTTCAGGTTCTATACCCGTCCGGGTCATCTCAGGCATGTGATGAGATTCCAGCCACATACACCGACTCTGGAGATGATGATGTCTACTTCGGGAATTCTCCATTTGGGTCGTTTTGGGATGACCGATCAGTTGGACGAGGCACTGATCCACGCTTTTGTAGAGAGGTGGCAGCCGGATACTAACACGGTCCACATGCCCTTTGGAGAGATGGCCATCACACTTCATGATGTGTGGCATATTCTTCATATACCAGTACATGGACGTCCACTTCACGTTCCTCGATCCAGCGTTGATCTGCAGGCCGATATAGCTCGAGCTCTCTGTATCCATCCCAAGGATTTGAAGTTGCCAATTGGAGGCGCTGCAGGTGGTGATGCACGATACCCTTGGATGAAGGGTGTTGTGATGCATGAGAAGTCGATTTTAGCCCTGTGGAGCGGTTTAGTGGATGAGGATGCATACAGGGTCTTCATGTTTTGTCTACCGGGGTCGACTTTGTTCACTGATAAGACCGCCGATCGTACTCGTCTGGTGTTGTGGGAGTATTTTATGGGGGGCGTGTCCACTGTTTCGAGATATGCTTGGGGGACTGGGGCTCTAGCATGGTTGTACCACGAGCTGGGTAAGGCGAGCAAGGCTAAGTGTAAGGGGATGGCGGGTGGCGTGTCTCTACTTTAGTCCTGGATTTACGAGTACTTCCCTAGTACTCGTGCTGCAAGACTAGTGGCTCGGGAGTGGGGTGATACCGAGGCCTTGGTTGGGCGGTGGAGAAGTATCGAGCAGCCAGATAGATTATGCGACTTCATGCACCGTCGTCTGGAGTACTACCGTCGTTTGCTAGATGATATGACCGCACGAGATGTGATCCACGCCCGAGGTGGAGGTTCTCGATTCGACGTTCCGTGGGGTCATTCGTTTCGGTCCGACAGCAGAGTATTATGATCCGACACGTGTGGTTAGACAGTTCGGCTACGCGCAGATGATTCTTGGTCTTATCCCTGTACCTACCTGGGCATCCAGGCTGATGCCATTTCAGTCTTTGTTTAGACGTGCCGATGATGTGATCGACGTCGACCCCCGATACATGTACTGGTATCGGCGCCACACCCACCCGCGCATCCTCAGGCCCCTCCCTACTGGTGTTTCGGCGCCGACATATATGGTAATTATGCCTTGGTTTGATTTTGGTTTAGGGTTTAGGTCAGAGTTTGATACCGGTAGCTAACTTGTTTCCTTTTCCGCTTTGCAGCTAGCGTACAGGGTGTTGGACTATATGCATCCATACCTCTATGGGATGATGAGACAGGAGTACGAGTCTGATGTTGAGTACCTGGAGGCGGTCGAGCATCTCAGATGCAGTGTTGCTGACATGTACGTGGACTTCCGACACCAGAGACCGTACCATTAGACTTTGTGACTGTCATATGTTATCATTTCTTTCCATGTCGTGTAATGAGATTTATGTACTTTTCTTTTGAGACTTATGTACTTTTGTAGTGAGACTTGAGACATTATGTACTTTCGATATTATGCACTTATGATATTATGCACTATTGAGCCTTCAGTAATTTTCACACTTATTCGATCATAAACGCGACCAGATTTCGAACACACTTATTTATTACACAATACCATTTCACCATAAACGCGACCGTTCATTGTTTAAGAACACTTATTTATTACACAATACCACAAAACACTTAACAACACCAAAGTAAACAATCTTATTACATTACATAGATGATAGAGCAACTGTGCAGCACTATGGTGCAGATTGTACCAACATTTGGTAGGTTAAATGCTCCCAACGGTACAGTGTGCCCAGCCAAGCTGCTTTCGCACAGTCATCTTCCCAATAACGCCACATTTGACTGACCGGCGGGATCGGAAGTACCGCGTCATGGACGTCCAAATATAAACGTACCCAGTGGTCACCAGTGCAAACTAGAAATGTGACACCACCCGGCTCCGGTGTGTCCCCGATTTTCATCGGGAGAAACGTCTCTCCGTACGGACTACCACGACCCCCAATGCCAAAAATGACGTATGTCCAATTGTGCTTAGTGGCGAATCCGAAAAGGTCCAGATTCCATAACCACCATGGTCTCTCACACGGTGTGTTCCATAGCCACCCCAGTCTGGTTAGGACAGTGTCCAGCTCGCCCTCATACACCTTGTGATACCACCGACCCCAGTACACATGGACGTGATCCATAAGCTCTTGACGTATGGCAACATATTGATGTTGGTCACCGCCGGTAAAAGAGTGGGATACGCATCTAAACCCGCAGTGGCCATCACCAATAACGTCGAATACCGAAGTTGCCAACGGCCAGAGCCCGACAGGGATATACGACATGTATGGAAGCACTGAAAGTGATGCCGAATCATGTAATTAGGACGACTACGGACGAGACTACATCACAGAAAGAAATGTTGTAAGGAAAAACTACACTCCTCTGTTAGGAATAATGGTTTTAGACTTGCTTGGGGTGGGTTTAGCCGCTTGCGCAGTTCCGCTTCCTGTTAGATGGTATACTTATGTTACAAACCTCGCATAACAACGACACTGATAACATAATGTAACAAATCACAAACCTGATTTGGTTTTGCCGTTAGATGGGGTGCAATGAGCACTCGCATGCTCATGGTACGAAGGGTGTCGCCCATCGGTCTTTCGCGCACGGGGCCTGCCTTTAGGCGCGTCCGACTTCTTCGGCTCTGTCACTCCGTCAGATTCTGGTTGATACTAGGACCGCACCAGTGAAGTCAAGGCCCGTACAGCGGGGCCACTTCTATCACAAATGGTCTGCACCATTCCGCTGAGGATGGCGCGGTCTGTCGAGTCATGGTCTTCCCACTTCTCACTGTCTACAGGAAGACGGTATTCTAAAGATCTCCAAAAGTGATGGAGGTGGTATGATTTCAGCTCGACCCCATCGTGCTCCATAGATTCGAGCCTACAAGTACAAGGCAGGCCATGCGTGCCTTCGATCACACAATCACAATCGTCCTTACTGGATAACGCCTCGTTCACCAACTCAATACCCCAGAGGCTGACTTCATTTTTTAGATATGTAAATGATCGTCTATGCGAGAAACGATGAGTCTACACGAAACCAAAAAGCTAGTTAAGTACAACATTCCCAAATAAATACTGATTCACTAAGTACTTATATAAACAGTACGATACCTTGCTTCGTGATTCATCGATAGCCCGCTGCACATCTATGACTTGACCCTCGATCGATACATGATATGTTGGCTATGAGGTTCCAAGTAGCAATCGTTCGAGTGTTGATAGAAGAAGAGATCTAGGATTAAGACGGAATCGTGGGTACCACTTTCCGAAAAGAGTATTTCCACCCTTACAAGCCTAGGGTATCAGGAAATCCCTTCCGAGGATAAGACCGTCTCACTCAAGTTCTTAGGCTTCAGATACTTGATTCACTATCATAATTCGTAGACAAGGATAGATGTTAGTTTCTGTGTCTTTTCTGCACACTCATTACCTCTTTTATATAGGCAAGGGGTTAAGGACGAATAGGTGTGAGTATCTAGCACCAAAAGGTGTCACTATCCCCAAGGATAGACTTGTAGGCAGCAGCCAATAAGTTCCCTACGGGTATTGGAGGGAAAACAATTTAGACAGAGTTTGAATCACACGAAAGGGTGTGTGCCCATTCATCCTAGGTGGGAGTGTTGCAACTCCTGCTACCTAGCTCCCCACCTTCACTCCAGCTCAGATGAGTACCTTAGCTAGTGACACTATCATCCAGCTCAAGGTTGAGCTGGACGAGCGTCAGTGTCAGTCCCTAGCTATGTCTAGCTTACCGAAGAGCTGACGCTAGCTAGTTAAGCTAGCTCCTGAGCTAAGTGAGGTTTCCCGTCAGCTCACATATTCATCCTATCTTTGGCATCACACCAAGGTCAAGTCCATGGTGTATATTTCCAACATTCCTCCCCTATTTGAGTGAAGTCTGTGATTTCGCTAAAATTACAACAAATATCCAATCCGAAAACACTTGCATCAATGAAAATGTCACGAAGATTGAATTTTCATCTAGTACATTACACATTCCAAAATACATGAATATAGGGGTGTCTCTATGGATTGAACCCGTCTACTCATTTGAGTATCTGAAGATAATATACACAAGAGTTTCTCCTATCTATTCCAAGATATCCCGACACTACTAACTGCCATGTGTCCCAATCCTCTCACGAGCGCACACGAAACCAAGTCCAAGTTCCTTGAAGCGGCTACACTTCATGCTCGCATAGGTAAACTCCTTACTCGTGTACCTGCGTATACACTTTGTCAAGGAATCAATTAAGAAGTTAAACTTCAACCTCTATCACTCGCGAGGTTCGGAGCACATACCTTCGGGATGGTGCAAACCTTGTGCTCCAGTTTCCATTCGTAGGCTTTCGGCATTGAATTCTGCCTCTAACGTTGTATTATAGGGGAATTGGGTGTCCTACGTTTGGAGAACTATACAGACTTTAGTGCCACCCCTCCTGCCGATTTGGCAACCAAATCTCTCGCTAATCCCTTTGTCAAGTGATCAGCCAGATTTTGCTCAGACCGAACATATTGCACTGTGATTGTTCCGTGAGTGATCAGTTCACGAACAACGCTATGTCTCACCCCTAAATGACGAGACTTGCCATTATAGACCTGACTATATGCCCTAGCCAAAGTAGCATTACTATCACATAAGATAGAAATCGGTGAGATAGGTTTCGGCCATAGTGGAATCTCATAGACTAGGTTCCTTAGCCATTTTGCCTCCTTGCCAGCAGCCGCTAATGCTATGAATTCAGATTCCATAGTGGATGTTGTGATGCAGGTTTGCTTCTTGGAAGCCCACGAAATTGCACCTCCTCCAAGTAGGAATACCCATCCAGTAGTGGAGGTGTGATCCTCCATATTGGATATCCAACTTGCATCCGAGTACCCTTCAATAACCGATGGGCATCCTTTATACGTTAAACCGTAATCCATGGTTCCTTTAAGGTAACCAAGTACTCGTCTGATTGCATGCCAGTGATGAGTACTAGGATTACTAGTATATCTACTCAATTTGCCAACTGCATAAGTGATATCAGGCCTTGTGCTTGTCATGGCATACATCAAGCAGCCAAGCACTTGTGAGTACTCGAGTTGAGACACTGCCATTCCTGTGTTGGGCATCAATTTCACACTAGGGTCAAATGGAGTCCTCAATTCTCGACATCCCTTACTACCAAACTTAGTAAGTACCTTCTCAATGTAATGACATTGACTCAACAAAATTTCCTTCCCATTTTGTTTGATCCTAATCTCGAGGATCACATCTGCCTCCCCCATGTCCTTCATGGAGAACTTTGATGACAAGAATTCCTTGGTACTATCAACCTGTTCTTGATCAGTTCCAAAGATGAGCATGTCATCTACATACAAACAGATGATCACTCCCTTGCCGAGTTCATCAAATTTTGTATACACACACATGTCTGCCTGGTTTAAACGAAAACCATGTGACAAGACAACATCATCAAACTTCTGATGCCACTGTTTAGGTGCTTGCTTCAGTCCGTATAAGGACTTGATTAGTTTGCACACCTTATGCTCATTTCCAGGCATAACAAAACCTTCCGGTTGTTCCATGTATACCTCCTCATCGAGATCTCCATTCAAGAACGCAGTCTTGACATCCATTTGATGGATCACTAGATCATGGATCGATGCTAGTGCTATTAGTAATCTAATAGTCGAGATCCGAGCCATAGGAGCATAGGTATCGAAGTAATCAACACCATGTCGTTGTTTAAAGCCCTGAATCACCATCGACTTTCATCTTTCTTTTGAAGATCCACTTGCTTCCCAGCGGTTTACATCCCACAGGGAGATCCGTTAACAGCCAAGTGTTATTTCCCAAGATGGAATCCTTTTCCCTATCTACTGCCTCCTTCCAAAAGGCAGCGTCTTGCGATCGCATAGCCTCTTCATATATACTAGGGTCATTGTCAACATTGTGGCAGTACAAGTGTTGCCATCCTAGTTCCATCCTGGATCCCTCGACCAGATATACGTTGAAGTTGGTATTCAATGAACTCTTCAAGGCCAGCCTTTGGCTCCTACGAGGCAAAGCCTGCTCGTCTGTAGGGACAGGCAGAATTTCATTTGATGACGACATCAAATCCTTGGGTCTTAGGATCGATGAAAAACGATTTTCATCGAAGATGGCATCCCTAGACTCAATCACAGAATGCATAGCGTGTGCATCGTTAGATTCTATAACATAGAACCTATATGCCTTTGAATTTTCAGCATACCCCACAAAGATGCAATCAATGCCTCTTTCTCCTAAAGTCTTCCGTTTAGGATCAGTGAGCTTCACTACAGCGCTATAACCCCAAACTCGAAGGTAACTCAAGTATGGTTTCCGCTTATACCATAATTCGTATGGGGTAATTCTGTTCCGTTTTTTAGGAACCCGGTTTAGTAGATAACAAGCCGTAAGCATGGCTTCACCCCAAAACCCATTACTCAAACCTGAGTATGACAACATCGAATTTACCATCTCTTTCAATGTTCAATTCTTCCTCTCAGCCACACCATTCTGCTGAGGTGTGTATGGAGCAGTGGTTTCATGAATGATCCCAACACTTTGAAAGTATGATGGATCATAGAACTCCCCTCCTCGATCAGTACGAAAGACTTTGATCAAGATACCTTGTTGCAATTCAACTTCGGTTTTGAATACACGAAATTTCTCAAGGGCTTCATCCTTTGAGTTCAACAAGTAAGTATAGCAATACCGATAGTAGTCATCAATGAAGTTGATGACATACTTCTTTCCTCCGATAGTTGGAGTGCTATGCAAGTCACACAAATTGATGTGTATCAACTCAAGCATCACTGATTTCCGTTGGATACTAGTGAAAGGCTGACGAGTAATCTTAGTGAGCATACACATTTTACATCGTTCAGCATAGACATCAAAAGAGGGCATAATCCCTTCTTTCGACATTTCAGTTAGACGTTTATAGTTAACGTGTCCTAACCGCGCATGCCATAAGGAAAAGTCAGAGTTACCAACTAAGAAAGCATGATCATTAATAATAGTATTATGAACATTCAACATAAACATGCCATTGTTATAGTGACCGAAGCCTACAAACACATCACCTTTAGATAATACATATCTATCAGATTCATACACTTGTTTGTAGCCATATCTATTAAGCATACTGCCCGACACTAAGTTCTTCCTAATCCTAGGGACATGAAGTACATCTCTAAGCTCTAGGCTTTTTCCATAACTAAGTTCCAACACCACCAATCCACGTCCAACAATAGGCGCCGTTGACTCATTGCCCATGTGAAGTACAACATCATCACCCGATGCCTTGTATGATTTGAACCAGTGACGATCCTTGCATACATGTCTGTTGGCACCCGAGTCAATCCACCATGCCACTTCATCATCCTGCACATAGAATGCTTCCGATATTAGTGAAACAGAATTCACAACAATATCTAAATTAAGGTCTAAGAACCGACCTTTCGAAGTGGAAGTCCCTTGATCTTTCGATCCAGACTTGTGACGCTGTTTGTCGTGATTCAGACTCTTATTCGTGGGACAGTCACGTTTGAAGTGCCCCGCTTTCCCACATATCCAACAAGAAACTTTTGTTTTCTTGTTCGAGTCTCCTTTGGTGTTTCTCCAAGGGCGTTTCCTGCCCTTCCGTCGAGCAGACGACTCCTCTTCTTCTGCCATATGAATAGACGAAGAATCCTTCAGTTTCCCACTCTCTTGCATCCGTAGAGCTTCCTCTATCCGCAAGTGGCTTCCAAGTTGGATCAGGGACAGTTCCTCCTTCCCATGATTAAGCGTGTGCTTAAAGTCCTTCCATGAATAAGGAAGCTTGTCGATGATGCACGACACCGAATATGGCCTCATCCATCTTCATATCATGTTGGGCAAACTGTCCCAAAATCCGGAGCATCTCATTGTATTGCTCCATAACCGGTCTGGTCTCGACCATCTTGTAATCCAGAAAATTACTAACCAGGAACTTCGTACTCGAAGCATCCTCGGCCAAATATTTGGGCTCCAACGCATCCCACAACTCGTGGGCTGATTCATAGTTTTGATAGATATCAAACAATGAATCCGCCATGCCATTCAGTATATGGCCATGACATATGTAGTCGTCGTTGTCCCACTTTTGCTGCTTTCATACTCGTTCCTCCTTCTTCTTGTCGTCTGTCTCCGTCTCCTCCTCAAGGTCTAGAGGATAAGGTGTGGAGAGAACGTACACAACCTTCAACGTAGTCAGAAGGAAGTGCATCTTCTTCTGCCACCGACGAAAATCTACTCCCTCAAATATCTCGAGCTTGCCGAATGACGATGTCATTTCCTTAATTGCAGCGACCTTGGACATGGCTAAATACTCTTTTCGATTGTTGGCTATGAGGTTCCAAGTAGCAATCGTTCAAGTGTTGATAGAAGAAGAGATCTAGGATTAAGACGGAATCGTGGGCACCACTTTCCGAAATGAGTATTTCCACCCTTACAAGCCTAGGGTATCAGGAAATCCCTTCCGAGGATAAGACCATCTCACTCAAGTTCTTAGGCTTCAGATACTTGATTCACTCTCAGAATTCGTAGGCAAGGATAGATGTTAGTTTCTGTGTCTTTTCTGCACACTCATTGCCTCCTTTATATAGGCAAGGGGTCAAGGACGAATAGGTGTGAGTATCTAGCACCAAAAGGTGTCACTATCCCCAAGGATAGACTTGTAGGCAGCAGCCAATAAGTTCCCTACGGGTATTGGAGGGAAAACAATTCAGACAGAGTTTGAATCACACGAAAGGGTGTGTGCCCATTCGTCCTAGGTGGGAGTGTTGCAACTCCTACTACCTAGCTCCCCACCTTCACTCCAGCTCAGCTCAGTACCTTAACTAGTGACACTATCATCCAGCTCAAGGTTGAGCTGGACGAGCTTCAGTGTTAGTCCCTAGCTATGTCTAGCTTACCGAAGAGCTGACGCTAGCTAGTTAAGCTAGTTCCTGAGCTAAGTGAGGTTTCCCGTCAGCTCACATATTCATCCTATCTTTGGCATCACACCAAGGTCAAGTCCATGGTGTATATTTCCAACATGATATCCCTCAAATAGTGTATCAAGTCCCTGATTGGAAGAGTTGTACCATGTTTTGAGAGACGAGTGCTGCGACTCCACCTTGTTCGTACTCATACACCCAATATGGAAAACCTCGTTAGTGTTGCAATGGGCCCACTGAGTCTTATACGGTAACCACTCGCTTCCTAAGTACTCCATCAATCCGCCGACATTAGCCCAATCACTCATTACCATATCCTCCCATTCCGTGAAGAACTCTGCATCTGTTAGTGCATACAACACTTTGTTTCACCTATCATGCACGAAAGCCTCAGCCATTTCTGCATTACTCGTAATGTACTTAATTTTTCCCTCGATATTCCTCTTCATGTGCCAAATGCATAGTAAATGGGGAGTCTTTGGGAATACAGTGCGGAGAGCCGCTGCCAGACCTCGCTCTTTATCAGTAACAAATGCAGTGGGTTGCCGCCTACCCAACATCAACTCCAGACATGTCCACACCCAAACATAAGACTCTGTTTTTTCGTTATCAACGAATGCAAACCCGATGCTAAAGTTCTTCCGCACCGGAGTCACACCAACCAACTGGATCACTGGCTTCCTATAGGCGTTGGTGTTGAAAGTCGAGTCAATCATAATCAGGAAATACCATGAGCTAACCATCTGGACACATACGGGGTGGCTAAGAAACAGATGAACAAGATTGTCATCATCATCCTTTAAGTACTGAACGAAATAACCTAGTTCTGTAGCCTCACGCAAAGTCCACTCCATCGGGTCCAAACCATCTAATTTCTCCTTCCTAATTTTGTACGACTCGTTATAAATCTGATTCATATTGTGACGAGTGTTGAACTTCTTATTCAAAGAATACTTGATCTTATTCGGTTGTGTGTGAACAGCCACCATATCCCGAATATCTTTTTTCGCCTCATCTGATAACGGATTGCTTTCCGTGCTTACTTCAGTGAAATGAATCAGAGGATGATTGTGGTACCCCTTCGTCCGATCAGGGTTCTTTATGTCTCCGACTCCCTCAATAAAATACTTCCACTCGCAATCTACCACCTTTGATCGGACGGCAAGTCTGAATGGGCAATTACACTTCTTTGACTTCGTAGTACGTTTCGGCGGATCGGAACCCTCAGACTTGCGAACTGGTCCACGTGAGCGAGAAAGATACACCCGACACTCCTTTTCCGAGTCGTTGCTTTTATTTGACCCTTTGATCAGATGGAAATTAAGCGTCAAAGCAATCTGTTTTGCTGCTTGCGCCGCTTCACCGATAGTGTCGTACACATTATCGGATAAGAACCAGTCGGAATAATCAATTCCGTCACCGGCATCCACTTCCTGCGGAATATCGACACCGAAATGAATCAAAAGACTGAAATTAACATACCCTATTAATTGATAATGATACAAAAACTGGACAAAAAATTACCATGGTACTCGTTGACATGTCGCGTGCATAAACCCTATATTTACGTATCCAAATTAGTTAATCAATCAACATACAATTAACAACAAAACTAAAAAAATTATAAAATTTAATTAAAAAAAACCGGACGGAATGCCGGTCCGTCCGGTTTTATTTTTTTCAGATTGAAAATTGAATTTCGTACCTTTCGAATTTTGATTCGTGGTTCGTCGAGAGTGTTTTCGACAAACTAAAACATACTAAAACATAATAAATAAGAATTTTTTGGTTTGAAATAGTAAATTTTTCATTATTACGAAATGAACATTTAAATTATAATGAATGTAGGGCGTCGTTTAATTCGAATTCCAGGGCGTCGTTTAGTAACCCAAAGGCTGCAGTTTTAGAGTGTCGTTTGCGAGCCGTTGCTATAGGATAACGACAAACCGTTGCCCAATTACAAAACACTACTTTAGATAGAAATAGCACTTTATTCACTAAACTATTTAAAAATGATATATAAGTTCAAATCATTACAATCCCTTCCTCTGAAATTCGTCTTGCCTCAAGACGATTCAGGCATCCTTGAATTCTGAAAATTGGTCTTTCAAAGGATGCCAATCTTCCCAGCGGCCGTCTGCTTCACTCTGATGAGCCCATTGAACTAAGACTTGAGTCACCGCCTGATTTCCTTTGTTGATGAATCTTCTAGCTAGTATAGGCACATGCAACTGCTTCATCATTCCACTACCATCCAGATTAGGCAAGTTATGATTGAGGATACCTGCATTTCCAACCGCTTTCTTCAACAAGGAGACATGAAAAACTGGATGTGTAGCTGTAGCTGCAGTTGTAGGCAGTTGCAGCTCGTAAGTTGTCTCTCCAATCTTCTTCAATATCGTGAAAGGGCCATAAAACCTTGGTGCCATCTTTGGATTTTTGCGTTGAGCTACTAATTTATGCCTGTAAGGGTGCAACTTTAAGTAAACCTGTTCCCCAACCTGAAATTTCCTCTTAGAACAGTGTTTATCTGCTTGCTGTTTCTGCCTGTTCTAAGCTCTAGCCAAACTGTCCCTAAGTTGGTCTAGTGTCTGATGCTGGTGTTGAAGCCTTGTCTTCCACCGCTGCTAGCGTAGTAGACAGAGGATCCTGCAAATCAAACACTGACGGAGGGTAACCATACAATGGCTCAAATGGTGTGAGCTTCAAACTATTCAATCTCTCAGTTTGTCCATCAATTTGGGGGTGGTAAGCTGTTGAGTAGTGAAGCTTGGCCCCTTGTAGCTTGAACAATTCCTTCCATAAGGCACTTGTGAAGATGGTGTCTCTATGTGATATGATTTTGGAAGGAATTTTGTGTAGTTTGAAGATCTGATCCACAAATAGTTGAGCTACTGTCACTGCTGTGTAAGGGCGACTCAATGCAATGAAGTGACCATACTTGGTTAATCGATCTATGACTACCAATATGGTCTCATTGTTCTCTGATTTTGGAAGCCCTTCTTTGAAGTCCATGGATATATGTTTCCATGCTTATTTTGAAACTGGAAGTGCCTGGAGTAAGCCTGGGTAGGGTACATTTTCAGCCTTACACTACTGACATACCTGGCATTTAGCCAACCACTCCAATATCATTTTCTTCATTGCTAGCCAGTAGAAATTCCTCCTCATGCATTTGTAGGTGGCTACTCCTCGTGAGTGATCCCCTACTAGTGAGGCATGGAATAACTTCATCAGCTGGTCTCTGAGGCCCCCTTTTCTCCCAACTACAATTCTTCCTTTGTACTTCAGCAAGCTATCCGAGTAGGAGTAGAGTGATGGTCCTCCTTGGTCTCCTTCATAGCTACTCTCAACGTTCAACATCCATTATGGTAAAGTTGCTAGAACACTCAGCTTCTTCATATCTTTTTGACAGAGTATCTGCCACCCTGTTAAGCCTCCCCTGTCTGAACTTGGTTTGGAAATCTAGTCCAAGCAGCTTCACAAATCCCTTCTTCTGTATGTTGGTATGAATCTTTTGCTCCAATAGGTGCTTAAGACTCTCATGGTTAGTGACTATTGGGAATGGTCTTCCTTCTAGATAGTGTCTCCACCGGCTAAGAGCAAAAAACACTGCCATGTACTCCTTTTCGTATGTAGATAAGCCTTGGTTCCTAGGGCTCAATGCCTAGCTCAAGTAGGCAATAGGTCTCCCTTGCTGCTGTAGCACTGCCCCTATTCTAGTTCCGGACACATCCGTTTTTAGGATAAATGGTAGCTAGAAGTTTGGAATGCTAGAACCGGTGCCTCAGTCATGGCTAACTTAAGCTTTTCAAATGCTTGGGTGGCAGCCTCACTCCACTAAAATCCATCCTTCTTGAGAAACTCTATGAGAGACTTGCTGATTATTTCATAGTTCCTTATGAGCTTTCTGTAATACCCTGTAAGACCCAAGAACCCTATGAGACCCCTATTGTTCTTTGGTATTTTCCAATCCTTAATGGCTCAGATCTTGCTTTGATCCGTAGCTACCCATGCACCTTATATGACATGCCCAGGTACGTAATTTGTTGCTGACCAAAGGAGCACTTGGATTGTTTTGCATATAGCTGACGCCTTCTCAGGATATGTAGGGTCTTGGCTACATGCTTCTGGTGTGCTTCCAGGGTTGGGCTGTAAACCAGTATGTCATCAAAGAATACCAGCAAAAACCTCATGAGATAGGGTGCCAGCACTTGGTTCATCAGTGACTGGAATGTAGCTGGAGCATTTGTGAGTCGAAAGGGCATCACCCTAAATTTATAATGGCCATGATGGGTTCTAAAAGTTGTTTTGTGTTGATCTTCAGACTACATCTGTATCTGGTGATATCCAGCCCTAAGATCCAGCTTAGTGAACGCATAAGCATTTAACTCATCCAACAAGTCAATAAAAGGTATAGGAAACTTATCCTTAGTGGTTAGGCTGTTGAGTTGTCTGTAATTAATACAGAACCTCCAAGTATTGTCCTTCTTCCAGACCAGCAATACCGGAGATGCAAATGGGCTCTGACTTTCCTTTATGATTTTATTCTTCATCATTTCCTTCACCATCCTTTCTATTTCATCCTTCTGAGATGGAGTGTACCTGTATGGCGTCAAATTCACTGGTTTGGCATTTGGCTACAAGGGGATGTGGTGATCACGTGATCTCTCTGGTGGCATTATTGTTGATTCTGCAAACACATCCTGAACTGAGCTATGATGGCCTGTACAGGTTCAGATACTTCTTTTGTTTTGGTTTCATTTGGCACTTCACTCATTTGCAGCAAAAACCCTTTCATACTGGACAAGTCTCCCTTCCTAAAGCATATGTATATGGCCTTACTGGTCATAGATTTACACTGGCCTGTTTCCTCGATGGCTGGTAAAATCATAGGCTTTCCTCCCATTCAAATGACAAGTTCAACATTTTAAAATCCATCAACACAGGGCTGCCCTTTTTAAGCCAATTAAAGTTTAGGATCAAATCATTCTCCTTGAGAGCTAGTATTCTGGTGTTAAATCTGAATATTTGCCCTTGCATTGACCACGTAAATCCTTTACACTCTTTCGTGTTTATCAAGGCATCCCCATTCGCCATTTTAACTCTCATTGGTACTGCTGGATTCATCTTAAGGTGTAGCTCCTTAGCATACCTCTAACTAAAAAATGTATGGCTCGCTCCAGTATCCAGCAAGATGAATAGGGGATGTTTTCCGTTTTCCCCTCACCATAATGGTTGAGTTCAGGTTGGCTCCTCCTTTTGCCTGCATAAGAGCGTCTTGTTTGTTCTAGGTCTTTCTCCTCTACTTCTTCCTCCTCCTCCTCCTCCATTTCGATTTCACTATCTAACGTGTTGATTCTGCTCTTGGAGCACACGTGACCATAGAAATATCGATCACCACACTTATAACACAATCTCTTGTTTTCTCAGTTGTTTGATGGTGCTGATCTGTGCACTGGGGATTACCTGCAGGTTTTTCCTACAAGCCATTAAGATATTTTTTTTGTCCTTATTTTCATGAAAACTTCTTCCATTCCTACTGGCAAGAATGATTTTGTAAGGTCTGCAGGTTTAAGCATTAACAACACTAGTTGGAGTTTTTCATCTAGCCCACTTATAAAGCTATTAACAAAATAGGCTTCATTCAAGGTGGGGTTTAGCTTCAGCACTGAACATGTTTATTTCAATTTGTTGAAACTGCCTACTACATTCACACAGGTCGAATCTCCAAACCTTTTGCAAAGATCTTCTGCTAGGGTATTCCATTGCAGGTCATTCCTGTCTGCAGACCATCCCTGGTACCATATATCCGCTCTTCCTTCCAGGAATAAGGAAGCCACCTCAATCTGTTGGTTGAGAGGAATCTGATGTATGGTAAATATTTAGAGATTTTCTTATCCATGAAACCGGGCCCGTTTCTGAGAAGTAGGGGAAGTTCAGTTTGGGGAGGTGTGCAGCTAGCTGGTCTGGCCTTAGAAGTAACCCAAGGCCTCTTCCGCCTCCCGATGGCTCTTCCTGCTGACGCTCCATAAAGCGCTGGAACATTTGTTCCAGACATTGTGCAGAGGCTATTAGTTTGGTGTTATTGGTCTGTAAGGCTTCCAAGACTGTGTTATGACAATCTGCAATGGCTTTGAGGTTTGCATAGTTGGTCTGCTGAGGTGCTCGTAGGACAGTCAATTGTTCCACCAAGACGATGATTCGATTACCATGGTTGCGTGCCATGTTGGTTGCCGGAACGTGGCTCTGAATACCCGTTGTACTGACCCTAGCCGGAGCTACGGTGAAATAGAAGAAGAGATGATTAAGATTTAGAGAAGAGGAGAGAATTTAGAGAAAGAGAAAGAGAGAAAAGCAGCAATTACTTGGTAATTTTCGATGTACTTCTTCATTATCAATTCAGACAGTTAAAAGACTGTAGTTTCAGAGTGTCCTTTGCTAGACGTTGCTACAGGGATAACGAAAAACCGTTGTCCAATTACAAAACATGGTTTTAGGTAGAAATAGCAGTTTAGTCACTAAACTATTTAAAAACGATAAATAAGTTCAAATCATTACAATACTACAATGTTTGGCTTAATTTGTTATAAGTTTAGACAATACGTGCACCAAATTGATAGACGACATTTGACTCTAAATCTAAATAAAAACTCATTGGTTTTTGGTTCGTGAAGCAACCCCAAATCTTACTTCAACTAACCAAGTTTTCATTAATCAGCCTAAGGATGATGAAGTTGAGAGAAACCCCTGCCCAATCGACTTCCGCAATCGGGTTGGCAGTGAAGACTGTGCTGTCCGTTCAAATCGCTGATGCGGGGTGGTGATGGTGTAAGTGTAGAAGCAGAACCTGGGTCCAATTCCGAGAATCTAAAAGCACCTAGGAGCTTCTCTAGAAGCTCAGACTCAGTTAAGTCCTCGATAACAAAAGCCAGATCAACAGTGAGCGAAGTGATGTAACCAAATACAAGATGCACAATTGCATTAGCCACAACTGAAGAACCAATATCCAGATCCACCTCCATAAACCTCTCTCCAACACAGTACTTGCAAGACAGTGCTCTCCCTATCAAGCAAATAGCCTGCTCCCCTACCGCCTTTCGCACTATCCATGGACCTTTCACAATGTTTGGAATCAGTTTCAGACACGAATTCCTGAACCCATCATCCCCTTTCAAGAACCTATCCATTAAGAAACTTTCCAGGATTGGATCAATTGTTGCAAAATAAGCCACAACACTATAATCGTCCTTGCTAGGAACCTGCAGATAAAAGGTGAAGGTTTATCATTATCATCTTGGTGTGCCTCCATAATAGCCCTCCTAACCCTACTATTTGGATCCTTGAGAACTTCCAACACCTTGGTCGAACCCTTGATCCAATCAGACCCAATTGGCTTCAACAGGAATTTTAACATTAGTCGCCAAGTAATCGGAGCTCCTCACCATGAACTTATTTCCAGGTGGAGATGCCCAACCATAGGAGCAATTCTCTGGATCCAGCAGTGGAACAGATCCTCCTGACTTTACTCTCTCCATCCATCATAACTCCTGCTCTTTCTTCTCCTCCTCCTCCATTCAAACCCTAACACTTTTGAGATCATCTTTCATCCTTAGCAGCTGAATATATTGTTGGGGTGCTAGCGGAAATGTAGCGGAATTTAGGATCGAAAAGATAATATTTTAATAACTCACCCAATTGATCACTCAATTTTGTAAATATTACAATTTGGTCACTTGACCAATTCCCCATCCTCACAATTTGCTCCCTACTTCTTCTTGCTCACTTTTGCTTTGCTTACAATTTGTTTTCTCAACACTTCAAACTTGTCTAAAATAAGGCTTCATATTTATAGGACAATACAACCTTTTTAGGAAGATACTAGCACACTTGGTAGGTTTAGTATGTGACTAGAATTAGTTTAGTTATTAAAACATATTAATTAATTTAATTGAGTAGTTAAAAATATTTTTGTGGAGTGATATAGAAAAAAATACTTTAAATTGTTGATTACTTACTTTCAATATATATTAATTTATATTTTGATTACTTACTTTCAACATATATTTTTGTGGAGTGATCTAGAAAAAGAATACTCTAAATTTAGGAAAACGTAGAAAGACTTGTCAACGAACAATCAAAGACTAAATATGCCAAGTTCTCTAGTTTTAATCCCTTTTCAATCTGAAGGCCCCTATTTTTCAGGGGTGACTTTGATATTTAATTTATTTTTATTTTACTTAAAAAAAAATTAACATGGTTCTTTTAATTTAAGTCCAATTTTTATATTATTTAAATAGAAATAATCATTTTTTCAAAGACCAATCTTAAGAGACAGATATTGATTTTATTTTCATAACTTTAAAAATTATACTTATAACCTTATTTCGAGCATAACTTCATTATTCCAAGTCCGATTTTCATACTCTTGATATGGCTAATAACTACGTTTAAGTTGTTAATAACCATCTATAAGTTGATGATAACTACACCTTACTCTAGTTATTAATAACGAGCTTAAAGTTACTAATAACTACATCAAAGTTGTTAAATAACTACCACTAAGTTGCTAATAACTAAGTCTGAATTCTCTCAATAACTATGTCTAACTATGTTTCCTCCCTTATATATATCTACCTTACGTTTTCATCGACCATACATACATCTAATCTGCTAATACTTACGTCAAAGTTGTAACGTCTAGGTTTATGTTGCTAATAACTATGTTTTCTCTCAGATATCTACATTACGTTTAATTTGCTAATGACAACATCTAATTATATAATAACTATATTTAAGTTGATAATAACTATATCTACCTAAAAGGTGCTAAAACCTACCTTTGAGATGGTGATAATTACGTTTGAATTCCCTCCATAACCATGTTGTATTGGCTAATAACTGTGTTTCTTCTCTTATTTCTACCTTACCTTTTTATCGACCATACATACATCTAAGGTGCTAAATACCTACCTCAAGGTTGTTAACGCCTATGTCTATTAGTTTCTAATAACTACGTTTTGCCTTTGTATATGTACCTTACATTTAAGTTTCTCATACCTAATCTAAATTGTTGATACCAGCGTCTAACTCTAAGTTAGTAATAGGAACGTCTAGTTTGTTAATAGTTATGTTTAAGTTGTTAATGGTTACGTCTAAGTTGTTAACAACTACCTGTAAGTGGTGATAGCTATCAAGTATAGTTTTGAGTCAGTCAATTCACGTGTTTGAACTAAAAAAAAAGTTTTGTCGAAACTATATCATGACCATGCTTGATTTAATTGTCTTTAAAAACTAAGATTTTGGTGCAAAAATTATTCAAATCTGAGTTCATATGCTAAATATATTAATTAAATAAAAAAGTATAAAAAATAATATTAATTAAAATGTAAAATAAATAAATAAATTAAAATAATGATGTGAAAGTTAGAAATTGTCCTTCAATTGTAAAATTCAATAGAATTCAACAGCTAAATAATTCAGCACCACACGCCAACACGAGCCTTTAAAATTTGCCAATAATCTTGTCACTATGACAACACTAATAAAATCATTCAGTAATCTAACTAATTACATTTTATATTTAACAATATAAATTAGTGTTATGAATATAATTACTATAGTGAATGCACCATTGTGTAACTCCTTATTCCATTCTTCAATGTATTTCATTGTATTTATTTTCTCACCTTTATGTGTAATAATATTAGAGAGTATAGGTTATGATCTATGAGCCTATAAATAGAGCTCTCATTTGTAGCATTCCATACACCTCAATTAGAAACTCTCTCCCTCTCCATATTTCTCTTGTTCTTGTCTTTCTTTGAGTTTAGTTTTATAACACGTTATCAGCACGAAGTTTTGCCGTCGAGCAACTTCTTGTAATCATGAGCGAAGTGCATACAAACAATACATATGGCCAGTGAGTTCATGCTTATGCTCCTGATGCCCGTTTTTGCAATTTTATTATTGCGCACGAGTGCTCGATTCTCAAAAGTTTACAAAGATTGATATTTAATTGCTATTTACTCGATTCTCTTATTCTTCTACCTACATTCTTTTTGTTTCAAAACTAGATTTAGTTTGCGATTTCAAATGTTATTACATTGATTTACTTGATTCCTTACATTTTAGCTTATTATATCATCACATCAATTTTTTTTTTCTCCTATAATATAATTGGTTCTGCAAGTTGTTCTTGCTATTGACAATTCTCAGATTTATTATATCTGCTACGTGTTTTTTTTCTTTAATTATATGTCTATGACTCAATTCTAATATTTGATAGCTTATATTTACTGCTCAATTATTATTGATCACGCAAACAGTAATAGACATCTTATGCATATACATATGTATTTTTTTCCTTTGTTTTTATCGATTTTACTTAATATTAAAACATATTTGTCAAAAGGAAACGTATCGGTGGTTATCCGATTATTATCATAACCATTATTTTTGTAACGTTGGTCATCACATTATTACATTACGTTTACATTAATATTTTTCAATCATCATCAACGATTGTCATTAAATATTTAAATGGCTAATGATCATGTCATTATTAATGGAATCGTAAGTTACGTTTACGGATTAAATAAATGTATTATATATGTTGCTAATTACAGTTTTAATAGTATATTCATGTCATTATTAATTCATTCATAATGTGATCTAATTTATTTATTTTGATAATTACGTCAAACTTTTTTTAAATTTGAGTATGTGGTTTTTGATGTTTCGGGCAAGAATTACTCTTCATGGGCATTCGAGGCTAAAATCCATATATAATAGTATTGGTGAAACTAGACGATAATGCACGTCTTATCATGACAAAGCTAAAGCTTTGTTATTTACTCGCCATCATCTGAATGATAGGCCGAAAGATGAGTACCAAGAGACACAACATATCGAAAGAACAAAGCTATACATATATTTTATATGTCTCGAATATTGAAGGTCGAAGTGACAAAATATCAATCTTTGTAGTGATTGATTATACTCATAAAAGCTCGATATGATTGAATGTCCCACGAGACACATATCTTGAGAAACAGGTTATCTTATATTTCCAATGTTGATGGTCGAATGAGACAAAATATCAGTCCATGAAGTGAGTGGATATAATCATATGTCCACAAAGTGATTAGACAATATATATTCCCACAAAGTCAATACACTATCGTGGAAGAGAAAGACCTAATCTTTCAAAGGTCATAGTCCATCCAAATTTATTGTGATGAGAAAATCCCATATGACACTATCATATTTCTCGAAGTGCATACACTTATATCATATTATTTTCCGATGAAAATGTCACAATACATGATTACTATTTCATATACGGAATTCAATGTGGATTTGATGGGCATATAGTACCAAGGAAAGTATTTTTCAACCAATAGTTGAACAAAATCTCGAATAATTATATGATGAAATTCACACAACTTCTCGAGTTTGACGGGAAATTGGTCATCTCGTTGGTGATAGAGATGTGGAAAGATTAAGTTGATAATCATGTTGAAAAATTCTAGTGACATGAAAGGTGATACAACCATCAATTTTATTTTGATGATCATATCAAAATGATGTTAATTTAGCACTCAAAGTGATTGTGCAAAGACACATATAATTTGTTACATTGTTCCTGAAAGCATAAGTGACAACATATTATCATTGTTCACATAAGGAACCGTTTTATTCGGATGGACATAACAATTGTGGTTATACGAGAATTATTGATCTATTAATTGGTGACATAGATGATTGAGAAATATATCTATTTATCATTTAAACTATGTACCAATTCTCATGACAAAAATGAGTATTTTATTATGAGAATCACCATAATTAATTGTGATATATATCACATCGATAGTGCACCAAGATATGTGGTGTAGTACAACATTTCTCTCAAGCTCTAGATCGAGCTATTATATTGTTCACGAAGGAACAAAATCCTTATTCCAATTTGTTTAGGATCAAGAGAGGAACAATAATATGGTCTATGGCTATATAATTATTGAATCAATAATATTATCCTCCAATTTGTACTACACATATGTTATTGTGATTGAGATACATATAAATGTAAACTATACGTTTACTCGTCCTGACAACTATTATTTGGCATAACAGTGAGACCATCCCGGCTCAATCATGATGCGAATCGATAAGTACCTCTATGGTCAATTTCGATGATTCCATAATCTAAAGTGTATGTTCTATTGAAGATTGTTGTGCATGATGGTCTCAACTTGGGTATTCTAAAGAAATGATTCCTAAGGTTATAGGGATTTAAGTAGTCCTTGTGACTCCCCTACTTCCCGGGAACACAAACGATTTTCTCGTTCGTCAACAAGGTTTCGTTTCTAGGAAAGCATTTTCACCTTTCCGTTACCCATTGTTGGGTAAATCTCCAACACAACATAATTCATTTTTGGATTGCTTTTCCTCAAATAGAGTTGATTGTTGGATAATCATCAACTAAAGTAAGATCATTTATCTTACACACAACAAAACAAGGGTGATATTTATGGATCCATACGCCCAACATGTGAGCCAATTATTTTAATTGATGTATCAACTAGAAGGTCACATGTGTATATGAAAGAAAACTAAAATTTGCGAGATTACTAGCTCAACCATTTTGGTTATGAGCATATTTTCATGATTATCCAATAACGAAAATGTGTCATTGAAAACCAATATATTATTGTGAACATGTCATTTACATGCACAACACAAATTCGCATTACGCCAAGAAATTATCATGAATTCCTCCATTATGTTTGGTTTTTGGGTCAAAACCTTATACTTCCCATCTATGGATATATGAATGTGATATACACATCCGAATTGCTCCACCACCATTTATTAGGATGGGTTCTCAATGAAGATTGAGAAATTATTTTGATTACGAGTTCATCGATGGTAAAGTATCACATCATTGTCGGGAGTATTTTGATGACTCGTTTGGAGGTTTATATTTAAACTTCCCAACATTAGGGGGAGAAAACAAAAGTTGGCCAAGAGATTAGATGAATGATCATATTATTTTGATCCTTGCACTAAGCAATATGAGCTTGAAGTTCAAAAATATATAATTCATTATCTGCCGTACACTTTACTGACCCAACGAGAGTAAAGTTTTCATGTGCCAACTCAAAATGCTCCAATAACAATAATGCCAATATTAGGCAATCTGACATCACAAATGAGTCTAAAACCCGCAAAGGCGTGATAGACCACTCGGTTCCAAAGAAAAAATCCTCAAAAGTGGAATGGAGCTATATATCAAGATGGTCAAATTGAGGTTAAGATTATTTAAACAAAGCCACCAAGAGAAACAAATAATGTGCTCAAGAAGAGTATCAGGTACCTGAAAGATATGAATATATATCTCAATTATCTATATCTTGGATGGAAAATATTGGAACCCCAATGAAGTCAACGTCGACGAAATATTTGCTATAGTGCAACGCTAAATATGATAGTTGAAAATAAGGATCATTAGCCAAAATGCATGCACAGATAGAAATGATTGACTAAAAAAAATTTCAATTTGAGGCAAATTCAAATTCCCAAGAGAAATGAAAAGTTTTAAGACATCAAGTCTTTATACATTGAGATGTAAAGTATGAGTATGAGAAGTTATGTAACATCTCATTTTTGAAAGGTTTTGTACAACAAACCTATAACATTTTGATTATGAGAAAATATATTCTCATGTGGTGGATGCAACTACTTTTTATTATTCGATTAGTCTGGCAATTTGTGAAGGGAAAGAGTTTGCCCCTAATGGATGTCCTTGCAACCTATATGTATGGTTTTCATAATTAGAATACACATGTGTATATAAAATTCCCTTGAGGATTTATTTTGCTATAAGCAAACAATTCAAGTTCACGTGAACAAGTTATATCTAATTGACGTCATATGGATTGAATAATTGAGAGAAGTGGTCCATTTAGCATATCATACATTTCTCTATGCATAAAACTATGATTTCTTTTTCATATTGAGTTGAATTTTGAATGATGAAAAATCATCTTTGTCATATTTTATGATTTTGAAATTCTTATAAAAGTTTCTATACTTTATTTTATATTTAAAATATATTTCTTTTGTTTATAAGAGTTTAAGTGTCATCATCATCTTTTGTTATATATATGACATACACTTTATTGAGACTCCTAAAGAGTTTCTCAAAGCAATCAAATATTGATTAGCTAGAGTTCGAGATGGAAGATGTGGAAGATTACCACTAACTTGCCAACCGTGCATCTCTCTCGAACATGATTTTCGTATATCATCAATGATATACTAATTATATCCAACAAAAAGTTATATGGATATGACATGGCTATCGGTGCTCGGATGGTAGTCGATCACTATGTGACTCTATGTCGAGTTTAATCGACCTTTATTAAGACACAAGATGTACTCGATTTTGAAGTAGTAATCTTGGTCATATTTGTGTTGGTTGACCATAAATTGGTCTCATGTGATAATTTTACCACTTGGTGGGCTGTGAAATCAACTTATAAAGCTACACCACCATTTCAAGATCCGATCCTATAAATCATGCATGATATTTATTTTGCATATATCCTTGAGTTGCAAGAAAATGTTGCAACGTGATGTGATGATTATGTACTCTTTTTCCTTCACTAGGTTTTTATCCCATAGGGTTTTCCTAGTAAGGTTTTAATGAGACATATTCTCATCTAATGGTCATCTAAGGTGAAGTGTCATGTGAATTATGGATGACCATCGATCATGTGATGCATACATTTTATGCACAAACTTCAATGAGTTGAAATATTTATCAACTAAGTGCACCTAAGTGATAACTTGGTTGATTTATTCACCAAAGATCTCTCTGCATCAACTGTTGGAAAGCAAATTTGGAATTGGTGAGTGAATGATCTCAACTCGATATAATGATGAGCGAGAGTTGATATCCTCATCGGGGGAGTCAATATGAAGGATCTCAACCGATATCATCATCGGGGGAGTCAATACGCAACAGTACTCTTTTTCCCTTAACCATGGTTTTTCCCACCGGGTTTTCCTGGTAAGGTTTTTAATGAGGCAGTATCAAAAGTGTATTCGAAGAACGATGTATAACCAATGATCATTCAAGGGGGAGTGTTATGAATATAATTACTATAGTGAATGCACCATTGTGTAACTCCTTATTCCATTCTTCAATGTATTTCATTGTATTTATTTTCTCACCTTTATGTGTAATAATATTAGAGAGTATAGGTTATGATCTATGAGCCTATAAATAGAGCTCTCATTTGTAGCATTCCATACACCTCAATTAGAAACTCTCTCCCTCTCCATATTTCTCTTGTTCTTGTCTTTCTTTGAGTTTAGTTTTATAACAATTAGTTAGATTTTAGGTTACTTGTAAAATTTTTTATTTTATTACTTAATTAAATTAATAAAAATATTACTATTATTTTTATCTCGTAGTTTCTCAAGTCCCTTTTTACATGAAACTTTCAGATCTAAAGTGTAAATTGGTATCACAACACCAAAATCGATATCTGTAAAATTGAACTCAGTACCATAAAAAAATATCAGTTGTTAAATATTAAAAAACAAAAAAAATCAGTACCTCCAATCACTTACAGGTCCCCGCATGAAGAGTAATAAGTTGTTTAATCCATACTTGTAATGACTAATAGTACCGACATTAATGGAAATTATTACCTCCAATGGATCCAAGGAACTAAATCACAAATCTCAAAAAAAATTAATCTCTAAACGAGATAATCCATACATACAATTACTAACAAGTACCGGGCATGAACAAAATAGATACTTGCGACAAATCTGAGGTACTAATTCCATTTCAGAGGAAGACAACCATGGTGGAAGAAAATAACTAGCAAGTCATGGAGGTCGTCAGATTGAGATCCTCCATCGACAGGATCTCCAAGCACCAAACGAGAGCCTCAAACTAGATATCAACCAAATCCGACTTCATCAACATCCACATGTGAACACCTTCCCGCGCAGTCCTCCCGGCGGTACAAGACCTTTTCGACCGTCAAATGAAGAACACGATTCCGAAATCTCTTTTAAAAATACAACAAGGTTTCAGATATGACGAACCATCTCCAGTGCATTCCGCACATTGTTGTTGAAGTGGTTTATTTCAGTTAAGCAATCCTAAGGCCCGAAATCTCTATCACCATAGGTACATAACAAAACAATGAATAGAACATATTGAAGAAATTATGGTTTGAACAATTTGAAGTTTGTTAATAGAGAGGGTTAGGAAAAGATTGGGGAAAAAATATGTTCTGAGTTTTTTGTCCGGTGGAAATAGGATGACAACGACGGTAGGTTTTTTTGGGGTTGGTGAGTTGGTAAATAAAAAAGAAAACTCTAATTAGATAATAATTTTACATATTTGTTTTTTTTATTTCCACCTTTAAATTTTAGAACTTAAATTAATGGTTAATAATGATGTTGTTACATAACAACACAAATGGTTGTTGTTACAGCAAGGTATACGTTCAACACCATGCTAAAGACCGTTAGATATCACCTTTTCAACTATTTACTGATTTTGGTGCTGGGAAACTATTAGTAAATTTATGTTTAATTCAAGGACTTCAAAGATAAGGATAATCTAGTTATTTATATATTTTCATTTAAATAATTTTATTTCATATTTTTAGTCACTGATTTTTAAAAAATTTAAGCCTTCATAAAAAAGATAACTATGGTAGCAAACAAATAACATGCAATAGGAAAGTTAATCTCATTCTTCCTCTCACTAATTTAAGAGCTAGGGTTCCACTCGTGTAGAGGTATTAGGGTTTTTTCACCATGCCTCTGCCACCACCAACAACTGCCACATAATCTGACCTCCTTATCATACAATCCTCCTATCATCACATGAAATCCCAAACACCAATCATCAAGCATGCAAAATCTCGATTTTTCCAATAGCACCGACTCCATAGAGCTCATCGAGGCTATAACAAACCTTCTAACACCACCAATAAACCCCGCCACCATTATCGTCACGTCCACACCTCCAGCCGCAACTTCCACAATTATCGCTCCGCCCACAACCGAAATGTTTGAAGAACAAGTTGTTGCCCTGAGCCTGGATTAACTACCACTGTCGGCGATGGCTCTCACCCACCTGATCAAGGAGCCTTCGACCTGAGAATATCAATTATGCGTGGTCGGCTCTTTCCTCACCAAAAAGAAGGTGAACCTCAATGTTGTTCGACACATGATGTCAGAGATATGGCAACCTGAACGAGGGGTAGAAATTGATGCTTTGGAAAGGGGACTTTTCCTCTTCCCCTTCAACCACTACATCGATGTATCCCACGTAATCAACAGCGGACCATGGAGCATGGACGACATGCTGCTGCTAAAACACGAGCTCCAGCACATGAAGATTCCTCAACAGGTCCCACTCAAGATCCATCAGTGTAGATCCATCACCTGCCCTTTGGATTCTTCTCCGAGATGGTCGGCAAAGCAATGGGGGACTACACCGGCGCTACAGGGATTATGATGAGAAAAACGAGATGTACCAACCCTAACCATACATGTGTATCTGAGTTCTCATCGAAGCTCAAGTTCCTTTGAAGAAGGAGCGGGTAGTTACCTTGCACGACAAACGCGAGATAACCTATCACTTCAGGTATGAAAGGTTCCAACTTTTTTTGCTACATTTGTGATGTGATGTATTATTGACACACTTGTTCTCGTTATAAACTACAATTTTGTGTGTCAGTATGTATTTAAATTCAGGATTTTGATTACACGTTTGGTTCTCTTGCCCCTCAAGGCCGTGTTATTTTGTTTGATATGTTTTTGGTACACTTCACGTATCATATGACGTTTAGAGAGGAACCAAGACATGACGGGGAGGCTAGAACAACTCAAAACGTTTGACATGGGAAGAAAACGTTACTATTTAGTATTTTGAACATAAATCATCATTCGAAAATCCGATGGATGCAAGGTCAATGGTGTAGGAAAGATAATTCGATTATCTACGTATACGTAAATCAACTTTTATGTTGACGCCATTGTCAAATTCCGTATATGTAAAGAACACGGTGTGTTCTAAAGAAACACGACCATGTTCTTTCTATTGATGCCCATGGTCAAGAACTGCAAAAGAAAGGACACGGCCATATCCTTTTAGGATATGCCATGTTCTAGAAAACACAGAGTGTTTTTTTGGAACACACCATGCTCAACCTCCTGACGAGATTTTTGATCTTAATCCTTCTCCAACTTGGTCTAAAAGCCTATAAATACCCCCCGAGACCCCAAAATAGACGAGATATGTCTGGAACATAAATTATATTCGAGACAGAGTTTCGTGATTTTAGAGAGAGATACAGTTCTAGAGATTGATTGAAGCAAGAGAACATCAACTATTGGAGATGGATCGACGATTGTTGACAAGTCGGAGATTTCTTGACAAAAGATGTTTTCTTCCCTAGTTATTTTCCTTTCTTCTACCTTTCTCGAACCATGAGTAGCTAAACCTTTCGTGTTGTTTGGATGAGATGAAGCTTTAGCTTAGCTTTTGTATGGATGATGAGATTTTAACCACTTTATTTGTTATTGAGGTTATTCAGACTTATGATGTGTACTTGCTAAACCCAATTTCAGATTTAATTTCTTTTGATCATCTTAATTGAATCATCGTGGTTGATTTGTGGGTCTGAGAGGAATATAGATTAATAGGTTGCTTAGGAAGATCTCTAGATTATCCATTATCTCGAGAGAGGAGCAGATCATTTAGGCTTTTTGCATTATTTATTGTTGTGGCATTTCATCGAACACCTTTAGTGCTTTTTTCTTGGGTGTAGATTAGCTCGAGAGAAGAGTCTACCGTTGAGAAACATAGATCCTTAGAGGCGCGAGAGTGATCTAAGACTATATTAGGAAATAACCAAGCCATTATAACCTGAATAATTGAGATAAATTATCGTTAATCCATGCATTACTAGCTTTAGTGGACTTGAATCCGAACAACCTTCATTCCATATGTGAAACTCAATCTCTTGCATTTGCTTTCTTTTGTTTTGCATACTTAGTTGATAATTGGTTACAAAAACAATCATACAAACTTATTACTTGGTTTAGTTAGCATAATAACCTTTAGTAATAGCATTAGAAAGACAATAGAGAAATACGATTCCATTAGACCAGACTCTTCAGAGGAAAGCTTTCAGACGTAGGGGTTAGGATTACTTTTTTGCATGTGCAAAGAATTGTAATTAGTTGACCGGAATCCTTGCTTGATCTTTCAAGACTGTACAATAGCGTGCGATCTACTGTACATGTGGTTGTGAATTGTAGTTGAGTATTTTAGGCTGTGCAGTAGCTTGTAATCTACTGCACAGACAGTTGTTATTTCAGAGCATATGCTCACAACAATGACCTATGCGTGTGATTCACAGTTCATGTTAGGATAAGAATCAAGACTTGTTAGATTAACTACCATTATACGTTGGTCTCCCACCCATGGATTGTGCTATCCCCCAGGATTCATTCAGGTCAGATAGGACCTGATGAGTTAATCTTCAGCGTTGCTCTCACGACTTTTCAGGATGGTTTCATGCTCCGTTCCATCATGAGGCTGTCCGCTCATAGATAAGGGTGGCTGATGTTAGAATGGTACCTACAGGGTAAGTTCTTAATGTTCAGGATTACTTACTCAATGCTTATCATTGACCCCCGTCTGATTTCTTCATGTACGAACAACCATGGGACATTAGGAGCAGATGTCGCCTAAGAGTGTAGCACGAGCAGCAACACCTTCATGGAGTGACTCTAGGAGTCGTAGAGACATGTACCATGGAGGACGTTGGTCGTCCCTTTCATTCCTTTCATGTTCTAGACGTTTCCATGATGTTAGACATTCTTTGTTTTCAGTTGTTTTGATCAAACCTATATCTGGATGTTGGGATGTTTACTTTGTCTTTGATACTGGATTCAAGCCTTAGATGCTTTGTTTATCCTTTCAGCCGTTTGTTTTATGTTATGAGGATATTTTAGTTCAGTTATTCCTATTGTATGTCATGTTGTTGATATGATAGAGTTAACCCGCGAGTATTTCATGGATCGAACACATCGAGTTGTGTAGTGGCGGGTTTCACAACGGGTATTAGACCCTGGTTATTCTCTACAGCGTGATTGAGGTTGCTGTGATTGAGGCATCATGAACCTCAAAGCGACCAGTAATTTCGAGAACTCAGTACTAAATAACCTTGGGAGATATTCCTACATGTATAGTCGTCTGTAAGTTTTGTGGTTTTCTCTGCAATTTGAAAATAGAGAGTTAGTCACGGGTGTGGCGAACTGTATGTCATGGGCGTGACATAGAGACCACCACGTGCATGGCTAGTTGTAGGTAATGATCGTGGCTTGATGACAACCATGGGTGTGTTTAGTTAGTAGGTCGCGAGCATAGTGGGTAATATATCACAGGCGTGGTCATGTGTATACCACAGGCGTGGTCATATTGGTCATGATCGTGGCAAGATGTCAGCCACGGGCGTGATCTAGGATACGCCACAGGCGTTGTGGTATGAACACCTAGGCGTGGTGGAGTTTTAAAAATAGTTTTCACGATTTTCAGAAAAACTGATAGATAAGCTTAAATGAAAGGGAGGCTGAATATTCCTTCATGTTTGTTGCGAGCCTAGTGTTTCATTTGAGAGGACTACAGATCCACCTGTGTCAAGGATGGATCTCACGGAGTTGCCTCGTATGGGCGCCATCACCTTTGACGGGGAGTCCACAAATCTACAGTTAGTAGTGGATTGGTTGAGAGAGCTAGTGAATTCGTTCATGTATTTGAGACCTGCGCCTATGTAGAGAGTGTTGTATGCTAATTCCCTATTAAGAGGTAGAATAAATGAGTGGTGGGACAATTGGCTTGAGGTCGAGAGAGATTTCCTGAGTGAAGATTGGGAGGAGTTCGTGATCTTATTCAAGAAAGAGTTCATGCCAGAGCAGTGGGAGAAGAACAAGAGGGTTGAGTTCATCAACATGAGGTAGGGCGAGACGAAGGTGGTGGACTACCATAACGCCATCATCAAGCTAAGTAGGTGGTACAAGGGCCTACTTGAATCGAAGTTATAGGGCATGAAGCAAATGTTCCTAGATGCACTAAAAGCTCACATCCATATTGGGGTTACCAGTAGTGATATGACAACTGTAGCTAAGAACAATGTAGCAACCCTAACAGTTGTGCACCTCGAAGGTGTGAGGAAGGGAGAGCGTTAGGCTTGGCATGTGGAAAAGAAGAGGATGGCAGTGCCAGGCAGGTTGCAGCAAATGCCCACACCTCAAAGGAGGAGGGACACGTATCGCAGTACGCATGCATCTCAGACTCACTTCTCTGCCTCTATCACCCTCACAACGCAGTAGAAACAGTCCACTTCCCGACTTGACCATCCTGTTTGTCTAGAGTGTGGGATGCGGCACCATGGAGTGTGTATGAAGAAAGCAAGAGTCTATTTTTGGTGCAGGCAGCCAGGGACTGAGTTGAGGAAGCCTGCAACATCAGAGGCGATAGTGTAGCAGAGGAGAGCTCTGCCTAGGAGCAGGATCCGAGGTGGAGGCTCTAAGGCTCCACTAACAAGAGCCAATGCAGCACCCTTGGGACATGGCAAGCTATAGGGGAGAAACACAGGGGCTCAGAGCAGGGTGTATGCCACCAGAGCAGAGGCAACTTCAAGGAGCAACTATGTTCTCTAAGATCAATTTGAGGTTGGGGTATCACTAGCTGAAGGTTAGAGAGGAAGCTGTTCCTAAGACGACATTCCGAATAATATATGGCCACTACAAGTTCTTAGTGATGCCTTTTGGGTTGACCAATGCCCCTGTAGCTATCATTGTGATGATGAACAAGGTGTTCTTTGGGTACTTAGACAAGTTTGTCATAGTATTCATTGATGACATCTTGGTCTACTCCAAGATGGAGGAGGAACATGTAGAGCATTTGAGAGTAGTTCTGGCTACTTTTGAGGAGAGAGCATTTGTATGTCAAGTTCTCTAATTGTGACAGCCTGACAGTGGTGCTATTCCTAGGACATTTGATTAGTGGTCGGGGCATTGAGGTAGACCCAAAGAAGGTGGAGTCGATAGTAGATTGGTCCCCACCGAGCACTATGACCGAGTTGAGAAGTTTCCTATGAATGGTGGGGTACTACATAAAGTTTGTAGAGGGGTTCTCTAAAATAGCATGACCACTCCACAAGCTGACCAGAAAGTACACGACTTTTGTTTTAGTGGTTGATGCTTTGAGTTGGAAGGAGAGGTTGACCAAGCTGGTATGGTTGAGGGGCATGGGTACATAATTGGAGGTGGATCCAGACAAGGGGTTACTGGCCAGACTAGTAGTATGACCCTTGTTGCTAGATCGGATTACTGAGGCTCAGGTGGCAGGCGAGTTAGTGATGGAGGCTCAACAGCTGATGTCGGCCGGTAAGGCTACACCCTATACTTTGGAAGGTTGGTGTGATACTCTTCCAAGACAAGGTGTATATACCTTCAGGGTCAAAGGTAAGAGATGGTATTTTGGATGAGGCGCATTCGTTCGCTTATGCCATGCACCCAGGTGAGACAAACATGTACTGGACAATTGGTCCTCATGATTGGTGGCTTGGTATGAAGAAGCAGGTGATTCAGCATGTGGCTAATTTTTTAGTGTGCCAGAAGGTGAAGTTCGACCATTGGGAATCAGGAGGGTTGCTTCATCCCCTGCCTATACTAGTGTGGAAGTTCGAGGACATCATGATGGAGTTCGTCAGTGGTTTTCCATTGGTCAATGGGAAGTATGCAGTGTGAGTTATAGTGGACCGGTTGACCAAGGTTGCACATTTTATACCCATTCGGTTCAAGCCGAATATGGAGGAGTTGGCGAGTCTGTATGTTGAGCATATTGTGAGAGTGCATGGTGTACCCATGATTATTGTATCGGATCGGGCCCCAGTTTCACTTCCAATTTCTGGCAGGGGTTGCGCGCTGGCTTGGCGACTAAGCTTAACTTCTATACAACTTATCATCCACAGACAGATGGTCAAAGGTTCTGTCGATGGTGGAGTTTCCTATTTTGACCTTGGAGGAGCTGTTGTGCTCATGTGTATTGGAGTTTGACTAACCTTGGTTAAAGGTTCCGTCAATGGTGGAGTTTGCTTATATAAGTCCAATCATCATAGTGTAAGGGTAGCCCATTCGAACCCCAGTATGGTAGGAAGTGCAGGACCCCTCTATTCATTGCTCATTGGAGCTTATATGGTTTAGGAGACAGCCTGACAAGTTAGTGTGTATCGAGCCAGCTTGGAGTGGCTAAGAATTGGCAGAAGCAGTATGCCGACAAAAAGGCCAGAGAGGTTAGCTTCAAGGAAGGAGACAAGGTCTTCCTTCGGGTATACCCTTGGAAGTAAGGGTGGCAGTTCAAATTTGGTTATTTGGTTTAGCCGAATTCATAACCAAATTACTTCAATTGAAAATCAAATTCAAGTGCCAATTCGGTTTTGAATTTGAAATCAGTAGGAAAATTTGTCATGAATTTCAATTTGGTGAATTTGGTCGAATTTGGTTTTAGACCATGAAGCTGTTCGCTCATAGCTAGGGTGGACGTTAGGATGATGCCTACATGACCACAGGGTCACTTTACTAGACACTACTTCAGTTTTTCATGTTCAGGCGTACTTACTCAGTGCTTATCGCTGACCCCCGTCTTGTTTCTTGATCATGTACGAACAACCATGCGACATCAGGAGCAAATGCCACCGAAGAGAGGAGAACGAGCAGCGACACCTCCACAGAGTGACTCTAGGAGTTGTAGGGAGAGGTACCATGGAGGACCTCGGTTATCCCTTTCATTGTTTTCATATTTTAAGACATTTCCATAATTTCAAACATTCTTTCTTTTCAGTTGTTTTGAGCAGACTTATCTTTGGATGTTGGGATGTTGACTTTGTCTACGATACTGGATTTGAGCCTTAGATGCTCTATTTTATCTTTTCAGCAGTTTGTTTTATGTAATGAGGATGTTTTAGTTGAGTTATTCATCTTGTATTTCATGTTGTTGATGTGATGGAGTGAATTCCGTTGGTTGATGACAGTTCTTCATTGTAATAATGGCCTTGATCAAGTTTTTTTAGTAATGAGAATTCACCAAAGACGCTGCGCTTTGATTGAATTTTTTTTAAGACTTCATGTTTGTCCAAGATAATAATAATTTAAGTCTTTTTATGACATGCAATACCTTACCCGTGCACCACATTGAGTGATGCCATAGTCAGGTCAAACCCCGAGTGCAAATGATGCCGAATAATTTAAGGCTTCATCGTCAAATATCTGATATCTCTGAGCAAATTTCTTCTTTCAGCATGGCCGTAGTCATCATCAAATATCTGGTATCTCTTAGTAAGAACTTCATTATCACTAAGTTTCTTGACCACACCTGTACCTCGACTCCGGCAAATAATTATCTCTTAATCATAACACCTTAATCTATCACCACATCCCTCCTCTTCATTTAGTGGTCCCCTTATAGCATACTATCATTTTTTAGTAATGCAAGTGGTGGTCTTAAAGTAGTGTATGTGAGTAGTGGTTGTAATGGCCCAAATTCGATTAACCAGTTAAAATTTGGGTTTGGTTTCAATACTGTTTGAGGGGTGGAACATGATAATTCAAGTTGAATTAATTGTCAATTCATGAAGCTGAACTATGTATAAAATCCGCATGCAAGACAATCACAACAGAAACAAAATAGCTTTTAACTTCTTAAACCAATTGAACTACATATAAATATATAACAAGGTTTATCATGATTTACCTCAACGACTAGTACTTGTCGAAGCCTTTAGATCGCTTGAGACCTATGAGAGCTCCACTTGTAGCTCCTCTACTTAGTTCATGCTAGCTGGGTTCCGGATCTGTTTCGTCAATGCTGGCCGGAACGCTTGATCGAAGAACCGTTTTCCAGAGTGTTTGGTGGCTAGGGTTTTTTTATAGTTAACGCTTGATCGAAGACACGCTTGATCGAAAGGTTTCTTCAGGCTTAGAATAAACTGTTACAGTTAACAGTATATTTATAGAGTTTCTCATTAACCCACACCCCATTGGGCCACCAACCCACTAACCCTGATCCATCTTGGATTAGGACATTGATCCGGTCCATGCTATAAGCGTAAGAGCTTATAGGACTCAGTCTGGTTAGCCGTGGCCCAATCCACTAATTTAAAGTTGCATCTAGCAAGACTTGTTAACTCCTAACCGACCCGAATTAATTCCAATTAATCAGGTCCAACACTTCACTATTTCCTATGCGGACTTGGCCAAACGACATAAATCCTTCAGATTCCCACTTGGCCTCGAGTCAGGTTCGCACGTTAAAATTTTCAATGTCTCCTAGTCAACTATTTTGTGAACGTGATAACTTGGAGTAGTAACTCACTTATTACTCAAAAAATATTTCTTGATACCGAGATTCTTGAAACTGTTTAAAATAACAAATGATTGTAAAACAATAAATTTGAGCACGACCATGCATTTATCTAGTTCTCACTCCACAAGAGACCTAGGTCACTGTATATTGCTTACTAAGAAGAGAGATATCTCGAGTCTTGTACCAATCATGCTCCCACTCAATTTGCGACTACCCCAAAACGTGCCTTTATAACCCCCTTATTCAAGTGAGCGTTTGACAGAATCAAAGGTAAACACTCATTGAAACGAGGTCATATCATACTTGATAAACCTTTTTCCTCATCTCAAAATAAACTAGTTAATAAATTAACCGAGTCGAATCTCCTTAGGGTCTCTTTTAGTATCTTACTCAAAGTTATAAATAATATCAATCGAGGTATCAATGAATGTGTTTTAAGTGCCATGAGGATCAATCAATCAATCGAAGTGAAAATGAAAATAGCTTTAAAGTAAAAGAGTTGCAAGACTGCACGATATAAGGTTGTAGACAAATAGAGATGAAACTGCTTAGATGTCGAATCCCCTTCGGCAATTCCAATTCACAAATAAAAGAAAAATTCCACGATTTAAATGAAACATGATAGATGCATTACACTGTCACAATTCTACTCTAATCAAATCACTCCATTTCAGATCCACTAATTTCCCACCTATCTAGTATTCTAGTCAGCTCTTTCGAGACAAAGATGTATAACCCTCTAGGTGATTTATCGATTTAGAATTGTTCACACGACTGACTACTTCATTCGCTCCCTGATGAGGGTTAATGTCTAACCTAGTTATTTGATTTTGGTGTTCTAAATATGCAAGCTCTCACGAGTCTAAGAAAAATCTAACAAAGATCTATTCAAGTTGACCAAGCAAGAACAAATGGAAAACAAAATCACATATATAATGAAATCCATCACACTCACATAAATGGCCAAAATATATCAAATCAATTGTTCATAGGAATTAACGTAGGGTTCATCTAATCTAAGCATGAGATTTTAGCTGCTCATAATCTCAAGAGACAAATCAGAATCAGAAGAGAAAGACATTGAATCTAGGTTTACACAAAGAATTATGAAAAACCTAAATTCTTCGATCTTCCCGAGAACTTGATTTGCCATCTTGATTACTTTGTCGATTCTCAGCTCCTTGCAGTTGCCTCTAAGTTGCTCTGAAATCTCTCAATTTTGTCCAAGGAAGTCTGTCCTTGTCTCCTTGAATCAGGGAGAACTAGGCTTTAAATAGGAGTTCCAAAAAATACTTTAAATCTCGGAACGTCAACATTGGCGCTATAGTGCAATGTTCAAATTGGCGCGACAGCGCCGAAATATACATTTCATAACGTCAATATTGATATGTGTTTCCAAAGACCATGGTCACTATTGGCACTAAATATGGTTTAAGTTGCCGTTATGGTCATAGCGCAAATATAATCCCTGGTCAATAGTGCAAATATTGACACGTGAATCCCTTGTGGATTTTTTCCCGATTCCATCAGCCTAGCTCATTCATGCATGCCCCTATTGCTCCGAATAGTGCACTGACAACATCATATACCTGAAATCTTACAGCAACACTCCAAAACGAAATCAAAAGGACTCCGAACGGGTCCAAGACACTAAATCGAGATAGAAGCTATGACCAAGCATCTAAAGGACTCCGAACGGGTGCAAAACATCCTAACTTCTACCCAAATTATACAACTATGCATGAAATATCGCTTAACCGAGGCCGATGAACACGGCAAATATAGTGTCATCAAACACCACCACACTTAAGCTTTGCTTGTCTTCAAGGAAAAGGCTGATAAAAGCCATAGAACACACCCACAATCAAATCAACTACTAACAAAGCAAAGAAAATCCAGAATCCTCAATGCATCCCTAAATTTCTTAACGAACAGCTAAACCTTTAAACCAAATCAAAATAGGAAGTAAAGGCCTCACAAGAAGTTCTCCAACTTGGCACACAACATCATACACGTTACACCAACCATCTAGACTTACACTAAAGGAAAAATAGGCTTAAAGATGAAGCCAATAATTAATTAAGTCATAGTGTTTTAGGGACAGTGTTAATGTGTTCATCATCAACTCTGAAGTGCGGTTCCAATAGTTGCACATCAACCTAATCCTACTCATCACATCAAGGCACTTCAAACACTAATCCATAGTTATTTTATTCGGCTTTGTAATGTGGACAAAATAGAGAAGAGAAGGTGACATGTCTTTGCGGGTGGATGTACACAGTGGCGAATGACATGGTCTACTCTAGTATCGACCTAAGTCACTACTCACGAACAACATTATGCAAGGATATAATTCTACAATGGCTTCAAACTGGATCGTCTATCTCTTATTCAAAAACTACTACTTTGAGCTTTTGGGCTCCTTTATTCAACTAACTCGAGACCTTTTGGTCCTCTTTTTGATTTTTCTATTTTTTGTATCTCAAGAATGGTTTTTTTACTTGTCTCCTTCATCTTTTCGTGATTTTCAAAAGTTTTCTCTTTTCCTCATTTTTTCCAAGATTCTACATAAACATCAAAATGACCAAGGGAGACGACATATCCTACATTTTTCGAAACTTAGTAACTTTGACTCTTAGACTCGACCGAGTTACATGTCACTAATGTACACATGATCAAATAAAGGCTTGAAAAAAGGGGATACGACATTATGGGTCGTTATGGAAAAGGCTTTGTGGCTATGATTGGGTTACCTTGGGGAAAGATATAAGGATGGGATGGATAATGTTTGGTGGAGCTTTTCTAACTACCTTTATCATTTTAGTGCATCAGTGTCGAGGGAATTTAGAGCAGTATCATGCAAGTATCAGATTAACAACAAACAGAGAAGAGCACTCAAAATAATTTTAAAACAAATTTATTAACGAAGCAGATTATCTATACTACAAAATGGTCTTTTAAGCCTTACAATGTTTGGCTAGATGGTAATTTGGTAATATGCATGTCTGGTCACATCAAGTTTGAGAGTCTGTGCTACTCTAAACACATCAAAGTAACTATAAAGAATAAATCAATTGACTTTGATCATTGGCCAATACTACTATCAAATCTAGGTTCATAAGTAAATCAGCAATTCAAATGCACATATCACAGGGAAACTTTCTGAGCATGTCAAGCAATCGATTCAAATATGGTTCCAACAAGCTTGAGATTAGGACTCACATGAACTTCGAATTTGACGGCTAACTCTCTCCTAAAATAGTCAAACACACCAAAACAAAAAATAAAACTAAAAAGGGACTAGGTCAATTGTCCAAGACCAACACATAATAAAGTGGCTATAGTATCCGAAAAGAAAGAAATAAAAATACAGACACAGAACGATGATACTCGATCAGTAGTCATCTAGTGGAGGCGAGTGTGGTGGGCTCGAATATCCAGGCTGATGCTGAATGAGGGATAGCAGGTAGCGAATCTTCTCATCATGGTGCTCTTGCTTCACTCTCCTCTGCTCAATTTGTGAAGGCCGTTGTCCCAAGTAGAAGGACGTCTGCCATGCTATTTGTCGCTGCTGCTGCTGCCATGGAAGAATCCCCCCCCCAAGTTGATTTTCCATTGCTGAACTGACCTAATCATGTTAGCAAACTCTGTCGGTGGTGGCTGGTATCCATGTGCTAGTGGTTGAGGTGGTGGGAATCCAGCACTTATCAAAGAAAACTCGGAGACTGGGATACCATGTTCTGCAGCTGGCTTTTACTGATATGGATGATCGGGCTCAAAGTTGAGGGCGCCCCTACCTCTTCTCGGTTGGCGGTCTGTGGAGCTAGCTCTACTGGCCCTCGAATCAAGTGTCGATAATGGTGTGCATTGATCTAAACATGGGTGAGCCATTCCTTGGAGAGATAAAACTGCCTAGCCTGAATGATGTCAAGGCCAACCATCTGAATGGCCGAGTATGGCTCTAAGTCAGATGGATTTCTCCATATCCTGCTAATATCTTTGACTTTGATGATCCTAGCCACAAATGCTCCACCCGAGAGGAACCTCCTTAATCGCCTCCATCTCCCATCACAGAACTGAGCGACCACTTAACCTGGATAAATCAATTCCTCTTCTATTGATCGGAAGAACATCACGTCATCCTTCGAGTCATAATGGCCACTACGACCCTCAACATTACGCCATGCAAAGACTCTGGTACCAAACCAAATGGAAGAGATGAGCAAATGGATCTACTATCTTGGTGAAGGATAAGGATCCTAGATACTACTCTTATGTGCTGTTCGTGACTTTCCTCTAAGCTCGCTGAATATCCTCCTCAATCAGTTCCGGGCTCTCGGACGCTATGTCGTGAGGCTTGTACCACCCTTTGAAGTGCTTTAATAAATTGATCTAAAGTGTCATGGTAATCCTTGCCTCCCAAAGAGTATGAGACACACTTGTTATTCCCCTGACTCTTCTTCACCTGAAAAGATAAGGAACTCTAGAACTCCGGCAAGGGAACGAGCATCGACGGGGTTGGTAGGGTGGGAAGCTCCAAAAGCACTCCTTAGTTGAGAAGTATCGCTGCTCAATCACCTCATGCGGGATTTAGTTCTGGAATGCCCTCAAGGTCGAAAAGAGTTGTAGGAGCCGGCTCAAAACCGCGGAAGCGCTTCCAAAACACTATCCATTCTTCGATAGTGACGCAACAGATGAACCTGTGGTAGTTCTGAACATCCATGTCCTCTCTATCTGGGATCACCTCCTCAGCATCCTCAATAGGCTCCCCCTCATTGTCAATCTCCATAGCAAGTGGTTGTTGTAGTATTGGGTATGAAGAAGAAGCGTCCTCATGACTAGAGGAACTATTGTGACGAGCACGAGGCTTGGAGAAACAAACTCAAAACAGTTGAGGTTAACCAACAAATCACCCCACACTTATCTTTTGTTTAAAACAATGTGCATCAATTTGTAGCAAAAGATAAGAATGGGTTAAGCAACCACTAGTGAACAACCCTCACAAATAAGCAATTGACATAAAAAAATCAAGTTCAACATCTTCAAGGAATTCCAAATGAAGCATAAGGCCCTAAGAAACAATCCACAAAGTCATAGAAGCTGCAAGACAAGGAAAATTTCACCAATTTTCGTACCCGGAAAATACCGAGAAAAATTCATATAATTTCAAGGGGAATATCAGATCACTAGCATCCTAGCATACCCAATTTTAATCTAGCATCACAAATTTCACAAAACCCAAATCTAAAAAAATTATGGTTCTTCAACCTAATCATCAATCTCACGAATCTGACCAATTCGGGGCAAAGAAAACGAAGATAAAGCTAGGCATACGGTGAAGGCTCGGTGGTGGTTGTTGGCAGCCGGTGAAGGCTCGGCGACTATGTGAGACGGTGGATGGCGATAGCGGGTGAAGAGTGGGGGTGGGTTTGTGTGTTTCGATAGTGGTTGGGAAGAGGTTGGGAAAACATTGGTGAAAAATCGCGCATAAGGGGGGCAAATTGAAAAACTCACATCAATATTGGCGCTATAGTACATAGCGCCAAATTAAACATATCATAGCACCAAATATGACATGAAATTCCAGAGATCATGGTCACTATTGGCGCTATAGATGGTTTAATTTGGCGCTATGGTCATAGCGCCAATTTAATACCAAAACAATAATATTGACACCACATCACAAATTTTTCGAAAATTGAAACAAACTCAATCCACTTCACACCAATGAGTCGGGAGAAGTAAGGGACTCAAGTACGACATTTTAGACTCGATCTAAGATCGAAACATGCAATTTGACTCAAAACAATGCAAAAGACTGATTCCAGACATGGACTGCCTCCCATGAAGCGCTCTTTCTTTGGGCTGGAGGATACCTGGCCTTTCATTAAACATCCTTGAAGTAATGAACTTTGACTCCATCTATAGGCTTGGCACCAAGATAGCGCTTGAGATGGTGACCGTTGATCTTGAATGTCCCTTAATCTAGATGTGTAATCTCCACGGTCTCGTAGGGGAAAGATTGCTTGACTTCATAACGTCCCGACCATCTTGATTGCAATTTTTCTGGAAACAGTCTGAGGCGAGAGTTGTAAAGCAGCAGTTTGTCTCCCTTTTCAAATTCCTTGGCACTTTGCAGCTTTACATCATGGATGTGCTTCATCTTCTCCTTGTACACCCATGAGCTCTCCTCTATCTCACAGAGCTAATATTTCCTTCCGGAAGCTGTATGACTAGTATCCATGCTTAGTAACTTCATGGCTCACCACGCCTTGTCATAAACTAGTCGATACGGTGAACTGTCGATGGGAGTCTTGAAAGTAGTTCGATAAGCGCATAGAGATTCATCAAGCCAAATTGGCCAATCCTTGTGAGACTGATTGATTGTCCTCTCAAGAATCTGCTTGTGTTCAAGATTTGTCACTTCCGGTTGACCGCTTGCCCGTGGATGGTAAGGGTGGTCATTCAATGAGTACGCCAAAATTTTTGCCAACTCGATTGAATTGACCCTGAAAGTGACCCTATCACTTATGATAGCGCGACGGGTGCCAAAATGCATGAAAAGGTGGGTAATGAACTTTCCTGTCGTCCTAGCATCGTTAGTAAGTAGTGCTTAAGACTCTGCCCTCTTTAACACATAATCCACAACAACAACAATATACTTATTACCATGGGACTGTAGGAAAGGATCATAAAACCAATTCCCCACACATAAAAAATCTCTATAGGCAAGGATATTGTCATTGGAATTTCATTCCTATTTGAATTGTTACCTGAATGTTGGCATGGATCACTATTCTTCACAAAATGTCCACAGTCCTTCCAAATTTTCCTCCAATAGAAACCTGCATCCGAAATCTTCCGAGCGTTTCAGTTTCCACTATGATTCCCCCAGAGGGACTGGTGTGGCAAGTGTCAAATTCATGCGTAGTGAATTATCCTCTAGAAAAAGAACCAAACAAACTTAATCGAGAAGGAAAAAGGACTACTCCCAAATCCAAGGTCTCAAGTGTCAAATTCCACGAGGAACAGATCACCAACCTATACTCAACTATTTAAGACATGGTTTAAGCTAACAAAGGTTCAAAATGGTAGTTCTCTAGGTTATCCACTAAAGTACTTATCATCCATCAGAGTAATTTGAGCTAATTTAAGCTAATGAGCTAAGTAGCAAGAGAGTGAAGAGGGTGAACACAAGGAGAGGAGGGTTGCTAGGCTTTGAGTGTTGTTTTTGCACTTAAATCACAAGAAAATCAGACACATTGGACAAAGATTATGGTTTGATCATCCTCTAAACATTTGTAGGACTCCAACTCAAGGTCTTGTATTGGACTGCCACTACCAATGGGCAAGTGATCAAGCCAATTGGTAGTCAACATCAATTTCTCGACAAAATGCCTAGGTCCTTAGAGACTCTTAATGGCATCACGAACACTTGAAAAGGGTACTAAGACATTATTTGACATCCCAAATATCCCATCCCTCAATTGTGTCGCTCAATTGAGTGATATCGGGAATGCACAACAAGTGTTCGATAAAGCGCCAGTAAGAGAATGCTCACACTAAGGTGTGCTTGGTCCACACACACCTTACTTCAATCTTAGACTATACACCTACTCAGTTCAATCATAATTAAGTACTTGAAAGAGTACATTTAATCGAGAACAAGCTACATCACATTTGGAGTTGTAAAACCCATAATCCTAGCATTCTCATATACCATAATCTATATCCAACATGTATCCAACCCCTCATCATGAGGGGATCATCCTAGTACATAGCAACACCATAATCTAACAACTAAAGAGTTTAGTCAATCATCATGATAGTAAAACTAAGGGAAAGGGACACAATCGCCATCAAACAACTAGTATGAAGAAGATACTAGTCTCCCCGAATTAGGGAGCCCCTTTTGAACTGATGTATGAAGAAGATTCTGAGGGTAAGATCCTTCCTCCGGGGAGACCGTACCAGTGTAGTTGTTAGCTTCTTCTAGAGGGATAAGAATTCTTGCAAACATTTATCATTGAATACAAATGGCGAATCTTTGTATAACAACCTAGTCATAGGCAAGGTAATTTTAGAGAAATCCTTAATAAATGGACGATAGAAACCTGCATGTCCTAAGAAGCTATGCATAGTTTTACCATTCATAGGGGGAGGAAGTTGAGAGATGGTTTCGAGCTTAGCTCGATCCACCTCAATACCTCGTTTGGAGACCCTAAGGCCTATCACGATCCCCTTCTCCACCATAAAGTGGCACTTCTCCCAACTTAGACCTAAGTTGGTCTCCTCACACCTTGTAGGCACCTTCTCCAAATTTCCTATACATCTCGTGAACGAATCTCCATAAATAGATAAGTCATCCATGACAACCTTTCAAATGTCGTGGGTGCATTGCAAAGACTGAAAGGGGAGCACTTTCATGTAAATGTGGCAAAGAGGCATGTGAAAGTCATTTGCTATTGGTCTTCTGGCTCCATTGGGTTCTGTAAGAGGCTTGACATCCCATCTAGGACATAGTAAAACTCATGACCGGTGAGGTGCTCCAAAGATCTAATCAATGAAAGGAGTGGAGATTGATCTTTCTTTGTAGCATCGTTGAGGCGCCTGTAATCAATACAAACTCTCCATTCGGTGACTGTCCGAGTAGGGATGAGCTCTCCCTTTCTGTTAGGCAGAGCCGTGAATCCATCCTTCTTTGGCACAACGTGCACAAGAATAACAAGTTACTGTCAGAAATTGGATAAATGATGCCTACACCAAGGAGTTTGAGTGACTCCTTCACGACTTCCTTCATAGATGGGTTGAGATGAACTTTTTGTTGTGCTATAGGTTTGATATCAACTTCCAAGTTGAATTTGTGGGTGCAGAATGAGGGACTAATTCCTTTAATGTCGACAAGCTTCCATACTATGGCTTGTTCATACTTATTCAAGAGAACCAGAAGCTCCTCCTTCTACTGAGGTTCAAGCTTTAAGCAGATGATGACTGGAAATATTGAACCCTTTCTGAGCAATACATACTTGAGATGCTCTGGTAGTAGCTTCAGCTTCAACTCCGGTGGGTCTTCATACGATGCAGTTATCTTCGGGATCGTTGGAAGTTCCATCATCGATGGTGCACCAGAGTAGGTCTCGAGCTGTCCAGGGGCTTTTTCTTGTGCCCTCTCCTCAATTTCATTCATCCAATCTCCATAAACACACGTGACTGTACAGACATCTGCAACAAGGATATGAGATAATTCAAACATTTCAAAGGCATCTTGATAGTTGTTAGAAATATCATCATCATTATGAGTGTTAGAATATTCCATGCCTTCTTTCAACCGAAAAGGGACTTCATCCTATCCTATTTTCAATGTTAAACACCCTTTGCAAACATCAATCACAGCTTCAACAATAGCTAAGAAAGGATATTCTAACAAAATATTGTAGTCATCATCATGGGTATCTAGCACAACAAAATCAGCAGGAAATTCAAAAGTTCCCAACGAATAGGCACACCTTCTATGACTCCCCTAGATTTCATGATAGATCTATTAGCAAGTCTAAGGATCATCCCAGTCGGTCTAAGTTCACCTATGTCTAGTTTCTCAAACAAAACTATGTGGCATCACATTTATACTAGCACCTAGATTAACAACACTTCTACCAACTTTAATATTCTTAATAGTGCAAGGTAAAGTAAAGCTCCCTAGGTCTTTTCGCTTTGTCGGTCTTACTTGGATAACCGCGCCTTCTACATATATGGAGACCTCTGTTGCATCACTGAGATTGATCTTCATGTTTAGACCAACTTTCAAGAACTTGGCATATGCTGGAATCTTTGTGAAATCTTCTAGGAAAGTTAGTGTGACCTCTTGTGTCTTGATGATTTCAACAACCCTCTCAAAATCCTTTGATAGCCCCATCATATTGATTGTTAATGGATATGGAATCCTAACATTCTTCTTAATTTCTTCTAGAGTGAGCACAAAATTTGTGTTTGTAGGCTTTCGAGCTTTAGGTGAAGGAGTGGTTGCCACCACTGGTGTCTCTCATTCCTCCTCTAGAATGTTAATAGAAGTATCGTCGAACACCATCTCTGGTTCTTCAACAGATTTGGGATTTCCCCGAATCATCTTCTCATTCCTCAATGAAATTAGCTCAGTATCCATATGTCCTTTTTGTTTGTTAATGGGGTTTTGTTCAGTGTTCCTCGGGAGTTGTCCAGTAGGTCATTGATATACCTTTTGAGCCAAAGATGTAGGACGCTTCCATTTGTTCAATCATTGCTTGTCGACCTTGCAAAATAATTTTTTGATTTGCCAACTATGCCTTCATGGTCTGCATCATTTGGATAATTTCATCATCTTGATAATGTTTTGAATTTTGCTATGTGGTTGCTGAGTTGCTTATCTGAAAATCCTGGTGACCCTTGGTTGCTTGAATTTCCTTGAGGAGCGCTGGCATTGTAGTCCTCAACTATAGGCTTGTAGAAATCAGAGTGAGGATATGCATTTTAGAATTGTCTACCTCCCACATTCTTTGCTCTAAAGTCTTGATATCCCTACTGATTGAAAGGATAGCCCCCCTCAAACAAAATCTACTTCTTCCATAGTCATTGGTTTGTTGGTGTAGAAGTTATCACATTCTCCTTGGCTATCACAAATACCAGACCAAGCACAAGTGTAAACAGACGTAGCAGGGGGATTAGCAACCTTCAAATTATCAATCCTCTTCTCTAATGCCTTGGGTTGAGCTCTTAAGGAAATATTGTCTGAACTGTCAGAAGATACTATATGTGATAGTTGGATTGTATTCCTTGACCAATTTCTAGACTTGGTAGCACATGAAGCAAAATTTTGCAAAATAGCTTCAGGAGTGAGAGTAGTTATATCTCCATTTTCTAGTTGATGTATTGGCATTGAGGATGCTTGATCTAAGGATCCGCTGAACACTTCTGCCAGCTGATTGTCTGTAAAACCATGGTGAGGGCAGTCATATAAGATCTCCTGAAATGTGTCCACAAGTTATATAAGCTTTCTCCTTCTCTTTGATGAATTCGAGATATTCATTCTCGAATAGTTGCTATCTTCACTAGTGGGTAGTAGTCTTCTACGAAAGCTTGAGCTAGAGTGTCCCAAACTGTGAATGTGCCTCTGGGTTTACTAGTCAACCATCCTTTTGCTACTCCTCGAAGAGAGCATTTGAACAGCTTGAGCTTTATTGCCTCTTCGGACAAACCTCAAAGTTTGACTCTCTCATAATAAGCATAAATATCCACTAGATGATCATATGGATTTTCATTTTTCCTTCCCTCAAACTTCAAGTTCTACTGAATCAAGGAGATGCGATTCCCCTTGATTTTATAGTTGGCATCATCTTGTTTAGGAGGAACCACACTCTATGTGGAACTTGTGGCACTAGGTTTGGTGTAATTAGCAAAAGTTCTTACTGCCGCCATTGGTTCAGTAACTTGGAAATCTAAATGTGGTCGGTGGGAGTGTTTGAATAATCTGAGTTTGAAGAGTCGGTGAGCCTAGATTCTTTGTCACTTCCGAATAAACCTTGAGAGAGTAAAAAATCTCTCTTTCTTTCATTGATGAGTGCAAGTCTTGGTTAGAACTTTGGCCTGATTTAAATCGTGACACTACTAGTGACATGCAATGAATTCTCTAGAGCGCAAAGAAAAACAACAAACACCAAGAAAAGTAAATGTGAATGCAAAAAAGAAAACAATTAAAACGGGAATGAAGATTAATACTAATTGAACTACTATCAGATACTAAAGAGAAGTCCCCAACAACGGCACCAATATGATGAATGTTTTTACTCGTCTCAAAATAAACCGTTTAATAAAGTAACCGAGTTGAATCTCCCTAGTTTTAGTATCTTACTCAAAATCATAATTAATATCAATTGAGGTATTAATGAATTTGGTTTAGGTGCCACGATCAATCAATCATTCGAAGTAAAAATGAAAATAGCTTTAAAGTAAAAGGGTTGTAAGATTGCATGATATAAGGTTGTAGACAAACAGAGATGAAACTTCTTAGATGTTGAATCCCCCTATGCAATTCTAATTCACAAATGACAGAAAAGTTCTACGATTTAAACGAAAAGGGACATATGCATTACATTATCACAATTATTCTCTAGTCAAATCACGCCCTTTCGGGTATGCTAATTTGCTACATATCTAGTACTCTAGTTCGCTCTTTCAAGGAAGATCTAAAACCCTCTAGGTGATTTACCGATTTAGAATTGCTCACACGACAGACTAGCTCATTCGGTCCCGGATGAGGGTTAACGTCTGACCTAGTTATTTGATTTTGGCATTCTAGACATGCAAGCTCTCACCAGTCTAAGACAAATCTAATAGAGATCCATTCAAGTTGATCAGGCGAGAACAAATTGAAAATGAAATCAAATATGCAATAAAATCAATCCAACTCGCATAAATTGTCCAAATGTATCAAATCATTTGTTCATAGGAATCAACCTAGGGTTCATTTAATCTAACCATGAGAAATTTAGCTGGCATAATCTCGAGAGACAAATCAAAATCAGAAGAGGAAGAGCTTGAATATAGGTTTACACATAGAATTATAAAAAAATTAATTTCGCCGATCGTCTCAAGAACTTAATTTTCTGTCTTGATTACTTGCCGATTCCAAGTTCCTTGAAGTTTCCTCTAAGTTGCACTCAAATCTCTCAATAAAGATCCCCATTTTGTCCAGGGAAGTCTGTCTTTGAATGAGGGAGAATCGAGCTTTAAATAGGAGTTCCAAAAAATCCTTTTAATCTCAAAATGTCCACATTGGCGCTATAGTGCAATGTTTAAATTGGCATTATAGGTATATCACCAAAATATACATTTCATAGCGCTAATATTGACATGATTTTCCAGAGACAATGGTCACTATGGGCATTATAGATGGTTTAAGTTGGTGCTATGGTTATAGCATAATAGAATCCCTGGTTAATAGCGCCAATATTGACACGTGCAGCCCCTTGGTGATTTCTTCCCAATTTAATCATCCTACCTCATTTATGCATGCCTGTATTGCTCCGAATAGTGCCTTTACATCTTCATGTATCTAAAATCTTACAACAACACTCCAGAACGACATCAAAAGGACCCCAAACGGGTCCAAGAGACTAAATCGAGATAGAATCTAGAAATGTGCAAAACATCCTATACTTCTACCCAAAACTATACAACTATGCATGAAATATCGCATAAACGAGGCCGATGAGCACGATAAATTGAGTGTCAATTATACTTTCTGAAGCCGGTCATGCCTAATATGGAACCCTTTTGCATATCAATGTAAATGGCAAGACATATCTCTGTCTCTATAGTCCGTGTAACTCGCGACTATCACAGCCATACTACAAACTAGTCCTTTATGGGAGTTCATTTTTGTTCAATTTAAAAACTCCAGACTTGGGACAAATATAGCTTGAAAGGTTCAATTCAGTTATGGGGTTTCATGCATCACGATTTGTGGTGATGATCCTATAGAACTCTTTCAAGTATTTGAACATTTCATTCGAGTCTAAACCACAATCAAATGAGAAGGAAGAAAATTTTCTTTGTGCCTTTGTGCAATCACAGTTAGTCATTTGATACTTGGCATCACTATGGCCTTTTATAGTTTAACAATCAACTATTTTTCAGCATATATACAAAAAATAATCATGATATTTACTACACATGCTTATAGTATGTGCAACTTCAGATCGAGTACATGTCATGACATACATGATGGATCATATAACCAAATTATATGGAAACCTCATCAGTTTCTCCTTCTCAGCTTGTATCCTTAAACACTACGCTTTGCTAAGGTGTATGTAATTTTTCATATAAGATATCCCCACTTGGATTTCTTCATACTAAACTTGTCATGGACATTATCAATATAAATTTCTTGACTTTGACCAATGAGCTTCCTTAATATGTACTCAACTCACCCAAGTCCTTCATTGAAGTACATTTCCCAAGTCCACTATTTATTTTAGTCAACAGGAGGATGTAACTTTCAATGACTAGTATGTCATATACATACCCACTGAATTTCTTAGAAACACTAGCTTCCTCTCTTCATATAATGAAGTCAAAATTCTTGAGGGCTTCATCAAATAAGAGATTTTAACTCTTTTATGCTTGCTTAAGTCAATATATGGATCTCTTAAGCTTGCATATCCAAATAGATTGGATCACTGGACTGTTGCAATTTCAAGGAGTTTTGACCTTGTTATTACTTGATTGTAGGTTCTTAGCCTTTGCTTTTCGAAAGCAAGATGACTATATTTCCAGTCATTATGAAGTCACTATACGTCTTTATGGAATTCTAGTCCTTCAGACAAATGACTTGGGTGAACAACAAAGCTTTGAGTATCTCACCCAATCTTTGGTGTTTCCTCTACACTATCACTGGTTTGAACAACTTCTTATTCTTATTAGTTCTCTAATGTAAGTGGATCGATATCCATTTGTTGTTCATCATCTTGAATTTCTCCAAGATGAATATTTCTCCCACTTGTTTTCTTGGAAATAAATTCTTTTTCCAAGAAGATACCATCACGAGCAACAACAACTTTGTTCTCTTGAGGTTTGTAGAAGTAATATCCTCGTCTCCTTAGGATAACTTACAATTTGTTCAAGTTTGGTGCTATTTTATCAAAAAGCAGATGCTTAACATAGACTTTGCAACCCCTAACTTCTAGAAAAGATATCACTATTGCTACACTAGTCCATATGGGATATGGTGCCTTTTCTATAGACTTAGATGAAGAGCTTCTAAATCTTCCTCAACAATCTCTAAGCCTCTCTTATTGGTTTGGGATATATCAACAAGTTCCTCGCCCCTCCCTAGAATCAATCACCGCTCGTCAGAGAAATATTGAGACTAGGTTTCTGTAATTCTAGACATTTGGAATCATGACTCTGTTTTTATATGCAGGCCACCATACTGGTGGCCTACTGAGCACCACCTCGTGGCCTACTGATGGTCACGGCCGTGATTCTTCTGTCAGCCACCTTCTTTTTGAATGCCCTCTTTCATATGGGGGTTGAGTCAATGTTAATGCTCAATCGTTGGTTTATGGCCTTCCTCCGTTAATATCTTGTGCATGCAGAAGGTGGGACTGATTCCTGTAATGTCAACTATGATCCATCCAATTGCATTGATGTGCTGATGCAAAACCTATAGAAGTTTCTCTTCCTACTCCAACGGTAGTGATGAAGAAATAATTACAAGCAGAGTGGATTCCTTACCCAGATATGCATAATTTAGATGTTTAGGCAGCGACTTATACTCTAAATTTGGAGGTTGAATCAAAGATAGGAGCGCTTGAGTATGTTTTTCTGAATGGACTTGAAAAACTCGTGGTGGTAAAAGTTCCATCATCTCACCTAAGTCTTCCTTCACTCCACAAGTTTCCAACTCAATTATCTCACCATAAAGGTTATTTGGAAGTGGTGTGTTTAAAACTTCTTTTGTTTCATTGTATATAACATCAATAAAGTATAAATCATCAGATAATGAAGAATACTTCTCAGATTGTGAAACATCAAAAGTTACCTCATAAAAGCCAACTCTTAAAGTCAACTTGCCTTGTTGAACATTAATGAGTGCATTTCCCAAGATCAATGATACTTCTCGATCCTCTTCGATCTCCATATGACAAAATCTGCAGGGAAAATGAACTTTTCAACTTTGATTAAAATATTTTCAATTACACCCTTAGGATACTTGATCGATCGATCAGCTAGCTGGAGTGTAATACCGGTCGGCTTAAATTCTTCTGGAAGGCCTAAGCATTTGTAGACTGAGTATGGCATGAGGTTGATTTCGGATCCAAGGTCACAAAGAGATCATGCAAATTCTTTGCTTCCAATGACACAAGGAATGGTGAAACTTCTAGGATCCTATAACTTTTCAGGTAGACGGTTTTAAATCAAAGCCCAGATTCATGTGTGAGCATTACCTTGTAAGTGCTGCTCCAGTACCTCTTCTTTGTGAGCAATTCCTTCAAAATTTTTGCATATGTGGGCATCTACTTAAGTGCTTTTGCAAAAGGAATTTTAATGTGAAGTTTTTTGAAAAGATCAAGAAACTTATAAAAGCCTTCATCATCTTTCTTCTTTTCTAGCCTCTACGGAAATGGAACTGGTGGTCCGTAATGTTTCACGATAGGTTGTCGTTGTGTAGGAGTGATTTCAGGCTCCTCAACTGGCCTTTCAATGTCCATCTTTTCCTTTGTTGAGGGATCAAGAGGCTCTTTTCCACTACGGAGTTTCACAACGCAAAGTTTGGCATCTCGTGGTCTGACTTTAGTATTTGATGGTATGTTCTGGTCGCTCGTTTGTGCACATGGTTGGATAGTTGCCCCATCTGTGGTTCCACATTATGGATGGATGCTTTAAGGTTCATAAACTTATCCATCCTCTATCCATCCTCATTGACATTGTTGCCATCATCTCCTCGATCGAGGACATTTTCTCCCGTTCAAATCCCGATAGGGGTCTGTTGACGTTCTGGTTGTTGTTTCTCCAAGAAAAATTTGGATGATTCCTCCAGCCTCAAATATAAGTTCCGGCTTGCTCTGACTTGGTTTGGTTGTCTGTTTCCCATGTAATTGACCTGCTCAACATTTGAAGACGAGGATGCCAATAAAGGACAATTTTCAATAGAATGAGGCTCGATGCATACCACCCAGATTGCACTAGGAGGGTTGGCATTGATTTGTGCTACACTTGTGGCCAAGCTGTCAATTTTTGCATTTAAGGCCAAAATTTCATCTATACTATGGATACGGCCTTTCTTCCATTGAGTTCGATCTATCGCTTCCCATCCCTATGCATCCCTCGACATTGTCTCCAATAGGTTGTAAGCTTGTGTGGCTGGTAACGAAATGAATGATCCTCCAACGGATGAGTTCAGATCGGTGCGAATGGCTGGAAAGGCCACCTGGTTTGGACAGTTAGGAATAGCCTCTTTGAAGTGATCCCATGCCTCGTATAGGGTTTTACCATCTATCATCTTGAAGTTGGAAAGTATCTCTCAGGAAGAGTTGTTCGCACTCCTCCCAGGTGTTGATGGATCCAGGAGAAAGCGTTTGGAGCCAATGCTTCACCTTTCCGATGAGTGAAAATCCAAACATCCGTAGTTTTATAGTATCATTGTGGACTCTACCCATGTGTAGGTCACACAGCTTGATGAAGACTTGTAAATGCTCGTGCGGATCGTGATTAAGTAAACCTGCAAACTGGCAACCAGTTTGAATCATGTGAATAAATATTGGTTTAATTTCCAAGTTACCAGCAATTGTGAGTCTCGTGTTGACTGGTGTGGTGGTAGTTTATCTCTGCATGAGATTGTATCACATTGGTTGCTCAACTACCTCCTCACCATTGTCAACAATTTCTTGATTGGGTGGTATTTTGCCAGGCATATTGCCAGATGTACCACTTCAGTTTACTGTCGCTTACTTCGATTCCGACGTGCGTTGTTTCTTCTACACGTGACCTCGATCTATGGATCTAATGGCAAGACTTTACCAATTCGATGACTTTGCATGTACAAAGTTACAAACTTGGAAAGATGGTACGTTCTTCCTCTACAAACGAAGCCTTTTGTCAAAACTAAAGCTTTTGCTTCGAGTTTCCAAGTAAGTAGGGGAGTCACATAGACTACTTAAATCCCTTCAAACCTTAGGCATCATCTCTTTATGGAAAACGAAACCACCTATGTTTGGGAGTTACCTGCACACTAACACCCATATCAAACGTTCACACAAGAGACAAATAAAGAATATTAATAATTAATTTCTATCCCCGGCAGGCGCCAAAAACTTAATGCACGAAATATTTACTACAAGTATACAAGTCGTATCAAGTAATAAAGTGTAAGTAGATTATCGATCCCATGCAAAAACTAACCAGTGATTTTTATTGTTTTTAATTTCTAACAGTCGATTAATGAAAATATAATAAGTGAATTGAACAAACACAAGTCAAATGATAATTAAATCCAATAATAAAAAGCTGGTAAATTTTTCAGGTTTTAAGTTAAATATTAAATGCAAATACACCGTTTACTAATCAATTTTAATCTCATGATTTAACGAACGAATAATCTCTACAGTGATGGCTCCCCATGTCTGGACTAGCCACGTGCTATCTAACAATTTATATTCCTACTATCGTAGCCAATATAAGAATTTAAATAGTCTTAACTTCGATTATCCTTTTACGATCGCACAATATTTCATATTCACCGTCGTTTTAATAAATTACTGTGAGGGCGTGCTAGCGTTCTATCTTTAAGTTTTCACTTTTGAGTACTCACTAAAGACAAAAATCTAATGTATTGGTGTCCAGTCAATATATAGCGTTACGAATAGCAACGCACATAAAAAATCGGAAAAAAGTAAATCGACGGGATTTAACAAATAACAATCTAACTTAATCCATCAAATTCCCAAAATATAATTAGTTGATAATGAAAGTAATAATATTATTAAACATACATGTAATATAAGTTACACACGACATTTATAATTAACTTGAACTCCACGTCTTACTTACAACACAACAAACAGCATATATATTATTTAATATGAACCAATAACAAAGAACTCACACAATGGAAATGGTAAAAGCTCAGACTCTTATTCCCACAATCGACTTCTCTGCTTCCCTACGTTTCCTTCCTTCTCGCAATATTCTGTATGTGTATTGCTCTCTATGAATTGGTTTCTGTCCCTTTCCATTGGTGTAGATCCCTTTTTATAGGCTGAAAAATCCATTTCCCCAACCGCACGACTTAAATTTCAAGACATCTCTTAACAATTTCAGATCAATATCTTCACTTCTGCATGTGACCTTGTCTTCCCTCCATTTATTTCACAACTCTCCACTGTCCACTCCATCACTGAAACATCAATAAACAAATCCCAATCTATTCTTCCTTCTCATATCTCCACACATACACCAATCTTGGACGCCTAACATTTACCGAAACTTTTCTTTTTAATTTCGTTCTCATCTCCACGCAGAGAACACGTTGGTTTTACATTTAGTTCCGTTTTTTTTCTTCTTCTACTCTTAGTAGCAAATAATGATAGAAAGTGTGTATATTTAAAGAATCGTATAGTTATTCGACTCGGCTTTTGATTGATATATGTATTTCGTAATTGTCGTCCAAAAATATTTGAAAAATTGCCAATATTCGGGTAGTGGTATTTCTACCATTCCTCGCCAATTTTGATTAGATATAAAAATACAAATCCACAAATACCCAATTTTATTATTAAAACACACAATAAATATATAGAAAAATATTACTAATATCAATTACTTCTCTATCTCTTAGCACCGTGTTGTTCTTGTTAGGGTACTCTCTCGAAAAATGTTCCCTTGCTTGACACTTGGAACAAATCTGTCCACTAGGTCGATTGTTGGTACGAACAATGGCCGGTTTAGGACTAGGAGTACCTTGGGCAGCCTTGTCTTTTTTCGTGGCCGAGGGGATGACCTCTTCGTTCTTCATGGTCGCGGCCTTCTAAGGTATGGATATTGGTACCGTGGCCCTCTTGTTGCTTTGAAACTCACGCTCCACTCGAATTGTCAGTTGAACTAACTCCTCGAAATCTACATTTGTATTTTGTACTTTCACCATGAACTATGCATTGTACACCGTGGTATAGTGCAATTCAACCTTGGAGTGGTGCACTCACGATCCATCATGTACTTTACACCATAGTACGGTGCACTTCTACTATGCACCCTACACATTAAAATGATGCAGCTCCACCATTCACCATGCACTGTGCATTATGGTATGGTGCACATCCATCATGCACAATGTATAATGCACTTTGGTACGATGCATTTCCTCCATGCACCATGGACCGTGCTCCTTGGTATAATGCAATTTCACTAGCCATAGTTATCCTTGGTCTGGTGCGCTTCCACCACCTACCTTACACTTTGCACCTTAGTACGGTGCACTTTCACTATGTATATTAGTATGATGCAGTTCCACCATTCACAATGCACTATGCACTATTATATGCTGCACTTACATCATGCACAATGCACAATGCATCATTGTAAGATGCATTTCCACCATGCAACATGCACCTTGGAATGGTACACTTCAACCACACACGTTGCACTTTCAAGTTAGTACGGTGCACTTCCCTATGCACCATGCACATTAGTATGATGTAGTTCCACAATTCAGAATGCACCATGCACTATGGTATGGTGCATTTCCATCATGCACTATGCAAAGTGCACCTTCATACGATACATTACCACCATGCACCGTGTACCGTTATCCTTGGTACAGTGCATTTTCACTATGCATAGTGCACCTTGGAGTGGTGCACTCCCACCATCCACCTTGTAGTTTTCACCTTAGTACGGTGCACTTCCACTATGCGGTTTGCACATTTGAATGTTTCAGTTCCACCATTCATCATGCACAGTGCACTATGATATGGTGCACTTCCTTCTATCACTATGCCCAACACACCTTGGTATGATGCATTTGCACCACGCACTATGCATCGTGCAAGCTGTTATAGTGCAATTCCACTATGCATAGTGCCCCTTGGTATGGTGTACTTCCACCACCTACCTTGCACTTTCGTCACACACTATGAATAGTGCACCTAATTATGGTGTACTTCCACTATGCATTATGCACATTGCAGCTTGGTACATTGCACTTCTAGTATAAACTGTCAACCTTGGTATTTTTTACTTTCACATGCACCATTGATAATGCACCTTTATATAGTGCCTTTCCAGTATGCATAGTGACCTTGGTGTGGTGCACTTCCACGATCCACCTTGTACTTTGCATCTTAGTACGGTGCACTTCCACTATTCACCATGGACCGTGCACTATTGTATGGTGCACTTCCATCGTGCACTATCTATAATGCACCTTGGTACAATGCATTTCCACCATGCACCTTGGTACGATGCATTTCCACCATGCACCATGGACCGTGCAACTTGGTATAGTGCATCTCAACTATCCACAGTGCACCTTGGTATGGTACGCTTCCACCGCCCACCTTACAATTTGTACCTTAGTATGGTGGACTTACACTATGAACCGTGCACATTAGTATGATGTAGTTCTGATGAAATCCGCCTCACGGTTCAAGGTCATGGCTCCAAAGGCTCAAGAAAATCGATGGGGAGTTTGAAGGAGCAAAAGCAACAGAATCGGGAGTGAAATCGGACAAGTTGGAGCCAACTACACGTTTGAACGGATCAACAATGACAAGCTCATCCATGAAGAATTGGCGATCGAATGAGTGGCACTGATTTCGCACCACGATATTGCCATCAGCATTAACATCACCTTGACACCAAATAATCAATATTCACAAAAACGAGGGTTCGGACCAACTTTACCTTCACTATCTTTGGAGAAGAGATGTCGAATGATGACAAGAGATGTGTCCCTGAGGTTGGGAGCAATTGGGGCCCAATGGAATCTGAAGGTTGAATGTTGCTTGAAATCGGGCCCATCGATTTTGGAGGATTACACCAAATCGCACTCTGCGCCAAACCAGAAGAGTTAGGCCACACCATATCTCCTAACAATGTAACATTCAAGCATTCATTGTACAAAGTGGAATTTCACTATACAAAGGTGAACGATGTATAGTGCATGGTGAAAGAAAAAAACACCAAGGTTGACTATGTATAGTGGAAGTGCACTGTACCAAATTGCAAGGTGCATAGTGCATAGTGTAAGTGCACCATAACTAGGTGCACTATTCATAGTGCATGATGAATGTGCACTATATCATAGTTCACAGTGTATTGTGAATTCTGGAACTACGTCATAAAAATGTGCACGGTGCTCGGTGGAATTACACCGTACTAAGGTGCAAAGTGCAAGGTGGGTGCTAGAAGCGCACCATACCAAGGTTAACTACGAATAGTGGAAATGCATTATACCAAGGTGCACCCTCCATAGTGCATGGAGAAAATGATTCATACCAAGGTGCATTATACATAGTGCATGATGGAAGTGTACTATACCATAATGCACGGTGCATGGTAAATGGTTGAGCTGCATCATTCAAATGTGTAGGGTGCATAATAGATGTGAACCGTACTAAGGTGCAAAGTACAAGGTGGATCGTGAGAGTGCACCATACCAAGGTTCACTGTGCAATGTGAAATTTCACTTTACTAAGGTGCACGGTGCATAGTTCATCATGAAAGTACAAACTTCCAAGGTTGACTATGTATAGTGCAAGTGCATTATACCAAGATGCAAGGTGCATAGTACATATTGGAAGTGCACCATAACTAGGTGCATTATTCACAATGCATGATGAAAGTGCCCCCTACCATAGTGCATGGTGCATTGTGAATAATGGAACTACATCAAACTAATGTGCACAGTGCATAATTGAAGTGCATTGTAGTAAGGTGCAAATTGCAAGGTGGGTAGTAGAAACGCACCATACCAAGATGCACTATGGGTAGTTAAAATGCACTATACCTAGGTGCACGGTCCATGGTGCATAGTGGGAATGCATTGTACCAAAATACATTGGACATACCAAAGTACGAGGTGCATCGTGGGAGTGCACCACACCAACATGCACTATGCAAGGTGTTGAATGCATAGTTCATGCTGAAAGTAAAAATACTAAGGTTAACTGTGTATATTGGAATTGCACTATTTATAGTGCAAGTTGAAAGTGCACGATACCATCTTGCAAGGTGCATTGTGAATAGTGTAACTTCATCATACTAATGTTTATGTTGCTTAGTGACAGTGCATCGTATTAAGGTGCAAAGTGCAAGTTGGGTGGTAAATGTGCACCATACCAAGGTGATTTATGCATATTTGAAATGCATTGTACCAATGTGCACGGTCAATGGTTAATGGTGGAAATGCATCGTATCAAGGAGTACTATGTATAGTGCATGATGGAAACGCATCAGGCCATACAACATGGTGCGTTTCCATACTAAGGTGCAAAGTTAATGGTAGATGATGGGAGTGCACCACACCAAGGTACACTATGCATAGTGGAATTACACTTACAATGGTTCACGGTGCATAGTTCATGGTCAATGTAAAGATTACCATGGCTGACTGTGTATGGTGGGAGTGGACTGTGCCAAGTTGCAACGTGCATGGTACATAGTGAAAGTGCACTATAACTAGGTGCACTGTTAATAGTGCATGTTTAAAGTTAACCATACTAATGTGAAGGGGGGCATTGTGAATGGTGGAACCTTATCATACTAATGTGCATGTTGCATAGTTGCATTGCACTGTATTAAGGTGAAAAGTGCAAGGTGGGTGGAGGATGTGCACCATACCAAGGTGCACTGTGCATAATTGAAATGCATCATGCGAAGGTGCACGGTCGATGGTGTATGGTGGAAATTCTTCATACCAAGGATTGATGTCCACAGTGCATGATAGAAATGCACCATACCATACTGCATGGTGTATTGTGAATTGTGGAAGTGCATCTTTCATAGTTGAAGTGCACCATAATAAGGTGCAACCAGAAAGGTGGATGGTGGAGGTGCACCATGAAAAGGTACGCTATGCATAATGGAATTGCACTTGCATAGGTTCGCGGTGTATAGTGCAAGGGCAAAGTATAGATTACCATGGTTGATTGTGTATGGTGGGAGTGAACTGTGCCAAGCTGCAAGGGGTATGGTGCATAGTGGAAGTGCACAATAACTGGGTGCATTGTTCATAGTGCATGTTGAAAATCCACCATATCATAGTGAAGGGGGCATTGGGAATGGTGGAACTGCATCATACTAATTTGCATGTTGCATAGTTGCATTGCACTGTATTAAGGTGCAAAGAGTAAGATGGGTAGAGGATGTGCGCTATACCAATGTAATTTATGCATATTTGAAATGCATTGTACCAAGGTGCATGGCCAATGGTTCATGGTTGAAATGTATCTTACCAAGGAGTACTATGTATAGTGCATAATGGAAATGCATGCACCAGACCATACTACACGGTGGATGATGAATAGTGGCACTATATTATTCTAATGTGCATGATGCATAGTGTAAGTGAACCGTACTAAGGTGCAAATTCCAAAGAGGATGATGGGAGTGTACCACACCAAGGTACACTATGCATAGTGGTATTGCACTTGCAAAGTTTCACGGCGCATAGTGCATGGTCCAAGTATAGATTACCATGGTTGACTGCGTATGGTGGGATTGGACTATACCAACTGCAAAGTGCATGGTGCATAGTGGAAACGCACTATTACTAGGTGCACATTTCATAGTGGATGTTTAAAGGTATCCATACCATTGTGAATGGTGGAACTGCATCATAATAATGTGCATGTTCATAGTTGCACTATATTAAGGTGTAAAGTGCAAGTTGGGTGGAGGATATGTACCATACCAAGGCATAATGTGCATAATTGAAAATGCATCATGCCAAAGTGCATGGTCCATGGTGTACGGTGGAAATTCTTCATACCAAGGACTCATGTCAACAGTACATGATAGAAGTGCAGCATGCCATACTACACAGTGTACTGTGAATGGTGGACGTGCATCTTTCTAATGAGGATGGTGCATAGTGGACGTGCACCATAGAAAGGTGCAACGTAAAAAGTGGGTGGTGGAGGTGCACTGTGAAAAAGTACCCTATGCATTGTGGAATTGCACTTTCAAAGGTTCACAATGCATAGTGCATGGTAAAAGTATAGATTACCATGGTTGACTATGTATGGTGGGACTGGACTGTGCCAAGTTGCAAGTTGCATGGTGCATAGTGGAAGTGCACCGTAACTGGATGCATTGTTCATAGTGCATGTTGAAAGTCCACCTTACCATAAAGAAGGAGGAATTGGGAATGTTGGAACTACATCATACTAATTTGCATGTAGCATAGTTGCAGTGCACTATATTAAGGTGCAAATTGCAAGGTGGGTGGAGAATGTGCACCGTACCAAGGTGCAATGTGCATAATTGAAATGTATCATGCCAAGGTGCACGGTATATGGTGTATGGTGGAAATTATTCATACCAAGGGCTGCTGTCCATAATGGATGATGGAAGTGCACCATACCATACTACTCGGTGTATTGTGAATGGCGGAAGTGCATCTTTCTAATGAGGAAGGGACATAGTGGAAGGGCAGCATAATAAGGTGCAACGTGAAAGGTGGGTGGCGGTGGTGCACCATGAAAAGGTACCCTACGCATAGTGGAATTGCACTTGCAAAGTTTCACAATGCATAGTGCATGATCAATGTATAGATTACCATGGTTGACTGTGTATAGTAGGAGTGGATTGTGCCAAGCTGCAAGGTGCATGGTGCATAGTGGAAGTGCATTGTAACTAGGCGCACTGTGCATAGAGCATGTTTAAAGTTAACCATACCATTGTGAAGGGGGCATTGTAGATGGTGGAACGACAACATACTATTGTGCATGTTGCATAGTTGCAGTGCACTGTATTAAGGTGCAAAGGTGGCTGGAACGTGTGCACCATCCCAAGGTACAATGTGAATAATCTTAAATGCAGCATGCCAAAGTGCATGGTCCGTGGTGTATGGTGGAAATTCTTCGTACCAAGGATTACTTTCCACTATGCACGATGGAAGTGCATCATACCATACGACACAGTGTATTGTCAAAGGTGGAAGTATATCTTTCTAATGAGGAGGGTGCATACTGACAGTGCACCATGATAAGGTGCAACATGAAAGGTGGGTGGTTGTGGGGCAACGTGAAAAGGTACACTATGCATAGTGGAATTGCACCTGCCAAGGTTCACGGTGCATAGTGCATGGCTAAAGTAAAAAATATAAAGGTTTATATGTATAGTGAAAATGTATTGTGCCAAGGTGGAAGGTGAAAATCTATACTCGGTGTATTTTTAATGGTGGATGTGTATCTTTCTAATGAGAAGGGACATAGTCGAAGGCACCATGATAAGGTGCAACGTGAAAGGTGGGTGGCGGTGGTGCACCATGAAAAGGTACCCTATGCATAGTGGAATTGCACTTGCAAAGGTTCACGATGCATAGTGCATGGTCAATATATAGATTACCATGGTTAACTGTGTATAGTAGGAGTGGACTGTGCGAATCTGCAAGGAGCATGGTGCATAGTGGAAGGGCACCGTATATGGGTGCATTGTTCATAATCCATGTTGAAAGTGCACCATACCATAGTGAAGGGGCCATTGGGAATGTTGGAACTGCATCATACTGATTTGCATGTAGCATAGTTGCAGTGCACTGTATGAAGGTGAAAATTGCAAGGTGGGTAGAGAATGTGCACCATACCATGGTGCAATGTACATAATTGAAATGCATCATGCAAAGGTGCACGGTACATAGTGTATCGTGGAAATTATTCATACTAAAGGCTGCTGTCCATAATGCATGATGGAAGTGCACTATACCATACTACTCGATGTATTGTGAATGGTGGAAGTGCATCTTTCTAATAAGGAAGGGACATAGTGGAAGGGCACCATAATAAGGTGCAACGTGAAAGGTGGGTGGCGGTGGTGCACCATGAAAAGGTACCCTACGCATAGTGGAACTGCACTTGCAAAGGCTCACGATGCATAATGCATGGTCAATGTATAGATTACCATGGTTGACTGTGTATAGTAGGAGTGGATTGTGCCAAGCTGCAAGGTGCATGGTGCATAGTGGAAGTGCACCGTATATGGGTGCATTATTCATAATCCATGTTGAAAGTGCACCATACCATAGTGAAGGGGACATTGGGAATGTTGGAACTACATCATACTTATTTTCATGTAGCATAGTTGTAATGCACTATATTAATGTGCGACTTGCAAGGTGGGTGGAGAATGTGTACCATACCAAGGTGGAATGTGTATAATTGAGACGCATCATGCCAAGGTGTACGGTATATGGTGTATGGTGGAAATTATTCGTACTAAGGGCTGCTGTCCACAATGCATGATGGAAGTGCACCATACCATACTACTCAATGTATTGTGAATGGTGGAAGTGCATCTTTCTAATGAGGAAGGGGCATAGTGGAAGGGCACCATAATAAGGTGCAACGTGAAAGGTGGGTGGCGGTAGTGCACCATGAAAAGGTACCCTACACATAGTGGAATTGCACTTGCAAACGTTCACGATGCATAGTGCATGGTCAATGTATAGATTACCATGGTTAACTGTGTATAGTAGGAGTGGACTGTGCCAAGCTGCAAGGTGCATGGTGCATAGTGGAAGTGCATTGTAACTAGGCGCACTGTTCATATTGCATGTTTAAAGTTAACCATACCATTGTGAAGGGGGCATTGTAAATGGTTGAACTACAACATACTATTGTGCATGTTGCATAGTTGCAGTGCACTGTATTAAGGTGCAAAGTGCAACGTGGCTAGAACGTGTGCACCATACCAAGGTACAATGTGCATAATTTGAAATGCATCATGCCAAGGTGCACGGTCCATGGTGTATGGGGTAATTCTTCGTACCAAGGAATATAGTCCACTGTGCATGATGAAAGTGCACCATAGTATCCTACATTCTTTTTGTGAATGGTGGAAGTGCATCGTCCTAATGAAGAGGGTGCATAGTGGAAGTGCACCATAATAAGGTTAAACGTGAAAGGTGGGTGGTGGAGGTGCACCATGAAAAGGTACCCTATGCATAATGGAACTGCACTTTCAAAGGTTCACGGCGCATAGTGCAAGGGCAAAGTATAGATTACCATAGTTGACTGTGTATGGTGGGACGGGACTATGCCAAGCTCCAAGTTGCATGGTGCATAGTGGAAGTGCACCGTAACTGGTTGCACTATTCATAGTGCATGTTGAAAGTGCACAATACTATAGTGAAGGGGGCATTAGGAATGGTGGAACTACATCATTTTAATGTGCATGTTGTATGGTTGCTGTGCACTATATTAAGGTTCAAAGTGCAAGGTGGGTGGAGGATGTGCGGCATACCAAGGTGATTTATGTATATTTGAAATGCATTGTACCAAGGTGCATGGTCAATGGTTCATGGTGGAAATGCATCGTACCAAGGAGTACTATGTATAGTGGATGATGGAAATGCACCAGACCATACTACATGGTGCATGATGAATAGTGGAACTTTATCATTCTAATGTGTAAGATGCATAGTGAAAGTCAACCGTACTCAGGTGTAATGTACAAGGTGGATGATGGGAGTCCACCATACCAAGGTACACTATGCATAGTTGAATCGCACTTACAAAGGTTCACGGTGCATAGTGCATGGTCAAAATATAGGTTACCATGGTGGGACTGGAGTGTGCCAAATTGCAAGGTGCATGGTGCATAGTGGAAGTGCCTAACTGGGTGTAATGTTCATAGTGCATGTTGAAAGTGCACCATACCATAATCAAGGGGGCATTGGGAATGGTGGAACGACATCATACTAATGTTCATGTTCCAGTGCATTGTATTAAGGTGTAAAGTGCAAGGTGGGTGGAAGATGTGCAGCTTACCAAGGTGCAATATGCATAATTGAAATGCATCACACCAAGGTGCACGGTCCATGGTGTATGGGGGAAATGCTTCGTGCCAAGGACTACTTCCCATAGAGCAAGATGGAAGTGCACCATAGGGAACTGTATGGTGTATTGTGAATGTTGGAACTGCATCTCTCGAATGCAGAGGGTACATAGTCGATTTTCACCATAATAAGGTGCAATGTGAAAGGTGGGTGGTGGAGGTGCACCAGAAAAAGGTGCACTATGCATAGTGGAATTGCACCTGCCAAGGTTCACGGTGCATAGTGCATGGCTAAAGTACAAAATATAAAGGTTTACATGTATAGTGAAAATGTACTATGCCAAGGTGCAAGGTGCATGATGCATAGTGGACGTGCACCGTAACTAGGTACAGTGTTTATAGTGCATGTTGAAAGTTTACCATACCATGATGCTGGGTGAATTGTGAATGTTCAAAATTCATCATAATAATGTTTATGTTGGTTAGTGGCAGTGCATCGTTTTAAGGTGCAATGTGCAAGATGGGTGGTAAATGGGCACTATACCAAGGTGATTTATGCATATTTGAAATGCATTTTACCAAGGTTCATGGTCAATGGTGCTTGGTTGAAAGGCATAGCAAGGAGTACTATGTATAGTGCATGATGGAAATGCACCATACCATACTACACGGTTCATGGTGAATAGTTGAACTGCATCATTCAAATGTAGAGGGTGCGTAGTCAAAGTGAACCATACCAAGGTACACAGTACAACATGGATGTTGGGACTGCACCAAACCAAGGTGCACTATGCATAATGGAATGCACTAGCAAAAGGATCATGGTGCATAGTGCATGGTCAAAGTATAGATTACCATGGTTGACTGTGTATGGTGGAAGTGTTTTGTGCCAAGCTCCAAGGTGCATGGTGTATAGTTTAAGTGAACCATAACAAGATGCACTGTTAATAGAGCATATTGAAAGTGCACCATAGCATAGTGAAGGGGGAATTCCGAATGGTGTAACTGCATCATAGTAATGTGCTTGTTGCATAGTTGCAATGCACTGTATTAAAATGCAAAGTACAGGGTGGGTGGAGGTTGTGTACCATACCAACGTGTAATGTGCATGATTGAAATGCATCATGCCAAGGTGCACGGTCCATGGTGTATGGTGGAAATGCTTTGTACCAAGGAGTACTATCCATAGTGCATGATGGAAGTGTACCATACCATAATGCACAGTGCATTGTGAATGGTAGAACTGCATCTTTCTAATGTGAACTTTGGAAGTGCACCATAATACGGTACAACGTGAAAGGTGCACCATACAGAGGTACACTATGTATAATGGAATTGCACTTGTAAATTTTCATGGTGCATAGTGCATGGTTAAAGTACAAAGTACCAAGGTCAGTATGTATACTAAAAATGCACTATGCCAAGCTGCAAGGTGCATATGCATAGTGGACGTGCACCATAACTAGGTACACTGTTCATAGTGCATGTTGAAGTGAACCATACCATAGTCCATGGTGCATTGTGTTGTTGGAACTTCATCATAGTAATGTGTATGTTGCTTAGTCCCAGTGCATTGTATTTAGGTGCAATGTGCAAGGTGGGTGGTCAATGTGTATCATACCATGGTGATTTATGCATATTTGAAATTCATTATACCAAGGTGCAAGGTGGGTGGTAAATATGTACCATACCAAGGTGCAATGTGCAGAATTGAAGAAATGCATCATGCCAAGGTGCATGGTCCATGGTGTATGGTGGAAATGCTTCGTAGCAAGGAGTACTATCCATAGTGCATGTTGGAAGTACACCATAGCATACTGCACGGTGCATTGTGAATGGTGGAACTGCATCTTTCTAATGTGGAGGGCGCATAGTAGAAGCGCACCATAATAAGGTGCAACGTGAAAGGTGGGTGGCGGAGGGGCACTATACAGAGGTGCACTATGCATAGTGGAATTGCACCTGCACAGGTTCATGGTGCATAGTGCATGGTTAAAGTACAAAATACCAAGGTTATTCTATATAGTGAAAATGTAGTTTGCCAAGCTGCAAGGTGCATGTTGAATAGTTGGCGTGCATCGTAACTAGGTACACTATTCATAGTGGATGTTAAAAGTGAACTATACCATAATCCAAGGTGAATTGTGAATGGTGGAACTTTATCATACTAATTTGCATGTTGCATAGTGGAAAGGTTAATGTACAAAGTACCAAGGTTACTATGTATAGTAAAAATGCACTGTGCCAAACTACAAGGTTCAAGGTGCATAATGGATATGAACCGTAATTAGGTACACTATTCATAGTGCATGTTGAAAATGCACCATACCATAGTCTAGCGTGCATTAAGAATGGTGGAACTTCACCATTCTAATGTGCATGTTGCTTAGTGCCAATGCATCGTATTAAGGTGCAGTGTGCAAGGTGGGTGGTGTATGTGTACCATACGAAGGTAATTTATGTATATTTGAAATGCATTATACCAAGGTGCAAGTTCAATGGTGCATAATGGAACTTAATCATACCAAGGAGTACTATGTATAGTGCATGATGGAAATGCACCATACCATACTGCAGGGTGCATGATGATTAGTGGAACTGTATCATTCTAACCTATAGGATGCATAGTGGAAGTGAAACGTACTAAGGTGCACTGTTCATAGTGCATGTTGAACGCGCACCATCCATAGTGTAGGGTGCATTGTAAATGGTGCAATTACATCATATTAATGTGCATGTTGCATAATGGCAATGAAACATATTATGGTGCAAAGTGTAGGTGGGTGGTGGATGTGCATCATACGAAGGTGGAATGTGCATAAATGAAATGCATTTTCCCAAGGTGCACAGTCCATGGTGCATAGTTGAAATGCATCGTACCAAGGAGTACAAAGCACAGTGCATGATGGAAAGCACGATATGATACTGCACAGTGCATGGTGAATGGTGGAACTGCATCTTTCTAATGTGGAGGGTGCATAGTGGATGTGCATCGTACTACGGTGCAAAGTGCAATGTGGGTGGTGGAAGTGCACCATGCAGAGGTGCACTATGCATAGTTGAAATGAGCTATAGCATCGTGCACGGTCCATGGTGCATGGTGGAAATGCAACGTACCAAGGTGCACTATGAATAGTGCATGATGGAAGTGCATGATGCATGGTTAATAGTGGAACTTCATGATTCTAATGTGCAGGATGTATAGTGGAATTCACCATACTAAAGTGCAAAGTACAAGGTGTATGGTGGGAGTGCACCACACCAAGGTGCACTATGCATAGTCGAACTGAACTCGCCAAGGTTCACGGTGCATAGTGCATGGGTCAAGTACAAAATACCAAGGTTCACTATGTATGCTGCAAGTGGACTATGCCAAGCTACAAGGTGCATAGTGCATAGTGGAAGTGCACCGTAACTAGGTGCACTGTTCATAGTGCATGTTAAAAGTGCACCATACCAAGTTCAATGTCCATAATTGAAATTAATTGTACCAATATGCACGGTCCATGGTGCATGGTGGAAATGTATCTTACCAAGGGGTACCGTGTATAGTGCATGACGGATGTGCACCATACCATACTTCGCGGTTCATGGTAAATGGTGGAACTGCACCATTCTAATCTGCAGGGTGCATAGTTGAATTGCATCACACCAAAGTGCAACGTAAAAGGTGGATCGTGAAATTGCACCATGCCAAGGTACACTTTAGTTAGTAGAATTGCACTATGCCAAGTTGTATGGTGCATAAAGGACGATCAAAGTATAGAATACTAAGGTTGACTATATATAATGGAAGTGCACTGTACCAAGCTGCAACGTGCATGGTGCATAGTAGAAGTGTACCGTAACTAGGTTTAGTGTTGATAGTGCATTATGAAAGTGCACCATACCATAGTGTATGGTGCACCGTGAATGGTGGAACTGCATCATACTAATGTGCACGGTACATAGTTTAAGTGCAACATAATAAGATGAAAATTGCAAGGTGGGTGATGGAAGTGCATTATACCAAGGTACTTTATGGATAGTGGAGATGCACTAAACCAAGGTGCACGGTACATAGTGTGTGGTGGAAATTCAGCATACAAAGGTGAATTTTACATAGTGCATGATGGAAATGCATCATACTAATGTGCATGGTACATAGTGGAAGTGCATCGTACTAATATGCAAAATACAAGGTGGATCGTGGAAGTGCACCGCACGAACATGCACTATGCATATTGGAAATGCACTATACCAAAGTACAAGATCTATGGTTCATGGTGAAAGTAAAAAATACCAAGGTTGATTATATATACTGGAAGTGCAATGTACCAAGTTGCAAGGTGCATAGTGCCTAGTGGAAGTACACCATAAATAGGTGCACTTTTCATAGGGCATGATGAAAGTGCACCATAACATAGTACATGGTGCATTGTCAATGGTGGAACTAAATCATACTAATGTGCATGGTGCACAGTGGAAGTGCACTGTAATAAGGTGAAAATTGCAAGGTGGGTGTTGGAAGCGCACGATACCAAGGTCTACTATGGATAGTTTTGAAGCACTATACAGAGGTGCCCTATCCATGGTGTGTGCTGGAAATGAATCCTATTAAGGTGCATTGTACATAGTTCATAATTGAAGTGTACCATATAAAAGTGCATGGTACATAGTGAATGTTGGAACTACATCATTCAATGTCTAGGTTGTATAATGGAATTGCATAATACTTAGATGCAAAGGACAAGGTGGATCATAGATGTGCACCACACCAAGGTGCACTATGCATTGTGAAAATGCACTATATCAAGGTGCACAATCCATGGTGCATGGTGACAGTACAAGTTACTAAGGATGACTATGTGTACTTGAATTGCATTGGACCAGGCTTGAAGTTTCATAGTTCATAGTAGAAGTACGCCATAACTAGGTGCACTATTCATAGTGCATGATGAAAGTGCACATACTAATGTGCATGTTGCATAATGGAAGTGCACCAGAATAAGGTGCAATGTGCAAGGTGGGTAGCAGAGGCGCACCGTACCAAGGTGAACTATGCATAATGTAAATGCACTACACCCAGGTGCACTGTGCATGGTGCATGGAGGAAATGAATCGTACCAATGTGCACTATCTATACACCATAATTCAAGTTGTATGGTGAATGGTGGAACTACATCATTCTAATATGTAGGGTACATATTGGAAGTGCATCGTACTAAGATGCAAAATACAAGGTGGATCGTGGAAGTTCACCGTACTAGGGTGCAAAGTGTGAGGTGGGCAGTGGAAGCGCACCATATCAAGGTGCACTGTGCATAGTGGAAATGTGCTATACCAAGGTGCACAATCCATGGTGCATCATGGAAACGCATTGGACCAAAGTGCACTTGCATAGTGAATGTTAGAAGTGCACCATACCATTGTGCATGGGGCATGGTGAGTGGTGGAACTACATCATTCTAATGTGTAGGGTACATAGTGGAAGTGCACTGTACTAAGGTGAAAAGTACAAGGTGGATGGTGGGAGTGCACCATACCATGATGCACTTTGCATAGTGGAATTGCACTATACCAAGTTTCACGGTGCATAGTGCATGGTGGAAGTAAAAAATATCAAGGTGCACTGTGTATAGTGGAAGTGCACTGTACTAAGGTGCAAGGTGGATGGTGCATAGTGGAAGTGCACCGTACCAAGGTGCATTGTGCATAGTTCATGATGAAAGGTCACCATACCATAGTGCACGATTAGTTTAAATGGTGGAACTACATCTTACTATGCGGCATGACGCATAGTGCAAGTGCACCATAATAGTGTGCAAAGTGAAAGGTGGGCGGTGGAAGTGCACCATGCCAAGGTGCACTGTGCATAATGGAAATGTTCTATATCAAGGTGCACGGTCTATGGTGCATGGTTGAAATTAATCGTACCAAGGTGCACTGTGCATAATGCATGATGGAAGGGCACCATTCCATAGTGCACGGTGCATGGGGAATGGTGGAGCTGCATAATTCTAATGTGTAGGGTGCATAGTGGTAGTGCATCATACCAAGGTGCACTGTGTATAGTGGAACGGTGAGTTAAAAAATGGGATTATGTTAATAATGTGGGTGAAAACAAGAAACAGGCTTAGGCTCAACGTGACTTAACCTAAAGGATATATGATGAATCCGGTAGGCTTCTTAGGCTCAGTGGGTTGAATATAATGCCTTAATAATGTCCCATTGTGTTAATTATTCAATGTGGTCTCGAAACGTTTTGGTGCAAGTACAAGAGGATCCTCGCAGTTTTTAAAATTTAGGCTCAATCTTTCATAGCTTGTTAATTAAGTCTGCACTAGAATATCTAAGTCAATCAGTTGAAGATACAATGCATTCATTCGATAATCAAATTAACTTAGATAATTATATCTCAAAATTTTCAAAAACTCATCTTTTTATTTTATTTTTTTTCAAAAGTGGATCCCAGAAAGATGGTACTTCCTTAAAAACAAAGCCTTTTTTGCAAAACCAAAACTTTCGTCTCGATTTCCAGGTAAGTAGGGGAGTCACGTGGACTACTTAAATCTTTCTAACCTTAGGCCTCATCATTTTATGTGAATCCAAAATCATTTTTTAACACAAAAATTTAATACCAGTGCCCCCAAACTTGAAGGGTATCGTCCTCAATGACTTGAACTATAAAAAAATACATGAAGGAAAAAAACAAAAGTTAGAGCAAACACATACCATAGGTTGCCTCCCAAAAGTGCTTCTTTTACGTTATGAGCTAGACGCAATAGTGGAATTATGTGATTCGGAGGGAATTCAGCATCGTCCTCACCATATCCTCGTAGTACGGTTTGACTCGCTGGCCGTTCGCTTTGAATTATTGGTATGACATTGAAACTCAATAGTACGGTGAGGAAACACACCAGTAACAACAAAAAGACCAGCCCAACGAGACTTTAACTTTCGATGAAAAATGTTCAGTCGAGAATTTTAAAGCGATACTTTCTTACCGACTTGGAAGTCTCGTATCATAATGTGTTTGTTGTGGTACCTCTTGGTTCGTTCTTTGTAGATTATGGCATTCTCCTACGAGTTGAGGAGTATCTCGTCAAGCTCATTGAGTTGATGTACTAGCTTCAAAAATAAAATGTGAAATACAAATTTAATATTCGAATAATTATGAACCGTCGAGATCACAAACTGAAAATAAACGTTGGTGATGGATTTACGTTACCAAAAATCAATTGGACACATCAAAAATTTGGATATATCGGATATACGGAAAAATTCACCATTATTTAATATGAACCAATAACAAAGAACTCACACAATGGAAATGACAAAAGCTCAGACTCTTCTTCCCACAATCGACTTCTCTGCTTTCCTATATTTCCTTCCTTCTCGCAATATTCTGTATGTGTATTGCTCTCTATGAATTGGTTTCTGCCCCTTTCCATTGGTGTAGATCCCTTTTTATAGGCTGCAAAATCCATTTCCCCAACCGCACGACTTAAATTTCAAGACATCTCTTAACAATTTCAGATCAATCTCTTCACTTCTGCATGTGACGTTGTCTTATCTCCATTTATTTCACAACTCTCCACTGTCCAGTCCATCACTGAAACATCAAAAAACAAATCCCAATCTATTCTTCCTTCTCATATCTCCACACATCCACCAATCGTGGACGCCTAACATTTAACCTAACTTTTTCTTTTTAATTTCCTCTCATCTCCATGCAGAGAAACACGTTGCTTTTACATTTAGTTCCTTTTTTTCTGCTTCTACTCTTAGTAGCAAATAATGATAGAAACTGTGTATATTTAAGGAATCGTATAGTTATTCTACTCGGCTTTTGATCGGTATATGTATTTCGTCCTTTCATCCAAAAATACTTGAAAAACTGCCAATATTCGGGTAGTGGTATTTCTATCATTCCTCGTCGATTTTGATTAGATATTAAAAATATGAACTCAAAATACTCAACTTTATTATTAAAACACACAATAAAATATTGAAAAATATTACTAATATCAATTACTTCTCCATCTCTTGGCACCATGTTGTTCTTGTTAGGGCACTCTCTCACAAACTGTCCCCTACCTTGACACTTGAAACAAACATGTCCACTAGGTCGATCGTTCGTACGAACAATGGCCGGTTTAAGACTAGGAGTACCTTGGGCAGCCTTGTCTTTGTTCCTGGCCGAGGGGATGGTCTCTTCTTTCTTCATGGTCGCGGCCTTCCAAGGTATGGATGTTGGGACAGTGACCCTCTTGTTGCTCCGTAACTCAAGCTCCACTCGAATCATGACTTCAACTAACTCCTCAAAATCTACACCTTCGTATCTTGTACTTTCACCATGAACACTTTGCATAGTGCACCTCGGAGCGGTGCACTCTCACGATCCACCTTGTACTTTACACCTTAGTACGATGCACTTCTACTATGCACCCTACACATTAGAATGATCCAGCTCCACCATTCAACATGCACCGTGCATTATGGTATGGTAGACACCCATCATGCACTATGTATAATGCACTTTGGTACCATGCATTTCCTCCATGAACCATGGACTATTCTCCTTGGTATAATGCATTTTCACTAGCCATAGTGAACCTTGGTGTGGTGCGCTTCCACCACCCACCTTACACTTTGCACCTTAGTACTATGCACTTCCACTATGCACCGTGCACATTAGTATGATCTAGTTCCACCATTCAGAATGCACTATGCACTATTGTATGGTGCACTTAGATCGTGCACTATTGTATGGTGCACTTACATCGTGCACTATGCACAATGCACCATTGTAAGATGCATTTCCACCATGCACCACAAATCGTGCAACTTGGTATACTGCATTTCAACTATGCATAGTGCACCTTGGAATGGTGCACTTCATCCACCCACCTTGCACTTTCACTTTAGTACGGTGCACTTCCCTATGCACCATGCACATTAGTATGATGTAGTTCCACTATTCACAAGGCACTGTGCACTATGGTATGATGCACTTCCATCATGAACTATGCAAAGTGCACCTTTGTATGGTACATTACCACCATGCACCATGTACCGTTATCGTTGGTACAGTGCATTTTAACTACGCACAGTCCACCTTAGAGTGCACCTCCCACCATCCACCTTGTAGTTTTCATAATACACTGTGCACTATGGTATAGTGCACATTCATCATGCACTATGAATAGTGCACCTAGTTATGGTGCACTTACACTATGCACTATGCACCTTGCATTTTGGTACAGTGCACTTCAACTATACATAGTCAGCCTCGGTATTTGTTTCTTTCACCATGCACTATGCATCGTTCACCTTGGTATAGTGCAATTCCACTTTGGCATAGTGAAGCCTTGAATGTTACATTGATAGGAGATATTGTGTGGCCTAACTCTTCTTGTTTAGCCCGGAGTGCGATTTGGTGTAATCCTCCAAAATCGATGGGCTCGATTTCAAGCAACATTGAACCTTCAAATTCCATTGGGCGCCAATTGCTCCCATACTCAGGGACATGTCTCTTCTCATCATTCCACACCTCTTCTCCAAAGATAGTGTAGGTAAAGTCGGTCTGAACGCTCGGTTTTGTGAATATTAATTCTTGGGTGTCTTCGTGATGTGGATGCTGATGTCGATGCCGTGGTGCGGAATCAGTGCCACTCGTTGGATCGCCAATTCCTCAAGGATGATCTTGTAAGCATTGGTCCGTTCAAACGTGCATTTGGCTCCAACTGGTCCGATTTCACTCCGGAATCTATTGCTTTTGCTCCTTTAAACTCCTCATCGATCTTCTTGGGCCTTTGGAGCCATAACCTGTAACCATGAGGTGGATTTCATCAGAACTGATTCATACTAATGTGTATGGTGCATAGTGTAAGTGCATCATACTAAGGTACAAATTGTAAGGTGGGTGGTGGAAGCGCATCAAACCAAGGTGCACTATTGATAGTGGAGATGCACTATAGCAAGGTGCACGGTCCATGATGCATGGTGGAAATGCATCGTACCAAGGTGCATTATAGATAGTGCACGATGGAATTGCACCATACAATAGTGCACGGTCCATGGTGAATAGTGGAAGTGCATCGTACTAAGATGTAAAGTACAAGGTGGATCATGGAAGTGCACCACACCAAGGTCACTATGCATACTGGAAAGGCACTATACAGAGGTGCATTATCCATGGTGCATGTGAAAGTGGACCTACATCATACTAATTTGCACGATGCATAGTGGAATTTCATCGTACTAAGGTGCAAAGTGCAAGGTGGGTGGTGGAAGCGCACCACACCAAGGTGCACTATGGATAGTGGAAATGCATTATACCAAGGTTCACGCTCCATGTTGCATGGAGGAAATGGTTCATACCAAGGTGTATTATACATAGTGCATGATGGAAGTGAACTATACCATAATGCATGATGCATGGTCAATGGTTGAGTTGCGTCATTCGAATGTGTAGGGTGGATAATAGAAGTGAACCGTACTAATGTGGAAAGTACAAGGTGGATCGTGAGAGTTCACCACACCAAGGTTCACTATGCAAAGTGAAATTGCACTATACCAATGTGCACGATGCATAGTTCATCGGGAAATAACAAAATTCCAAGGTTGACTATATATAGTGCAAGTGGATTATACCAAGATGCAAGGTTGCATAGTACTTATTGGAATTTCACCATAACTAGGTGCATTGTTCATAATGCATGATGAAAGTGCACCATACCATAGTCCATGGTGCATTGTGAATGTTGGAACTACATCATACTAATGTGCATGGTGCATAGTGAAAAGTGCAAGGTGGGTGGTAGAAGTGCACCATACCAAGATGAACTGTGGCTAGTTAAAATGCACTGTACCGAGGTGCACGGTCCATAGTGCATGGTGGAAATGCATTGTACCAAAATGTATTGGACGTAGTGCATGATAGTTGTGCACCATACCATAGTGAATGGTGCATGAAGAAGAGGACCGTACTAAGGTGCAAAGTAAAAGGTGGATCGTGGGAGTGCTCCACACCAAGGTGCACTATGCAAACTGGAATTTAACTATATCAAGGTGAACAATACATAGTGCATGGTGAAAGAAAAAAATACCAAGGTTGACTGTGTATAGTGGAAGTGCACAGTTCATAGTGCATATTGAAAGTGCACCATACAATCCTAGAGGGTGCATTGTGAATGGTAGAACTTCATCATAGTACTGTTTATCTTGCTTAGTGGTTGTGCATCATATTAAGGTGTAAATATGGGTGGTAAATGTGTCCCATGCCAAGGTGATTTATGAAAATTTGAAATGCAATAGGCCAAGGTGCATGGTCAATGGAGCATGGGGAAAATGCATCTTACCAACGAGTACTATGTATGGTGCATGATGGAAATGCATCATACCATACTACACGGTGTGTGGTCAATTGTCAAACTCAATCATTCTAATGTAGAGGGTGCATAGTGGAAGTGAACCGTACTACGGTGCAAAGTACAAGGTGGATGACGGTAGTGCCCCACACCAAGGTGCACTATGCATAGTGGAATTTCACTTGAAAAGGTTCACGTTGCATAGTGTATGGTCAAAGTATAGATTACCATGGTTGAATGTGTATGCTGGAAGTGGACTATGCGAAGCTGCAAGCTTCATGGTGCATAGTGGAAATGCAAGGTAGCTACGTGCACTCTTCATAGTGCATGTTTAAAGTTAATCGTACCATTGTGAATGGTGGAACTTCATCATACTAATGTGCATGTTGCTTAGTGCAGTGGATCGTATTAAGGTTGAATGTGCAAGCTGGGTGGTAAATGTGTACCATACCAAGGTGATTTCTGAATATTTGAAATGCATTATACCAAGGAGTACTATGTATAGTGCATGATAGAAATGCACCATACCATAGTGCACAATAAATGGTGGATATTGGAACTGTATCATTCTAATGTGCAGGATGCATAGTGGAAGTGAATTGTTCTAAGGTGCAAAGTACAAGGTGGATAGTGAGAGTTCACCACACCAAGTTGCACTATGCATAGTGGAGGTACACTTGCAAAGTTTCACGGTGCATAGTACATGGTCAAAGTACAAAATACCAAGCATTCTGTGTATAGTGAAAATGCACTATGCCAAGGTGCAAGGTGCAAGGTCCATAGTGGACGTGCAACTTAACCATGTACACTGTTCATAGTGCATGTTGAAATTGAACCATACCATAATAAAAAGTGCATTATGAATTGTGTAACTTCATCATCCTAATGTGCATGTTGCTTAGTGTCGAGCTGCATTGAGCTTGATGCATAGTTGAACTAGGTACACTATTCATAGTGCATGTTCAAAGTGAACCATACCATAGTGCATGGTGCATTGTGAATGGTGGAACTTCATCATACTAATGTTTATGTTTCTTAGTGGCAGTGCATCGTATTAAGGTGGAAAGTGCAAGATGGCTAGTAAATGTGCACCATACCAATGTGACTTATGCATATTTTAAATGCATTGTACCAAGGTGCACGGTCAAGGGTGCATGGTGGAAACCAAGGACTACTATGTGTAGTGCATGATGGAAATGCACCATACCATACTACACGGTGCATGGTGAATAATTGAACTGCATTATTCTAATGTAGAGGGTGCATAGTGGAAGGGAACCTTACTAATGTGCAAAGTAAAAGGTGGATGATGGGAGTACACCAAACCATGTTACACTATGCATAGTGGAATTGCACTTGCAATGGTTCATGGTGCACAGTGCATGATCAATGTATAGATTACCATGGTTCCCTTTGTATGGTTGGAGTGGACTTTGCCAAGCTGCAAGGTGCAAGGTGAATAGTGGAAGTGCATCGTAACTAGGTTCACTGTTCATAGTACATGTTGAAAGTGCACCATACCATAGTAAAGGGGGCATTGTGAATTGTGGAACTACATCATACTAATGTATATGTTGCATAGTTTCAATACATTGTATTAAGGTGCACGTGCAAGGTGGGTGGAGGTTGTGCACCATACCAAGCTGCAATGTGCATAATTGAAATGCATTATGCCAAGGTGCACGGTCCATGCTGTATGGTTCCAATGCTTCGTACCAAGGAGTACTATCCATAGGGTATAATGGAAGTGCACCATACCATACTACACTGTGTAATGTGAATGGTGGAACTACATCTTTCTAATGTGGAAGGTGCATAGTGGAAGTGTACCATAATAAGGTGCAACGTGAAAGGTGGGTGGTGGAGGTGCACCATACAATGATGCACTATCCATAGTGGAATTGCACCCGCGAAGGTTCACGGTGCATAGTGCATGGTTAAATTATATAATAACAAAGTTTAATGTGTGTAATGAAAATGGACTATGCCAAGCTGCAAGGTGCACGGTGCATAGTGGACATGCATCATAACTAGGTGAACTGTTCACAGTTCTTGTTGAAAGTGCACAATACCATCTTGTGGGGTGCATTAGGAATGGTAGAACCTTATCATACTAATGTTTCTGTGTCTTAGTCCAGCGCATCGTATTATGGTGCAATGTGCAAGGCAGGTGGTAAATGCTTACCATACCAAGATGATTTATGCATATTTCAAATGCATTGTACAAGGTGCATGGTCAATGGTGCATGGTGGAAATGCATCATACCAAGGAGTACAATGTATACATGATGGAAACACACCATACCATACTACACAGTGCGTAATGAATAGTTGAACTACATCCTTCAAATGTAGAGGGTGCATATTGGAAGTAAACCATACTAAGGTTCAAAGTACAAGGTGGATGATGCGAGTGCACCACACCAAGGTTCACTATACATAGTGTACCTTCACTTGCAAACGTCCTTGGTACATAGTGCATGGTCAAATTATAGATTTTGATGGTCCACTGTTCATGGTGGAAGTGGAATGTGCCAAGCAGCAAGGTGTCTGGTGCATAGTGTAAGTGCACCATAACTAGATGCACTATTCATATAGCATGTTGAAAGTGCACCATAGCATAGTGAAGGGGGCATTGAAAATGGTGGAACTGCATCATACTAATTTGCATGTTGCATAGTTGCAGTGCACTGTATAAAGGTGCAAAGTGCAAGGTAGGTGGAGTATGTGCACTATACCAAGGTGCAATGTGCATAAAATAAATGCATCATGCAAAGGTGCACGGTCGATGGTGTATGGTGGAAATATTCCAAGGAGTACTATCCATAGTGCATGATGGAAGTGCACCATACCATACTACAAAGGTGTATTGTGAATGGTGGAACTGCAACTTTCTAATGTGCATTTTGGAAGTGCACCATAATAAGGTGCAACGTGAAATGCATTGTACCAAGGTGATTTATGCATAGTTAAAATGCATTGTATCAAGGTGCACGGTCAATGGTGCATTGTTGAAATGCATCTTACCAAAGAGTAATATGTATAGTACATGATGGAAATGCACCATACCATACTACACAGTGCGTGGTGAATACTTGAACTGCATCATTCTAATGTAGAGGGTGCATAGTGGTAGTGAACCACACTAATCTGCTATGTACAAGTTGGATGATAGGAGTGCACCACAGTAAGGTGCACTATGCATAGTGGAATTGCACTTGCAAAGGTTCACGGTGCATAATGCATGGTCAAAGTATAGATTTGCATGGTTAACTATGTATGGCGAAAATTGACTGTGCCAAGCTGTAAGGTGCATGGTGCATAGTGGAAGTGCACCATAACTAGGTGCACTGTTCATAGTGCATGTTGAAAGTGCACCATACCATAGTAAAGGCGGTATTGTGAATGGTGGAACTACAACATACTAATGTGCATGTTGCATAGTTGCAATACACTATATTTAGGTGGAAAGTACTAAGTGGGTTGAGGGTGTGTACCATAACAAGGTGCAATGTACATAATTGAAATGCATCATGCCAAGTTGGATGGTTCATGGTGTATGGTGGAAATGCTTCCTCCCAAGAAGTACTATCTATAGTGCAAGATGGAAGTGCACCATACCATACTGCATGGTGCATTGTGAATGGTGGAACTGCATCTTTCTAATGTGCATTTTGGAAGTGCACCATAATAATGTTTAACGTGAATCGCGGGTGGTGGACGAGCACCACTTAGAGGTTCACTATCCATAGTGGAATAGTAGTTCCAAAGTTTCACTGTGCATAGTGCATGTTTAAAGTACAAAATACCAAGGTTACTATGTATACCAAAAGTGCATTGTGCCAAGTTCCAAGGTGCATGGTGCATAGTGGACGTGCACCATAACTAGGTACACTATTCATAGTACATGTTGTAGTGAACCATACCATAGTCCAGAGTGCATTGTGAATGGTGGAACTTCATCATACAAATGTGTATATTGCTTTGTGCCAGTGCATTGTATTAAGGTAATATGTGCAAGATGGGTGGTAAATATATACCATACCAAGGTGATTTATTCATATTTGACATTCATTTTACCAATGTTCAAAGTCAATGGTGCATGGTGGAAATGCATTGTACCAACGAGTAGTATGTATAGTGCATGATGGAAATGCACTATACCATACTACACGGTGTGTGGTGAATAGTTTAACTGCATCATTCAAATGTAGAGGGTGGATAGTCAAAGTGAACCATACCAAGGTACACAGTACAACGTGGATGATGGGAGTGCACCACACAGAGTTGCACTATGCATAGTGTAATTGCACTTGCAAAGGATCACGATGCATAGTGCATGGTCAAAGTATAGATTACCATGGGTTACTATGTATGGTGAGAGTGGACTGTGCCAAGCTCCAAGGTGCATGGTGGATAGTGGAAGTGCACTGGAACTAGGTGCACTGTTCAGAGTGTATATTGAAAGTGCACCATTCCATCTTGCAGGGTGCATTTTGAATGGTGGAAGTTCATCATACTAATGTTTATGTTGCTTTGTGGCAGTGCATCGTAGTAAGGTGCAAAGTGCAAGATGGGTTGTTAATATATACCATACCAGGGTGATTTATGCATATTTGAAATGCATTGTACCAAGGTGCAGGGGCAATGGTGCACAATTGAAATGCATCTTACCATTGAGTACTATTTAGTACATGATGGAAATCCACCATACCATACTACATAGTTTGTGGCGAATACTTGAACTGTATCATTCTAATATAGAGGGTGCATAGTTGTATTGACCCACACTAAGTTGAAAAGTACAAGGTGGATGATGGGACTGCACCACACCAAGGTGCACTATGCATAGTGGAATTGCACTTTCAAAGGTTCACGGTGCATAATGCATGGTCAAAGTATAGATTACCAAGGTTGACTGTGTATGGTGGAAGTGGACTGTGTCAATACAAGGTACATGGTGCATAGTGGAAGTGCACCGTTACTAGATGCACTGTTCATAGTGCATGTTGAAAGTGCACCATACAATAGTGAAGGAGGCATTGTGAGTGGTAGAACTGCATAATATTAATGTGCATGTTGCATAGTTGTAGTTCACGGTAGTGAGGTGCACAGTGTAAGGTGGGTGGAGGATGTGCACCATACGAAGGTGCAATGTGCATAATTGAAATGCATCATTTCAAGGTGCACGGTCTATAGTGTATGGTGGAAATGCTTCGCACGAAGGAGTACTGTCAATAGTGCATGATGGAAATGCACCATACGATATTGCATGGTGCATTGTGACTCGAAAGGACCACTTCCCTCTCCCATTCATGGATCAAATGCTCGAAAGACTAGCCGGACACGATTACTATTGTTTCCTTGATGGTATGTCCCACTAATTTTAAACCCAATTGCTCCCGACGACCAAGAGAGACCATCTTCACATGTCCATTTGGGACCTTTGCATATAGAAGAATGCCATTCGAACTATGCAATGCTCCGGCTACCTTCCAAATGTCCATGCTTGCCATCTTTGAAAACCTTGTGGAAGACATCATGGAGGTATTTATGGATGACTTTTCCATATCTTGAAGTTCTTTTGATGCATGTTTGAAGAACTTGCAAAGGGTGCTCCAAAGATCTGAAGACACCAATTTCGTCTTGAATTGGGGAAAGTGTCACTTTATGGTGAAACAAGGAGTAGTACTCTGGCATAAGATTTTGGGCAACGGCATTGAAGTGGACAAGGCTAAAGTTGATACCATTTCCAAGCTCCCTCGACCATTCAATATCAAAGGAATTCAATGCTTCATTGGGCATGCGGGGTTCTACCAAAGGTTTATCAAAGACTTCTCAAAGATCACTACCCCATGACCCGACTCCTTGAGAAGGATGTCTCTTTTGACTTCTCTCAAGAGTGTTTGCAATCATTCAACCTTCTCAAGGAGAAGCTTACCAGAACACCGATTCTAATAGCTCCGGATAGGAATCTTCCCTTTGAGCTCATGTGTGATGCAACTGACTATGCCGTTGGAGCGATATTGGGGCATAGAATGAAGAACCAATTTCATCCGATCTACTATGATGCTGAACGGAACTACACCATTATGGAGCAGGAGCTTCTTGAAATAGTGTTCGACTTTTACAAATTTCGGTCCTACCTAGTCCTCTCTATAAACTAAGGTATTCATGAATCTCGCCGCAATCAAGTATCTCATGTCCATAGAGGACGCAAAGCCTCGGTTGCTTCGATGGATACTCTTGCTTCAAGAGTTTGACATCAAAATTTAAGATAAGATAGGCTCATAGAATGTTGTTGTCGATCACCTCTCTCGATTGGTTGAGAGCGAAGTGAGGAACACGGTTGATGGACCTATCAATAATCTCTTCCCCAATGAGAATCTCTTCTATATAGTGGTGAAGGAAGTTGAAGGACCATGGTTTACGGATATTTCAAACTACCTCTCTTGCAATGTATTCCCGAAGGATCTTCCTCAACAAGACCAAAGGCCCATCAAGCACTACTTGTGGGATGACCCCTACTTGTTCTGAGTAGGAGCCGACAAGATCCTCCAAAGATGCGTTCCCATGAGTGACGCAAAGGATATCATCAAATGGGCGGAGGCCGTTCCTCTTCCCAAAAATAACGACCGCATCGTTGGCAAGTTTCTTGTTAAGCTTTTTGCCCAGTATGATGCCTCCCGTATGATCATAAGTGATCAGCGCACACACTTCCAAGGGAAGTCTGATCGGGTTTGCCACTGATTCGGTGTCTCCCATCAAATGTCAATGGAACACCACCCGTAAGGCAATGGCCAAGTGGAAGTGACTAACCGGGAGCTCAAAACAAATCTCGTCCAAAACGGTCGACTAACCTCAGACGGATTGGGCAGCTAAGCTTGAAAATACTCTTTGGGCGTATCGAACGACCTATAAAACACCTATTGGTACTATAACACTAGGTTGGTCTTTCATCAGGCATGCCAACAACTGGTGGGGATTGAGAATCGAGTGTTTTGGGCCCTCAAAGAGCTTAACTTGGATGCTAGTGTGGTAGGCAAAGAAAGGAAGTTTCAACTTTGAGAGCTAGAGGAGTTAATGTACCATACATATGAGAGCTTGAATCTTTACAAGGAGCGGACAAAGAAGACTCATGATGCTCGCCTCCGCACCCTTAAGGAATTTAAGGAAGGAGGCCAAGTCCTCTTTTTCAACTCTTGCCTCAAGATCTTCCCTGGAAAGTTCGGCCCCTTCACGGTAACAAAAATCATTTCCTTTGGAACGATTGATTTAAAGTCCGCAACTCAACCTGATCCATTTGTTGTAAATGGACACCGCCTCAAGCATAACCAAATTGGTGACAACATTGGTGCCATAGATGAGGTGGTGTGCGAGCTAAGTTGGTTTGATACCATGATTAGTGTAGTTTAGGAGTAGGAAAAATGAACAATATTTGATGTAATGTGTATTTGTCGTGTTTTGTTTATTGTGTTCTTGTGATGATCGAGTCAAGAGATTGAGTATTTGGAGAGTTGCATGATTCCCTTGTGATATAATTAGGGCTTCTAGAAAATTTGGTAGCAATCGAAGTCCGTTTGATGATCAAAAGTGGTGTTGAGTTTTTGAAGCTGGGAATTGGCTGGTGTTGGGGGTCACACATCGTGTGAGACCATACACCGTGTGGCATCACAGGCCATGAGGCATCACACTTCATATCGTGCTTTTTGTGTAGGGCTCCTATTTTTAAAGCATCTACGACATGTGGTTTTTCTACTACCACACGTCGTGTAAGGTTGAACCGCTGGTTCCTAACTGAACAGAGTTGAACCATTTCCAAAACCGAGTCTTGACAAAACTAAATTTTGTTAGTGGTCCGTTAAGTTTAACGGTTGACTAATAAACTTAACGGCGGTTCCTCGGGTTTGACCCGGTCGAACTGAACCGAACCTGCCGATTTTGTGGTCCAACCAACCCTAGTTAGCCTTTTACATGGCGTGTGGATTTTGCTTAGCAAGCCGTGTGGTTGCCAGAAAATCATGTTTTCCCCCTTCTTCCCTAATTTTCTTTCCACCCCTTCTCCCCATTCCTCCGTGACTCCCCTCTCCTCTCCCTCCTTCCTCCACTCCCTCCGACTCACTCCTCCGCCGATCTCCCTCCCTTTCCCTATCCCCATCTAATCTTCCCTTCTTCCCTTCCTCCACTCAAACCAACACTCTTTTACAACTCCTCCACTCTACCACCTCTCACCCTCCGCCTCTCACCCTCTGCCAATGGCCACCACGACCAACAACCGCCAGTGTCGTCCTCCGACGACCAGAGCAAAGAACAAACACGCAAGCCAAGTCTCCATCTCTTCCAATTTCAATTTCTCCAATCTAGGTCAGAATATACACCCCAAATTCGATTTTTCTGATTTGAACGAAATAAATGAATTGTTTGAATCAATAGAGGTATCTATTGATGTTAGTATGCATATCTAGGGTTGATTTATGGATTTTGAGTGGATTTTGCCTCCGATTTTGCAATATTGTGATTTTGGACGAAAATGGTGAATTCATGCTTGTCTTTGTGTTGAACTGAATGTAGAGTGCATGCAAGGGTTGTGGATGTCGAATTGATCGACTTGTGCTCGAACTTGTGGTTTATTGGATTGTTTGAGATTGAATGCTTCTTAGTTTTGGGATGATTAGGGTTGTGCAAAGCTTGATTTGAGATGTTGGTTGGATTTGTGCTATCTTAGGATTTGTGCCTACTTACTATTTACAAGGATGCAAATCTTCTAAGTGTGGGGTGGTATCTCAAATGGTGGTCATATGTGAACAAATGATGATTGGTTGGTTTGGATTGACTTTATTCCGATTCCCATGTAATTGATAGTTTTTTATGATTATGAATGATTAATCAATTAGCTTTGCCATGATGATTCTTGTACGGTGCACTATGCATAGTGCATGATGGAAGTGCATCATACCATAGTGCACGATGCATGGCCAATAGTTGAACCGCATGATTCTAATGCGCAGGATGCATAGTGGAAGTGCACCATAATAAAGTGCATAGTAAAAGGTGGATGGTGGGAGTAGACCACAACAAGGTGCAATAGGCATAGTTGAAGTTCACTTGCCAAGGTTCACGGTGCATAGTGCATGGTCAATGTACAAAATTCCTAGGTTGACTATGAGTAGTGATTGATGGAAGTGCACCATAGCATAGTGTACGATGCATGATGAATGGTGGAACAACATCATTCTAATGTGAAGGGTGCATTGTAGAAGTGCACTGTACAAAGATGGAAAGTACTAGGTGTATCGTGGTAGTACACCACACCAAGATGCACTATGCAATGTTTAATTGGACTTGCTAAGGTTCACGGTGCATAGTGCATGGTCAAACTACAGAATAACAAGGTTGACTGTGTATGGTGGAAGTTCACTCTGCCAACCTGCATGGTGGGTGGTGGAAGTGCACCATATAAAGGTGCACTGTGCATAGTGGAAATGCGTTATGCCAACGTGCACGGTCCATGTTGCATGGTGGAAATGCATCGTACCAAGGTGCACTATGAATATTGCATGATGGAATTGCTCCATACCATAGTGCACGAGGTATGGTTAATAGTGGAACTGCATGATTCTAATGTTCAAGATGCATAGTAGAAGTCACCATACGAAAGTGCAAAGTAAAAGGTGTATGGTGGGAGTGCACCACACCAAGGTGCACTATGCATAGTGGAGTTGAACTCACCAAGGTTCTTGGTGCGTAGTGCATGGGTCAAGTACAAAATACCAAGGTTGACTATGTATGGTGGAAGTGCACTACGCCAAGCTGCAAGGTGCATAGAGCATTGTGGAAGTGCACCGTAACTAGATGCACTGTTCATAGTGCATGTTGAAAGTGTTCCATACCATATTACAGGGTGCATTGTGAATGGTGGCAGTGTACTATATTAATGTGCACTGTATGAAGGAACTACATCATAGTAATGTGCATGTTACATAGTGGCAGTGCACTATATTATGGTTCATAGTGCATGTTGAAAGTGCACCATACCAAGTGCAATGTGCATAATTGAAATGAATTGTACCAATGTGGACACTCCATGGTGCATGGTTGAAATGTATCTTACCAAGGAGTACCGTGCATACTGCATGGTGGATGTGCACCATACCATACTTCACGGTTCATGGTAAATGGTGGAACTGCACCATTTTGATCTACATGGTGCATAATGGAGTTGCATCGCACTAAAGTGTAAGGTAAAAGGTGGATGGCAGAAATGCACCATGCCAAGCTACAGTTTGGATAGTAGAATTGCATTATACAGAGGTGTATGGTGCATAGTGGATGATCAAAGTAGATAATACTAAGGTTGAGTGTGTATAATGAAAGTGCATTGTACCAAGCTACAACGTGCATGGTGCATAGTAGAAGTGCATCGTAACTAGGTTCGGTGTTCATAGTATATTATGAAAGTGCACCAACCATAGTGTATAGAGCATCGCGAATGGTGGAAGTGCATCATACTAAGTTCATGGTACATAGTGGAAGTGCAACATAATAAGATGAAAATTGCAAGGTGGGTGGTGGAAGCGCCACATACCAAGGTGTACTATGGATAGTGGAGATGCACTATACCAAGGTGCACGGTCCATGGTTTGTGGTGGAAATGCATTGTACAAAGGTGCATTTGACATATTTCATTATGGAAATTCATCATGCTAATCTGCATGGTACATAGTTGAAGTGCACCGTACTAAGATGGAAAATACAAGGTGGATCGTGGAAGTGCACTACTCCAACGTGCACTATTCATAGTGGAAATGCACTATACCAAAGTGCAAGATCCATAGTTCATGGGGAAAGTAAAAAATACCAAGGTTAATTGTATATACTAAAAGTGCAATGTACCAAGGAGCGTTGTACATAGTGCAGGAGTGAAGTGCACTATATCAAAGTGTATAGTACATAGTGAATGGTGGAACTAAATCATTCAATGTCTAGGGTGTATAGTGGAAGTGCATAATACTTAAATGTAAAGGACAAGGTGGGTCGTAGAAGTACACCACACGAAGGTGCAATATGCATTGTGAAAATGCACTATACCAAGGTGCATGATCCATGGTGCATGGTGAAAGTACAAAATACCAAGGTTGACTATGTGTACTTGAAGTGCATTGGACCAAAGTTCAAGGTGCATAGTGAATAGTAGAAGTACACCATAACTAGGATCACTATTCATAGTGCATGATGAAAGTTCACATACTAATGTGCATGGTGCATAATGGAAGTGCACCAGAATAAGGTGCAATGTGCAAGATGGGTGGTGGAAGCACACCATAACAAGGTGAACTATGCATAGTGTAAATGCACTACACCAAGGTGCACTGTCCCTGGTGCATGGAGGAAATGCATCATACCGATGTGCACTATCTATATTGCATGATGGATGTTTACCACACCATAGTTCACGGTGTATGGTGAATGGTGGTACTACAAAATTCTAATGTGTAGGGTACATTGTGGGAGTGCACCGTACTAAGATGAAAAATACAAGGTGGATCGTGGAAGTGCACCACACCAAGGTGTAATATGCATACTCGAAATTCACTATACCAAGGTGCATGATCCATGGTGCATGGTGAAAGTAGAAAATACCAAGAGTGATTGTGTATACTGGAAGTGCACTGTACCAAGCGTCAAGGTGCATAGTTCACGGTGGAAGTACACCAAAACTAGGTACACTATTCATAGTGCATGATGAAAGTGCATCATACAATAGTGCATGGTGGATTGTGAATGCTGTAACTAGAATATACTAATGTGAACCATGCATAATGGAAATGCACCATAATAAGGTACAAAGTGCAAGGAGGGTGGGGGAAGCGCACCATACCAAGGTTAACTATGCATAGTGGAAATGCATTATACCAAGGTGTGTGGTCCATAGTGTATGGAGGAAATGTATCGTACCAAAGTGCACTATATATAGTTCATGATGGAAGTGCACCATACCATAGTGCATGGTGCATGGTGAACGGTGAAACGACATCATTCTAATATGTAGAGTGCATAGTCGAAGTGCTTACTGAGTTGCAAAGTATGAGGTGGATGGTGGAAGTGCACCACACCAAGGTGCACTATTCATGGTGGAAGTGCACTATACAAAGGTGCACGATGGATTGGGTATTATGAAAGTGTAAAATACCAAGGTTGACTGTGCATATTGGATGTGCATTGTACCAATTTGGAAGGTGCAAAGTGCATTCTGGAACTACATCGTAACCAGGTGCACTGTTCCTAGTGCATTATGAAAGTGCATCATACCATAGTGCACGATGCATTGTGAGTGGTGGAACTACATCATACTAATGTGTGTGGTGCATAGTGAAAGTGCATTGAAATAAGGTGAATATTACAATGTGAGTGGTTGAAGCGCACCATACCAAAGTGCATTATGGATAGTGGAGATGCACTATGGCACGCTGAACGGACCATGGTGCATTGTGAAAATGTGTCGTACCAAGGTGCATTATACATAGTGCATGATGGAAGTGCACCATACCATAGCGCATACTTTATGCTGAATGGTGGAACCGCATCATTCAATGTGTAGGGTGCATAGTGGAAGTGTACCGTACTAAGATGAAAAGTATAAGGTGGATCTTGGAAATGCACCACGCCAAGGTGCACTATGTATAGTGGAAATGCACTATACCATGGTGCAAGATCCATGGTTCATGGTGAAAGAATAAAATACGAAGGCTGACTGTGTATACTGAAAGTGCACTGTACCAAGCTTCAAGGTGCATAGTGCATAGTGGAAGTACACCATAACTAGGTGCACTGTTCATAGTACATGATGAAAGTGCACCATACCATAGTGCACGATGCATTCTCAATGGTGGAACTACAACATACTATTGTGCATGATGCATACTAGAACTGCACCATAATAAGGTGAAAAGTGCAAGGTGTGTGGTGGAAGCGCACCATATTAAGTTGAACTATAAATATTGGAAATGCACTATATGAACGTGCATGGTCCATGGTGCATGGTGGAAATGCATCGTACCAAAGTGCAGTTTGCACATTGCATGATGGAATTTCACAATACTATAGTGCACGTGCATGTTGAATGGTGGAACTGCATCATTCAAATGTGTTGGATGCTTAATGGAATTGCACCATAATAAGGTGCAAAGTACAAGGTGGGTGGTGGAAGTATAAAATATCAAGGTTAACTATGCATAGTGGAAATGCACTATACGAAGGTGTATGGTCAATGGTTCATGGTGAAAGTACAAAATACCCAGGTTAACTGTGTATACAGGAAGTATAATGTACCAAGCTGTAAGGTGCAAACTGCATAGTCAAAGTACACCATAACTAGGTGTAGTGTTACACCCTGATCCTTGCGATAAAGTTTAATTTAACAATCCCTAGAATACCCCTTAGAAAGTCCAATAGAAATCGTTACCAGAAAATACTAGTATTAATGTGTGTACTATTATTATTCTATGTTTAGATATGATCATGTTTATACATTAATATTAGCAAAATTATGAATTATTAGAAATGTCCAACTCATTAGTACATGGTAGATCAGATTGGATAAATTAATTATAGGCTATTGGTTAGAATTTTCGGTTCGATAGAAATCCTACTCGAAGAATGGAATATGAGGTTTGGTGTTGAACTAATTATTTTATTCGAGAAGTTTGACTATTAAGTTGAGCGAGTTCCAGAGACCTGTGACGTGCGGTGCTGTTATTGGGTCAGTTAGATCATTGGAGATGGAATCAAGCCTTTAGTCTAGTAGTTGGGGGTCTGGAGGAATTTGGACCGTTTGATAGATCCTACGGTGACAAGTGAGGCATGATTTGTTCAAGAGAAAGTAGAGGGTGTTGTTTGTTTAGTTATGGATTTGGGCTTAGGGGCTTGAGCCCAATTGAAGTGATGATAACGTAATGGGCTGTGGGCATAGCTACTTAACACCAACTTGTAACTTGCAAAGTGCCTGGGGGGTTGCGCAACCGACGGTTGGGCGGCAAGTACATTACTCATCCTCTTACTTGTAGTTCTAACATGATTATCTTGGTTATTCTAGCCTTAAGCGATAAATAATATGTAATTTTAAAATACTAAGCTTGCTTGACTTGTAATTTCATACTTTAACTTGGAATGGAGGTTAGCATGACAACTTGTAGAACATGGCATCAAATAGATCATGGCAACTTGTACAACATGGCATCCAATAGATCATGCCATCTTGTATACACACAACACCTATCATGCAAATACTACTTGACTTTGCATTAGAAACAAGAATAGGAACCCCCATCTTATTGATGAGCTGACATCTTAGAATTTTATCTGGAATGAGTCTCATTGATGTTGCGAATCCTTAGTTTTAATGGTGCATCATTTGGAGGTCAAATGGATGATAGATGTTCAATTTATTTGATTGAAACTTGATGAAACTTGAAAGGGGCAGAACTATTTTTACACTTCCCTAGTGGTAAATTCCAAAAATAGTCCTTGACCTTATTCTTTGCTTGATTTCAATCCTCCAACTTATATTTGTCTACAAAACAGGCCAAGTGTCAACTTGTCAATACTACAAACTTGGGTGAGTGAATGAGAAATAACTCAAACTTTCAATCAAGTCACTTATCTTTCTGAAACTACAAAAAGGATCTCTAAACTATCTAGACTTGTTGGGTGGTCACTTAACTTCGTAAAAAACATAACATGGTCATTCTTCTTTTCCAACGAGCACTCTCGTCACCGACGACTTCAAGCCCAGAATCAGTATAGACTTTGATGACCTAAAAGAATATGGCAATTCAGGATTTTGGCTGCGGATTGCTTCATTCTTCATGTCACTGCGGTCAAGTCAACTAGCACCACCATCTCCACGCACGTTCCAGATACAAGCTGTTGAATTTCGGCCTCCCTTCTCTCTGACATCTTTCTACGATCGCCAGAGCTCAAGATCTAGCTTCGTTCTCTTCCCTCAACACCCTGCTAGTGTCTGCAATGTCTAAGTCTATGTGCGGTCACACGTAACTCGTTACCGATAGCACATGTATTGGACTCAACTCGAATTATTATAGGCAAGTGGACTTTGCATAACTACTGCCAATCGTACATGTAATATAATGTGGTCACATGCAAATCAATGGCTAAAAGTGCATACAAGGTGTTCGATAAAATGCTACGGTAATGAAACATTCATAGAGGCATCACAAACACCTAGGAAGTACACTAACATGGTCACATTAACATCAAAACACTCAACCATAACCTAACTTAGTCCATTAGTCAAGAATTAAAATGCATGCCAAGGATAAAATGTCTCAAGGAAAATTTCACTAATGATGGATAAATTGAGTATGGAAGGTCATCATATACTAGAAATTTATATTCTATGATATTATCGGTCTATCACACATGGTCATGCATCAATATCCCAACATCATTCACGGAAAGCCATAACAACCATTGAATTAGGCACATCTCATAAAACAAGTCCAAATAACCATAATCATCCAAATCTTGTCCAACCCTATACTTTTAGGGAATCATCCTTGCATTAACACTATCTCTCGTCTAGTAGTAAACTAAGTCTAGCCTGCCATGGAAAAACAAGCAAAGATAAGAGAACAAGTACACCATTCTTACAACCCAAGGAGGAACAGTTGATGGTGTGAATCTTGTGTCTTCAATCTTCAGTCCAAGCTTCCATCAATCCATCCGTGGTTTATTGTTTCTCTTGTTTTTTCTTTAAGTGGTGCTTCTAGGGTTCTAAATTTCATTCCCTCTCTCTCCTTGATCTTGGACTTGTATAAGAGGTGTCGGTTGCGGTTGGTGTGTGAATGGGAATGAAATTTAAAAAGATGGTTTGGACCCTAATTGGTTTCGGTTTTAATCAAACTAGTCAATGCTCGATTGGTTTGGTTTTTTGATAAAACTAGTCCATAAACAGGCGCTTGACTTAACAGCTTAATTGCTCACGATGCTTCATTTCCTATTTAAAGACCTCTCATGCAGTCCTCTATTACGAAGTTTTTGCACATATCATTGTGTTGAAAGCAAAGATTGAGTCAAGTCGTGTGATCCAGCCTATGTTGGTGCGCTGTTGTTGTTTACAAGCGTTTGACGTACCGCTACACCAGTAATGTAAATTTGTTCTATCCTGTAAGGATTTATTTTATAACATTGGATACCGAGAGGAGGATAAAATTCATTAAGTAGAAATCGTGAATATTGGCTCGGATTTGTTCTTCGTCTTGTTATGCATATGATTTGTAATTATATTTCCATGTATATTCTAACCATTGATCACATGATACAATATAAGATCCCCCGGTACTAAAAATGTCAACATGACCCCACAATGTGGGTGTTCTTAAGATGTCCCATGCCATGGTAAACTCTCTAAATGCCCATTCTATGTGGTCAAACTTCCAGTCTGATCCCAAATCGTATTTTGCCTATAACTTATTCTTTTGACCTTCGATTTAGGTTCAGTTTGTATCGTCGAATTTATAATTGCTTCTTCTATCCATTGGATACATGAAATCTCAAAGATACTCGAATAAACAAATCAAATGGACTGGAATGGTGCGTTTAAGAGGAAACAAATACTACATTGCTTCACATCAATACTAGCCACTAAAACCAACCCAAAGTAGTCCAAACGAGCCTAAATGTAGTTCAGGAGTGATGAGGTTGTCATCACGTTTTAAGGTGACATCAAACCACCTCACACTTGAACTTTTCTTGTCCTCAAGAAAATCTAAACTCAAGCAAAAGAGGAACCAAAACATGGTGAACAAAACAACATGCCTAGCAACTCAAACCACACAATTATGAAAATCATGAAATCCTTTCTAGGAACACATATTAGACTCATGCATATCTAATATAAATTTTTATTATGATTTTCTTTGAAATCCATGTTTTTTCAAGACCTACGCATAACAAGTGTCAACAACTTGTCTAGGCACAAATATAAACACTACTCACAGGTTTTCGCCACCAACTCCCCATGTTTTCGAAACAACACGCCCAAACCTCCCTCTAACTCACCCCTGATTTTCAAAAATGTCACCGCCGGCGAGCCTCCCTGGCCCCTACCCTACAATTCCCATTGAGTTTGGTTGAACTTTCATCGAATTAGGTCAATTTTTCACCCAATTTTTCTCTGAAGTTATTTTTGTTTGATTTTTCTCGTTTCTTCGCTTCAGGCAATGGAAAACATGAGGTAAACCTTCCTTGAACCCATCTCTAGCATTTCCATTCCTTAAATTGTGGTTTTCTTATAGAAATAGCCCCCGAGGGGGATCTAGATAGCAAGTAACACAACAAATCTAAAGATCGACCCAGGAAGTGAGATCGACCTCCATACTGCCTATGAGACATAAAAGAGCTCATTGTGCCACTGAATGGACAGCTCCATTAGCATACCCTGCAAAACCTGCATTTGTAGTAGAGCACATGCCTTCAAGTATCCAAGGATATTTACAATGATAACATCGTTGGAGATACAGCGAGAGCTCTACTGGAGTGCACTAGCTTCTTCTATATCTCCTCTATTTAAGTATACTACATCCATGTATTACTATGCCTCAAAACTAAATGAACTAATGTGTTACTTATAATGGAAATGGGTGGTCCACTACCGCTTCAATGCCTAATAGTACCATGAAACCAATTAGCTGAATTTGTCAAGAAGCTATTTCTCCATATCCTTGGCACCCGGACATTTCATGAATCCTAGGAGAGTTCCCAACATATGCATGGGTGTAATGTTCCCAACTTACCACGTATATACTTCAATTTTGGTAATGTGGTGTGAATATTTTATCAAATGCCAAAGTGTACTATTGTCATGTCCATGCCTAAATACATGAAAATACCTCATGTATCTATACGATAGCATGTACTAGGTTAATTCGATCAATTTTTCTAGTATGGTTAGAGCGGGTTGCTACAATTCCTCCCTTTTTAAGAGATTTCTTCCTTGAAATCTAAGTCCTAATATCTCTAGGCTAGCTTATTCAGAATATAAATAATTATCACTTCTTCATTCAAGAAACATGTAGCGGGTAAAGTTTCCAAATTTCAAGTATATAACGTAAACTAATTGATCACAACATAAGCACATTAATGGAGCAAGTAGTGATAAATTTACCTACTAAGTTTACCAGCTGGTGCTTGATGTTCCAGTTTTCTACTTTGAGATACTAAACAAGTTAAGACATGTTTAGCTACCTGTCTTTTCATCCCTGGTTACGAAAAATGTGGTCAAATAGTGCGGTACATCTTTGTCGCACCTTGATGCATAGCATAAACTGATGAATGTGCCTCATCTAATATCTCCTTCCTCAGGTTGTCCATATTCGGGGCACACAATCGACCTTTCAGGTTCAGCAGGCCATCTGAAATCTCAAACTCACTTTTCTTTCCCTCTTTTATCTCATTCAGGATCTCTTTAAGTTTTGGATCTTCCTTCTACCTTTCATTTATTCGATCATGAAGTAAAGGCCTAATAGTCAAACGAGCCATCAATGTTTCCATCTCACCCATTTCCAAGTCCACTCTCAAGGCTTGAAGATCTACCAAAGGCATCCGCCACGACATTAGCTTTGCCAAGATGATAGTCAATAATAGTGAAATCGTAATCCTTCAATAACTGCATCCACCTTCTCTTTCGGTTGTTCAGTTCTTTATGATCTGTAAGATATTTCAAAATCGTATGATATATCATACTCTTAAATGTTTTATAGTAAAGGAAGTGACGCCACGTCTTCAAGGCATGAACCACAGCCGCCAACTCGAGGTCATGAGTAGGGTAGTTAACCTCGTGTGGTCGTAGTTGCCTTGATGCAGAAGCAATTACTTTTCCATCCTACAAAAGTACACAACCCAAGCCCTGATGAGATGCATCACTGTACACCACATATTCACCCACAGAAGTAGGTAAGGTGAGTACCGGTGCAGTAGTGAGTCTAGTTTTCATCTCGTCAAAACTATATTGGGACTTTTCATGCAATAGTTTTGTCAAAGGCATAGCGATTTTAGAGAATCCTTCAGCAAACCTTATGTAATATCCATCCATACCTAAGAAGCTCCATAACTCAGACATATTCATGGGTGGCTCCCACTTACCACAACTTCAATCTTTTTTGGGTCCACCTCTAACCCTTTCCATATATCAACTGATCCAGAATTAGAACTACCTTCAGCATAAATGCACACTTTGAAAATTTACCATATAACACCTTCTCCCTTAGGAGACTCAACACCATCCTAAGGTGCTCAACATGCTCCTCTTCACTCTTTGAGTATATCAAGGTGTAATCAATGAATACTATCACAAATTTCTCAACAAATTCATGGAACACCTTGTTCATGAGTGCCATAAATGTTGCTGGTGCATTAGTCAATCAAAATGGAAACACAAAGTACTCATAGTATCCATAACAAGTACAAAATGTAGTTATAGGAATGACTGATTTAGCAACCCTCAATTAATGGTAGCCAAACCTTAGATGAGTCTTTAAAAATACTGATGCACCTTGAAGATGATCAAATAGGTCATCAATCATATCCAAAGGATACCGGTTCTTAACTGTTACTTGGTACAAATGATGATAATCTATGCACTTCCTCATCGATCCATCCTTCTTCTTTATAAATAATACCAGTGCTCCCCAAGGTGAGACGCTTAGTCTTATGAAACTTTTGTCCAAGAGCTCTTATAACTGTGTTTTCAGCTTCGCTAACTCCATTGGTGTCATCTGATATGGTGCTATTGAATAGGTGCAGTTCCTAGCACCAATTCGATATCAAAATCAACCTCTCTTTTGGGAGGAAGCTGTGGAAATTCTTTAGGAAATACATCCGCAAACTCCTTTACTACAGATACATCCTCCATTTTCTCAATGTTTTCCATGGTCACATGGGCTAGGTATGCTTGACATCCACCCCGAATAAGCTTGAAAGCTTGAACATATGATAAGAATGGAGACCTTTCATGCTCCTTCCCTAGTATAACTTTAAACACATTTTCCCCTTTCCAAACATATGTATCTTACCTTCCTTCTTTTGGCCATTCAACACTGCCCCGTGTTTAGTTAACTAGATATCTTTCCAGCTAGCTATATCAGAACTGGAGATCCCTTTCTAGATATTCGTTTGAGCCATAAAATACTTCTTCATAACGGTTTCTCACATTAATGGAATGGTTTGGTGCCACTTGGATACTCACCCTGCTTCAGTGACATGAGTTCCATCGCCTTTTCCACCTTCCACTAGGGACAATGATAAATTCCGCGTCAAAACTTGCTTGAAACTCCTCCCATCACAAACTGAAGGGAGCATCCTCATATAGTTTCATTGCCTCCCACCAAATCCTAGCATGCCCTTGAAGCAAGAACACACATCAGCAAAACCGCTCATCTAGTGTGACTTCTAGCTGGTCAAATGTTGCCTTCATATCACAGATCTAATCAACAGCTACTTGTGGATCTGTACTTTCCCCCTCGAATTCTTTTCCACCAAAACCTCTCATCCTCTTATAATCTAACATTGCTCGAGTTGGGTTCACATGAATGCTTCCACCCCGATCAAGACTCTGATGCACACTACAAGAAGAATGGTCTTTTAGTGATCCTCTTTCGAAACACTCTTTTAACTTCAAAACACTTTTCAGAAAACCTTTCCAAATCATGATTCATATATGCAACTAACTATGCATCATAAAAAACACAGCCGCACTATCACTAGTGCAAATACGGGTATGGAATACCTCCCCACTTTTGGGGTTCTCGGCGTCCCAAGAGAAAAAATTAGCATACCTATTATGTAGAAGATGACCTGGCTCTGATACCACCTTGTAACATCCCCTACTACTAAGTAGAGTTGGAAACAATGTCGAATTGTAATAAAAATAGCGAACCAATAATAGGGGTGCTACGCCACTTATGCAAACTCATCAATTAAACTCCTTCTCCAGAGTTTTCAGAGCTTTACTTATACATACCCATAAGATTGACCAGTCGATACAAAAAATGATCACAATGTATGACTTATTTATTTTACGTAGTACAGAACACCACATCAGAAGTCCATAAGGACAAATATTAGTACATATCATAACAGAAGTCTCGAGCTGTACAGGCTCGGACGAAAGTTACTAGATACTTTGTCCTTATGGCCACTACACTTTACAAAACTATATTTCACATCATACTAGCACACGAAAACTCATAACACATGCACATGATGAGAGTAAAAGTCTCAAACAAGTTTTAGAACACAAAATGAAGTTCAAGACACAATCTTGATTTCTACCAGGCGTCGTTGCCATGATGGGCGACCCTGAAGTTCAATGATACCATACTGTAGATTTGTAGTGTGTGAACTAGTAAAGCCTATATCACCATTCTAAATGGAAATATAAGGGTTAGTGTTAATCACTAAGTGAGGACCTTTGCCCTGGGTCACTCTAAGGTGCACATAATTATACAACATATATCACATAAGGCTACTCATATACTCTAACTCTTATACATGTTTTATTTGGGATCCCAACTCACATATGGTGATGACCCATATGTTAGTGGCACCGAATCAGGCCACAGATACATTGGTTAGTATGACGCTTACCGTGGCCCAAAGACAAAACAGTAGTTAATGTGGTTCTTACCAAAGCACGAAACAAAAGTGCAATAAGCACTAATCGTCAGCATACATGCCCTAACTAGGTGATCAATCAATTATCGGATTTATTCAATAATTAGCACTAGGTACAGTTCTAATTCAACATATATAAAATAAGAGATATCAGCAATGTAACACATCATGTACCACAACAAATTACATATATCGTAAGTAAGCATATATAAGCTTAAGGTTAAATAGTTAGTATCCTAGCATGCATATGACTTTTAATAATAAATAGACTCATAATGAAACGTCTAACCCGTTCGGATACGCAGGAGACCCTCACTAGAAATAATCATTGAAAACCTTGGATAATAACTTCCGAGTCGATACCCTAATTCTGACGAATTTGAATTATGAACCCCAGTACGATGAACTAGCTTCTTCTCTTATATATCTCCTCTGTTTAAGTATACTACATCCAAGTGTTTCTATGCCTAAAATGTAAATGAACTAATGTGATATATACAATCGAAATGGGTGGTGCACTACAACTTCTATGCGTAACAATACCATGAAACCCATTAATAATCTTTTTTCCATATGCTTGGCACCTGGACATTTCATGTATCCTAGGAGGGTCCCAATGCATGCATGGGTGTAATGCTCCCAACTTGCCACATATATATACTTCATTTTTGGTAAGCTAGTGGGAATATTTTAACAAATTCCAATGTATACTGTTATCATGTCCATGCATAAATACGTGAAAATGGTTCATATATTTGTACGATAGCATGTACTAAGTTAATTCAATCAATATTTCTAGTATAGTTAGAGCAGGTTCCTACAAACCACCTCCTCTAGATTTTTCCAACATGATGCAACTAATGCGGCTGTGGCAGCTCGATACATTCTTGAGATGGACTCTCAAACTATTACTTTCTCTAAGGGTGGGTAGAGTTCCTCAATGAAGCTTGAGCTAGATCATCCCATGATGTATATGTACTATCTGGTTGGTTCACTAGCCATCACTTTGTTGCTCCCTTGAGTGACCATGGGAAGAGCTTGAGTATGAGGCAATCATTAGTAATACCGTACAACTTAGTGGTGTCGCAATACAAAATGAATTCCACAAGGTGAGTGCATGGATTCTCATCTAATACTCCTTCAAACTTCAGGTTCTGCTTGATCAAGTTGATGTGATTAGTCCATAGTTTTTGAAAGATTCAGCAATTGGTGCAACGCTTGAAGTGTTGCTAGTAGCACTTGGCTTAGTGAAGTTAGTAAGATTTCATGCCGCCATTGCAGTTGTTGGAGGAGAACGAGTTTATGTGTAGTTGTAGTATGTCTCCTCTTCCTTTGAAGATCCTTCCTTGTGCCCGAAGGATAGATTCTGCTAAATGTCCCTATTCTTTTTAGCTATTGTAGTTCTAAAAGTCGACTTGTACTGAAAGTCGCTGATTCAGTTGAGAAGATTTCGATTGAGTTATGGCGGGGGGAATACAACGAAACAAGCCTACAAAAATAAAAACATGAGAAAATCGTGAAAAGTAAATTTTTGAAACAAAAATTTAAAATGGAAGTGGATGATTAATACTAAACACACTCATTTCAAACACACATAATGAGTCTCTCACAATGGTGCCAAAATTTGATACCATTATAGTGATGGTTCAAAAGTACCCTAGTCACTACAATGGCAGTGGTCCAATTCCCTGGGGTTGCAAGATGTGTTCTACTCAAACTGGTGCAAAGTACTAATCAAATTAATCAAATTTGCGGTTGAAGTGCCACGATTATCAAAATATCAATTAAACTAAACATGAAAGAAAAATACAACAATGATTGCAAGACTACACGAATAAAGGGTTCAACAATTAGAATGAAATTGCTCAGATTTTGAATTCCCCTAGGCTATCCAGAACAATGATGAACGTTTTCTAGGCATTATCAAACTAATTCGGCTAATGAATTAACTGGAGTTGAATCTCCCTAGGGTCTCTTTAATTATCATACTCAAAGTTGTAATTATTATTAATTGAAGTATTAAGTAATGTGGTTTAGTTGTCAAGAGAATAATCGATCAATCAAAAGAAAATAAAAGTTGCTTTAAAGTAAAGATTTCAAGACTACACGAATATGGTTTTAATAATCAATGATGAAACTATAGACTTCGAATCCCCCTAGGTAATTCAAACGCAAAAATGACAGCCAAATTCCGCAATTTAAGTAAAACAAGATATATTCAATTCACCATCACTGTTCTTCTCTAATCAAATCACGTGTCGGGTTCGGATTCGCTCTTTCGAGGCAAATATCTGAAATCCGCTAGGCGACAAAACAAACGACAACTACTCACACGACGGACTAGTCTATTCGCTCCCATATGAGGGTTATTGCCTAATGGTAGTTGGTTAATTTTAGTTTTCTAGATATGCAATCTCTTTCAAGACGAAGACAAATCTAACAAGGTTCTCTTACAGACAGCCAAGCAAGAATAAGAGCGGAAAGGAAATTTAACATAAACCAAAATCCATCCAACTCGCGTAAATTGTCAAAGTCAAACAATGACCCATTCATATGGAAATACCTATGGTTCATCTAATCTAAGCACGAGGAGCTTAGCTACACATAACTTTGAAGAACAAATCACAATCAACAAAATAACATATTGGAATTAGGTTTATGAGAAGAAATCCAAAAAAACATAATTTCACTAAGAACCGTCAAAGAAATTGATATGTGAATATTGATCATGTCTTCTGTTCCGAGCTCCTTAAAGTCGATGCCTTCTCGTCACTCCAAAGTCTCTGAACTATTCTCTAATTTTTGTCCCGACAAGTCTGTCTTCGAATGAGGGAGAACCGGGCTTTAAATAGGAGTTCCCAAAATTCCTTTTAATTCGGATTCAGAATATTGGAGTTATGGTCCTATATCAATATTGGTGCTATGGTCCATAGTACCAACTTTAACATTTCATAGTGCGAATAATTTCAAGATTGTCAAAATGGGGTGTCAACATTGGCGCTATAAATGGTCAAAGATTGCGCTATGTGCATAGCGCCAAGTTTAACAGATCCATAGCGCCAATATTAACATCACTTCCTGATCAAAGTTCTAGTAAATTGAACGAGCTTTCTAATGCCGCCGGCCTTGCATCAATTGGACTTCTCAGCTAGGAGATAAGTCAAAAATATGAAACTGCGACGTTTTCCGACCAAGTCGAGATCCAAGCTCCTTGAAGATGCCAAAATGCTTCCCATTGATTGTCCTAGACCATCCACACATACCGTATCACTCGGTTAATGCCTCGATATCGTTATGTACCTGAAATCTATAAAAAGACACTCCAAAACAACATCAAATGGACCCCGGCCGGGTCCGAGACACCAAATCGAGATAAAAGGTTAAAATGCATAAAAATCCTAAACGTATACCTAAAACAATACAATTATATAAGAAGGATCACTTAAATGAGGATGATTAACGCGACAAATTGAGTGTCATCAACAAACATATGATATTCAACTATTCAATTTATGCAAAGCAAGATACAACCAATTCACCGTCACAATTTTTGTCTGCTTAGATGACACCTTTTCGGGAAGATCTAACCTACTACAAATCCTAGTATCTCAGTCCGCTCTCTTGAGTTAAGATCTGAATCATGTACGATGATTTATCGATCTAGAATTGCACTCACGACAGACTAGTCTAATCAGCCCCTTCCGAGGGTTAACGACTAACCTAGTTGATTAATTTTGATGTTCTGAGATAAACAAGATCATATTCAAGTTGATCAGGCAAGAACAAGAACAAAAGCTAAATTAATCATAAACTTAAATCCATCCAACTCACATAAATCAATATAGTCAAATAATTATTCGTACATCTAGCATCACCTAGTGTTCAACTAATCTAAGTAGAGAGGAGTTTAGCTACTCATAATCTCGTCGAAAAAAACAGATTTTTTATTATGAATAATTTTTATTCATCAAGATCTCGCAAATGAGTCGCAACCTCGCAATCCAAACAGAAATTATATAATAAAAAAAATACTATCTACAACACAGAAACTCAAAGACTACAACAGACTAAGGGAGAAGACTGAGAATTGGCAATTCATCTCTAATTCTATCTACCATAGCATCAACATCAACACCAATGTTCCCTGCATTACGAGAGAAATGTTCATACCACACATGAGCAATGATTTCTCGCCAAATAATTTGATTCTTCTGCACGGACTTCGCACAACCTGTAAACTTCTTACCCATCAGCTCCACTTATGTCTCCCAATCTGTTGCAAGGCTAAACTCAGAACCAAAACTTCTCCTAATATTGTGAGAGTAAGAACAGCTAATGAATAAATGGCAAGTCTCATCTACACCATTATCACACTAAAGGCACGAGATATCTCGAGTAATCTTCCAATTCACCATATCATTGTTTGTAACCACTCGTCTCTCAATCACCATCTAACTAATGAAACAGTGTTTAGGAATAGAGGGACCTTTCCAAATCAGATCATGCCACTGGACTTCTTGCTTCTTTTGCCTAACATCATTCCAGACTCTGAGATTGAATAACGATCCATATAGCTGCCATTCCACATAAGATCACCCTCTTCATCCATACTAATAAAAGCAGCAGTAGTGTTTCTAACTGTTAAAATTCTACGCCAAATCCAACAATGATAAGGTTGAAGCAGGTCCAGACTATTCCTCGTTTTATATGGTCAATAGATTCAACATAGGAAAACATTGAAACTAGGATTACAAACAAAAATATGAAAAATCTAATTTTGCCAAAGAACTCTTGAAGAACCAGATTCAACAATCTTGACTATATCTTCCAATTCGAAATCCTTGAAGTCGATGCCTTCTCGTTTCTCAAAATTCTCTGAACTATCTCTCAAATTTTGTCCAAAAGGTCTGTCTCTTGAATGAGGGAGGACCGATCTTTAAATACGAGAGCAAACCTATTTTCTGTCATAAGTTCAAATATACGCCTAAGACATGTTGAAATGTGTGCCGCGTATTTCAACATTCTAGAGCACATAGTAGCATGTTCTTTGGTCAATTGTATTGGCCCTCGACGCACATTAGCACAACTTTAGGCTTATATTTGACCATTCTTTAACACTTATGATTCTTCTTTTCTTGATGCGTCCTAGCTTGCCATGCACACCATATTTCTTCGAATACTGCTCTGATGTCGTCATGTACCTAAAATATATTAAAAATAACTCCATAACGACATCAAATGGACTTCGAGCGGGTCTGGGGCACTAAAAACGAGATAGAAGTTTAAAATGAAAGAAACACAACTTCTACCCAAACCTATACAATTATGCATGAGGGCGATGAACACGGTGAATAGAATGTCATTATAGCTCTCCTATAGTAAGGGGATCTTAGAATGGCAGCAACAGCAAACTGCTTGGTAGAAATCATTTAGCGTCAGCTAGCTTCCTTAGCAGGAGGAGCAGCAGACTAGAGAGCAGCAATACAAGGTATGATGCCCCTCTGTACTCGCTTCCTTCAGAAGACTAGTGTTCAGGTATAATCTTTCCATAGGACCTTTTCCTTTTTTCATTTCAGATCTTAAATTCACTTTTGTTTTGTGTGGATGTTGCACACTTGTCCTAGTTCGTTTTTACTTTTAGTTTTGGTTATTTTTGTGTTTTTAGTCATTTTCAAGAGTAGTGTCGCCGCTAAGTTCGAGCTTACTTTGGATTCTCTTTTCTTGCCTCTCTGCTCTCTCACCACTTATAGGTATTCCTGTTAAATGTGGGATGGATGTGTATAGGAAACCTGTTACTAGTCATTTTGGGTCTTGTGTGTAAATGATTAGTCCTAAACTCAAGCCTTTTGGAAGTATTTTTGAATCAATTACTTGGCATGCTTAGTAGATTTCATTAATGATTTGTTAACTTGGACTGCTTGCCTGCATTATGAACCTAGATTTGACAGGAGTTTAGGCAAGTGATCAAAGTTTATTTATTTGTTCTTTAGAGATAATTTAATTAGTTCATAGTAGCCCGGACTCTCCAACTTGATGTGACCCGACATGCATATTAGTGATATACCATCTAGCAAGACAAATTGCAAGGCCTAAAAGACAATTTTCAGTATAGGTAGTCTGCTTCATTACTATACTTGTTCTTCAATTGATTTTGAGTGGTCTTCTTTGTTAATTGTTAATTTGATTCTTGCATGATACTGAACCGAACTTGCTCTACAGTAACACACTAGAAATAGAGGCGCTTAGAAAAGCTCCACCACTAAAAATTCCTTTGCATCCCCATTTCCCCTTAGGTATAACCAATCCTCAACCGGATAGCCATTTATGACCCCCTCATTATATTGTATCTCCTTTCTTTAAAGTCATCATTTTATCATTTTGTACATTAGTGGCATGTATCTCGGTCAAGTCTACGAGAATCTAAAGGTTTGCTTTCCTGTTAGGCAGTTTAGGGGAACATTGAGATATATGGGTTTGCTAGGTTGTGCCAAGTACTTTGAATCATTTGTAGGTGTCTTCCATGCCTATTATCAGTTTTATACTTGAGGATAAGCAACGCTTAAGTGTAGGGTTATTTGATGGAGTTCAATTTACCACGTTCATCGCCCCCATTTAAGCAACATTTCATGCATAATTGTATAACTTCGGGTAGAAGTTTAGAGCGTTTCTTACATTCAAACCTTATATCGTGTTTTAGTGTCTTGAACCCGCTCTGTGTCCATATTTTTTTTTATAGAAGTTTAGGGTGTTTTGGAGTATTTTTGGGTAGATCTTAGATATGTCACAACATCGAGGCACTAATCAGAGGGATACAATGTGCATGGACGAGTTAGGATGAATAAGATGTGCGAACAATCACAAGTGTTGAAAAGTGTCAAGATTTGTGCCTAAGTGTCGACTCTTGGTTAGGCACAGATATAGACAACTTAGGCACTAAAGTGAATATCCGTCAGCAGGAAGGTTTTTTTTCTCCCTAAAGACCAGACCTCCCTCATTCAGAACCAGACAGGTTTTGAATGAAATTTAAGAGGTTTTTTAGAGACTTATAAGCGACAAGAAGATAACAACTTCAAACAGCACATATCGGAGATAGCTTAATCAAGATTGACGAATCTCGTTCTTCGGCAAAATTAAATTTTTCAGAATTATTTTTATAAAACTAATTTCAAAGGTTTTCTTTCTTGAATGTGATTTGTTCTTCGAGATTTTGAATATTTTCAATGGTTTTCTTTTATTTTTTTCTTCATAAACTCCTCTCTACTTCGATTATATGAACCCTAGATGATTCCCTATGAAAGTTTGATGTTTTAATTTTTTTATTTATGCAAGTTTGAGTTTGATATATTTCAGTTTATGATTGATTTCGATTATTATCTTGTTCTTGTCTATTCAACTTGAATATAATTTTTTTAGATTTGTGAACGACTTGAAATAGCCTGCTTATCTTAGAACGCCAAAATTAATTAACTAGGTTAATGAGTGTCACTTCGGAAGGGGCTGGTTAGGTTAGTCTATCTTTGAGCAATTCTCATTTGATTTAATCACCATTCAAATAGTGGTAGACCTATTTACATCATTATCTACCGAATCCCCCTTATTGAGCCCTTGATATTCTCAAAATTTCCATCTATTACCTGTATGTACTAATAAATAGGCGTATTAGAGTCTTGAGCAAAAAGATAAACTTCACTAATCAATTAATCCAATAGAATAGAACAAAGAAGTCAGACATTTACACTCCACGACCTTATGATTACTACTACTTTCCTCATTTATGTTGAACAGAGTCACTGGTTGATCGGTCAGATAACAAACGTGAGTCGATATATTGGTAACTTATATTGTATAAGATTTATGTATAAGTGAATAACTTTGTGTGTGAGTTTGGACAACAAATATATTTTACGATATTTCAAAATATAAACTTTTTTTGTGGTTCGTTATAAAAGGTGGACATTAATTAATTTTCTATTATTTTATATAAATTTGAAGTATTTTATTGTTGACTTTTATTTTTGTTTAAAACCGACTTTAAATTATGTTGTCGATTTTTTCTTGGTGGTATGAACTTCGAACCCCCTTTTGGCCGATTTTTTGGATCCGCCACTACGTACAGGTCTTAGATGCATATGGGTTGGAGTCGCCATCGATCTGACTTTAGAGGTGGATCGAACACCCTGCTTGTCCGTCTAAGCCGTCGTGGCTCGTGACGGACGCTTTGACTTGGTCTACGAAATAAAAAATCTAGGTACGGGGTCGGTTACGAAATGAAAGCAACTTAATGCCTTCATTCCGTCCAGCTCGTGGCCGTTGAATTATTTTGATATTTGGGGTGACATTGACCGTTGACTTAATGACAAACATCGAGATTGACTTTTTGGGGATGATACTTTCCGTAGACTCAACAGAAAATATCGAATGAATTTTGGATGGAATGAATGAATGGGTGGACTCTAGTCAAAATGACTGCTTTCGTACCCAAAAACCGGGAACAAAGTCCGCGTAGTTCGAAATTGAATAAATTTGGTTTGATTTTGAGAAATTGGGTTTGACTCGGATTTTCTATATTTATCAACGCGACTCGCGAGGAATCAACACCTAATAACCTTTGAATATTTTGGGAGAGGAAATTATCTCTAACAATTAACTCCAAGGGATTAACTATTAAAGGATAATTAGCTTTGAGTTTGGGGCTAATTTTAAAATATTAATGAACTAATTATGAAATATTCAATTATCAAGTATTTAAGTAGCAAATATTTAATTATTAATTCACCTAAATCACACTAATTAAATTTTAATTCTAAACACATAATAATTAAATAAAAAAATTAAAATTTTATAATTACTAATTCACCTAAATTATCATGACTAATCATTAATTTTCAAATATTAATTAACTAATTATCAAATATTCTATTACCAAATATTTAATTAGTAATTCACCTAAACCACACTAATTAGATTTTAATTATAACCAACTAATAATTAAATAAATAAACTTTAAAAAGAGGTGGGGCATGTAACATGTGCCAATACCACTACCACCGAATGACACAAACGATGGTGGCATTAACGCACCTAAATGGCGCCACCCCTATTTTTTATTTATTCTCTAACCTGTAGATGGCGGATCTGAGACGGCGGGGGCGGATCTGAATCGGCGACGACGGATATTGATAACTGAGGTAGCTTACGGGGTGGCGGCAGTAGATTTGGCCAACATAGTGATTTTCGGTGGTGGATTTGGCGGCGGGGCGGCGGAGCTCCAACGGCTACGGTGACCAAACAGCGGCGGCAACGACCGTACTATTAGGAGAAGGAGATGGAGGGGAGAGATGATAGTTTCGAGTTAAGCCATCAATTTATTTCGAATTAAATCGTGTATTAAATATTAAATTTGAAGAGCATTCACCTAATTACTTGTGGAATAAAATGTTAGGACTTTTTTAGCCATCCCCATTCAAATTGTAATGCTCTCAGGCAACATTGGAATACTGCTGTTGGGGGATACAGCCTCCACCTCACTAAGGAATGGTACGTCCATTCCCAGGAACAAGTGTTATCTCCTGGCTGGTGCAAAGTTGTCTTTCCAACTCCAGTAGTACACCATATCTCTAAACTACAAATCAGCTACAAATCCTATCTATGCCTGCAATCAGATGCGAAATTTTCTCATAAAAATTGGTAACAGCGGCTAATTAATATACATATACATATTAAAGGCCTTCTTTTCGGGGTTCGGGGTTGCTCTCTTTGTCCATTACATTACACAGCTCAAACAAAGCATCAATCAGAAGAAAAAGCCACAAGAAAGCTGGCTGGCTGGCTGCTATGTATATAAATTACATTATAAGCGACACAGCTGGCATTAAAGAGCAAAGAGAGGAGCAAAAAAAGGAATGCCCAACCCTGTTTAAAGAGCAGCTTACATTAAGTATCCATTTTCCTGCAACGTCTTCTTCCTTTTTGTTCTTTTCTTCTTATTCTTATAACATACCAGATTCGTTGGTCCATTTTGGTAGTAGGGAGGAAAAACTGCCAATTCAAAGCTCCCCCACAACTTGTAATTGCAATCTCACTCTATGATAGATTGAACCAAGAAAGGAGGAAGATGACGTTGCAATACGGCTAACAGCTCTCTACCCTGGCTAACCTCCATCATCGATACTCCCCCCAGCCTTTTAACAGCTTCCACAAGCTGCCCCCTTAGCCTTTGTGAGAACAAACATCCACCTGTTGCTATGCATTCCCTATACAGTGGAATGTAAGCTATTGCAATTCTTAAAGGCCCTGGAAGATCACTCAAGCATATTGGAGATTCCCCCCAATTCAAAATCCTCAACAAATTCATGTAATGTTCTTCTCCTTGCTTCAATCCATCCGAGAAAGCTGCCTCTGACCAATTTTCTAGCAGAAAAGACTTTAGATCTGGGGCTACTGCCTCATCATCAGACCGAGCAATGCTGTCTGCAACCGCATATGTAGCAGAGGGGTCTCCTAAGAAGTCCGATCGGAGAAGAAAAGCAACACCATCAAGAGAACCACCACTTCTCTCCCCCGCAGCCTTCAAGATTTCAATGCTAAGGGCTGCAAGTACATGCTGAGGTACATGAGGTAGGAGGTAGGCAGCAACATCAACCTGACAACTGGACGTAGCAGCTGTAAGAGCAAGGCAAAGCTCCATGTCCCGGCAACCCCTATTTACAAACCACTGCACAACCTGCATACACCCCCTCTCTGCTGCTCTCATCAATGGTCCTAAAAAAGTTATGGCATTCCCCTCTTCCACCAAGCACTCCATTGTGTCAATTTTACCATAGTGGGCAGCAAACCCAAGGGCCAGATCCACATCAACATCCAAGCTGTTCCTCTGCGCAATCTGCAAAGGAGAAGTCCGCAAACAACACACAAAATGGTTAGGCCAAAACCATCAGAACCATCAACTTATTCGGACTATCATTTGCAAGCACTCAAGAGGACAGACAATCAACACCTCAATGAAGTAGGGAAGGATAGACATGCATCTGTAAAATCCTTTCCTATGATAGCATTTTGAATACGCAGAATAATAGGCTTTTGGATACGGAAGGATAGACATGCATCTAGAAAACAACCCATATCATGCACAGTAAAGCGGAAGTTTAATAGCCCATTCATGTGTCTTCTCAATTTTTTTAAGAGTGCAAATAGGTCTTCATATTTCTGGTCTCTAAATCGGAGAGGAGAGAGTGGAACGCTCCTCTTGCCATCACCACCTGACTCGGGTGTAAATGCAGACTTTAGGCTGTGAATCACTCCTCTCAAGGAATGATGTTTCAACATCCTATATTATATGTCAAGTTCTCAAAGATGACATGGAATCATATATATACCAATAACCAAAGGGTTGGCCACTCTTAATCCTCTCCTTTAATCCCACTACTTCTTTCAGGCTAATACATAAGCAATTATACAAGTTTTCACACTCACCAGAACTGCCAAATCTTTAAAGCATTTCAAAGTTCCTTCCTGACGATGCAACAGCGTTGCTACATATTGAAAGTGGGTTTCATAAACCTTTTTCATGGGGTGAATCGATTTCTGGATTTCAGTTCACAGGTGGGAGTGCATAAGAATTGAAATGAAAGAGGGAAAACTGTAGAATTTCAGAGAATATGTACCACTTGATTTATTCACAGGGAACTACTCCTATATATAGGAGTAGAGATTTACAAAGAGCTCTTTAACAGGTGACAATTAAATCTAACACTTTCCTTACAAGGAAAGGATTACAAGACTATCTAGGAAAAGGAAAAATAAGTCTTCCTAATTAATGCTGGAATCATAATCCTAATTATTCACGGATTCTTCAACAAAACCCAACCGTTGGAAGGTAAAACTTCAAATGATAACTATACAGAAAGGGAAGCAGCTACCGCCATTATTAACAATATACCTTTTGATGAAATATACCACAAAATCGATTGAATACACTCTACGATGTAATACATTTCAAAACATTATCAAAACAGAAACCCATATCTTTCAAAATGGAACTTTACCTGTAGTAAGATACGGACAAGTTCTGTACTTCCAAAACGGGAAGCTTCAAGAAAACACTGGTTAACATTGTCAGCACCACCTTCAACTAACATTCCCAACAACCCTTGGATTGCAGTAGCTGATATCCCAGATGCCCAGCCAGGGTCAAATGAACTCGAGAACAAAGTAAGCGGAAAACAGGCAGCATCAAATGCCTCTGTAAAATCCTTTCCTGTGAGTTGATTGCCAGCAAGATCTAGAAACACCTTGAAAGCTGATAACTGGAATTGAATCTCAACAGCTGAGCTGTGATTAACTCTACCCCTACTTCCCTGGCAACGAGAATGAAACCCAATACATTTCAAGGCCCACTCAGTGAACTTTTGAACCTTTGCACCAGCTTCTGCTTTCAAGACCTCATCGCCATTGCAGTCCTGGAGCCGCTCATGCAGCCTGATAAAAACGAAAAAAGAATGCACAATTAACACAAACGAATTATAGGTTTACAGAGGTAATATCTCCTCTTATATCTTTACTGATCGAACAACTAGGATATATATAGGACTAGGATTATAGAGTACTATCCTATTAGGTATTGATTCCCTTTGATATGGAATCACACTCCTTCCATATTTAACTCCTACTAACCTAATTTACATGATCTGCCTTATCAGCAATATCTTCTATAACATATTTACAATATATCCTATATCTCTAATGATATGGTAGCTAACACTCCCTCTCAACCTGGTGCGAAGATATTTTCCATAGCTAGCTTGGTTATTAGGAAGTTAAATTGTCTTGTGTAGAGTCCTTTAGTGAAGATGTCTGCAACCTGATTTGTTGTAGAAATATATGGCATGCATATTAAACCACTAGTTAGTTTCTCTTTGATGAAGTGCCTATCAATCTCCACATGTTTAGTGCGGTCGTGTTGAACTGAATTGTGAGCAATAGCTATGGCCGCTTTGCTGTCAGTGTATAGTTGAATTGGTTTCAGTATAACCATCCGTAGCTCCTTTAGTAATCTTTTCAGCCAGATAACCTCACACACTCCCTGAACAATTGCTCTGTATTCTGCCTCTGCGCTATTCCTTGCTATCACATTCGGTTTCTTGCTGCGCCAAGAAACTAGATTTCCTCCAACAAATACGCAATACCCTGATGTTGATCTCCTATCAATGGGATTTCCTGCCCAATCTGCATCAGTGTATGCCACAATCTGGAAATTATCCCCCTTTTTAAACATTAGCCCTCTTCCTGGTGATCCCTTTAAGTACCTGAGTATTCGATAGATTGCATCAAAGTGCATAGTTCCTGGACTGTGCATGAACTGGCTCACTACACTCACAGCAAAGGTTCTATCTAGACGAGTATGAGCCAGGTAAATCAGCCTTCCCACTAGTCTTTGGTAGCATTCCTGATCCTCGATTTCATTCTTCTCACAAGCTCGTAGGGTATGAGTTGCATCCATAGGAGTTGCAGCTGGTCTGCATCCAATCATTCCCATTCCCGTCTCTTTAAGTAGGTCCAGCGTATACTTCCTTTGATTCATAAATAGTCCATTCGCAGATCTTGCGAATTCCAGGCCTAGGAAATACTTCAGTGGTCCTAGGTCTTTTACTTCAAATTCTCGTGTCAGATTGCGCTTGATCAACTTGATCTCTCCAAGGTCGTTTCCTGTTACAATTATGTCATCTACATACACAATAAGTATCACAAGCTTATTGTTAGGTAGATGCTTAATAAACATGGTGTGGTCAGCCTGACCCTGATTAAATCCAAAGCGAGTAACAGCTGACCCAAATCTCTCAAACCAAGCCCTAGGAATTGTTTCAGGCCATAGAGGGATTTCTTCAATTTGCATACCTTCCCTTGACCTAGTTGTGATTCAAAGCCAGGAGGAGGTGTCATATACAATTCCTCATCTAACGTGCCATTAAGGAATGCATTCTTTACATCCAACTGGTGAAGGGGCCAATTTTGATTGACTGCCAGAGATGGTAGCACCCGTATTGTTGAGGGCTTTGCCACTAGTGCAAACGTCTCATTGTAATCCAGCCCATATGCCTGCGTGAATCCTCGAGCCACAAGTCTGGCCTTATATCTTTCAACTGTGCCATCGGCTTTAAATTTAATGGTGAACACCCATTTACACCCACAACATTTTTACCTACTGGTAGATTAACCATTCCCCATGTATTGTTGATCCTTAGGGCCCTCATTTCCTCCTGTACTGCTAAGTTCCAGTTCTCATCATTCAGGGCCTCCTCTATGTTTCTAGGCACAAATAGGTTAGTTATTTTTTACACAAAGGACTAATGAGTATTGGATAATTTTGCATATGACACATACTTAGAAATAGGATATCTAGTGCATGCCCGGACTCCCTTTCTAAGAGCAATCGAAAAGCCAAGGTTTGAATCTGGAGAAGCTTGAATACCTAGATTTAGGTCACTGGTTTGTGTTTCTATACCATTGCTGGAATCTTCATTGCTCGGTTCATCCGAGTGATTAGGTGGAGGAGTGGAAGTTGGGGCAACTACACTTGTAGGTCTAGGTCTCCTGGTGTAAACCTGAAGATTAGAGTTAGTAGTGGGTTGCACTACCTCTACCTGAGCTTCTCCCCCTGTCATGGACTGATCGTAGGTACTACGACTCACAATATCAGGTATAGGAATAGGTAATGAAACCATATTTTCAGTATCCCAAAAATTTGCTTCAAAACTAGACGGATTAGACGGATTATCAGATTTCTCCCTCTGAAGCAAATTCTGTGTGAAATAGGGTTGTGCTTCCCAGAAAACAACATCACATGTCACAAACGACCGTTTAGTGATCGGATTAAAGCATTTGTAACCTTTTTTAGTGGCTGCATAGCCAAAAAAAATACACTTTTGTGCACGTGCATCTAGTTTTGTCCGAAATTGGGATGGAACGAACACAAAACAAGTGCAACCAAATGTTTTTAATGAAATTTCCCAGTATTCATGTTTCTGGAAATACTTGTTGAACACATGAACAGGTGTTTGGAAAGACAATAGTATACTAGGCAATCGGTTGATTAAGTAGGGTAAGTTCGTATACATGTGACTGGTTTCCACAATTTCCAAAGTTTTCTTTAAAAACTTATGATCATCAACTGATCTCCAGACATGATCATTGAATAGATCCAAGTCTTGCCAAACTTGCTTCAAAAGATTATAATAACGAGTAACAGTATCCTCTCCTTGAACAATCAAAGCCAGTTTTTGGGTAAGTTCGTATACCTGTGACTGGTTTCCAAGATCAGAGTCGGTAGCTACCACATCGTCCCATAGTTCCTTTGCTGTGCTATACCCCAGATAGTTGGCTCCAATCTCAACAGACATGGAGTCGACGAGCCATCTCATCACCATGGAGTTTTCAGCATCCCACACTGCAAAGGCTGGGTCAGTTTCCTCTGGTTTTGTAGCAGCTCCAGTGATGTATCCAATCTTGGATCTCCCCTTTATGTACATGCGCACAGACTGCGACCAGCGCACATAATTTGCTCTGTTCAGCTTTATTGTAGTGATCTGCAGGTGAGGATTATCTACAGCAGTTGGCTGAGCAGTGTGCGGGGTGTTGGTGGTGACTGGATCTACAATTGAGTCGCCACTGACCGGTTCTGGTGCCATGGAGAAGAACAGGAGGGTCTAACACTACTATATAAGGAGTTTGAGAGGCTCTGATACCATATAGGTTTACAGAGATAATATCTCTTCTCTTATATCTTTACTGATCGAACAACTAGGATATATATAGGACTAGGATTATAGAGTACTATCCTATTAGGTATTGATTCCCTTTGATATGGAATTACACTCCTACCATATTTAACTCCTACTAACCTAATTTACATGATCTGCCTTATCAGCAGTATCTTCTATAACATATTTACAATATATCCTATATCTCTAATGATACGGTAGCTAACACAAATTATCAGGAGTACCATAAAGTATGAACATCAATGACAAAAGCCCCACCCTCATATACTAATCCACGGAAAATACAAATAACAAACAAGTTTTTTTATATTATGGAAAATAAAGCTCATTTAACTAAAGAAGCATGAGTAGTACTGAGTTGAAGAAGAAGAAAGGCTGTGAGAGTATCTTCTAGATATAAGGACAAATATAAATATGCACTCATGTAAACACACAACATCTCATCTATATAGTGAACCACATGATTAACACACTTCCTGAGCTAGAACTGCATCAACAATCTAATTGACCATAATACAATATTCCTAATCATGGATAAAAAGGAAGATCATTCCAAGTAGATTGATTCTGATGACCAGAATATTACATCATCACTGCCCGTATACATAAAACACATCCCAGAAAGGAACGTACTCGTAAAGATATACAAGTTCTAGCAAGACAACCAACAATGATACCTAGATGGTGTTTAGGTCAGATGATGAAGCTCCTTATGGCAATTAATTCTATATGTGTGCTTCTAATAAGAACTAGACATAAGTTGAAAGCCAGCCAAGATAAATTCATTAAGATGCCACATATTGGAAATCAAATAAATAAGTACATAAAAAACGAGTCAATCTATAATGGTTTTCATATGCAAGTTACTGGCACTCATAATCCATTCAGCAATACGACAAACGAGTCATACCTTTGCGCCATGACAGTAACTGTATCAGCAAGACTCATTGTGCGGCTCTGGCAAGCTGACACACAAGAAGCGAGAAACGACGTCCTCAAAGCAGCTCTAGTAAAGTCATCAGCACCATTAGCTATTATCTTCTTGACTAACCCCGTAATTCCATGAAGCTCTTGTTCAGTGCTTAAGAACCAAATAGAATCAAGTGTGATACATAAAGCGTCATTAAGGGTTTGCGGATCTGCTAATAATATCAGGCTCTCAGCTAGCTCCCAGTCATGAGAACTAACAGCACCTTGAAATAATCTGCCCCACTCCATTCTATCTTGTCGGCTAAATTTCTTATAATTTCCAACACTATCCTTGATTCCTTCAGATTCAGCTCCAACCATCCTTGATTTAAGCTTTTTTGAGCTACAACTATAATGGATTGGCCTTCTTGACTCTTTACTTGCCAGCGGTGCTTCTCTTGAGAAAACCACATTACTACCCTCACCCCTCTCTGACGTGAAACATTGAATCTCATTGTTTGGGTTTGGAGATTCAAAATCGTCTGTTTCCATTTCACCACAGAATGATTCATCAGGGTTAAGCCCCTGCATGATGGGTGTATGAGTACTTCCAACAAATGCCATCACTTTTTCCATCTTAACTCGTGGTCTGAGTCAAGTAGCCTACCCAAATCAAACCAATGGCAATCAAACAGATACTAAGATGACCCAAACAAAGACAGAAAACATCCCTGGATGACGGAACCAAACTTACGCCATCTTCTGTAGAGAGGAATCGGGTATAAGTTGAGCCAATAAACCACAAATTGATGCTCTATTTCAATTCATCACTCCAACCACAAGCAAGACAAGGACATTTGAAAGTTGCTCCAGAAGCATAATCTATGATTTGTAGATGAGAAATTCGAATCGCTGATGCCTTGAATCAGAAGCTTACACCATCGAACCAAGGACCATCAAGAGACCCCAAAAAAACAAGGAGGAAGCAGCAACACCTATATTTTTTACCGTCGGGAGGAGACGTGATTCCGTTAGTGGAAATCCCTAGAAGAAAAATCACAACCCTCCCATCGATTCCATAAATCAAGAAGAGAAGATCCACTACGTCTCCCCAAACCCTAATCAAACAGCGAGAGAAAAATTAGCCTCCTATCACAGCACAAAGAGCTCTTCCAATCAACACAGCCAGCCAAACCCCTGATCAATCAAAGGAGAAAAATGAGTTCCAGCGATTCAAATATTAAGAAGAAAAAACAAAAGCAAAAACGTTGGGAACAATAATCTAACAGGAAATTTTCAAGTAACTGAGGAAAGTAAATGAAGAACAAAATACAAAAAAAGGGGGGCCGGGGGAATAGAATAATGAAATTTCGGGCACAGAAAGAAAGAACACGCAGAAACGGAAGAGTGATTCGGGGACCCTGGAGTTGATTGAAAGAGGAATCGCACCTGAAAACTTGAGGTAGAGAAAGAAGGGGGAGAAGCCGGGAAAAGGAAGGGAACCACCTCTGCCTCTGCTATTTCAGTGTTATTTTTCTTTTTCTCTCGGGAGAATATGTTTATCATTTATTATTATTATTATTATTATGACAAAATATAGATTCTCGTGAGATCGTAGAGGTTAGGGGAAATGCAGTCCTAATCAAATAGTGAAATTGATTATTTAATTCGTAATTTCTATGACTTTATGTTTTTAGAAGTCTTAATTAAGAGCATTTTTATCCCACAATTTTACCAATGATTAAAATGAGATGGAAGAAAAGTATTTTTTAGTAATAGTTAGAGATTATGGGTAATTGCTTATTTAAGAATTTTGTTAGAAATTTTTAAATTAAAAAATTAATTAGCAATGTCATATAAATATATTGGATCAATTTTCTAAGCAAAATATTTAAGTAGAGTTATTTTTATAAATTTAAATTAATAAAACAAAAAAAATCAAAGATGGAAGTTTTAACAATAAAAATTGCTAAATATTGATGGGATGAAAGTGTTTAAAAATTGTTGAATGAGTTAATTATAAAAATTGCAGATGTGGTGATAAAATTCGGATTAAAATTGCTATACAATTTCAGGATGGAGATGACCTAATAAGCAAATTATAATAATCTCGCCTAGGGGGTCATTTGGTAATAGAGTTTTGAAATGAGAGAAATTGTTTTTATGAATAATTAGAGAAAATATAATAATAGAGAAAATGTGGAAGCTTGGTTCTAAAAAGTTAGAAAATGTTAAATTATATGGTTTAATATGTGGTGAACTCTTTGGTACTCTCAGTGTACCGATACTCCTTGTTGAGAACAAATGTCGGTTGTTTACTTTTTTTTCCAAAATTGAATTAATTGAAAAAATAAAAAGTTTAATGACCATTTGACTTAATTCCAATTAATATGAGGTCATGTTTCGGTTTATCTTTCCAGTTTGATATTCAGTTTGGTTTATTCACATGTGAACATCATGATAGAAAATTGCACTTGCGAATCACTTTAAATTTTTTATATGAATTTATGGATGGATGAACCTAACATCATCCATCAGTATTTTAATTGAATCCTTATTATCGTTGGAATTTGGCTTTTAGAAATATCATTTGCTAGTAACATGAAATCAAACACCACCGGCCCTCTCTTCTCATAAAATCATCAATGGCGCACATAATGGTGCAGATTCTTTGGAACTTTTCCATCAGGGGAGATGTAATCGATCAAATGTAAATCATATTGTGTTCCTCGTCCGACCTTCCCAATGCCATATTAGCATATGTAATCGATTCAAGACCCATCGCCCCTACCTACCTATACAACAACTGTCGTTTGTGTCATTTTCGTTCTAAATTTACACTACTTATTATATGTTTAGTCATTTTTGGAAGAAAAAGCGGACGCTAAGTCCTAATTATTGATAACGATGGCTCTAGAAAAAGAGACTCATAGCATGTCCGAGCGGATACAATCAATAATTTCACGAGAAAGAGAAAAAATAGGGTGCACTCCAAAGGGCATAGAGTGACCCTGATGTGCAAGGAGATCAACAACCCGATTTCCTTCACGATAAATGTGGTTAACATGAACCGTCCAATTAAGGCAAATCAACTGCCATAACTCGTTAATGCATGCCTTCAGCGGAGGCATCCCCGCTATCAAGGCTTTAAGTGGACGAAGGTAGGATGGGATCCAGAATTTGCCAATTCCAATCGCCATACAGATTGACCATATCACGAACAGTATGTTGTTCCACTTGCTGTATTTGACCAGGGTCAATATTATTTGCTAACTTCATCCCACTATCCAAGCTTAGAGAAAAAAATTCTAGATTTTTGTTGTTAATCATTTGACCCGACGCATCACAAAAAGATCAAGACAATATATGATAGTAAGGCATTGATCAATAGAAGCTTTACCAAAGAGGACAAGATCATCAACGAAGAAAATATGGGATAGGTTGGGTCCTCCTCTCCCGAGAGAGAAAGGTGTCCATTTACCCTCATTAATATTGTCTTAAATCAAGTTAGTAAGGTATTCCACACAAAGAGTAAATAAGTGGGGAGAAAGAGGACCTCACAGCCGAAGACCACGTCCAGACTGAAACGGCTTAGAGAGACCACCATTCCCTTGAATCTATGTTGAGGGGTTGGAGATACATGCCATTTTGACTTCAATAAACTTTTCGGGAAAATTGGCTTTGGGGAGAGTGTCTTCAACAAAACTCCACTCAAGACGATCATAGGCTTTATACAGATCAAGCTTACCCTGCCTTCCCATCTTGAGTCTAAGAGGTGAACCACTTCTTGGAGGATGATAATATTCTTATAGATCTGCCTTCCAGGAACAAAACTAGTCTGATTTGTTTTGATAAGGTGTTGCATCGATCCCCAAATATGATTAGCTAAACATTTAGTCAAGGCCTTGTACACCATGGAGCAGAGACTAATAGACCTGACTGAGTCATATTAACCGGTTTGTTGAGCTTTGGAATAAGAACCACAATCGTTTCGTTGATGCTTGAAATCAAAGAGGGGTTCTTGAAACAAACCGTAACGAAATTAACAAAATCATGTCCAACACTATTCCAACATTTCTGAAAAAAATAGGGTGAAAGCCACCCTTCCTTGGAGATTTGAGGGAACCCATTGCTTTAACAACACTGAGAATTTCGGTTGGGCATAATCCTTTGCAATTGCATCTCCTTCTGAGCCCTAGAGGAGGCACCTATTAAATTCATTGAGTCCAGCTCGAGGTCCCATCGCTAGCTGGAAAAGCTCCGCAAAGAAGTTGTGTGCCATGCTCATCAGTACTTGTTGATCCCAAACCCATTCCCCCGATCATCCTTAAGGCATTTGATTTTGTTAAAAGCCCGTCGCCAAAGAGTGGTAGTGTGGAAGAAACTAGTGTTCCGGTCTTCAAGAGTCCAGTGATGTTTCGACCTTTGGAGCCAAATCAAATTTTTCTGCCAGAGAGTAACGTCCAAGTCATTTTGTACTTTAGTCTCTCGAGTGCCAGAGCTAGTCAAAGGGTCGGTTTCGACCAGAATTTCAAGCTCTGCCAACTTACGCTCCAACTGCCTTTTCCTTTTGAAGATGTTACCAAAAACTTGCTTATTCCATTCAATCAACTTTACCCAAAGAACCTACAAAGACGAAACAATACCTTCCCCATGATTCTATTCCTCACCAAATAGACGAGTAAAATTCTCTTGACTAAGCCAAGCCGCATTGAAACGAAAAGGTCTGTCTAAACGAATTTGACTATTGGGGTTTTCAAGGAATACCTAAATAGGACGATGATTCGATTTCATTTTGGGAAGATGTTGATTGACCGATTCGGGAAAGCTAAGAAGCCAATCTTCATTGATCACCGATTTGTCAAGGCGAACAAGCAAAGACCCTCTACTCCAAGTAAAACGAGGTCCCATGAAACCATGGTAAAAAAGTTTGAAAGTATCAATACACTGCTTAAACTCATTAGCTTGAGGAATTGAAAAATCCACTCCTCCCTACTTGTCCATGGCTGAAATTGATGCATTAAAATAACCTAGAACAAGCCAAGGTAAGTTGATAGTAAGGGAAACATCCACAAGGTTTTCCTAGAGGATGTGGTGGTCTTGACGACGGGGTGCTCCATAAACAAAGGAGACAAAACAGTGAAGGTTGCCATCCCATCCAATCTAAGTGTGAACTGTTTGGGTCGTATGACTGGGAATTATCAATTGAATTTTGTGCTGGTTCTAGAGGATCCAAATTGCACCAGCTCGTCCAACATCATCCACCATAAAATGATCAGAGAAGGGAAGTTTACGGATAATCTCGTGTACACGATCGTCATTGATTTTTGGTTCAAGAATCGCAACCACAGAGGGTCGATAAACCTGTAGATAATGAGAGAGAGCTGTAACAAATTTATGATGGCCGACATCCCGGCAATTCCAAGAAAAGAAACCAATCATTAAAAGAGTATGAGAGAGAATGAAACAACCCGTGAGATTAAGCATCATCGGAAAAAAAGCCGATAGGATCAATAAGTCCTCGGTGGTTGAGGCCGATAGTTGAATGATATTGGACTTCAGAATCCACCATAGATGCTGCTACTATCGAAACATCATCAATCTTTCTGTTGACTCAGATCTTGTTGAAAGAGATTCCCTCCAGGGTAAGTATATGAGCCATTCTCCTTGATTTATGTTCCTTCTCCAATTTGGTTTATAGCTTGATGCTTACTTGTTCCACCCCTCGAATAGCTTTAGATGACTGATGAGCAGTCCCTAAACTTCTACCCTTTTTTTAACTCGTGAAACCGTTGACAGATTGACCATAGCTACACCCTTTACATGCATGGAATTAGGCAGGGGAGCAATCTTACCTTCATCAATAATTGTGACTGGCGAAAAAACATGAGAACTTTGGATGATTGCAGTAACTAGTGGCTCGGAGAAACCTTCAAATTCGTAGGTACGGAGCTAATTGAATTTTGACTAATAGGAATAGTGATGACAACATGAGCAATAATTTGGGTCAAGGTTGATTGCTCCAAAGTCTGGCCCACCAAAGCCTCACATCCAGATGGGCTAGTAGAAGTGGACATAGACATTAGGCTCAACAAGTTGGCTTGATTATTTGTACAAGGAACAAAAGGTAACTTGGTCTCCCCATTCGCTGTTTTGGGAGGAGTGGTTTCAGAATTTGGGTCATAGCCCACTTGATTCTCCCCATTAGTAGTTGACGACTTATGACCTCCAAACTTTTCAGACTTAAAACTTTGATGTCACCTTGATAGGAATATTGTTAGGAGCTGATATACCACTACTAGATCCTTCCAATTTTATGATTTTATTCCCCTTGTTTTCCACCAATGGGCTATTGCCTTTAAAATTTAATTTATCCTTTCTTTCTTTTTTGCTGCAGGCATAGCCGTTGTCTAGGATTGAGCCTAATTTTCCTTTTTCCTTTTAAGACGTCAAGCCTTTTGTGGTAAGTCAACCACGGTCCAATCTCGACCGGCATTCCTCGCTATTAAACTCTTCTGCCTTGCGGGTAGGTGTTGCCGCCACCTTCTCCAATAGCAGACTTTGTTTCAGCAAAGCTGGAGCCTTAGCATTCAAAGGAAAATTCTTGGATTTATGCCCCATACGGTTTCAATGAAAGCATAAAGATGGTAAATTCTCGTAATTGACTTCTTGCCATACATTATCCAAGAAAACACCGGTTGCGACAGTTTCACCTACATTTATTTTGACTTCCATAAGAGTGAAATTCCCTCTGGCTGACGCGAGGGTACGACGATTCGAACTGTCCACCCAATTAAACTGCCAAGGGCCACCAGAATTTCCTTATGGTAGTACTGGATTAGAAGTTTTGGCAATTAGATCCACACCGCCATCTTCGATGGAACATTAGCAGACGCACGGAAAGAAGGGTCTCATCCATGACACACTAAATAATGCTCCAAAATCATCTAAGGACCCCCTCGTGAGTGCAAAATCACAGTCTTGTGGATTATCGAAAGAGACAAGAAATATCTCATTATCAAGGTCGGTCATTCTCATCCTACCATGTGGCTTCCACATGGCTCTAAGTCGATCATATATATATATATATATATATATATATATATATATATATATTAGATATCAAAGCTCTTCCCCATAAGACGGACACCAAGAGCCTTTTTTTAGCGGCGCACAAATCTTAGCATGAAGCTCATATGAAGTATACATGTATCTTTGCCCATTCTTGAAGTTGATGGCGATGTCATTATTGTGGACTTAAATCCAAGGAGTCAGCGATGGAGACTGGGGTTGAAGGTTACCCGCTAACGTAGACGCATATCACGACAACCTTTCCGACTGAGTCGAACCTAGGGGCTAATTTGATGAAACTGGTGAAGCTAAGGCTGGGACGACACGACATGTACATGAATATCGATCATAGTGTTGTTCGGACGCGACGGTGGATCCAACGGTTGGGTCTTCGATGGTTCTAGAGGCGGGAATTTGTAATCGTCCTGTCTAGAGAGAAAGCATTTTTATCTAATTTTCCTCCCAACATACAATGCCATGAATCTGAAGGACAAAGATAATGACATCACCATCAACTTCAAGAATGGGCAAAGATACCTTCCTACGGAAAGCATTTTTTATCTAATTGGAATTGTCATCATCAACATACTAGATGCATCAACGACATAAGAGCTCAAATCTCACCATGAGTTATTAGTAGAAACTGTATATATGAAGGTGATTAAGGTTGACAGGTTGAACAATGGCATGAAAAACCAATACTTCACAAATTAGAACTCATATGGAAACAAAACCCCTAACATGGCAAGGCAAATTAAATTCACCTTGGGAGGAAGATTGAGTATGTCAAGGCAAATACAACCATAGGTTCATGTCAATATTCAGGTGATAGATTGGCGTAGCAAATGCCATAATGGTAGGCTCAAATGGTTACCCGAAAATCCCAATTTCTCATGCTCGGATCAGCTCAATCGATGAAGCAATCAGGGGAATAGACGGCGAAGAAAGGGAAATTAATCACCTTTTAGGCACTTGTATCTTAATTAATAAAAAATATCAATGAAAAACAATTAATAGTTTGATGACATTATGCTATTGTATAACTATATGAATTCATAAAATTTAAGTGATTTTTACTGCAATGTTAATATTAAGTTGTTTAGATATAAAAATACTAGAACCGCATATCAGTACAGAACGATAAAAAAATATGGAGGTTCAATAATTAATAAAATAAAGTCAACTGGCCAATGAGTTAATTTTTTTTCAAAATTAATATAATTCGGTAAAAATGAAAAAGGAATGGCTTAGATTTATTCTCGACAAGGAGCAGTGAAGATCAGTTTAAAATAACTGAGAGTATCAGTGATTTTTCCTTAATATGTATATTTGATAGGAAAAATAATCGGAAAAGACAACAGGACCCACTAAAAACTAAGGATGACAATCATAAACGCCAATACGGGTATTCGGTTGAACTCGACCCGGTCAAATAGGGTAAACCTGAGTTGAATGGGTATTTTTAGGGTTTGGGTAAACCCAAAACCGTTATATGCGAGTACAAGTAGGGTATGTACATTGCAGTATCCGAACTGAACCCTCGGCTAATTAAATTTCTATTAAATTATTTTTGTAACGAGATCTTGTTATGTATATAACGATGAATTACTTTCACTTTTGAAAAACTCTGGTGTATAAAATAATTAAATGTTTGAGTTATATAATTTGATATTGGTCTATAGTGATTTACATAGTTTAAGTGTTTGAAAAATGATATAGTTTTATTTTTTGCTTAAAATTTTGAAGTTTTTTCGATTATGGTTATAATCAAAACCCGCCTGAAAACCGATGGATATGGGTAGAGTATGGCATTTACTACCCAAAATACTATATATAGTGGGTATTACCTGAACCCGAAACTACAACTGATGGTGAACAAATATCTACTAGTCGAACTCGAATCTGACCGTTGCCAAGCCTACTAAAAACACTGGGTTTCTCATAAATAATTAATAAAACTATTAAGAGACACATGGAGGCGTGAATTCTCTAGAAATTCACTACTATTCCACTGGTACTTGAGCATTTTCTTCGTCCTTTTGGGCAGCTCGTAGATCGTTCATAGTGATTTCCTCCTTTTCTTCTTTTACCGCCTTGCCCTTTTCATCGTCCCTCCCTCATCTTTGTCCACCGTCCCCCCACCATGGCCTTCTATGGTCTCTGGTTCAAATATTGATCTAGAAATCCCTAAACGATCCTAGATCTTGAGGCGCGTAAGATGGAAGTAGCTCTTATTTCCCAATTCATTGGTTCCCTGCAGCCTATCAAGGTAATTAGCTCTATGGCTAATCTCTTTGGGATTATGACGACATGATTGTTATGTCACAGATCTCAGTTGGTGTATACACAAAAAATGTGAAACATGGCCCTAGAAGACTCCGGTCGAACCACTGGTTACCCCATGCAATCTACTCGGCTTCCAACTTAGACCAACTGCGAGCCACAGCTACTAACAAATGTGCGTAAACAAGTATTAAATACCGAATGCAACCTTTATTAAGCCTTTGGAAATTCGACAAAACAAGGATCCCAAATCCTTAAATACAAGTCATCAAAATAAAGATACTACAAAATCAGATATCCAATTGTATCAAAGCCGACCAGTTCTCTCCCCACCATCAGCTCTATTACATGTGACTGAAAAACACATATACATAAAGAAAGATACGTCCACGGGGTCAGTGGTAATCACTGAGTGCTTAAACATCATCCAACTTGGAACTACGTCCAAAACAAAGAAAGAGAAACATTCATAGAAGATAACACATCAACTCCTCATGTTTATACTAGTAATGTGACCATACTAGTCGGTAATCATGCTACCTACCATCAGCCATCCCTATGTCGTGTGGATATAGCCTCATAGTGGATCAGACCATGACACCACCCTAAACTATATGAGCAACATCAGTAGGCAGACTTGACACGTCCTGAACCTTTCCTTGTAATCATAAGGGATTACGCAATCCGAAAGTGGGTGACCAACGCATTCGTACAACAACATCTAATCTAACTAAGTGTATCATATCCTATTTTGTATAATAGATCACACGCCACTGTATAGTTTTCAAGAACTTCACGCTCAACGTCATTACATCTTATGTACAGTAGATCGCACAGTATGATACAACCTCAAAGCCCTCGGTCCACACCATCAAATCATCACATGAGGAATCCAAACATTAGGATTCCTCAGCGACATGTTACTGTTCTACACTCGACTAGGTGTTAAATAAACATGAACCCCCACATTTGATTAGCTTTCCTGAAGGGTCTGGACTAAGGCAGCCTTTTGAATGCTTGGGTATCTTCTCCTGATAACTCCAAAGGAAAACAATCTTGCGACACCCCGATTTTTTATTCGGTTTAAATTTTGGTTTGATTAAAATCTTAATCGTTGAGTTGGAAACCGAATTAATTTAATTAATTCGAGGAGCTAACTCAGCAGTTGATTAGGTATTAAAGTCTTATAAGGCTCGAGATAATTATTGGGTTGACTAAGTCAATCAGGAGAGGAGTTAAGTCTTTGGTTTGTAAAGTTGTGAGCTAAGAGGAGTTTGGGCCGTTAGATGGATCTAACGGTGAGGAAGGATCGTAATCCATTCGAGAGAGGGAAGGTAGACTGCTATTTAAATAGGATGGAAATGCATATATGGGCCTAGGGTTCAAATTTAGGTTGTGGTAACATAGAAGGGCCTGGGCCGTTGGATTGATCCGATAGACGGATTGGGCCCGTGACCCGTCAAGATTTAGAGTGGCCATACCTTGTTCGGAAATGTGTCTTGGGAACAACTTCCCCTGCTACCTTTAGCTGATGATAACCCAACCTCAAATTGATATTGGAGAACACTTCTGCACCCTGGAGTTGGTCGAACAAATTGTCAATGCGGGGTAGAGGATACTTGTTCTTGATAGTAACCAGATTCAACCGGTGGTAGTCTATGCACATCCTCATAGACCATCCCTTCTTCTTCACAAATAGAACATCCACTCTAAGGTGATACACTAGGGCGGATGAACCCCTTCTCCAATAACTTCTGCAACTGCTCCTTGATTTCCTTCAGCTCTGTCGTTTCCATTCTATAGGGCGCAATGGATATAGGTGACGTGCCCGACACTAGCTCTATATTGAAAGCCGCTTCTCGATCTGAGGGTACCTTAAGCAAGTCTCTCAGAAACACATTAGGGAACTCCTGGACTATTGGCACATCTTCAATCCTCCATTGAACAAATTGTGAGATAATAAATCTTCATACGCCTCCTAGATAATCCTTTTTGCCTTTAGACCGTAAAGGAAAAGATGACCATGATGTCCTTATCCCGTCAGTCCAGAGATCACCACACCTTCATTCCCAGGGGTAAGAAACTACATCATCTTCCGCTTGAAATCCACCAAGGCCCTATGTCGGTCCAGCCAGTCCATTCCCAAGATCACATAAAACTCATCCAAAGGAAGAACGATGGTCTTTTGTGAATTCTTTATCTTCACATAACAGGGTTTCCCTTTCCACACATGAATCCACCAAGAGAGTCCTCCCTACTAGAATAATTACTCTAAAGGGTCTACTCATTCTAGCAGACATGACAGACATCAAAGAAACAACAACATCAAAAATGCAAGAGTGCGAAGCACCGGTATCAATCAAGGCATACAAAGATCTGCCAGCTATGGTAAACATACCTGTGATATCATCCGCGACAGCCTCTACCTCTACTCTGCATCTTTGTGTTCCCTCCTTACCGAGAACTCTAACCTAGCGGCACAGTATTAGCTTCAGAAATTTGGGCCTTGAAACCCCCAACTCTTATCTGGCTCCTAGATAGAGCCCGACCTTATAGCACCATCGCCCATCCCACTCGGGGCACTCTTGAGCGAAATGGCCCAGCTGGCCACATCTAAAGCAAGCCCAAGTCTTCCTCAAGAACACACCTCTATGTCGAAGACCCCACTCTAAATTGAGAGGGCGGTCCATCCCTACAAGACACTGCCTCTGTTGTACTATTAGGGTGATAGGTACAGAGTGGCGGGTCTGCTATAGGGAGATAACACTAAGTGTTTCTCTCCTCCATTGTGAAACTAGTGCTGCCAGCACCCCTCCTGAAGCCGCAACCTTTCTCTTCTTTTCCTCCTGCCAACCCAGACGATCTTCCTTCTTCTTCCCCTCAAGGTTTCCAGCCCTCAAGGCTGCCACCTTAATGTCCGCCAAGGTGTCCATGGTACCTCTCATGACTCCTACTTGGTTATTAGCTTTAAACCCATCCAAGCACTCTTGCTTCAAGTCTTCGACCTTGTGTTCTGTTGATCCCCTATACCACCTGCTCAGCTTGGTGAAGGAGTTGTAGTAATCAACTACCTCCATCTCCCCTTGTTCCAGGTTCAGGAACTCAGCCCGCTTGTTCTTCTACCACTTCTCCGACATGAACTCATTCTTGAAAAGAATTAAGATCTCCTCTCAAGTCTTCTCAAAAGGATCCTCTTCAACCTCCAGCTAATTGCACCACCACTCCTTAGTTGCTCCTCTCAGTAGGTAAGTAACGTACATCGCTTCAAACTCCCTCAACCCATTCATAGCCGGCTGGGGGTCTAAGGAGTCTCCATCAAAAGTGGTTGCTCCTATCCTGGTAAACTCCTTGAAGTTCAGCTTAGGTGCAGGTGGCTCCCTTTCCATCCTCACTAATGGCCTCACTGAGTCACCATTTGCACTACAAATCATGGAGGAGAAGGGAATTCATTACCGTTTCCTTTCTTTCGTGAGTAAAACTTGTGAAACCCCACCCTAGGAGTCCTAGTCAAACCCCTGGTTCAACCAAAGGATCCTACTCGAGTTCCAAACTGAACCAAACTCAACCCACAATTACTAAATGAAGCATGAAGCAAGCATTAAAAGCTGAACATGAAACCATTTAATAAACTTTTTAATACTTGAAGATAGGGATTCCAAATCCTGAAATACATGCTGAAAAACAAGACAAGGAGATATGCAACTCCAGTTCTAAAAAATACATTAAACTGATATCGTCATATATCAAAACTCCAACCAGTTCTCTCTCCACCATCAGCTCCATTACCTATGACTCAACACACACAGGTACACTAGGAAAATAATATGTAACGGTGTCAGTGATAAGCACAGAGTGCTGAACTAGTCTTACGTAGAACTGAAATCCAATTGAGATTTTATTAAGCATGTACTGAGACTTTACTATACATGTACCGAGACTTTACTATATATGTACCGAGACTTTACTGAGCCTTTACTAATAATGTGACCCTGTGGTCCTATAGGCAACAACCTAGCATCAGCCACCCCTAGCTATGAGGGGATGACCTTATGGTGGATCAGACCATAAACCACCCTCAATACCGTGAGAGCATCACTGACGGCATACTTGTCCAGTCCTACCTGAACCTAAATGTAACCTGAGGGATTGTGCAATCCATGGGTGGGTGAATAACGCATAAATAGGAGCTTTCTAGCTAAGCCTAATCCTATCCTAATCTGAACTGTGAATCACATGCCATCATAGTTCAATCGCCAAGAGCTTATGTTTGAAATAGTGTAATTATCTGTACAGTAGATCCCACGCTACTGTACAGCCTGAGAGCCCTGCTTTGGAATACAACATATGTACAGTAGATCACACGCTAATTTATAGTCTTGAGAGCTCTGCTCTGTACACACTGAAAATCCAATCATTGGATTACATACAATCTATTACAGTTCTACGCTCAAAGTAGAAAATTAATCCTAAACTCCCACTCGGTATGAAGAGCGGACACCTCTAATTTTGACTTAACATGAATCCTCTCGCTGCCACGAGTTCGTAGCTTCTGACTGTGCGCCATTTGGAGCTCAAACGACGGAGTTATGCTCTATTTACTTCGTTGTAATAATTTGAAACTTACAGGGGGAGAATCGTCCTTTCACTGCCCAGTTGAGCAAATTACAGATTCAGTCCCTAAACATTTGCCAACTGTAGATCAGTCACCCAACTTCTAGGAATTACAAAATAATCCTTAAACTTTATAGAAGTTACATAAAGTCACTTAACTTTCCAAATTTGCACACTGATCACTAATCCTCTATCCCTGATCCTGGATCGATCAGCTGTAACTTCCTTGATCGATCTCCTTCATCTCCTAAGGAAGAAATTGCCACTTGATGGTTCTCGTTTGTTTATGTGTTTTCTGAGTTACTGGTCACGATTATGACTTATATAATAATTCCACCACGCCCGTGGCACTCTTACCACCACGCTCGTGACTGCTTGATCACCACGCATGTGACCTATTGTTGGTCATGGGCCTGATCTCCTAATGGTCACACTCGTGACTGTCTGCTAACCATGATTTTGGTCAGTCTTGCAACCACGCCCATGACAGACTATTGGTCACGCCCGTAATGGTCCACTCATCAGACCAAAACTCAGCTGGTTTAATCCTAGAACTCGAACCAGCATTTGACCCAAAGTCGGGGGGTGTCACAACTGTCCCCTATAACTAAAGGTTTTTTCCTGAAACCAGAATATGAACCCATTGAGTGGGAAAGGTTCGGCACAACCGTGTTCCAAACCTGGCGCTTGCACCCCTACTTGGTGGCATATGACCCTGTCGTGCCGTCCTCCCCAAGGACTCAACCGGTCAATTCCTCGGTAATGACCTAATGATCAATCCAAAACCTTGTCTTAGAAGACCGACTGTGGTCCACACCTCAACTTACCTATCCGTGGCTCATCCCCTTGCGAGTGAAACTCAGAGCTAACTCCTTGTTCTTATAGAATTCCTTCGAGCTCGCTATTGGAACCTGCTCATGACCAAGCCAAGATCCCAAAGCTAAGTTGGACATACTCTGCCAACCTAAGATACCCTTCTTGCCTTAGAACACAATCGACCATGCTCAACACAGAACCGACCCCTCAGAGTGGTTACCCAGAGCCTAGAGCATCGGTACCAGATAGCCTCTCAGAAGCTACCAAACGACTACAATCAAAGCCTCAATTTTGTTGTTCCAGGTGCAACTCACTTTTGAGTCATGCGGAAACCAACTATGTGCATCCCCAGCACTCTATGCGAGACTAAGTCTTTGTAACATCCCGACCCGATCATACCGAAAATACCAACTAAATTAACATAACACTCGGTAATATACAGATTCATGATAACAGTTGTTACTATTATATTCTCATACATGTTATAATGTTTAGCCTTATATGACAAAAGCATGAGTAAACTCTTGACGAAATAGGTGCCAAATGGCTTAATTTGGTTTCACAACCCATGATATAATACCAAATGCCTTGGCATCTATAGAGGTGGATACTTTTACCTTAGTGGTGGGACACATGCATTCATCAAATCTAGGAATGAGGTTTTTTATTCCGTTGTACCTTTTAAAAAGTAGGTAGCTAGACAATTGTATATAATTTAGGAAACTCATTCCAACTCAACTAAGTAAAATGACAAAGTGAATGAGATATGGCATTACCTCATAAAACTTCAATAGATTTCCATGCATGCATATATAAAGGGCGCCTTTGTGTAATGCTTGACAGGGTAGTACCATTTGGATTAGCATCAGGGGGTTGTTAAAATAAAGTGAGCAAGTGAAGGAAACACCGTTCGTAATCCAGGGGTCATTTGGGAATAAGGTTTTGACCCAAAAGCTTTTTGGTGCGGGTCTCCTGCATATCCAACCGGGTTAAACGTTCCATTATGAGTTTATATTATTAAATGCCATATGCATGCTAGGGTATTGGTCGTTTAATCTTAAGATTATATATGCTTATTTACCATATCTGTGCTTTAATGTGATACATGTTATGTTATTTTGCTGGGATATCTGATTTAGTATATGTTTTAATTTAAACTATAGCTATTACTGATTATTGAAGGAATCTAGTAATTAATTAATCACCTAGTTAGGGCCCGTGTGCTGGCGATCGGTGCTTATTACAACACCATGGGCCTTCGTAAGTGCCACACTAACTGTATATGTGGCCCGATTTGGTGCCACTAACTTGTATATGGGTCGTCAGCATACGTGAGTAGGGATCCCAAATAAAATATGAACAAGAGTTAGAATATAGGATTAGCCTTATGTGTTATATGTCGAATACTTTATGTATGATTATATGTGCCTTAGAGTGGCCCAGAATAAAGATCCTCACTCAGTGATTAGCCTGACCTTTATGTTTCCTTTCAGAGCAACTGTAGGCTTTACCGGTTCGCAGACTACAAATATGCAGTACGGTATCATCGAGTTCCGCGGTCGCCATCATGGCAACAATGCAGGTAGAAATTGAAGAGTGTGTCTTGATCTTCATTTTGTATTTTAAAACTCGTTTGGGAATTTTACTCTCATCATGTGGATATGGTTTTGTAAAATATAGTGTCCTTAAGGGCAAAGTATATGGTGACTCTGGTTTGAGTCTATGGAGCTCGATACTTCTGTTTAGTTCTATAGTGATATGTGTCCTTACGGACTTCTGATATGGTGTTCTGTATCGTGTAATATAAAAAGTCATATATGACATTGTGAGCAGTTTATGTGTGGAGTGGTCAATCTTATGGGTACATATAAGTACAACTCAGACTTTATAGAAGGATGTAATTTGATGAGTTACATATATATATATATATATATATATATATATATATATATATATATATATATTCAATAAGTAGCGTAACACTCCTATTACTGTTCCGCTATTTTTATTGCATATTGAACCTGTTTCCAACTCTATTACAGTATAAAATAACGATGACACATAATCTGCATGCCTGATCATGTGCTCTACTTAGCCCACTGCATCATTGTTCCCGTGTGTAGCCCCTTGGCACATACTACTCTCGTGGCCGACATCACACCACCCCATGGCTTGCCATCCTGCCACAGTCTATCTACCACACATCTCATGTGGTCTCCATTACCTATCGGCAATATGGCCTCATCTTTTCCCCATAGTCTGTAATGTTATTGACTACCATACTCGTGGGTTCTGCACGTGTCCTGCTCATGATCTACTAGTCTATGCTTGTGATAGTTCTATAGCCATGTCAGTGGCTTATGCTGTCACATCTGGAATTGACCTATCGTCTATGACTGTACCCCCACAAATCACATGGTAGAGACTTCAAACTGAGGGTCGTCTCCCAACCTTGCTAACTCATCACTCCTTACCGGAGGACTACATTAGAGGGAACTTGACCTTGGTTTTGAAGTTTACCTTTCCTGTTTCTTGACTGAATACTGCTCTTGCTGACTCTGTGTCAGACTCAGCTATGCCTTAGTCACTTGATCCCGAGAGGCTATCTCCTTAACTGGTTGTGGTCCATTCATCCATCTACCATGTCTTTAACTCTGGAGGGAGGAATCCCTGCCTTCTTTGCTACTCTGAGTCACTAACTGAGCTACCCGTTATGGTGACTATGTCGCCTACTATAAGTGGTCTCCTTCATTGAGTCCTTACACTCATCCCTTGACATACTTATGTAAAAAGACTATTGGGATGGTACTACTAGGCCTGATTTCAGGCTCTTATTTCTCCAGACCAACCCGACTAATCAATTCCTTATAACTCATATTGGGCTAATTCCTAGCCCACCATTGAGGCCCACTCCTTAGGGATCCAAATTGGCGGTTCTGCTCACCACGCCCGTGATGAGATGTTAGCTACGCCCGTGCTCAACTCTGTATAAGGAATAAAATGACCAATTTTTGAATTTTGTAATTCAAAATATTCCCCAATTTCCCCCGATTTCCTCTCAATTCCCTCTCACTGTCGTTGTCCACCACTCCTCCCTTACCAACCTCTGATTCTTCGGCTAAGTTCTGTTCATCTTCCCTCCCCTGATTCCATTTGATTCATGCTTGGAGATGCCTAACTCTCCTTCTCCTTTAGACTCCTCCACCGCCAACGTCGTTGTTCTCTCCTCCTTCCTCTCTTCTCCAATTTCTCAACTAACTGTAAGTCTCTAATCCTCCCTATTACTTTCTATTTCTTAACTTGGAATTTGTATTGCTAGGGTAATGAATTCAATTTCTAGTTTAGGATTTTGTGGCAACTACTTCCTCATTACTTTGCCGATTGACTCTAGGTCATCAGTGTTGTTTTAGAATTCATTAGTCACTCACACGTATAGTGGCATGTACTCCACCCTCATGGTTGTCCCGCTCACCATGGTCGGGGTGGACTATCCATCACACATGTGATGATCTACTTCCCACACTCATTGTGGTATGTCGCCAAGCCCGTGGTGACTCGTCATCCACGCCTATGGTCATATGTACACCACACCCGTGGTCGACAATGCCAGTCACTGATTTCTGTGTTCACTGTGCAGATCTCCGGTGAATGATCATCTTCTTGGCACTTGGTGCACCCTAGGCCAAAGCACACTTGTTTTCATGGGAAAACCCGCTGCTACTTCTTACCAGGCCGCCTAGGAGGCCAGTCTGGCCGGGGCACTGCCCAAGCTGCTGCCCGCTTCCTTAGCTTCACAAGCAAGGGCCCTTACCTTCAGATGAAGCATCTTAGGGGCAAACCCATTCAGCAGATCAGGTTAATCGACTGGAAGCTCCGCTCTCGTTTCCCTCAACGACTTAGCCGATATATGCGGCTTCCACACCGAGGAGGATAGGGACCGCTATTTGGTTCCTGGGTCTATTCAACGTCGGCTCCATCAACTCTGCTCCTTAGTCCTGTCTCCAGCTGGTGAGGAGGAACATCCCTTTCATCGCCTGTAAGTTCTCCTAACCCTTATATTATTTCCTTTATTTGTTAGGACTTTGAAATTTCTAACTCGTGCTTAGTTTTGATGTGTAGGCTTGAGCAAGTCCTCCGAGTATGGAGACAAGCTCCATTGCTTCGTCAACTATATGATGCTCATACCATCATTGGTCAGATGGAGAGCACCACAATCGTCACTCTCCGTGAGCTGGTTATGCTGCACACATGCGTGGCAAGGGAGCCGATCCACCTCGATAATCTCCTTGCCCTTACCTTCAGGGACTTCTGCTTGAAACCTTCCCTGAAGGTTCTCCCCTACGCCACCTACGTAACCCGGATCACGCACCAATTCAACCTCCTCTGCCACTACTCCCAGGTCCGCAACCACTTTCCTTTCTGCATCGGCAAGACCACCTTGTTGAACATGCGGATGTTGTAGAGGATCCACCAGGGTGGCCTGATGTTGGTGGTAGAGGCTGCTCCTACTAGTGCATCCCCTCCTAAGGAGGGGGACGCACCAGTGGCACCACCGTTGCCTCGTTAGTGGAGGGGCCCGAACTCGAGGGTGTCGTCAGTGATTGATCGGCTGTCGATGCTGCTAAGCCATCCCCTGGACTTCGTGGACTCCAGGCTTCACTGGATGTAGGCAGGTCTGACTCTCCAGTACCCGTACTGGCCTACTCCTCCTGTCTTTGCTCCACTCCACCAGGATGTCGATGATTAGGAGGACGTGGAGAAGGGTTAGGATGTGTGAGCTTGGTCTCCCTAATTGTTCTATTGTTTTTCTCTTGTTTTCTGTTATCACCTTTCCCTTTTCTCCTTTTTGAGACCAAGACATATATGGATTCTGTTTGAACTTGTTTATTTCTACATCTAATTCGACATGTTCCATGTTTTCCCACTATATTGCAAAGACAATTGCCAAGAGCTCCTTTCCGTAGTTGTATAGTTCCTTTACACATTATTAATATTCTTGCTAGCAAAGTAGATTGGATGGAATCTATTCTCTCTCCTCTATCCTAGCACTGCTCCAACTGCAAAATCACTAGCATCACACATTAGTTCAAAAAGGGATCCCCAATCTGGGGAGACTAGTATCGATACAGTCGTCAGATTCTTCTTGAGGGAATCGAATGCCTGTAGAAATTTATCATCGAATAAAAATGGTACATTTTTCTCTAACAGCCTAGTGATAAGCAATGTGTTCTTACAGAAATCCTTAATAAATCAACGATAGAAACCAACATGTCCTATGAAGCTACGAAAAGTCTTAACATTCACAAGGCGAGGAAGTTGAGAGATGGTTTTGAGCTTATCTCGATCCACCTCAATACCTGGTTTGGAGACCCTATGGTCTAACACAATCCCCTTCTCCACCATGAAGTGGCACTTTTCCTAACTAAGAGCTGAGTTGGTTTCCTCACACCTTGCCAACACCTTGTCTAAGTTGGCTAGACATCTCGAGAATGAATATCGATAAACAGAGATGTCATCCATAAAGCCCTTGGAAAAATCTTCTAGTAAGTGCCCAAAGATTGTTGTCATACATCTTTGAAATGTTGTGGGTGCATTGCATAAACCGAATGAGACGCGTATGTAAGAAAATGTGCCGAAAGGACATGTGAATGCAGTCTTCTCCTGGTCCTCTGGCTCGATTGGGATCTAGAAGTAACCTGACATCCCATCTAAGAAGTAGTAAAACTCATGACTGGTGAGGCGTTCCAACATTTGATCAATGAACGATAGTGGAAAGTAGTTTTTCTTTATAATGTTGTTGAGGCTATAATCAATGCACACTGTCCATCCGGTGAAGAGTATGATTCGAGCTGTAACAGTACATACATCTCCATATACACCTGCCACAGTACATACATCTCCAACAATGCACACGCTCGAATCATACTCCATGTCATCCATTCCATCTCCATATACACCTGTAACAGTGCATACATCTCCAACAAGCATATGAGACAGCTCAAATATTTTAGAAGCATCTTTGAGAACTCAGAAATATCATCACCATTCTGAGCCTTAGAATATTTCATGCCATCTTTCAAGCGAAATGTGACCTCATCTTGTTCTACTTTCAAAGTTAGACACCCTTTGTAAATATCAATCACAACTTCAGCAATAGCTAAGAATGGAAGTCCTAACAAGATATTGGAATCATGCTCATAGGTATCTAGAACCACAAAATGAGCAGGAAATTCAAAAGACCCTACATAAATTGGCACATCCTCTATGACTCCCCGGGGTTTCACCATCGACCTATCGGCAAGTGGAAAAACCATCTCATTCGGTGTAAGTTCACCAATATCTAGTTTCTCAAACAAGTTATGGGGCATCACATTTATACTAGCACCTAGATCAGCAAGACTTCAACCAACTTTAACATTCTTAATTGTGAAAGGTAAAGTAAAGCTCCCTGGGTATTTTCGCTCTTCCTTCTTCATAGAGGGAGATCTCTGTAGCATCACTGAGATTTATCTTCTTGTTGAGCATAACCTTTAAGAACTTTGCATATGCTGGAATCTTTGTGAGAGCTTCCAGGAAGGTTAGGTTAGTGTAACCTCTTGCTTCTTGATGATTTCTACAAACTCTCAAACTCTGTTGATATCCCCTTCTTCTTGACCGCCAATTGAAATGGGATCTGAGCATTCTTCTTGATTTCCTCTAGAGTGAGCATAAAATTTGTGTTAACAGGCTTTCAAGCTTTAAGAGTAGAGGTAGCAGTCGCCACTGGTGTCTCATCCTCTTCCTCTGGAATGGCAATTGGAATTTCATCTAGCACCATATCTGGCTCTAGAATAGATATGGGATTTCCCTAAATCGTCTTTCTGCTCCTCAATGGAATTGACTTTGCATCCATGTGTCCCTTTCCTGGATGTCTACCCATTTAATCCCAATTTCCAGTTGTTGCATGCCAAACCATCTTTTTGGAATTTGGAGCAAAATATAACCGTTTCAAGCGAGGAATTAAGGGAAAATATCTATATATTTTCTCACGTCAAGGCTTTGATTTCTTAGCATTAGTACTACTACCGGGCACATCCTTGAACCGTGAGGCACCATAAACTCTGCAAACTGTGGTGTCACTGTCTTCCCCAATGTACAACAAGCAATCATTAGGACACGCATCAATCTTTGTATATGTCGAACTAAGACTTCTTAGTATTTCTTTACCTCGTAATTAGATGCCGGAAGTCGCACCATACCAAAATCTTGTCGAAGCAATTCCAAAATCTTCGACATCGCTATATCGATGATCTTGTACCAATATTTGTTGTGATACAAATGCATCCAGAAAGATAGCTTAGTGTATTGCTTGGGGCAACCGTCATATAATGGGTTGTCACCATCTTTGAAAATTGAGAAAAAGTCATCTTTTGGATGTTCAACTGCTTGATCTGGCATGGGGATGTCCCCAAAGACTGGTACTGTTTCAATTTCAACATTTGTAGTACCTTCACCCACTCGAATTACGAATATATCATTCACCATGTTCTCCATCAAGTTCGGCACAGTTATTGGTGTTTGGTGTACTACTGGCTGAAAAGTATCATTCTCCACCACTTGAAGTACTCCAACGGCTTCATATGCAGTTGCAGAAGCTGTTCCAAAATTTGTTGACAGCTCCCCATGCAAATTCTAAGCATTATATTTCGCTGGAAATGCCTTCTCTCTCAAATGAAGAGTAACTTCAACTCTTCGTCGCCGCTTGTTCAAGTTTCACTTAGGACAAGGGCATAGAATGCTTACCCCGTCCAGAGTGTTGGAAATGAAAAAATCTAGAAATTTATGGACGCCAACGTGATACTCAAGAGTATGACGCGGCTTTTACACCCAAGACTTGTCCATCTAATATTTAGCTAGTAAATATGTACCTAATTGATAGAAAATATTATTTGTATTATTTAGTATATATGATATATATATATATATGAAACCATTATATTCAACTTTATCATATGTACTAATAAAGCATTGTAACATCGATCATTGATCTACACAAACTAATTACACTTAACAAAGCTAGTATACGATAGACATGCTTCATTAAGAATATAACTACACATTCTACTCCATAAAGCTAGTATGTGATTCACTAAACGTAACTAGTCAAACTCACGTAGGCATGTACTACTTATGTATTTAATTTCATATCAATTCATTCATAAAGATATTTTATTTAATTTAATTTCATTGATAAAGATAATTGGAGGCATGCATATTGGATTCATTACTCGAATAGTTTAGTAACTAAATGTTTCTCTATGATGCTCATCTAATCAACACCATTTTGATGCAAAACATAAACAAAATACTAACCTGGTACTGAATCAGGACGAAATCCACGCCTTCGTGATGATATCCGATGCCGATGCTTCCTCTTCGTCGCCGCCGTCGTCGACTTGCACGTCAGTGTTGTCTTCAGTGTTGCGGTCGTCGTCTCCGGCAAAAAGAGAAATTGAATGGGAAAATGAGAGGGGGAGAAGAGATGAGAGGCGGAGAGTGAAAGTCAGCTGAATGAAAAAATGGCGAAAATCGTTGATCTGCAGGATAGTCATTCACCGCTTTAGTCAGAGGCCATCCCTTTGTCGTAGTCGGACTATGACTAAATTAGTCGTGGGTTAAGCTTTGTCACAAAGTGACCGCGACCACATTGTTTTTGGGCTGCCCTTGTTGCAGTCCATTTGTTCGCGGGCTTAAACAGTCGTCCGCTAGCGTGCGACATAGTGGCATGCGACTAAAATAGTCACAGTCTCGCGGGCGACAAAAGTAGCCTGCGATTAGTTATGTCGCAGTCTCGTGTTCGACAAACTTAGCCTGCGACTAATTTTGTCGCACTAAGTTTGTGACTAAATCATTGAGTGCGACTATTTTTGTCGTAGTCAGTCATGATTGCGACTATGTAAAGGATGCATGCGATTATATGTTGCAAGAGCCTCTTATTGCGGTTATGCTTCAGTGAACAATTACATTTTTCTTGTAGTGTGAGCCCCAACGTTGCTGGACACCGAGTGGTTATTCATACACCCACATTCGCGATCTGAACTATAATTTCTTCAATTTCGTGAGGAGGAATAGTCTATCTTACAAGAACATCAATTCAAGGTCAAGTAGCAAGATAACAAAGGAAGAATGGTTTTATTCCGTGTTATGGTTCAGTGTCAACCACTGCACCCTGGTTTCATCCTGGCTAAGTTCTTTCATCAACATCTGAACCGGATAGAGAGGTTCCTCCCTGGTGGTGGTTTATTTTCCAGGATCATCGAGACCAAGGGTCTCCGACATCACTGATCGGATCTTGCAGTTGTATAGCCCACCGCCCTACTCAGTTGATCGGCCGCAAGATCATCCGTGCTTGACAACTGGACTTTGACAGATTACTCACACAAGAGGACATAGCTTGCTACCACAACCAACATGCTATTCTGGTGTCAAAAGCCCCGATTGCTATAGGGCAAGGTTGGAGTTGGTTTCTAGACCAGCGGGATCATATAATGGTTCCCCCTCCGCAGGATATGGCTCCCCCATGTTTTGATCAGCAGCCACCTTAGGATCACGGTGAGACGTGGCAATCGATTTAGCAGTGGCATACATATTTTAGTGAGGAGAGTTTGCCTTGGCAACTTCACCAGAGCGACTGGCAGCATCAGCAGGATTACAACTTGGCGGAGCTTTATCAACATGAGCTCAATTAGCATCACAGGGAGGATCAGCACTACCAGGAGCAGATGACATACCTACAAAGCATTCACCATCACCTCTCTGGCATGGATAGGCCATTTCCACCTTTCTGACCTCGCCTCAGCCCGAGCAGTGATATAGTACCATCATTCTACTTTGTAGTTTTTATTTATTTCTTTTTGAATCATATATCCACTTTATTATGTGTGGGACTTGGACACTTGTCCTTGTCCCTTTTTACTTTTATTTTTGGTTTTGTGTGTCTTTGAGTGTTTTTCAAGAGTTAACTAGCCGGCGAGTTTGAAGTTCGTGAATCATGTATCAAGCCTCTCGGATTTCGATCAGCATCCAGGTTTTCCTATGCAACTTTTCATTTCATTCAGTGAGGAAATTTTCCCAACTAAGTGTGGAGTGGGTTTCAATAGGACTTGTGTATGCTAGTCTTGTTGGGTACTTGTCTTACATCTGAGTCTTGAACTCAAGTTTGTTGGAACTATATTTGAATCAATTACTTGGCATGCTTAGAAAATGTCCTTGTGATTTGTGCACTTGAATTTCTGATTTACTTATGAACATAGATTTGGTATGAGTATAGGCCTATGATCAAAGTCTATTGATTCATTCTTTAGAGTTACTTTAATGTGTTAAAGTAGCACGGACTCTCCAACTTGATGTGACCGGGCATACATGTTTGTGAATTACCATCTACCAAGACACTGTAAGGCGTGAAAGACCATTTTGTAGTATAGATAATCACTAGTATGTTTGTTCTTAAATTGATTTGAGTGATCTTCTCTTTTGTTGTTAATTCGGTACTTGCATGATTCATAACTGACTTTTCTCGGTATTTATTCACTAAGATGATAGAGGCACTTAGAAAAGCTCCACCACAAAATATCCATCTCGTCCTTACATGTTCCCCTAGGTAACCCAATCATTGCCAAAAAGCCTTTTTCATACCCGTCATAATATCATATCCTCTTTCTTTCAAGCCTTCATTTGATCAAGTGTATATTAGTGGCATGTAACTCGGTCGAGTCTAGGAGTCAATAAAGTTGCTAAATTGAGTAATTGCAGGATTATATAGTCTCCCTTAATTTTTTTATGTATAGCTATAATTTCGAAAAAAAAGAGAAAAGAAAAATTTGAAAATCTCAAAAGAAAAGGAAGGAGACACCCAAAAACCCCAGTCTCGGAGTTAAGAGAAAATGAAAATGAAAAAAAGAGGTTCTAAGAGGTTAGTTGAATAAACGAACACAAAAGCTCGAAGTAGTTTGTTGAAGGGATAGACGAGCTAGTTTGAAACTCTTGTTGAAAATGGAATCCTTGCATCATAATTAGTTGTCTTAGTAGCTTAGCTCGATATCAGATCAGACCGAGTCGTCTACCACTCTGTACATCTACCACCACATTCATTTCACCTTCTCTTCTCTTTTCTGACCACATTAGAATCCGAAGAAAAGACCTCTTGATTAGTGCTTAATGTGCCTTGATGTGATGAGTAAAAGTAGGATGAAATGAAGGTGTTGGAAGCGCACCTCAGAGTTTATGATGAGTGCATAAACACTAACCTTAAAACGCTGTGAGTGAGTTCATTATTGGCTTCATCTTTAAGTCAATTTCCCTTTAGAGTAATTTCTAGATAATTTGTGTAACATGTATGATGATGTGTGGAAAGTTTGAGAATTTCTTTTGAGGCCTTTACTCCCTGTTTTGTTTATTTTTAAAGGTTCACTTATATGTTCAGCAATACAGCGGTGCTTTGAGGGGTATGTGTTTTCTTTGCTATGTTAGTAGTTGATTTGATTGTAGATGTGTTCCATGTCTTTATCAACTTTTTGCTTGAGGACAAGCAAAGCTTAAGTTTTGGGTTATTTGATGACACTCGATTTGTCATGTTCATCTCCCTTATTTAAGCGACATTCTATGCAAATTTGTATAGTTTTGGGTAGAAGTTTAGGGTGTTTTGCGCATTTCTAGCTTCTACCTCGATTTAGTCTCTCAGACCCGTTCGGGGTCCATTTGATGTCGTTTTGGAGTGTTTTGATGGATTTCAGGTAAATAACGATATTGAGGCACTATTCAGAATAATACGGATATGCATGGACGAGTTAGGATGGATAGGGAATGGAGAAAACATCAAGAACTAACCTTTGTAATACTATGCGCCTAAAATGGTGCATTGTTAATGCACATGGTGTTACAGGTTGGGCGCATGGATTCTCTGAAAGCTTTTCACACCATGTGCGTAAAGATGTCACACCATGCACCTAAAATAAAACATTTAAGGCGCCTAAAATGGTGCATTGCTAAGGCACATGGTGTGGCGGCCGACGACAATTAGAATTTATGTTCCTATTTAAAGGCCCTTTCCTCCCTCATTCGAAGATAAACTTTCCCGGAAAAAATTTGAGAGCATTAGTGAGATATTTGAGAGTGACTAAAAGGCAACTTCAAGGAGCTCAGAATCAGCGGCAGGATTAAGACTGTGAATCAATTTCTCGGAAAGATCGACGAAATTAGGTTTTTCATAATTATTTGCGTAAACCTAGATTTAGTGTCTTCCTTTTTTGATTTGGATTTGTCTTCTGAAATAATGAGCAGTTAAACCTCTCTTGCATAGATTAGATGAACCTATGTTAATTTTTATGAACGAATGATTTGATGAATTTTGTATGCGAGTTGGATGAATTTTAGTATATGTTTGATTTGATTTTTGATTTGTTCTTACCTAATCAAGTTGAATGAATCTCTGTTAGTTTAGCTTAGACTCGTGAGAGCTTGCATATCTAGAACGTCAAAATCAAACAACTAGGTTAGACGTTAACCCTCATCCGGGAGCGTATGAACTAGTATTTTGTGTCAGCAATTCTTATTCGATTAATCGCCTAACAGGTTTCAGATCTTTCTCTTGAAAGAGGGTACTAGGATACTTGATAGGTACTAAATTAGCAGTCCCAAAAAGGTGTGGTTTGATTATAGAAGAATTACGGCAGTTTATTGAATTTATCTTTTCGTCTTAAATCGTAGATTTTGTTTGTCTTTTGTGAGTTTGAATTGCCTAGGGGAATTCGAAATCTAAACAGTTCATCTCTGATTCTCTACAACCTTATTCGTGAACTCTTGAAACACTTAGTTTATAGAAATTTTCATTTTTACTTTGATTGTTTGATTGGTTCTCGTAATACCTAAACCATACTTGTTCGTTTACCGATTAGTACTTTTCACACTTTAAGTAGAATACAATAAGAGACCCTAGGGAGATTTGACTCCGATTAATTCATTAGTCGGATAATTCTGATAACGTTGAAAATCGTTCATCAAGTACTTAAACAATGTTTTCATAGTATTCGTTGATGACATCTTGGTCTAGTCCAAGACCAAGGAGGAGCATGTTTAGCACTTAAGAACTATGCTTGCAACATTGAGAGAGAAGCAGTTGTTTGCCAAGTTCTCTAAATGTTAATTTCGACTGAAGTAGGTCATATTCTTAGTGCTTCTCTTCAAACCATTTTGGTATTCCTTTATCCCTTTTCTCCTTTTGTTCCGATTGAGGACAATGAGACTTTCAAGTGTGGATAAGGGTTTTGTTGAACGAGTTTGATTGATTTTCAATTGGTCTTGATATTTATGGGTTATTTATTATGCTATTCTTGTACTTGTTCTCGCTTTTCAAAACTCCCTTTTGAACTTGAAATTATGGATGTCAGTGGATGCATACTTAGTATTTTCATACTACTTACGGATTAATATGGTGTATAGTAGATCATTTGAGAACCACCTCTTGTTTTGCTAAAACTAGTAGGCTTGAAACTCAAGTATATTATGACCTTTATAAATTGATACCTCTAGTTGTTTTCTTTTCTTACTTTGTGGTTTATATCAGATCCTACTCACGAATTTTCCTACTATTGTTAAGAATTCAAAACATATGAGATGAGTATGAATGAGGTTGCCAAAAGTGACTAATGAGTCCAACCAAAGTCATAGGGTTTGGTCATGATTCAAACACGCATGCCATATTTTCATACACTACCAGTTTGCTCGTCGCTACAGGATTTTCCTCTCAACCCTTTGAGGTGTCAGTCGTGATACTAGTGCCCGACACTGAAAATCAATGATCAGGTTCGAGCTTGACCACTACCCTTACTTGGAAAAAGAAGCGTTACAAACGAATTCAAATTCGTTAATCAAGTATAATAGTTAATCAAATCAACTCAAAATAAGAGTCGGTGCTAGTATGCTTGAATGATAGTTCTTATGTTTTTTTTCAAGAGCACCCTCCCTCTAAACGGGAAAAATACCTATCCAGGATGATAGACTGTTTGTTTCTTCCACTGCACCTCAAAGGCATAAGTGTTGATGGGATGCTAGATACACTCTAACGAATAGGTAATGACTCATAAGTGTCTAAGGGACATGGTTTTTGTAATTTTGTGGTTTGGTGATTAACTTGCACCTTTAGCATCGTGAAGTAGGTTTAAAATGTTAAGTAGTGTTTTTCCTATCACCGTGTTTTGAGTTCCTCTTGAGTGTGGTTAATAGAATAGCTTGATGGCAAACAATGTTCAAATTTGGGGTACTTTGATGACACATCAAAATATAGTGATTATCAAATCCATCTTGACTTCTTTTGACCGCATTCTAATGAGCTTCATGATTGTTTTCTCTTAAACGGACCATTTTAGTCCATTTGACTTGTTGTGTTGGATTATTTTCTGACGTTTGACGTTTACATGGTATAGATGGTCCAACGACAAGACCAACAGTGATCGAGTTGTCGATCATAGGCATGACTGAACGTCTGTCACGACCGTGCCTTTGAGGGCGACCACATGCGTGGTCAGCAGGACATCACGTGCATGATTGCCAATGAGTCATGACCGTTATCGATTGCCAGCCACATGTGTGGTTGTTACCCCATCACGGGGTGGGTAGCTTCTAGTCATGGATGTGGTGTGCTAATTATATAAACAAAGCACGACATCTTCATAGTCACAAAAAAACCCATACTTCTTGTTACACCATCATTTTCAAAACAAGGGAATTTATTGTGTGGGGTGGACGTAAGACGTGGTAAAATTCATAAACCTTTTATAACTGAGACTTGATTTCAAAGCATTTTACAATTATTTATAAATCTTAAAAAGCGACCTACTCTCAATCTCTCATCGGTATTCCAACGAGACAGAGGGAGACTATCTCTGATACCATAATGTTACACCCTCATTTTCAAAACAACTGTATTTCAGTAAATTCTCTTGTATTGAAAATGAGGGTGTAACATCTCTTTTTTTGTCAAGAGGAAGTATCTGGCAAACGGTGATAAAGTCCAGAACCAATCAATCAGAAGAAGGGACCGGAGCAGACCACCAGCTGAGATGGAGAGTCAAAGGGGTTGCTCCCTAAGCTTAGAAAGGAGAGGAGATTGGAACGCTCATCATTAGAGGTGGGGTTTATGTTTAGTTACAGTTGAGTCCACTTTAAAACTATAACTAGATGTTGGGGAATCCTATGAATCGATTTCTCATGTGATGATTGATGTTGTGGAGTGAGGACTACGAAGCTGTACAATGGCGTGTGATCTACTATACAAAAGATGTAATGAATTTGTCATGAAGCTTTTGAGGATAGAACATTGGAATGCGATCCACTATTCAATATAGACTAAGACATGCCTAGCTAGATTAGATATCAATGTTATGTATGTGTTGCCTACTGATGCTCCTCGCACGGTTAGGGTGGTTTCATGGTCTGATTCACAATGAGGCGATCCACACATAGTTAGGGGTGGCTAATGCTACGTATCCTATTAGTTGACCACTGGGGTCACATTATTAGACTAGACATGAGGAATAGTTGTGTATCTTCTGTGATGATCTTCCCCCTTCCTTATGATCAGATTCGGTGTCTTGTGGATGTTGTGCAGGCACTTAGTGGATATCACTAACCCCATTATGGATGTCTAGTGTATCTGTGTTTGTACAGTCACAAGGACAGGAGCTACAAATGGGATGAGCTAGCTGATTTTTAAATCAGTAGATATCGTGTTCAAGTTTGAAGAACTTGGAGTTGTATCTCCTCTTTTATTTGATGGGGGTAATTAAAGATCAAGGATCCATGTCATTTTGGTTTTAATGATGTTAATAATTCAATTTCAGTTCAGTCTTTATTGGTTGTCTTTGAGAATGTTAGCTAGTAATGGTTGGAGTCGAGTCTAGTGAGAACCCGAATAGGTTGCATCAGTGGTTCGACCGGGTCTTCTAGGGTCTAGTTCCACAACATGTATCAGAGCCTAGTTTATCTTCTACAGTTATCGATATGCTACCTGCTCCTCTGAGGTGTTGCGAACCTCGGGGAGGAGAAGGTATTCCACAACTATAACGTTTCTAGACATTCCAAAAGGAGATGAAATTTGAGTGAAGAGGTAAAGAAACAAGGATACAGTTTCTTGATTTATAGAATTTAGGGGTTGTTGATGAGCCTTGGTAGCTCTAGTGAGATGGGAAGGAAAGAAGGGGAACGAAGGATAAGCTATGGGGAATTCCTGAATTTCAAAACCTCCCCTAGAATTGTTCGTGAGGAAGGGACCTTGGGTCAGGATCTAACTTCTCTTGTTAGGTCATTCATCAGGGAGGTGGGAAGCTTATAAGGACCGAATGAGCAACCAGAGAAAGCAGGGTGAGGCCTCTATTAGATTCAGAAGGTCCGTAAGGTGTTTTATGACAACATCAGCTCAAAGGTTCTGGGAATAAAGGATGAGACTCTAGGAGTCTATAGGATTAGAACTCTTTTATCAAGCGAGTAGTAGAATGAATTATCTTTTGGTCCTTCGAATGAAAGGAATTCTAAGCTTGAGAGTTGTTCCCATTTCCTTGGGTGTTTCACCAAGATGGTAATTAGATTCAGAGGTTCAAAGAGAAACTTAGATGAAGGTAAAGACGGAAGCCTCTGAATGATCAGCGGCATAAAAGACTGTGAGAGGAGCTCTAGAAGCTCTAGGAATCCGCATGTCAAGCCGTCATTTTTTAAACAAGGGAATTTACGGAACTACACTTAAACCAAGGGAAATACTTAAAATTATATGAGGGCATAACGGTCTCTAACAACATCTTTAACTAATTAGTAATATGCTCAGCAAAAGTACTTTAAAATTAAACAAAATAATAAAAAGATGAGATAAAATAAAACCTTGATTATTAACAACTAAAAATAAAATAACGTAATCAATGATAACAAGTCTCCTTTAAATACTTGAAAACTATCTTGTCTTTAAACCATGTCCACATTACCACATTTCAGAATCCACTTCACTCTGCTCCTGCACCAACTTGCAAAACACCATTGTGGATGATTCCGGGTTTTTTTTCGTGCTCATATCATATATAGAATTCAAAGTAAACAATTGAATATAAGCCATGCAATTTCATAACAATCATTCTACGTTCTAAACAACCACATAAAGCAGTCATCTTTATGTAATCAAAATATGTACATAAGGTTAACATAAAAAGTGATCATAACAAATAATCATCATCAAAGATTTTTGTCAACATCAATCGTGTTAGGTGTATTATAAGATCATGAGTATCATTGTTCTTGTAACTTGTCATATCCTAATAATCGTGTTCTTCAAAGCCATATTACATGAAGTTAATTCTTGCACTATTCTTCACCTTATATAAGGTAACTTATTTCTTGTAGGGCATCCCTAACTCAACTAACTAGCTTCACCGCCCAAATTGTGAAAATCATAGATGTTTTGGAGCACGTATCCTCAAACAACATATCATGAAAATTGTGGATGCTTGGAAGAATGTATCCTCAAACAACATATCATGAAAATCGTGGATGTATGGGAGAACGTATCCATTAGAAAACATATCGTGCGGGCAATACTGGCCCGAATCATGTAGGGATAGTCTAGGGAGTGAGTTCATGCTTTTAATCCACCTATTAATCATCTAAGTGTTATGTACTTGTTCACTACACACTCTTTATCTAACCTTTAGTATCATCTAACATTAGTCTAGCCTCAACATTACTCTAGCCTTGTCATAATCTAAAGACACATTACTTTGCACATAAAAAGAATAAACATAAACATAATATAAACACTTAATCATAAAATCATGTAACTTAATCAAATTAATAACACATAATATAACTAAAGCAACGTAAATAATTTACCCCCTTAAACCAACCCACCTTATTAAATTAAGCGGGGAGGATCTGACACGAGGAAGTAATATGAAGTTAAAGAGTTCGCTATCTTTATGGACCTAAAGAAGAGAGAAATCGATTAAACCAAATTCCACCAAAAAGTGGAATGGACTTAGGGCAACAACTTGGCAACTAGGGAAAGATCACAGCTTGGCGACTTGGAAAGACCACTTCATAATCGATTATAAAGTGCGAGGACGGGATTCGATTAAAACTATCAATTTTTACGAATATACATTCTCAGATTAGCCTAGAATAATCCCCACTGATAATTCATTAAGTAAATTCTAGCCATTTAAATTAATTCGGCCATTAGTTTACACTCCCCTTTAATTCAATTCTACTCATAAGAAATTTGTAGATATCAATTTAATATCGCTATTAATTTATAAACCAATTAATTCTAGTAAATTAATGTTACAGCCAATTATTACTAGCCATTCATCCATCTATTAAATTATAATCCAATTAATTGACTAAAATCAATTCTAACAACTTCCTTCGAATTAACCAGATTTATCAAATTCTACTAATTATACATAAATTCCATTTATAATATATTGTGCCTAATCGTGTTAATTTAATTCTATTTATCATACTTCAACATATCCCACTACCAAACTACCCAAAATTCTTTTAAATTCAAACTAATAATTTATTAAAATCATGATCATATACACAATTAATTAATCTGTGAATGGTTAAATTACTATCATCCTAACAACTTATACAAATACTAATTACATTAAGTCAATACTATAATTCATTAATCTATATTTACCAAATTAATCGAAACTACAATTATAGGATGGATAGTTCCCTCGGAAAGTCTATTTAGTTCAATCTGACATAAACAGAAAGTTTTAACTTACATTAGGCATTCAGAAAACTCTGTTCAGTTGACATTTCGTTAACTCCTAACGGACTAAGCTACGGATGAAAAGCGGTTAAGCATTTAAGTACTTTCATTGCTAAAGGTGAAATTCCAGTGACCAAAGCTTGCGCACTGAAGGTTCCAGGCACTTTCCCTAATATTTTCCTGGTCATCTCCTTCCTTAAAACTTGGAGCAGACATAGAGATCCGACGACTAGGCTCAATCACCGGCGTAGGCACCAAGTCCATAGTGACAAATGAAACTCGATTTCAGAGCAAGAAAACAAATTCTAATCTCAAATTGAAACTATCTAGAGGGTTCGAAGGGCTTCAATCTTTGAGACGCTCTTAACTGGTGAGAACAATGAGCTTTTCGACGTGACGTTCTTGATTATGGATGCAATTCGGAACTCAATAAATTAGATTTGATCTGAAAGAAAATTAGGGGAAAAATCACTGGTTCGAACAAAGTCATTGTTTACCTACTCATACTGTAGGAGATGGATGGGTAAAGAACGTTGTTGTTTTGCCCGCCGTTGTCATTATATTCTCTACATTTCTTCATGTGAGTTTGAGCATACAACTCATCCCTATTCGGTGCTTGACCGGTTCTTTCTCTCTGGATGTAGAAAGATATATTGTAGTTAGTATTTAAATGGTTTGAAAAGAAATAACACTAAGAATGAGTAAATACTTATAATCTCCAATCCTCTGGCCAAAACCTTCTTTGAGCAACCAGTGTGTGATGCATCAAAAATAGCCCTGGCTGTAACATTCTTCTCAGCTCTTGCATGCACATATGAACAACCAATTATAAGAAGATGTACATAATACAAAGAAATTCTAAATATTCATTTGCTTACCAAAACTTCAGGTCTCAACTTATAGTCCACAAATTGTGTCCACATCGATTGAGGAATCTACGCAGGCTTGACTGCAATACAAGCTTTCTTTGGAAGCTTGTGCAGAGAATGGTTTTGGGACGTGTTCATTATTCAGCACTTGGTCTTACTTGATAGTCTCACCAGTTCTTCGCAATGTCACCCATGATATACTTTTTAGTCTCTTCAAATGTTGTATCTGGTTCAATTATGATCTGGTTCTACAGTTTTGACACAAATTCATGTTACTAAATAGTATAATAAATGATAAATTGATTAGAAACAATTACTTACCACAACTGATGCTAGTGCTGCTGCTTTCTGTGTGTCACACACATTTGATCATCCATCATAGTGCACGAAAAGAATGTTGCCATCCTTTACAATCGTCTCGATAAACTAACCAAAAAGACTAGCAGCATCCCTCCCGTAGGGCAATCTACATTGAAACGAAATGATGACCTTCATTCCAACATCAACAGAGAGCATCCACATGCTAGTAATAGACCTCCTCTCCATGCCGCCCTCAAGAGTAATTACTTCAACATCCCAAGTCTTCATGTGTTCTGCCATTCACAGAAAGAAAACTCGAGTCATGTATATAGTAATATGATACAAGAACTGATGCATTATAAATATGATATTTTTATTATTACAATCCATTATAAAATATAATCCTCAAACTCTGCAATAACACTAATTCTACATAACAAAAAAGAATTGACATCAAAACACAACAAGTCTTGCATTTCAGAGACCTCGTCTTCAGACATAATACTCCCTTTTATATCACCCATATCATATAAATCTCTTGGTTTAATATGTACATGTATGCACCATCCATTGTGAACTTTATCTTGAACATAATATACCATTTTTTCCTCCTTTGCTTCAATATATGCCTCGTCATCTACACGTTCATCAGTGTACAACAGGTGTGACAAGTTAATTGGAATGAACCCAAATGCATCTTTCTTCACAAATCTAGGATTCTGAGTGTTGGCCTATTGACATTTGAATAACACTATAGAGATTTATCCATAGTAATTCAGCTCTATTATATCAACAAAATTTCCATAAACTTGCGTAGCTTTAGGTTCCATAGCTACCTAAGCCAACTTGCTTTCCTTAACATCAAGCAACTTTCCTTCAATTCATTTGCATCTGGGTTGAATCCAGCTGGGTCGACATCATCTTCACTCATAGGCCCTTTGGTGTTGTTAGGCATACTACCACTGGATACTTTGGTGGAAACACCATATGTATAATTGATGAGATCATGAGTTGCAATAGTTCACGATACTCTGTTTCAGTATTCTCTACTACATGTACTGATGCATCTACCTCTATTGAATTGTAGCATTTTGAGATGATTGTCCAATATCTAACTCTCAATGCTCCAAAAAGTGTAACCCAAAGAAAATTGCTTACGGAAGAGATGTTTGTACACATCATCTCTAGAAAGCCACTTCTTAAATGAACATTTTGGACAAGGACATATTATCATGTCTCTGTCGTTATTTTATGAGAAAGCAAAGTCTAGGATGCTTTTCAAACTGATCATATACCCATCGGAAAGCCGATGCATTTTAATCCAAGACTTATCCATTTCAAAAACTCCTAATTGATTTTGATCCAAAGACAATTTCAATGTTCAAATAAATAATAATTATATCAAATGAATCAACTAAACACCTATTTCAATGTCTACGAGATCTCATGTTCAACCTAACAACCAATATACTAATTCAGTAACTAGATACACATTCGGTTAACCAAGTTCATTACCAACTACAGTTATTGACACAATGAAACTAAGTAAATTAAATTACATACCTTAAATTAAGTAATGCTAAAAGGAAGTAGTACCTATCTTAAAACCCTCAATTTCCCTCCATTTTTATGCCATTAAAGCTTGTATGGTTGGATATCTCGTTGTGGGTAGCCCCATCTTCTCCATGAGAATCGTGCTAACTACAATCATACAATTCTCTCCATTGATGACTAAGCTACACCGAATTTTTTGATGATGCAACGAGTATGTAAGTGCTTTCGAGTACAAAGTTCTTAGCTTAGATTTCTAGCGTTTCGCACGCCATGCATGTAGAACGTAAGTCAATTTGACAATTTTAAAACACTAACATAAAACCAAGTAAAATTGAGTTTTACTTTCATTTCGACATTATTTACTGGAGTTACCATAATAAAACATGAACATTTAGCTATTTCCAACATGCATATAAATTATTAGTTGAATCTTAAGATTTTGCAATTTTCATGTCAACATAGCTCATTTCTATAGGTTAACCCCTATGGTAATTGACTATTTTTTACATTAAAATTAAATCTTTTCACATTGGCTAATATTTTACATGCATGAGGAAATGGTAAATAATTGAGGTTTCACAATGTTAAACCCTTGAAATAATAGACAACTGAATTTCAAAGATATTTTTGAAAGGTTTTCATTGTTGTTGTTAGTGGGAATGTATGTGCTTTCGAGTACAAAGTTCATAGCTTGGATTTCTAGCATTTCGCACGCCATGCATGTAGAACGTAAGCCAATTTGACAATTTTTTAGAGGTTCTCTAGCTGTTGTAAGTCCTCCATGGTTGCCGCAACAATGATGCCTCTACCTTCAAGTACTCCAGTTGGTGCTTATGCCAATTTGGATGGTATGGCCTTCGTTGGTGGCCTCGCTCGAGTTGCCTTGAGCTTTCATCAAATATTCGCCATATAATGTTGAATCTCGTAAAATATTGCTGGAAAAAAATTAAATGGACCTCACAAATCACTCAATCAATAAATCTCTAATCTCACCACTATTTCTTTTACCGCTCGTATTTGCATTCATAGTTTTCAAGGTAAAATATAAGACCAATAATGTAGCCAGTGATGTTAGTTAGGTGAATGGAAGTAAAACTTACAACAATTCTTCTAGACCTATAAACTCGTCGGAAATATAATATTTGTAGCAAATTCAAAATCAATCCATATCACACTAAGAATAGGATGACAACTTTGCTAGTTGCTCGATGTTTGAAAACCAAAAATCAAGAATAGAATTTCAATATTTCAAAAGAAAATTTATAATCCTGAAATGTGTGTGGTTAGATGGTTGGGTCTAGACTTTTGAGACTTATTGATTGCTATTTTTTATTTAATTTTTTTTTGCTTTCTTTCTATTTTCTTTGATTAACATTGATATTTTTCTTCGAATTTCACACTTACTTTTTTTCATCACAATTTAAACCTGCTAGATAACAAAAAAAAACAATTCTCAACCCATGAAAGGTAAGAAATTCAAAAAATACCAAGTCAAAATCAAGACCACAATGTCGGCCAAGAACAAAAGAATTAGGCTTTTTGATTTTTTTACTTCGAACTTAAAAGAAGAATTTGATATCAAAATTATGTGAACCAAAAGAAACAAACTCGGACAATGGGACAACGATCCTCACGGTTTCAAAACAACGAACAAAATCCAAGAAAAAAATTATGGTTTTTGTACCTAGCGCAAACACTCATGTAAACAAGAGGGTAATTCTAAGTGTCAAATCGGAGGAGCCACCAAGAAAGGATGGAAATACTTCACCTTGATGAGTTGAAATCCACTAGTCTAACATTAATGTGCTAAGAACGAAACTGAACCACAAAATAGTTTAAAGATAAAAATACTCAAAACAACTATTCTAGGGGTTGTATAAATATGTTGGATGCACCCTCTTTATATACCGGAGGGAAACTACTTTGACTAATTCAACTCATGTTTGTCTAAGCTAAAAATTGGTCTAGGTGTCCTTTACGAGGGCTTCTTGGTCCTAAAGCTTCATGACCACATTCAAGGAAGCCCCCTGAATGGTTAGAGAACTTATGGGTCGATCAAAATAAATTCGGGGTCGAAGGTGTTGAAAAGGCGTTTCGGTGGCACAAGTGCCACCACGACGGGGCAACTTGGTGGCCTCAGGTTCAATTCTTGATCTGACTACACTAGATTTTGCGAATGGCCTCCATTAAGTGAAAAATGACTCTGGTCCAGATATAGCTTGAACAAAGTTGCCCCGAATTTGAGTTGGTGGGAGATGGCTTGATTTGGACGTTCCTTCGGGTGTGATTTGGAGTAGCTTCGAACATTTAATCTCTCTACTTCTCGGACTTCTCTCAAAAATTTTGGAGTATCTTCTTATATCATACCTTAGCTCTAATCTTTAGATAGGTAGAGAAAAGTTGTGTACTTTTCTGTTGGGTTCAAGTGGACCAGATTTGGTGTCTCTCAAAGGTGGACTTTTCACCTTGGTTGGCTTCCTTCCATTTCTAGTCTGATGTCGTTTGACCAAATATCTTCTAATGTTTTATAAGTCTTCCGTTCTTCATCTTGGTCAAGACGAATGATGTCGATTCATCTAGGGTACGAGTCTCCAATATTGGTGCAACATCGGTGCCACTTTTGAGTAGTGCCACTCGCTTGGTTGGGCACCCTTCAATTATGTATTTATCTTCATTTATCTAGCCTAAGGGTGTCCTGACATCCTTCCTACAAAGCTTCTCTTCGAATTGCTTGAGTTGACTCCAAAGTTCCACAAAATCAGCGGCTTTTTCCCGTTGAATGCTTCTGAATGGACTCGAGTGTCTAGAACTTTGGAATCTTCATTAGGGACCATTCGAATGACCTCGTGAAAATAAGAACAACTAAGTTACAAAGAATGGAACTATAAGGTAAGATCGACTATGAGAGAAGGCCTTAATTAGGGTTAAATCATCGTAACAACTATGGGAACAGTATAAAGGTAAACCAGTCAAGACATGGATAATATCAGGTTATGGGTTCTTAGAACCACTCGCTACACTCCCTATCATCCATTCAACAAACAATGCACTAAAAATCTCAACAGAAAACCTTAAGACCGGAAAATCAGAGAAAACTGCGAATCACATGGAAATTAAATCAAAGTGATGACAAGATAACAAAACATATCAACAATCATCATGCATCCAAAATCCACTCACTACATAAAAGCATAATCCCAAAGTTCTCAAGGAATAATAAAAACCCGAACAAGAAGACAAAACATAGCTATCAATGGAACTTGAAGAGACTGTTGCTAACGACCAATCCCTCACGTGTTCATATCTTCATTCTCATGATATTCGCAAGGTGTGTTCCTTATCTTCAATGCGACTTGCTTCCATAGCAAGCACGTCGAAAGCACACATGGTGTGTGTCGGCAAACGTCGTGACAATCAAATTTTTAGGCGCTTACGAGTCTCATTGGACGGTACAATGCATGCGTATATAATTCACGATAAATCATCAATGCAGCTCAGCATACATGACGTACGGGTGCACACAACGTGCGTGTCCTACTCATAACCAGTACTGAAATCATATTTCGCTCGTATCTCTCTCGTCCAATCTCCAAATGACCTCCGCTTTGAACCATAAGCTTTGTAATTGATTCCTCTATCCATCGGATACCTGAAATCTAAGAAAATTCTTGAGCAAACATGTCAAATGAACTGAAATGGTCCGTTTGAGAGAACAATCACGATACACGTTCACAACAAACCTAGACACTAAAACCAATCAATAGTCGGTGGAACGAGTACAAAAGCAGTCAATAAGGGTGTGATATATACGTTCATAGTGTGTGGCACACATTAGGACGGCTTAGGCACATATTAAGACGACCGTCTGACTTTAAGATTTCTCTACTGTAAAAAGACTGGGTCCTTCGTTCCTCCGGACATGCCTTTTAGGACGAAACTAAGAGCACAATTTAGAGACTTCAGAGCGACGAGTAGACATCAACTTCGAGGAGCTCGGATCGACGACGGCATATCAATATTTGTAAGTCATGTTCTTCGACGGAGATCGGCAGAATTAGGTATGTTAGATTTCTTCTTGTAAACCTAGTTTCAATGGTGTCTTTTGTTGATTTTGATTTTTTCTTCATGACTAAGTGTAGCTAAACTCATTTCTACTTAGATTAGATGAACCCTAGGTAATTCCTCACAAATGAATGATTATCTGATTGATATTTTGATAATCGTGACACCTAAACTAAAAATCCTGATAAACTGATTAGTACTTGTGACCAGTTTTAGTAAAGCACATCTTTGAACCTTGATGAATTCGTCTATAGTTACTTTGGTAATTAGGTTATTTTTTAGTGCTTACTATAAGTGTGTTCATACCATGTTTAGAGGTTTCAACCACAAGACATGTGCCTTACTTTGGTCGTGCAAAATGCTCTTTCAAGGCTGTAAGGCATGGAGCCTTCCATTGGGTGCATATCCCCGTTCGTAGCTCGGTCCCAAGAGCTATTTTCATTCATATCTTCTTCGTTTGACCTACAATTGAGCTCTGGTTTAAACCATTGGTATGTAATTGAGTCCTATATTCCATGGACACCTTAAAGCTCAAAAAATACTCCAACAATGCAAGTCAAATAGACCGACCCGTTTATGATAGACCCAACTAGACTAGTACTTGAGAGCAAAACATGGAAAAATACTCAGCGAATGGCATCAAAATACTAATGAATATGACTTAATTAGGGGATTATATCATAATGTTTTGAGGTGACATTAGTGTCTGTGTTTTGAGTTTGAGCTAGCAGATGGTCTGGCCTATAGAAAGGTTCCGGTCAACTAGGAAATGGAGGCGGAGATATGAGAGACGGAAGCTAGCATGCGGGAGCGATACATGGAGATAGTGGAAAAGTACCTAGGATGCTAATATCTTCGCATGTAAACCATATGTCTCTTTTTGTCGTTGTTTTGTTCCAGGTTTCGTGACAAAACCTTTTGTTGGAGGGGAGAATTGTAGCACTGTACTCCCAATTTACCTTGTTTATGTGGTGTTGTCCTCTATGTTTGTTGTCTACTATTTTTCTGGCGAGTCTGTGTTCTAAAGAACACAATGAGTGTGGTGCATGCACACCACGGTCGTGGCATGTGTACAGAGTACGAGCGTGGCATGTCGGGCAACCACATACATTACATGTACAACACAAATGTGGCCTGCATTAAGCCATGGCCGGTTTATACCCACCACGGGTGTAGTGATGTACACCACGGTTATGGCATGCTAAGTATATAAGAGACTCAGTGGAAAAGAATTACGAAAGAGTTAAGAATTCTCCCATTTTCTTCCCCTATTTCTTTCACGAATGAGTGCACTCTTCTGAGAAGTTATAATCGGAGAAGCAAATAGTGTCTGATCACCACCAAATCTCATAGAGAGGTTTTCAGGCACCAAGGTGAACGTTTCCCCTAGCTAGTCGTCCGTCGATTTCCTATGTTCCAAACCTTTCTCTGTTAGGCTTTCAAAATAGGCTTTCCTGACAGATTTTGGGGATTTTGTTTTTCTTTGCTGGGTTTGCTTCCTTGGAATCATTCAGAAAAGTGTAGTGAAAGACTTTGGGTTTCAAATATCAGTTCAGGATCAACATGAAAGCTAACTTGAGGTGGGGTTTTTGTTACTTTCTGTCTTGGCCAATTAGAATGAATGATAGGTTATGTTGTGGTGTTCTATATATGCTACCATTTGTAGTCATTGATCTATGTCATGTTTTGGGACTGGATGTCCATTGTGATATTTTAGAGCTTGATGCTCATCCAAAAAATGGTTGCTATAAGCTTTACTGACTCTTTGATTAAGATGTAGCATGACTAGGCCAGTTAGTGAGCCGTTCTCATGACTCTACTAGTAGACATGCGAGGTACGAGGTTGAGATCGATCTCATTTTCATTATTTTGTCTTTTGTTTTGGGACGTTCATATTATACCTATGTTCTCTGTTTTTAAGAGGTTTTCATGGATTTTTAGCCCATGATAGGTGTTCTTTTGTGCATCTTTTGTTATTGAACCATTTCAGTTTGAGACCTTATTATTCAGCTATGTTTGATTTAGTTGTGTAATATGAGCTATTTTGGTCTAGTAAAGTCCTCGTTTAGGATGCATTAGTTGAACCAATGATTTGATCGGAGTCAATTAAGATGGGGTTTTACAATGTCACTCACATTTCAAGTATTGATGAATTCAAGGAGTTTGTAAGTGATGACCTTTTAATTAGAGGACTACTATTTGACGCCCTAACTTACGAATTAAACGACGCCCTAAACTTCGTAATGACGAAACTATCCAAATTTACTAATTCGAAAAACTTAATATCGACAAAACTATCAAAATGTATAATTCGAGAAACTTTGTACCAACGAAACTATCAAAATACTTATTTCGAAAACCTCTCATGGTACGTTTTTCCTTACAATTCGGTGAACACAAATCGGGACGAATCAAAAAAATCGCCGCAAGAGGCCTCGGTCGGAAGCTCGTTTCGGCCGGAGGGGGCCCCGACCGGCCGGCCGTTCCGGCCGGCTATTACTGCGGGCCGGAACGGCCGGGCGGCCGGGGCCCCCTCCGGCCGAAACGAGCTTCCGACCGGGGCCTCTTGCGGCCGATTTCTTCGATCGAGCCCGCCGGGTGGTCCTCCGTCGGAACTTTCGAAAATGCCGAAATTTTAAAATCCTAAACCCTAAATTCTAAACTCTAAAATCATATAACCCTAAACCCTTAAACTCTAAACACTAAATTCTAAAACTCAAAACCCTTAATCTTAGAATCCTAAACCATCAAACCCTAAACCCTAAATTCTAAATCGCTAAACCCTTACTTTATAACCTAAATTATCAAACCCTAAATCCTAAATTCTGAAACCCTAAACCCTTGATCCTAAAATTCTAAACCATCAAATGCTCAACCCTAAATTTTAATACTCTTAACCCTAGAACCCTAAACCATCAAACCCTAAACTCTAAATTGTAAAACCGTAAACCATTAACTCTAGAACTCTAAATCATAAAACGGTAAACCCTAAACCCTTAACCCTAGAACTCTAAATCATAAAACGCTTATCCTTAAACTCTAAACGCTAAACCCTAACTTTAGTATCCTAAATCATCAAACCCTAAACCCTAAATTCTAAAACACTAAACCCTTAATCCTAAAGTTCTAAACCATCAAACGCTAAACCCTAAATTTTAAAACCCTTAACCCTAGAATCCTAAACTCTAAATTCTAAAACCGTAAACCATCAAACGCTAAACCCTAAATTTTAAAACCCTTAACCCTAGAATCCTAAACCATCAAATCCTAAACTCTAAATTCTAAAGCCCTAAACCATTAACTCTAAAACCCTAAATCATAAAACGCTAAACCATAAATTTTAAAACCCTAAACCCTTAACCCTAGAACTCTAAATCATAAAACGCTTATCCTTAAACTCTAAACGCTAAACCCTAACTTTAGTATCCTAAATAATCAAACCCTAAACCCTAAATTCTAAAACCCTAAACCCTAAACCCTAAACCCTTAGAACCCTAAATCCTAAACCCTAAACCCTAAACTCTAAACTCTAAACCCTTAACTCTCAACCTAAAACCCTACTAAATCCTAAACTCTATTTGCTTCACCAGTTCACTGTTCATCTACAGTTACAAAGAAAGAGCTGGAGAGCTGGTATTTCATCTGTTCTTTCGGGAGGCACCAAGGCCTTCTGAAACCTAATTTTCAGGCCGGATACTTGTTCCGGCCGGGACTCGCGTGGGACGGATCCAGCGGCCGGCCGGGACCCCTCTCGGCCGAAACGAGCGGCCGGCCGGGGCCTCCGATACGATTTTTTTTCCATTTCGTACCTTGACGTTCGCTTCCGATCTTCGATTTCTCCGATTTCCTCTTCGGATCGACGTTTGAGAGTGTTTGATTGTGTTTGAACTAGTCAATACACACAACTTATATGGATTTCGATTTTAAGAAAGGATAATATTGTAATTGGCTCAAATTAGGGCGTCGTTTAATTGGAAAGTTAGGGCGTCAAATAGGGATTCAGTTTAATTATGGTGTTAAAGGTATACTTTTCAGTTGGATCAATAATCAAGTTGCCTCCTCCCCTATATCTCATAAATTGGATAGGTGCGGAGTTCTGCCCACCGGTGACCAACTCAGTAAACGACACAGTAAGCAAGGTAATCGAAACTCAAATACACCTTTTTGTGAGTGTCAATGGACACAGTCAAATTTGTAGGCGCAATGGACGTCGGAGCTTGCGAAAGCTTCGACAACAAAGTTGGTGTGAGTTTTGCGAAACAACAAGGTTGCAGCTATCATCTTGGGAAGTGATTGCCTGAAGGTGATAAACAAGTAGTCAGGAGGCCTTGAAGATCAGATGGAAGTCGGTACCATCAGCCAGAGTATACAAAGGATACGTAGTGAATTTAAGAATGGAATATAGCTTCACTATCAACACAAGGCTAATAAGTTGCACACATCATGACGCAAAATCAAACCCTTTGGAATAATTTTATGATATGGGTCGATCAACCTCCAACTTTTCTTTGCGATCAGCTCACGCTAGATGTTGTTTTGGGGCCTAGCTTAATAATATACACTGGACCTGCAATGGTATGACTATATCCAAACTTTAAGAAGCTGAATAATTATTTTCAGCAAAATCGTGTTCAAATAAGATGACGTAACATAACATGACCGCTTCATCCAGGAGCCATTATTAGTATTCAAAGGATTTACATCGAACAATATGTTCGGCCCTACCATCGAAATGCTGGTACTACATACGAAGGGTAAGCATCATAGTTGGACGCTAGTGCTTTCACCGAAGGTAAATCTGCCACGTCATCCAACGCTTCCAGACCAAGTTCGGAGGAATGAATCCCGCCGGTCACAAGAATTGACTGCATCCCAGCTGCATTTGCACCTCTGATGTCATGATGAAGAGAATCTCCAATCCCTATTGATTCTGATGCACTCACACCAGCCATCTCCATCGCCCACTCGTATATTATCTGCTCAAAACAGTAAGTTACCATTTAACTACAACGGAAAAAATATTTGTTGTTCTCATTTTACACCTAGTTAGCAGCAAAATGTCCAAAATTCCAATGCATGCTGAAGGATCCAGCCATCTAGTTAAGCTTCCTAAAAAATAGCTCCTGCAGAACTGCACCTTACAATTCACTCTATCATGGTATACACCTTCTCCAACTTTTCTTAAATGGCCTAAACCAAGCGCCAGAATCAGCATGGTTACGACTTACTGTTCATATAAATCCAGAACATTAAACACATTTTCCAACCAAGCTAATACTGGGCATCACTAGTATATGTACATTATAATAATAATAATACATCAAAATAAACGAAAGACTACAAGCGTAAAACCCATACAAGAGTGCCACATAAAGGAGGGGGATTCATCACCTTATCTGGCTTTCCCATCCACTTCACTTCTCCTCCAAGCTTCTCATACTTAGCAGCCAATGTACCTGAAGTTAACGTCTGAAGATAGTTAGTCAACCTTCAGATCTTGTCGGCTACACAAGTTTTAAGTTCATAGATGAAAAGGAAGACGAGAAAACATTTAAGAAAGCAATTGCAGCACCATCAGAGCTAGGGAACTTTCCTTTGTCCACAAAGTTCATTTTTTATGAAAACAAGTCTACATAAGATAATTGCCAACCTCTACATAATGCTTAAGAAATTGAAATAGATACCACTCATATAAGAAATTGAAATAGATACCACTCATATAAGAAATTGAAATAGATACCACTCATATCATAAAGCAAACACAAAAGGTATAGGAATGAACGAAGAATAAAGTGATAGTAGCCATCTACCAGGCATCACGCGCAAGGATCTTGCTTCAACAGTCACAAAGTCTGGATTGGCTACTACCATTGGTAGTTTTCGAGCTGCACAATGCTCCAATATTTTATCAAGTTCCTCAAGAGTTGCAGAAGAAGCGGTTCCAAAAGAAGTCCCCACGGCTTCAGTTCCATGTATCAAGACAAATTCAGCCTTTTCCACATTGTCCACAACTTGCAACCCTAGGCCCTGGTAGGCAGAGAGGGATGGTCATGTCAAACCATTCATCATGGGCAATATATAAAGTTGATTTCCAAAACTTACGGCTGCCATTAATACATTCGTTTTGTAACCCTGGCATTTGGATAATGGGATTTTCCAAACAATCATTGAATTCAATGCCATGGAACTAGTCTCTTCAACACTACCTAGAATGCTTCTCTCCTTCACCACTGTCTCCAGTCAGAACAGTCCACTAACTTATCCTTTTCCAGGGGAAACTACTCAACGAAGAGGGTGGCTGACCTAGATAGAATCTAGTTACGTGAAGATGTGACGTTTAGAGAGGATTAAGCATCCAATGAATCTTCAATAGAAACTCAAACAAGAATTAACAGGAAAGAGCAAAGGAGAATGATAGAATCTTATGATCCTGCTAATATGAAGAGTTGAAATTATGCACTACGAATTGACAATACCAAATTACAATTTCATACCTCAAGAGATATGACTCCACGGTCCCTCCAGGTGATATGAATACACGAATTTCCTAGTGCTGCAAACCAACCATCATCTCTCCTATTTGTCATCACATCAGAGCGAACTGAAGCTGATGAGTATAAACAATAGCGAAAAGGAGCAATGAAAAAGGTTTACTCTCCACTAGAACTGGTTGCTGACCTATGCAAGTGTTGATATGTTAACTCTCCACTAGTGATAGCTCCAGCAAATAGAGATGTGTCGAATCCGAGGGTCTTCATTTTGTCCATAGTGACTGAAGCACGCCGTGAGGAATTACTTATTATTACCATTTTTGAACCAGTCCTTGCCAATTTTTTCACTGCCAATCATACAAAAAGTTAAAAAGAGAAAGGCCATATGACGACCGGAAAGACATGAATCTAATGTATCAATTGAGGCAAGCTTTTAGGTAGACCTCAAAACTTAAAACGATAAAGTCGTACAAGTAGCAATTGCACCAGGGTAAGGCTGTTTTCCATCATGAAGGACCCCAAATTGATCCAAGAACCATGCCTGCGGACACAATACCAGTCTGAGCCGCAAAAAGAAAAACAATACTTCCGGAGTTAAGTTCATCAACTACAAAGTGTCATGGCCAGCGAACAGTCTGAATCCGCAATTCACACTGCACTATATGACTCATTTGATCAGACCAACTGATCAATTTCTACAGCGTTGAATTAGTTTCAGAAAGTTCAGCCTGACAAGAAATTAAGCATCTACTGGTTGGTGAGAGGGAGAGAGAGAGAGAGAGAGCAAGCCTAAAAACGAATCAAGATGAGAGATCGATGCACATGTCTATGCTTTAAGGTTATAGTGAACACATACTCCAACTGAACCTGGAATTTGGGGAAATATTACGCCAATTGAATCTACAAATTAAGTTTTGGAGCGCGATCCTATTTAACAGCAACTATTACGGTACGAGAAGAATGACAACAAAGATTATCTGTAGGAATCGGTTTTAGCTTAAGATTCTCAAATTTCTCGTAGAAATTAAGGATAATGGCAACGGAAAATGCAGCTAGGATAAGAGAAGAAACACGAAGGGAAAGGAGGAGATGATTCCCTATGGCAGAAAGGACAGGAGTAGAACCTTGAAGTGACACGTTTCAGCAAGGTGTTGGAGGCCATGGATGACCTGGAAGAGCTGGCCGTCACCGCCAGGTTTAATGGAGGAAGGAGCTGCCATTTTTACACTCTCAAGCTTTCTTCCGTCTGCGGATTACTTTTAGTTGTTCACCGATTGACGAATTGGGCTTGAATTTTAATGGGATAATAGTGATTTGCGACCTCTGTTTTATACCCAACAAAAAACCTAGGGTAGGCCATCATAACCCTTATGAGTATCCAGTCCAAGTTTGATTTGGTCAAACAGGATAGAATTTAAAATGCTTGATATTTTTAGGTATGATAAATTCGAAATTCGTTATATGCGGGTACGGGTAGGGTATGAATATTGTAGTATTTGAGCCCAATCAAACTTGCTTGAAAACTAATGGATATGGATAAAATTTTGTATTTACTATCCAAAAAGTTATAGGGCGAGTATTACCTAAACCCGACTACAACAAATAGGTAACGAATATTAACTATCCGACCCCTACCCGATCGTTGCCTAGGCTAAATTTTCCCCTCTTTACTTTACCAAATTAACAAACAAGTACATGTACTAAAAATGCTTCCCCCTATTTTGGCCAACTTGATAAATACATCTTCCACTACTAGCATTTTATTTGATTTAGACAGATATATATATATCTATATTTTAAAATTTAATTATTAAGTTAAATTTTAATAAACCAAAGGAACATAATTTTTTATAATCAATTATCTAATTGAATATTACATATATACAATAATGTATTTTAATTTACTTAGTTTCAATTGGGCAACACCAAATTATAATAATAGTCGATATGTCATTTTTTATTTTTCAAATATTTATACTATATGATAAAATATTATAAATTTTGATACTTTATTTCACGCGCTTGCTATTGCTAAATGATATATTTTTATTGTTCGTAAATGGACTTTGATTAGCTATAATTTTCGATAGGGCAAACCTATCATTAAAAATAAAAATAGTAAGTTTATGAAAAAACTAAACCTTTAGTTGATATATATCTAGTATCATAATATTAAGCGTTTAATTATTTAGCACTTAGACCGGATAAGCATATATATGTAACACATAGACCCGATAAACATATATATCTAGCACATAGACTCAATAAGCATATATATATATATATATGTAAAATATGTGAGACGTGAAACCCCAATAATGTAAAAAAAATAGTAATTATTACCCGAATCTAATGTTCTGAAGTCTAATCTCAAAATAATGTTACTATAACAATTGAATTGGAAAAATACTTATTTACAATATAGTTCATGTCATCATTAAATTCACTTAAGATTTAATTAAAGTGTAGTTCTATAAAAATAAAATGTAATACAATGTTCCTTGCAACTGTAGAATAAAAATAAAATTAAAAAATAGGTAATTTAAAAATATTATATATGCATATAAATAATAAAATAAAGAGTCAAAGAATTTTTTTTTAAAATCACACTTAAAGTAACTGTCGTTTTAAAAAAAGGAGGAGGAAACGTTTTGTTTTTTAAAATAATTATTTTAATGTAAAATATGTGAAATGTCAGTAATTGGTTGGATTCTTAAATTCAAGGAGAAGAAGAAAAAATGTAGAAAAGCTGATGTGACAAAATTAAAAAAGTGAAAATGCTTAATGTATGGGGATGATGTTAAGCGTTTAATTAGTTAGTAATTAGATCTGATAAGTATGTATATATGTAATATATAGATCTGATAAGCATATATATGTAACATATAGACCCGATAAATATATATATATATATATATATATATATATATATATATATATGTAATACATAAGCTCGATAAGAATATATATATGTAACCAAGGTAGTCAAAATGGCGATTTAAATGGAAAATCATACAAATTTACGATTTCACAGTAGGAGTTCGATCTTGATTTCACTGTAAAATTGCTGGACATCAAAATCTTATGAAATCGGGAGGAAAAAAAGTGAAATCGTAAAATCGTTTAAGGTAAAATCGTTTGAAGAATGTGCATTTTGTGTTGCGTACATATGATTTTATAAGCTTTATATTGTAAACTATGTACTTTTAGTTGTTAAATTTTAGTTATTTATAAAGTTTTAGTTGTTGAATTTAAATTATGGGTGGTACTTATGATTTTACGATTCGATCATACGATTCGGATTTTATCGTAGAAAAATAAAGGTGATAGGACATAGTTGGTAGTAAATCATGTATATATTATTGATTGTTGATTTTGATATTATATGATATTTACAAAAATTGAAATATATCAAAATTAATGTCATTTTATTCGAAAAATTATAACGAATAATATTTGTGAAGGGAAAAATATGTTTTGAGTAATTTATGAAGGAAATATTAATTAAAAGGAAAAGGAAAGATGTGAGTGTGAAAGAGAATTTAAAAAGTAAAAATAAAAATATTATTTTATTGGTCAATTTCCTAAATTTAAGGGGAAGTGAGGAAAAGGCAAAAAACACTGATATGGCAGAAGGACAAAATTGAAAATACATAGTAAGACAAGTAACAATCATCAATGACATGTTAGATTACTTTCTCAGCCGGTTGCTAATCAAGATAATTATCTGTTTTAACTTTTCTATTTCCAAGTTATGCATGCTCGTCTGTTTTTACTTTTTTACTTTGTCCATATTTGCTCAAATTTTAACCTACTTCCGACCACGTTGATAAATACTCGTCGACATATCTCATCCCGTCAGAATTGTGGCTATAATGAAACAGATCTCCAGGATTTGGTTGTTGTTGTTGGCAATAAAACCAGCCCCCACTTGGAAGTTGGGATTGAATTGGCTCTTTCTGAGAATTCGATAGCCTAGAAACCCCTTCTAAACCCGCGTCAAACAGGTGGTTCTGTCAATTAATTTTGTATAAAGAAGCTATTTTCGCTATATACTGTTGCTGCAGGAGAAACAGAGTGCAATTTGTTTCTTAAAATGGTTACGTGAAGAAGGTGGAAAAAGAGAGTGACACAGAAAGAAGAAAATCTGAATGGTTTGTCGAATGGACCTGATATGCATCTGGGTTCGTTCTTGACCTCCCAAGCCATGATATATTGCTGGCTCATCTCTATAATAAATTCCCTTATGGTCTTTGCATCTGGTGAGAATAGTGTTAATGTAATTCTTGTAGAACCGTTTGATTATTGAGTTGAAGAATAAATCATTGTTTGAGGAAATTGCAAAGATTTGGGATTTCTGGAATGGGGTTTTCATAGGAGAAAGGGGAATCATCGTAGATTGTGGAAGGACATAGAGAGAACTTTGAAGTCGTCAGCGTACAATAGCATACAGCGTACAATAGCATACGCTATCGGGGTGTAATGTGAGAGTTTGACAGAATGGATAGACTAACTCCAACCTGAAAGCTAAAAATTAGCAGGTTAAAATGAAATATAACATTTTAGTCTACTCAAAAATTACAATTACTCGAATTCTATTCCATGGAAAATTTATTCATATTTATAATTTTCTATGCACTTTGTCATAAATCTAACTTTTGAATAATTTAACTTATGTGTTGGACTCTAATTTTGTTAGATTTGATCTTGATAATTCGATACGAACATAATAAATTTTAAATAACTTTTTAAATTAAACTTTTTTGGCGTAATTTATATGTTTCATCACTTTCCTTGGTCAATTATTGGTACTGCAATGTAAATACAATATTCATCTCTTTTGTCGATGATGTAGTAACCCATCATTTCAACTTTATACATTTACTTCCATCTTGTGGTGTTAATTATTGGTACTTCAAATAACGGAAACCACGCATCTCTTATCTACACAATTCATTATATTGATTGGTCACTTCATCTTCGTACCAAATTATCCACTAGTGTAGACAATTATTGATGTTTAAAACAACTCACACCATACATCTTTTATCTACTACAAACTCATTCTTCTATAAAAAAATAAATCGTATATTAAAATTCAACTCACCCCACTCATGTCTTTTCCAAAACATTCACAACAATCCAATATGTATTTCTCTCAATCTTCATCATTAGATGAGCAAGAACATGCCAAATTTGAGATGTTTGATGATGAACTCCAACTAGAGCTTGATGAAATGGAAGAAGAAGAAAGTACACCAACGCTTGATGGATGATTACTTTGGTCAAAATGGTAGGATGCCAAAATACGATGCAGGAACCTTCAGAAGACGTTTTCGCATGTATTCGACATTGTTCCATCGCATTCTTGCGGGCATACTGGAGGCTGACTCAATGTTTGCAAGAAGACATGATGCCGTTGGCAACTATTCCATATTGCTGAACTAAAGATCACATCTGCTCTACGTATGCTAGCCTAGGGTTCCACCACAGATTCTCTCGATGAATGCTTTCAAATCGTTGAGAGTACGACCCTAGAGACTTTGTCAAAATTCTGCAGTGCAATCGTCCACGTCTACATACCCCAATATCTTCGTGAACCAACTCGTGAAGATTTGGATAAACTTCTGAGAAAGGGTGTTGAACATGGATTTCCTAAGATGATTGGCTCGATCAACTACATGTACTAGGAATGCAGGAATTGTCCTACTGCTTAGGCATGCCAATACACATGACAGGTCCATCAGCCGACAGTGGTCCTTGAAGCTGTTGCTGGCTACAACACTTGGATATGGCATGCTTATTTGGTACTCCAGTGTCAGCGAACGACATAAACATACTTGGTCAATCACCAGTGCTTGATCGTATTATGAACGGTTCCACACCAAGTGTAAGGTTCAAGGTAAATGGAAAGTGGTATAATACATGTTATTACTTAGCTGATGGTATCTATCCTTAATGGTCTACTTTGATGAAAACAATTGCCAACTGATGTCAAGGAAGTCTTATTTGCTGAACACTAAGAAGGATATAGGAAAGATGTCGAGAGGACATTTGGCATTCTCCAATCCCGTTGGGCAATTGTTCATAACCCTGCTCGATCTTGGGATCTCTCAACTATGAGTCATATAATGCTAACTTGTATTATTTTACATAACATGATAGTTGAGGATGAATAACATAGCAACTTTGATGAAATGCGTGGCGATTCTGATTATGAATTTGATGAGACTAGCCTGAATGGAAATCGGCCAACAGTAGAGCAATACTTGACCCGAAATGTATTGATTCCTAATGGCGACGAACATCAAAGAATTAAGATAGATTTAATGGAGCAATACTTGTGATCATAGCCGAAGGCGAGTTCAAAGATAAACTCAGTAAAACCGAGGTTGTATTCACAGAGTTTCGTTCCAAGTATTACTTCGGAAAGTGCGAGGATGAAAGTCTAGTCGTAAGAATAGCGGGTATGGAAGCACGAGAATCAGAATCGAGTTTAATGAATGAGTGAAACCTGTCCGGAAATGAATTCACCAAGAAGCAATGATAATTAAGTAAATTATTCCAAAAGTGTTATGCTTAACTATACGATTAATTTAAAATTGGAATCTAAGCACTTTTGTATCATAGATTCCCTACTCTATATTAATCAAACCGCTCTCTTGAGACTAATTATAGTTAATTACCAAGTGCATTAATATAGCATAATGATTAATCAAAAAATTAGTTCCAAAGCGGATCGACGTTCCGACCCCTCTCTCTCGTATAGCGGAGACGACGATTCTAACCCTTGGCGTTCGGGGATTTAGTCGCACTTTCGCATTTAACCAAATCCCAACAATAATCTTAGAACTAGAATTCGACAATTGTAAGATATGGCAGTAGCTATATGCAAGAAAAAGACAAGAACGAAATTAACGATAGTTCCGTATAACACAATTGAAATAATGTTGTATTAACACATAATCAAGCTTTCATCAATTCCGAACAGAGGTAGAGCTTAGTTAAACATTTTCATCACCTTAACAACACATAAATGGAGACAATATATGAACTTGGAGGTCCGAGATTCAAGAACTCTCCACCGTCGTAAAATTCAGCATTGCCGGTGATGCCGAACGGAAGTTCCGAAATAGATTTCTTCACCTTCAGGGTTCTTGAATTGCGTGCATTTTGAAGTGGCACATTCTTGGATTGAAGGAGGGCGTCTTAGGAAAGAGTTAAAAAGGCTTTAAGGTCTGATATGGTGTGTGTATGGTGTCCTTTCAAAGTGGAGATGAGTTGTCCTTATATAGGCTCAAAAAATGGCGTATTAAAGCGCCCGACATGGGCGTACCAACTACATCAGTTGTATGCAAGCTGGATGTATCCTTGGAGTGATTATGGACAGTCCTACATGTGTTGGACGTCCTCCCCCATGTCCGGTTACCCTTTCGGCGATCGGTTGAGCGGCGGATCGTAAAACGACCGTAACTTCTTTGTTCAAAATTTGATTTAGCTCTAGTTTGTATCGATGGATTCATAATTCATCCATTCATAATTTTGTGACCTGAAAATGTCATTAAAGACACTAAAAACAACACAAAATTGGACCGTGAAGGTCCAAGGGTTGAATTTACGGAATTAAGTGCAATATAACCGATTTCTGCCACAACTTCTGTTTGCAACTGATATTATGACATGAAGTTTAGAAAGTTTAGTATCAAATACTACGGTATATTATAATGTCATCAACTTGACCTGAAATGCATTGTTTTGGGCCATTTGCTTGCCACGTCTGTGGGGTCTAGCCAACCATGAAGTTTGAGTACAGTCAGCAGGTGGACTTAGTTCATCAGGGTCGACAAAGGAGCTCGATTGACCAACCATAGGTTAAACAGGTGCAACATCAAATGTTGGATCGGGATGCCATTTAGGATACTCGTTGAGAATGTTCCAAAAATGTTCATCCTTAAAAGCTTTACTGTTCATGTCGGACTTGTAAATTTCCTTTGTCATTTACATCTACATATATATATATATATATATATATATATATATAACTTATTCATACTCGGTAAAAAAGCAAAAAAATTCATAATCTAGAAAGAGACTTTCCACATCATCTTCGGTTGGACCACTAGATCGTTTGGGCACATGCCTTCCTCCATGCCCCCTTCTATGCGCTACACGTCCTTCCAATAGACTTCATTCATGACTCCATGGATTGTTGGGAGTGGTCGGAACTCGGCATGAGAGTTTTGTATAAACTTTTGATCTTAGCCTAAAACGTTTGTCTTTTTTGATCGTTGCCTATGTCACCATCACATGATATGTTACACCAAGTTTGACTCAAACTTTGTCTTCGTCTATGTACCAATTGACACCTCTCTTGCTCATAATGAAATGGAAGGGAAGGAGAAAATTGTGTGAAGAATGAGTGTATGAAAAAATTGTAGAGAATATTCATCAAAAAAAATTATAGAGAATGAGATGGTGTATAAAATGTGGAGTGAATGAGGGATTTTATAGAATTTTTACTAGTTGTCTTATGACTATTTTATAGCCGTCATTTCAATTTTCGTGCTTTCTACCCGTTGGAAAGTAATTTAAATTTTTCAATATGGTGTAGGATCTTTGAAACTTAATCGGACAAACGAAAATTGGGCTGAAATTCAAATAGACAAGCCAATTAATTGTCTGGAATTAATAACAGGAATTAAATAAGAAAAAAGGAAAGTCAACCTCCGCCGGCAGAAGAGATGCGCAGCACATGAGCGGAGCTGGTATCAGTGCGCCGCATGCTGCACCTCGCCTCGGCCAACGAATCCCCTTCTCTCCTTATTTATTTATGACGGATATCCACTCATATTAAAAATTGGCCTCACTTATTCTTACCCCCGGATTTACCCACCGACTATAAAGGCTGATTTTAAGCATTTGCCCTCCACTTTTGCCTTTTTAACTTGTTTTGTATCCTTAGTTGAAGTAATTGATTTGAGTTTTGGAGGCTATTATAAGCTTTTTGTCCAAGGGTTAAACACAACCTAACAAAAAGATGTGAAGATTGAGACGCTAACCTAAATATATATGTCATCAAATTTTTTCTCCATTAAGACACTTATCTAGCAATGTAGTATCATATGTAATTGCTGATGTGCAGTAATTAACGACAAGTTAAGTGAATTTATAACAGAAGGCTCAATTATCAAGTTGGCCAAAGTAGAAAGGGGGAGAATGAACATATTTACTAATATAGAGGCCTGTTTGATAACTTGACAAAGTAAAGGAGGCAAATCACTATTATCCCAATTTTTCATTCACAAATTTCTCTTTACTTGAATTTCATAAGTTTCTTATAATTCATAAACTTTCTCTTCACTTGAATTTCTTCTGCTTATTTGGCCCGACCGTCAGATTTCTTTTGACCAGTCTCAACCGTCCGATCAAAGTATCTGCACAATGACAGATGACTTGACAATATGCATTCTGCACCGAGGCCAAATTGTTTTTGGCCAATCAGATGACTGTTCATGTCACATATATATTAGGCTGTGATGGCCATAGCCGAATTACTATGCACAATATATGTATGCTGACGTGAGAAAAGCAAGAATGCAGACATCTTTCGAAGCACTAGTGATAGAAAGGCAAAAACAAATAAGGTATCTAGAATATTAAATTGGGGTCGAGAATTCTGTTTGCGGATATTAAGTTGGAGGCAAGAAATGAAAGACAAAGTAGCGGATGAAACCGAGACACAGCATTTTGTGTCACATTCCCCAGCTGCCTGGCCTCCCATATATGATATAACAGCAAACTCTTTAGAATTCTCAGTTATTAAGCAAACAACAGAAGCAGTTGACAATATATAATATAATATATACTAGTTACCAGCCACATCGAAAATTAATATCTCCTGTTATATTCCCGCATCAGAAAACCACCCACAAACCGTTGCGCTGATGGATCATTCTGAGGTCTAAACTAAAGTATCTATCAAACCAAAATTAATTATACAAAAGTAACAAGAGACTTAAATATAATCGTTTTTCAAGTTTTTTATTATTCAAGCTCTAATTTTCCTTTTATGCCTGATTTCAATTCTCATTTTTGGATCCAAAACGTACCATATTACTTTTATTCACCCCATCCAAAACGTACGATATGCATGTGAAGCCAAAAATCTTGAGTTTTGTTTATTAGGTTACGGCCAAATGTCAAATATAGCCCGGATTATATTAAATATGAAAATATGCCTTTTAACGGAGCATCGTTTTAGTTTCCATCCAAGTTAACAAATATTTAAACACTAATTTTGACGTGTAACGAATGTCATGTCAGTTCTGTCTACCTCATCAATAGCGGTGTTAAAAATTTATCATTAATTTTAATCAACGGGTTAAAAATATTAGAAGTCAAAACTATAGATCAAATAGTGATAATCAAAATAGTTTAAACTAAATGTGACAATCCGTTTAAAATTCAAATTAGATTTGAATCTTCGGCTTTATGTTATGTTACCTATAGCTATGCCCTATCCAGATTAGTGTTATATATATATATATAAAATATAATCTATCTCCCTTCACCATCTCTCATATCTCACCAACACAATTCCTCAGTTGGAATTACGTACAAGAAAGACAGAGTGAGTGACAGAGAAGAGAAATGGAGAAAAGCAGTCGAAATTTCCTTCTGATTCTCCATCTCTTTCTCTTCTTCTTAGAAGCAACAGTTAATTCTTCATTGGTTGTGGACCCTTTTAATTATTCTACTACTTCACAAGTTTCCAATAAGAAGAAACGAGCTGGCGGAGTGCCTCACGTGACCTTCAACGTCCTCCACTACGGCGCCAAGGCCGACGGCGTCTCCGACTCAACTCCGGCATTCTCCCAAGCATGGGAAGACGCGTGCCGCTGCAATAAGCCGGCAGCAGTTGTAGTCCCACGTGGGACCTACATGCTGAAACCAATCGTCTTCTACGGTCCCTGCAAGAGCAAGATGATGCTCCACGTTGAAGGCAAGGTTGTGGGACCCGCCCATTACTGGGACTTCGGCAAATCTGGGTTTTGGATTTTGTTCTATAAGCTTGATAAGTTTACTATCCATGGTGGCATCTTTGATGCTCAAGCTGCCGACTATTGGAAATGTCGTCAGTCCCACAGCTCCTGCCCTTTCGGTACTAAGGTAATTTTTAATTACTTTTATTTATTATAAGATGATTTTTAACGATACGAAATGATTTGCTTAGCTTGTTTCATTTGATTCTTGTTATTGTGGTTGATGCATGGATGCAGTCCATATCAATAATACAGTCAAGAAATGTGGTGGTAAAGGGGCTAACTTCTTTAAACAGCCAAATGTTCCACATAGCAATAGACCACTGCCACCAAGTGTTGCTGAAAAAGATACACATCCAAGCCCCGTCGAGGAGTCTAAATACGGACGGGATCCACATCCAATCGTCAGAAGGGATCACGATCTCAGGAGCAGTGATAAAGACAGGGGACGATTGCATTGCAATCGGGCCAGGGAGCAAGAACCTAAAGATAAGAGGGGTGACGTGCGGACCTGGGCACGGTATTAGCATCGGGAGTCTCGCGCTACACGAGCACGAGGATGGTGTGGAAAACGTCATGGTGGCCGACTCTACTTTCATCGGTTCTCAAAATGGGGTCCGAATCAAGTCATGGGGTAGGAAAACCACGAGCTTCGTCAACAACGTCATGTTCCAAAACATTCTTATGGACAATGTCTATAATCCCATCATCATTGACCAAAATTACTGTCCCTACAACAAGAATTGCCCCGGAATGGGTTCTGGGGTAAAGATTACGGGAATAACGTACCGGAACATACATGGAACCTCAGCTTCTCCAGTAGCAGTCAAGTTTATTTGCAGTGCTAGCCGGCCCTGTACCGGTCTCCGAGTAGCTAATGTAAAGCTCACTTTCCACAAAGCTGCTGCCACTTCTTATTGCACTCACGCTGGTGGAGGTGCCGCCGGTGTTGTCAGCCTTAAGGGTTGTTTTCGCAAATGAATTGTGATGCATGGGAAGATCAAGCTAAGGAATGCACATGTTCATTACCACTGACGAAATTAATCATCTTTAATTTCTTTGACTCTACAAAAAACATGATCGCTCATCATTTTTTGTTAGTTTACATAATTTTGCGACCTCTGTTTATTATTTTTAATTTCTCCATTTTAAAACTCTTTATCTCTTTTTTTCCTACTTTCAAAAGATAATATCATATATTTTTATCGACCTCATAGAGAAAATTATCAAACCCATCTAATAAAAAAACTCGACTGTCTGGATTTGATTTGGAAAATTGAGAATTTGGGTGAAACTTGGGACAACCTTTGGACTGTTGGAGATGGAGTTATTTCTTTGATTTGATTCATTAATTACTATTGTATTTGGGGTTTGTTTTTAAATTTTTATTTCATAATTTAAATTTCAAATTCAAAAAGTGTAATGATGAGAAGCGATCAAATCAAGGATAGGCTTATAATATTGATATAACTTTTTTGAAACAAGCCTGTTGTCAATCTTATTAATGTTGTGTCGAAAGGCATATTGTTTGAACAGTATTAACAAGCCAATTGCGGGTGCATTTCTCACAAGTGGGAATGCAGGGAACCGAGATCGCCAAGTTAACTCATGAGCAACAAAGTTCCTTTCTCTCATGAGAAAGTGAAAATTAAAACCCTCCCATGCAAAAAATAAACCACTACACATACGAATAATCTCCCTGAACTCCATAAGGCCGTCGTCTGCGCCTTCTAATGCATGCATGACGAGCTAGGAATCACCTTCAAAGATCATATCCTAATACCCAAGCGAGAGTACCCACCGAATAGCATCTAAAGCCCCATCCTGTCATTCGATTATCCTCAAAGCTTACCATGTCCAAGTTGCACTTAAATTTCCCTAGGTGGTGACAGATGCCATTTAGGGCAATAATGATGAGGTGCAGCGGCCGTGGGTTGATTTCCCATCTTCATCGTGTGCCGGTCTCGAAGTTGTTGGAGGCTTTCCTGTGCGGCAAAGGTGGCTGGTCGGCTATTGTTTCCCCAAACTTGACCCTTTTGCTCCCGCCATATGCACCACACGCCAACATCAATTCTATGGGCCACCTTAGTTGGTTGGTCCAATAAGAGTTTCCATAGCCAATCTTGGGTCTCGTCGACTGTCGTCGCCGTTTGGCTCGCCAGTTGATCCACTTCCAAAATTTCCCAACATTGATTAGCGAAAAGGTATTCGATTAGAAAGTGCCACGATTCCTCATAATCCCGCTTGCACACTCCAAAGATGTTGTCACCCTCAACACCCTAATGTCGCAACCTCCCCCGAGTAGGTAGGACATCTTTTGCAATTCGCCACTGCATATGGATAAATTTTGGTGGTAATGACAAGTTCCATAGCTTTCGCCACTCACCGGCCCTGAAATGCTCCGATCGATCAACCAGTTTATCCATGTAAAGGCTGTACGCTGATTGAACAATATATTGTCCATTCTTACTATAATGCCAAATACACCGATCCTGACCAGTTTATCCATGTAAAGGCGGTGCGCTGATTGAACAATATATTGTCCATTTTACTATAATGCCAAATACACCAATCCAGACTCATAGCAACTACAATCAGTAGGGAGAGAATCAGCTGGCAGTCCCTTGGCGTGAAGAAGTGTTCGAGTAGTGATACATTCCATTGTTGGGTATTTAGGATCTAGAAACTCTCGAACTATTGCATCCTCCATTGGCGACACTAGACAATTTTCAGTAGGAAATTCTCATCCTCTGCCGGCAGCCACGGATCCTTCCAAATTCTTGTCGTGCCATCGTCACCAATTCTCCACCGAGATCCCATCTATAGTAGTTAAGTTGAGTTTAATATACTATGCCAAACAAAGCTCGGTCAGGCTCCCAACTCGGCCGACAACAGACTCACCGCGTAGAATTACTTTGCCATGTAGATACGTGCCACCAGTAATTTTGGGTTAGTCCACAACCTCCAAGCTTGCTTTCTTAAGAGAGCCAAGTTGAAACCGCAGAGATCACAAAAACCTAGGCCTCCCACCTCTTTCCGAATAGTCAGCCTGTCCCACTTCATCCATGTGTCACCTTTTCTGGTAAGGCGCCTAACTCCGCACCAAACCAGTTAATCATCTGGTCAAGGTCCATCGTGAGGGTCTCCGAGAGAAGGAAAACATTCAGCTTCGATAAGCACCTCATTCCCGCCCTTGGATAATCCCTTATCCTTCCAGAGAGTAATTTATTTCAGATCTTTTTTAGATGTCTTGAAAGGCTTCTGATTTCTTCCTACCAACTAGGATCGGCACCCCAAGGTGATATGTTTAAAGTAGCACAGACTCTCTAACTTGATATGACCGGACATGCATGTTATCGAATTACCATCTAGCAAAATATTGTGAGGATTAAAAGACCATTTTATAATATAGATAATCTGCTTCATTAGTAAAAAAAATTTGAATTTTATTTTGAATGGTCTTCTCTGTTTGTTGTTAATCCGATACTTACATGATACCACTTTTTTTCTTTATCATTTTCTCTATTCTCACAGTTCACTGCCTGGGCATTTTAGTAAAATCAATAGTCAAGATATTTTTATAAGATTGCAATGCCCTTATTGATTCTATGTTTTATGCGGCCTAAAAAATATTATTTTAATAACTTCTTTTATTTTAAAGATGTATTACATTTTGCTTCAAATGTTTTCCTTAATATCTTTTTTTTGACAACAAAACTTGCTTTTAGGGGTGTCACTCTTGATATTTGATGTTTAGTTTGGGATCTAGCGCACGAACACTCCATCATTTATTTTTCACTTATCCGGTGACAATTCGAGTAGCGGAGGAAAGTGCTTGCGAGTCTTTTTCTTACCTCTCATACCAGTGGGTTTCTGTTTGGCGAACAATTCTCTACTCTAGTCAAGTTGAGTCTATCAAATTGATTTACGTCTGGTTGCCCCGAATTTGGAAGTTAAGGAATCAAGTGGTGCTTGAGCAATCACAGCTCTCTATCAAGACCTTGGCCTGGCAATTTTGGAATCATTATGGGGATCTTTTATGATCAGCTAGTAGCACGAGTCTACCATTATATAAGCTATCATCCCGGTAGAACCATATCCATCTTGATCTCATAGTGACGAGTTTATGTTCATGATATAGTACGACCTTCGGTTTCTTGTTGTGCTGGCTACAACATGTTGGGGTTCGTATTCAAGGACCCTTTGGGATCTATTTCAACCATGTCTGCACGCGTCATATAATGGATCTGCTTACTTTGGAGTTGATTAAACAATTTGTTGAGGTTTTTTGACCTTATGAAATTGGCATTGTGGATCGCTTTCCATCTTCATTGATCATGCGAAAGCGACTCGTCTCCTCAAATCCACTTCCTTTGATATAATTAGGGTTGGTGTGACACCCCAACTTCGGGTCAATTTTCGGTTCGAGTTTTAGGGTTGAACCAGCTGAGTTTTGGTATGATAAGTGAACCATCACATGCGTAACCAATAGACTGTCACGGGCGTGGTTTCCATGAAGACCACGGCTGTGGTCAGCAAACGGCCATGAGCGTGACCATTAGGAGATCACAGTTGTGATCAACAGTAGGTCACGGGCGTGATGGACTTATTATATAAGTCAGAATCGTGGTCACCAACTCAGAAACACAAAAATCAAAACCTAGGAAGTGCTCTGACGAACGACAATCTCTTTATGAGGTGGAGAAGGCAGAGCTTATCGATCCAGGATCAGAGATAGAGGATTAGAGAGGCTTTCATAAGAAGGTAATCAATCCTCTTCTTCTCTCTAAATCCTATAATTAAACCCACGTAGGAAAACCTGACAGTCTGGGTTTTTTTGGAGATTCAATCCTTGATTGATCTCTTTAGGTCTACCAGGACAGGAGGATCGAGGTTCACGAAGGAAACCACGAATCAGACTCTACCAGAAAGCTAATCAGAGGTGGGGGGTTAGGATTACTTTTCTACTTTAAGCGTAGAACTGTAATAGGTTGTCAGGAATCCAAAGATTGGATTTTCATGTGATTCAGAGCCGGGTTCTCAAGACTGTACAATAGGCTGTGATCTATTGTACGTTTATTTTGATGTGATATGATTTAGAGTCGGGCTCTCAGGACTGTACAGTAGCGTGTGATCTACTGTACAGAGCCGGGTTCTCAAGACTCCTAGGGTGGGGTTTCACAGTTGGGATGGAAGTATTCTTATGTGCGATGATTCTCTCTTCCTTGTCTTTTGTTTGAGTTCTTCACGGGATCCGATCCAAGAGTAATCCGAGTCTTTGAATCTTCATATGATGTAGAATCCAATCCTGATGCAAAGCTCAAGCTCTGGAGGAAATAGCCACCCAATCAACAATCATGTCACTATTCCTGAGGATGAAGTGGAACTTGATACTCGACACGTTTGCAATAAGGTGAAAGATCGATCCAAAGGTAGCATAACAGTCCCACGGCCACGGGAGGGACCGATTGTTGATGATTTTATGTTATCCGAGAAGATGGATGATGGATCCGAACTTGCAATTGCTACTTTGGTTGCCTCGCGGAGGGCTCTCCCTTCCGCACCAATAGCCGACGAGCAGAAGAAGTTTCCATTGTTGCCATCACAAAGTTAACCATGCGTGTCTCTAACTACGACACCATAAGCCGCCTCCTGGGAATCGCTAAGAAACTATCCATCGCAGTAAATAGTCCGTGATGGTGTATTAGGCGGTGGGCAAGTAGGTTGTTGGCTGTGAGTAGAATGGTTGGGGTGAAAGGTTGAGGGAGCTCTAGAGAAAGTTTGGGGTTCCATGCCTCCACGTCCTTGCTAGAACCTAAGTCTGTAGTGAAGTCAGTTGGGCGCACATGGTTGAAAATGAACTCATTTCGGGCTTTCCAAATGTTCTAACAGATAGCTGCAAGCAATGAGACATGGCAAGAGTGGCCAAGAAATGTTCTAACAGATAGTGAAGTCAGTTGAGCCCTGTAAGGAGAAAAACCAAGAAACGACAGAATCGAGGCCAACAGGGCGTGGGACTGAAGGTATGAGGCTGTCCCATATACTTCTAGCATGAGGACAATAAAAAAGAGAGTGAAAAGTAATTTCAGGGCTTCCCTGGCAAATGGGGCACGTGGTGTCCGCCGCACAATGTCGTCGAACAAGGTTGACTCAGGTAGCTAGGGCCCCATTGAGACATCTCCACACACACAAAAAAATCTTTGGTGGAAGCTGAAGATCCCAGAGCCACTTCCATTGACCGTCATCATGGCGGGCGGGGGTAGAGCTACCGCTAGCATAAGATTAATCAAACCATTCTCCTTTTGTGTTCTTCTTCCCCTGCTTTCACCATTTCGTCCCTATATATAGGAAAGAGGATTGTATATACTCTTTCGTGTCCTTGAGTGTTATGTAAATTTCGATGGTTTGATTGACTACTAGTTTATTAAGTTGTCACTAAAAAATATTGTTATGTACGAGTTTGTTCCTGCATATAAATTTTGACTCTTGTGTGATCATCAACCAACCATATATGTTCTTTTTTGCAACAAAGGAAAATCAGAACCTAATAAAAAGTTTGCGAATACAAGTATACTACATAGCTACATACCAAAATCAGATGATGATGCAAAAAGTTTTTTTTTCAATTGAATGAACGTCTCAATTTTTCTGTAGATAGTTGGAAAACATCTTGCACTATACTACCATTCATTGAATGAAACAATACCAGAGAGAGAAGTGGCTGCCAATTCCGAGCGAGAGGATGGGAATGAATAGCTTGCTTGCACTCCTCTTCTTCTTCTTTGGGGAAATTCAATTCAACGACACTTGAGATTTATGTATCTATCTTACTTCTTTCAGCCAAGGCAGGAAGCAGCCACCTCAAATTTCCCTTCTCTTCCTGAATTCCTGAATTCATTTCAACGTTCTTCACATGCCTCAACTACCCGGTCATCACCGATTCACCAGCTTGTCCAATCTCTTTCTCAAAAACGACTTGTCATTATTAGACACCACGTTTTTTCTACAAAAGAATGTTGTAAGCTGCTTCCACGCTGACTAGGTTATCAACGTCTGGTAATGTTCAGGTGAAACACTGCCACGCTCAACAAAACGTAATATAAGATTACCAGCCTCCTTTGAGTTTCCTTGTGATTTCAGTTTCTTCCCCACCCTCTCACACAACTTTATGTCAGGGATCATGTTGCGGTTAAACATACGACAAGCAACTTTATATGCAGCTAAAGGCACCCCTTTCTTCAGATAACTCTCCATTACCACATGGCATGTATTGGCATCATCTCTGGAGGCGGTTCTCAAGATATTACCCAATATTTTATCAGCTTTCTCAGGGTTTCCAAACCTACTCAGCTTCTCAATAACTTGATTATATGCTGTTTTGCACTTCTGTCGTGAAAGCATTTTTTCCAACAACTTCAACAGATCTTCCACTCTACCCATTTCGCAGTACCGGTGGATCACCGTTCTAAATGTCACGGGTGTAGGATCTACACCCTTCTTGAGCATCTTCATAGCAATCTCAGTAGCTTCATCTATTCGACCCTTTTTACCTAGTGCGTCAATCAGTGTGGTGTAGGTAACAGCATCAGGATGCTTGTTGCTAAGGTACATGTCGTCAAGCAATGACAAAGCTGCATCTAAGTTATCATTCTGACAAAAACCATGAATAACACTAGTAAAGTTCACTGTATTCACAGCACAACCATCTTGTAGACACTCCTCCATGAACTTCTTAGCAACGTCTGCTTTACCTTCTCGGTTAAGTGACTGGATTAATAGATTAATCTCAACAGGAGTAGGGAAAAATGATTTCCCAACCATCTCTCTCACCACATCACAAGCTTCAGCCAATTTTCCCTCCCTCCGTAATCCATGCATTACAACACTATATGTGATGGCATTCGGAGTCCACCATTCTTCCTCACTTGTGTTCATCATTTCCCTAGCCTCAGAGGAGTTCCCGTTTCGACAAAGCCCGTTCAACAGAGCTGTATATGACACAGTGTTGGGCTTGCAGCCATGTTTGTACATTTGCTGAAGCATCCTTTTGGCTTGGTCGACTTCCCCAATTTGACAAAGTCCATTAACTACAGCAGTATATGTTACTACATCAGGAATGCAACCTTTAGTGAACATTTCACTCACAATTTCTTTTGCCTGGTCCATCTTACCCTGCTTACAGAAGGAGTCAACTACTGCACTGTATTCAACCTTATCAACCTGATATCCTCTTTCCTCTGCTTCTTTCACAAATGCAAGTGCCTCATCTGAATGCTGATGCTTGGAAAGCACTTGAATCAGAATATTATAAGTAACCTGATCTGGAAGCAACTTACTTTCCTTAACCATAGTCTCCAATAAGTTCTTCACTTCATTGATCCTCTTCTCCTTGCAAAGATAGGTCAAGATAGTATAGTAACTAACTTTGTCAGGATGGCATCCTTTGGATGGCATTTCAGTAATCAACTCCATAGCATCTTCGACTCGGTGAAGATCACAGTATCCTTTGATCAAAGTGTTATAAGTTACAACGTTGGGGATGATTCCAACGACCTGCATCCTGTCCAAAAACCTCAATGCCTTTACCAATCTATTTGCCAATACCAGAACATGGATAGTGGTGTTACATATTAAGAGATTAGGGTCAATACCCGCTTTCTGCATCATTGTCAAAACCTGCAATGCATTCCTCAATCTACCAGCCCGACTATATGAAATCATTAAATAACTAAAAGCTTCAGGCTGCCGTTTAATACCCCTGCGTGCCATGAGCACAATAATCCTCCTGGCACCTTGACATAGTTTAGTTTTACTCAGAGTCTCAAGCAACACATAATAAACAATCGGGTGGTGTCTATACCTCCACTGTCGGTCAGCCCAATAGAAGAAACTTAAAGCAAGTCTTTCATCTGCTTGAGATCGCAAAACAGCACAAACTAGCCGAGGCTTGAGGCTCCTAAGTAAGTTTCTCAATTCCCCTTCCATCTTGGGATTCCAAGCTGATCTTCGATCAATCAGCCTACAGACCTCCCTCACCAAAGGGTGCCGAAGTTCGTGTTCCCCTAACTCGACTTTCATGGTGTGTTCTTCTTCCTTTTGCCCACCACGATTCCTATTGAAAGAATCTAAAGCTGTAAAACTTTTATCATCATCGCTGAGGCAACTACCATCTCCTCCACCATCATCAACCTCTGATTCATCAGCATCATCAAATCCATCAGATTCAAAATTCTCGCAGGCAAATTCTGCACGCCTCATTTGCCTGCAGCTGTTGGAATCGCCATTACCATCATCAAAATCACGAATTTTGACAGCTGGACCCTTGTAATTGTCACTAGAACTAAAGCAAGGAGAAGGGTTTCCTGAAGACCGAGAAGAGAACAAACAATCAAACACATGGTGGGCATATTGACATCCCATCGGTCTGCCAGTGGCGACGGCTTTCCTCATCATTATGGATACTGTCAGCAGTAAGCTCCTTTACAGACCAGACCTCTACTTCAGTTCTTCTTACACAACAAAAATCTGTACTTGCCGTCCGTTTACAAGAACAGCCACTTTAAACTTTTCCTTTCCCCTCGTTTGATTTCAGATTCCAACCTTTCCTTCCTCGCTCCAAGCCTCTCTTTTTCACACTCTTTCCTCCATCTCCTTTTCTTAAATCTCAACTCATCTTCCCACTCTAATCAAATTACCTATCCTCTATTTTCCTTTTTCACACATCCTCTCCCCTCCTCTCCTCTCCTCTCTCTCCTATTCCCTAATACCCCTCTCCCGAATCTCTTCCTCTTCCCCTTATTCCCCTCCTCAACCAGGTTATTTAGCCAATAAATGGGTCAATATGATGAATCCTATAGATTTGGACTATTGGATAAAATGGCTTTTAACCTAAATTGTATCTAATGACTAAAACCCACAGATAAGGGGTACATTCGGAACAAAACCCGATGACTAAAAAAAGTGGGTGGGAAACTAAAATGGAGGGAGAAGCCAAATTTTAGATATTATTTTATTATTATTATTTTGTATTTTCTGTAATTTCTTTCTCTTTCTTTAAGTCTCTTTAGTTTTAATTTAATCACTTTAACTATTTATATAGTGATTAAAATATAATTTTCACTTTCAAATGTTGTTTATTTTAATTTTCGAGTCTAATGAAATTAATTTTGATATAAATTTCAATACGGTTAGATTATATTGTGTAATGATTTCTCAAACAATTATAACACACTTATATACGAGACAATTATGTTAAAATTATATCGTTGTTATGTCCGTTTTATAAGTCCTTAATATGACATAAAGTGGACACAAAAATGACATATACAACATATTCAAACCATATGTTCATTTTATTAATGTATTATATGTCCGTTGTGTTCACTTTCTGATATATTTGTTTTATTTTACAGTTATGTCCGCGTTACGAAACTGTAATGTCATTGTTATGTCTTCTTTACGAGTTTGTTAGTATGTCAACTTTACAAACCGGTTATGTCTCCATTATCTCCATTTTATGAGTCTATTATGTCAGCTGATATGTTGATTTATTGTCGAAATGAGAAATCAATATATCTGCCTTACAAGTCAATTACATAATTGTTATGTCCATTTTATGATTATCATGTCACCATTATGTATACCAATATATTTGGTTTCCAACATTGCCCCAACACATGTGTCAATAAGATCTATCTTCCCTCTATCTCCTTATCTCTGTATCTGAACTTAGGAAACAAATCAAAATAATAACACCATATTAAAAGTTTTCTTAGCTCAAAATATAATAAAATGACCAAATCAAGGAGAGGGTATCTTCCTTGTGATTTTTCTCTGTTGTCTCTCTTCTTATTTTTTTCCTTTCCCTTCAATGGTTGCCGCTGACATCTACGAGTGTTCGACGACAAACCAATTGGCTCAATCAGTGATTTTCTCTTTGTTTTTCTTTTTTATTGTTCAGTTTTCCTTCTCTAAGTGATTTGTTCACATTTGATTTTTTTCTGTTCTGTCTGTTCGAATTTAGAGTCTTGTTTTGATGTATTTATCCCCTTAGAGGGCCCTTGTGTTTCTCCCTTGTGAAGCTTTGTATTTGTCTTCATCTATGTTTCAGATTTGATTTGACTGCCTGATTGCTCCGGGAGCTATGAATTTTTCCATGGTTTGCTTCTTCCTCTTTGTATATGTGTATCCACCTCCTTGCTAAACTCGGTTGCGTTAGTGTTTCAGAGATGCATGGCGATTATTCTCGTCAGGATTCAGTGCCTGGAGTCTTGAAACAGGGATGCCTTCATCGGTCTTCTTCAGCGATCTCTTGCATTCGACGATTGGTTGCGTTAGCGTGTTTCTGGTGCCAGATCTCAGTTCGGCTCAGATCTTCTGTTTCCAGGTCTCAAGCATGTTGTTGCAAGTCTCTCATCTTGCAAGATTTCGGTGACCGTTGTTGTTGGTGAAGTTTGATCTAGTGATTTTGTGGTTTTCTTGGGTTGGGCTTCTTTTTGATTTATTTCAGGTTGTAGTTGGGTCGTTAAGTGGACCTCCTCATGTATTTACTTCTCATTCGTTTTTCTATGTAACCTTCTTAAGTTTTATTTCATTAATGAAACTTATTTTCTCAAAAAAGGAGAGGGTACGTAGGTCAGAAGCCTAAATCTTCATAACACATCTAAAAATGAGATATTGCTAACTCAAATCTTCATAGCAAGCATTGAAAAGAGCAAACCTATAAAAATCACGAAATATTTTTTATCTGAAGAAAAAACGACACCCCAAAAGACACAAAAATAAAAACGGAACAAAGTTTCAAAAAACATAACATACTTAAGAGAGGTTTGGCCAAGTAGGAAATGATTTCATTTTCGTCGTTGTCGCCGCTTTTTTATCCCGTTTTCTATCTAACACGATGGTGAGTTTGTAAATGTGGATCTGAATCTTGATAGTGAAAGTTGAAGGTGATTTGACAGTAGTGGTTTGCGAAGAGAATGAGCTTCAAGGTTAAAAAGAGAAGAGAGAGAAGAGAGAATAGAAATATTAGAGAAGTAATTTTTTGAAAATTAAACAATAATAGAGATATGTGGATATGAAAATTTGATTTGGATATTTGAAATTCAAATTTTTGTACAATTTCTCCCAATACCCCTCTTCAAATTATGACCGTTAATTTTTAAGAGCTGAAATGAAATGGAAGTCGTGGGATCAGTCTATAGGATGCATCCTATAAACTATCTATTTGTTGAATAACCAAATTGCCTCAAACTAGCCTCTCTCCGTTAGCTTTTGAGTGTTTTTAGCCTTCTAATTGTATTTTTGGGCCAATGGTGTTGTACTGAAAACAGGCTGCAACAGCCTGCAGAATTTTGATTATGTCCGTAAGATCTCAAGTTTTAAGCTCATTTCAATCTAGAGTTTCAGATTTAAATGTATAATTTGAGCATTAAAAATATTTTTTTTCGTTAATTTTTATAACTAGCACAATTGCAATTGGACTCGTTGTTCACCGTTTTGTGGATCTCTATTCTCAGGTACAACTCAAATTTTGAAGTATTTTACGGATCCTTTTTTGCTAGAATTTTTGACTATTTGTCAAGCTTTTTAGTAGCACAAGTTCGTTATCTAGAAGCCTTTCCAAAATTCTCGGAAAATGAAGAAGCCGTCAGACTAATAACTTCTACTACCGAGGACATTCAGGAAGGACAATTTTTTTCTGAATACCAATCTCTTTTTCACTCCCTTTCTCTTGTTTTCATTTGACATATCTCGCGTTCGGATAACAGAACCGCCTATTTAGTGTCACGTAAGGCTCTACATTATCCGAACAACTCATTTTTTTGCATACTCATATAATTCCTCCTACTATGTAACTTTCTTCTCTTTTGTAGTGTACGAAAACCTGTTACATTTGAATAACAAAAAGTCTAATTTTATATAAAAATATTCGTCTTTAAAAGACATAACTAACATGACGAATATTAATTAATTATATTTCAACGACTTTTAAAAATATTTTTCATTTTATTTCGACTTATCTTCTTTATTTCAAATCCGATTTTCATACTCTTAATATGACTAATAACTACCAATAAGTTTATAATAACGACGTCTTACACTAGTTTTCAAAATCACTACCTCAAAGTTACTAATAACTATATTAAAGTTGCTAAATAACTACCTTTCCTTATATCTACCTTACCTTTTCATGAACTATACATACATCTAACTTGTTAACACCTACATCAAAGTTGCAATACTTATGTCTAAGTTGCAATACCTCCATCATCACCAACAAAATTCTTGTTTCGTTTCGATGTGAGATGGATTCATGTAATAATCGTCAAAACTCAAAATTATTATCCAGAATACTTGGCGTGAATCACAATCTGGATTGAAAATGTATCGCTTGATGAATAAACTGAAACGTGTTCATCATAAAATATTTCAATGGTCCTCTGGAGAGACTACCAATTCAGCTAAATTAATCATAAAAATGAAAAAGAAATTAATAAAGTCAAACGATAAAAGCTAATTTGATGGGAACGTCTCTATAGTTTAGAGTGTGACTACACTTTAGCTTCTCATCAATCTAACATCTCATTCGAACTATACCAATATGATTGATGAAATTCTGATCATATTTTACAAACATATAAATATTTTCAAGGTAGGTGGCAGTGAAGAATATGTGTTGTGGAGGAAGATCTTGATCAACCGACCACTCATTTCATTTTCTTGGTAGGTGTGCATGCCAAATAAAAATGTGAATATTGATAATTTTTCCTACAAGTCACCACCCAAATTGTCTTAAAGTTAAAGGAAGAAAAAAACCCACTCGTCATAGCATTTCGAATCATTAGATCATTTTCAATGCAAAGTGCCAAAGTGTTATAGTACTCAAAGTATTTCAATGTAAAGTTTTAAAGTGCCAAAATATTATAAAATTTAAAATTTAGTTTTATATTTGGCCCAAAAAAGTGCGAAAGTGTCAAATTTAACTCACTGATCTAATGGTCTGTATTTGTAGATAGGGTTTCACGGGATCTATGATACTTTATCGTCTCTTCTATTATTTTTATTTTTGTCATAACTTTTTTATTTGGATTCCTATTTGGATATTTTTTATTAAAATTCTTATTTTTCAAAGACGAATATAATCAAATCAATTTCGATAATATTTTAATTTAAAAACTTCATCAAAACCAAATTTAACACTTTAATTTGGAACTTTAACATAAATACTTTTTGAAGTATTAAAAAGTCAAATTTAGCACTTTAATTTAGCTTTTTAACACTTACCAATATTGGAGATGGTCTTATATTCTAAGTGACTTTTCTCTTTTGTATAAGTAATTGGGTAGTCCATAAGTAAGTCAGATGTTTAAGTTGAGGAAGGAAGATAAGGTTCAAATACCAAGGGAGAGGCAGAGTATTTTGAGGTATAAATCTTGAGGGTGATCTTAAATAATTCTCAAATGAGAGATCTTTGGAGTAAAGGTTTTAACCGAAGGATAAGCTTAGCGTTTTGTGAATTGTGTTTAGTGAGGGTCTCCTACGTATACGATCGTGTAGATGTTTCTTTATGTGTCTATTATTATTAAAGTTGTATGCATGTTAGGGTAGCGGTCGATTAATTTTAAGTTGTTTATAGATTACTATTATTTATTATATTTGTGATTTCAGGTAGTTTCGATATGATATGTGGTTGATTGCTATAATATAAGTTTGGACTTGTTTTTCATTTGATGGGCGTTCACCAAGATAATTATCCTAGGAGGAATAAACTGGTAATTATTTGATCACCTATACTAGGGCCTGTATGCTAGCGTTTTTTGTGTATGTGACCCTTAATAGGTGTTGTCTTTGCTATGTGTTTATGACCCTAAATAGGTGCATCCTTTGATATATGATGCCCCAGAATCGTCCAACATATATGATTCAGGATCCTAATATGGGAGAAAGAATTAGTCGTAAGAGTGGCCATATGTGTTACTCGATGAAATATTTGTTATATGATTAAATGCACCTTAGTTTGACCCAGGGTTTAAAGCCCTCACTCAGTCATCAACACAAACCCTTATTTCCCCCAAAAAAGATAGTGAGTTGTGTTGGTACACTCGCAGATTCTACTGTTGATCGTCATGACATCAATAAAGGGTTCATCGATGGGCGATCATGGATATGATACCAGGTCGAATCTAAAGTATGTGTCTTGATCCTCAACGTCTGTTTTAAACACATTTTAAGATTTATATTTTCATCATATGCATAGGTCATTTGTGTATATTTATATGATTCAAGGCTGTTCTGTAATGTGTAATGGCCATAAAGGCAACATATTTGATAACTCTACTAGTACTTATGGGATATGATACTTTTCACCCGTTTTGTATCTTTATGGACTTCTAATGTAAATTGAAATAAAGTGTACTTATAATTTACTGGACAACATGCAATGGTTTGATAGTTTGGGTCAAAACTGATTCTACTATTCCAAAGGGGAGGGGATTAATAGGATTATTTAGTCCTAATTTTTATAAGTGTCATGAATAGCGTAGCACCCAATAACAGTTCCTCTGTTTTTTTTTTATCTAATCAATGTGATTTCAAACTCAATTCCTTAGGGTGTTACAATCAAGAAGATCTATATTGGTGCGATGTGGAGTGAGATGGAAAAATGAAGGCAACCAAAATACGACATTTTTTCGCACACAGTGGCTGCTCGTAGAAAGAAAAAAAAGAATCTCTCCTTGACTCTGTAGGCGAAATTATGACTTCCCAAGATGATATTGGGGAAATTCTAATAGACTACTACTCCAAACTTCTAACCTATTTCTACAACTCATCCAACATATAAAATACTCTAGTCTCATCCCATTAGATCAATGAGTCACTTGTGAATGAATGGCTCTCTAATAGCTCTAGTCAACCCTAACAAAATTTATAATATCGTCAAATCAATAGTCCTTTTACAAGCTCTTAGACCGGATGGTTTCTCAAAAATCTTTTTCCTTTCTTATTGGGATATAGTTACTACGGATGTTATTAATGTTGTATCCTCCTTTTTCTCTTATGGTCGTATCCTAAAATCAATAAACCACACATGGATTATTGCTCCCAAAAGTAACTAAAATTGAAGAAATGAAATAAATTTGGCCAATCAGACTCTGTTATCTTATATATAAGATAATATCCAAAATTATAACTAACCATCTAAGTTTATTACTACTCAAAATCATTAGTCACACTCAAAACAGTTTCGTCCAAGGGCGCGCAATAAAAGGAGAACCTTCTTGTAATTCATGAAGTAATACACTACCTGCGTACCCATGCTACCGATAAATCTTTCTTTATGACCCTTCAATTAGACATGGAAAAGGCATACAATCGTATTTAGTGGTTTTTTTCTATTTGCGTGATTAAGGTAGTTGGATTCAATGAACGATGGATTGGTTAGATTCATGAATGTCTCTCCACCACCTCCTTCTTCAATTCTTCTATATGAGAAACTTTATGGATTCTTTAACTCATATCAAGGTTTTTGCCATGGAAACCCCTATCCCCTCTCCTTTTTTTCTCTCAGAAATTTTTACCGTACTCCTTCAAAAGAAACTTTTGTGAGATAAAATTAGTGGTATTAAACTTAATAATTACTGCCCTGTTCTCTCTCGAATAATGTTCGCAGATGATACTTATCTTTTCCTTAGAGAGTCTATAACATATACATACAACTTACTACACATAATCTTCACTTATAAATAATATAGCAATTAGAAAGTAAACTCGACAAATTTGCAATCTCTTTATACGCTAACACCCCAAACAATCTTTTCTTTCAAATCAACACGATACTCAACATAGGAGCCTCAAACATTCACAACATATATTTGGGTCTTCCATCCATAATCAAAAGCAAAAGCATATACTTTTAAATTTATAAAAGGCCGCACAAAATTAAAAAATCATGAAAGGGGGATTCTTGTCTCCAGGTGATATGGAAGTTCTGGTCTCATCAGTGCTTTCCTCTCTCAAGAAAAAAATAAAAAAATTAATAAAAAAATATCCAGATTTTTGTGGGGGCAAATCAAGGATTGCTGCAAAATATATTGGATGTCTTTGCATATTATGTTGTGGTAAAAACCAGGGTTCAAAAAGGCACAAGGCGCAAGGTGGGTGTTTGGGTACTGCCTAGCGCCTTGCTCGATTAATCGTTACCTAGCACCTTACTTACCACTTAATATCAATAAAAGATTCAAAATAGTTCATAAAATTATAGATTTAAGTTTTAAACTTCAAATTAAACAAGGTTTAAGAAGTAGCCTCATAGTCATAGGATAAAGATCATTCATTCTCCTCATCCAAATAGGTCTGGCTAGGCACAATATCATCTTCATCATTCTCAAAAGCAATCGGCACTTCAGACTCTTCCTCCTCTTTTTCTTCTTCGTCAGAATCAAATTCTTCATCATGAAGGTCTCTCACTCTTGTACTCTTACAGAGTTCAAGTTGTTCAATAGTTCCCCTTGCATCTCCAATAATGCTCCATGGGATGCCTTATACTCCTCCATCCTCATTTTTATCTCTAAAGACATACATCGCATGCTCATCTCCTCCTCAAATAGAAACCCTTGAGCTTTCACTTGCATTGGTACTTTGGAAAACATCAACATTGTTCCTTTCTTTTATCTTCTTCCTCTTGGACATCAATCGAGAGTTGAACTATATGTAAACTAATTGATTGAGGTGCTCTATTGTTAGCTTAATTCTTGTTTTGGTATGTATCTATAAATTTACATGTATTTTCATGAGGATATGAACATGAGATGGTGAGGTCGATTAGGGAGTTAGAGATTAACCGACTCAAAAATACTCAAGTTTATCTCACAGCCTGAAGAACTTGTTGTCAAAGAAAGGATCCTTATTGCTAACTCCTGCAAATATGATACATGACCTCCATACATCCTTATTGCTAACTCCTGCAAATATGGTACATGGCCTCCATACATTCTCATGCAAGCCACTAAGTGAATGAAAGCAACAGTCACATTGAGTCAAAGTTTTGAAGTAAAAAAATTCTTATTGCTAACTACTAAGTGTAAGAAGTAAGAATTGAGAAACAGAACTAACGTGAATTATAGTCAAAATTCTAACAAGTCCTTGCAGGAGTCTTTCCAAAGTTGCCTATTTTTCTTATAAATTGAGAGAACTCCTAGTTGATAACTTCATCTTGTATCTCCAAATCACTGTAGAATGTCTCCACAAAATTCATGAATGATGTGGTAATGAAAGAATCATTGCAGATTGATAAGTCAGCATAGCTATAATGCAAAATCAATAAGTATGATGTTATCTGCAATGGAGCATCAAGTCTCCCACTCATCTTTTTGTTGATAATGTTCAATACTTCTCTGTAGTTCTCTACATTTCCAAGAGCTTCTTTCATCTCTCTTTTTACTTTCACGAGTTCTCTATACACAAAAACCCGTAGATGGCGTCACATCTCCATTAACCAAACGAAGTACTCCCACCAATGGTTCAAACACTTCTATACAAAGTTGCACACCCTTCAAAAAAGGGGGATGTAGCATTACCTTTTTTACATCTTTACCCCTTTGTTGTGTCCATCATTCAAACTACTCCACATGCTGTCCACAACCATCCTCCTCAAAGCATCTTTCTTTTCCATTATACTTTGCAAAGTGAGAAATGTTGAAGCAAACTGCATAACTCCTGGCCTAATGATCTCTCTCTTCTTAGTGATGCATTCCAAGGTGCGATGGTGTCCGTATATGAATACGGTAAACAATATAGCTCGGTCAATTACAATCTTGAACTTTGGCAACTTACCAATTCCTTGGAGCATCAAGTTGATTGTGTGAGTTACACAAGAGCTCCAAAATATGTTTGAGTGCTTGACCGGCAAAGTCTTCTTCGCACCCATATTGTTAGAGGCATTTTTAATCACAACCTGAATCACATTTTCAGCTCCTAAATCCTCAATCGCCTTATCAACAAGGTTGAAGATAACTTCATTAGTATGCGAGATATATGAGGTGTCCTTCGACTTTATGAAGCTTGTTCCTTCTACACAATGTGTGACTAAGTTCATTATGCTTCTCCTCTTCATGTATGTCCAAGCATCCGTCATAAGGGAGCACCCATTCCTCAACTTCTCATCTTTATGGTCCTTGAGCAATGTGATTCTTGAGATGGTTAATTCCTTCCGAGTTTATATGCGAGCAGAAATTGCAACAGACTTTATCCTTGTTATTTGGATCGACTAGTTTTCCATATTCCCAGCCAATATCACCGAACTTCCTCTTCAGTTGACTGGCTTTCTCAGCCACTGGAATCACAGTAGAAGTAGCATCCTCCATCTGTTTATAATCAGATATGCATATGAATCGGAGATTATTAGTATCTCGGCCGACGAGGTAGATACGGAGAGGGCTGAAACGCTAGAGTGTAAATTGATGAGAGGACTTACAAGTTACTGTTACAGAGTTAGTGTCGCTGGAAGAGGACGGCTGTCGTTGCCGAAAGAGAGCGAAAGAAGGTAGAGACGAGTGGACTGTTCAAGAAGGACGGTTTCATGCTACCGCCAAGGAGAAGAGGAGAAGAAGATAAGTGTCTGCAATTCGCCACCGTGGTATGTCCTGTCGTCATCGCCCAGATGCCGTCGAAAGAGAGGAGACGGAGGTGATGCATGACGGAGGCGATGCAAGACGAAGGTGATGCAAGACGGAGGAGAGGCTGACAATTAGGAGATGGCGAGATGTGGCTGCGCGATGGAGATCTGTGCCGATGGAGGAAAGTTAAAGGTTAGGGATTAAGTTCTCTGGTTCTTTTCTCTTCTTCTGTAACAGTCACGTTTTTTTTAAATTTAATCAAGAATCGGACGATTAATCAAGAATCAGACCGGTTAATCGTGCCTAGATGGAATTCCGTCCCGATTAATCCCAGCCTTCGCCTAGGCCCAAGGCAATGTGTTTTCTTGCTGCCTAGCACCTAATCGTGATTAGGCGTCCGTGGAATTCTGCTTTTTTATCGTTGGTAAAAACCAAGGGACCTAAATTTTTAATGAAGCTATGTTAGCCAAGCTATTATGGAGAATATTAAGATAACCAAACCTCTCCTATCCAGAGTTTTAAAAGAGAAATACTTCCCTGCAACCCCCTTTACCAAAACTAAACTTCAATCTCGACCCTCAAAGGGATGGAGAAAATTATTATATGGTCATTCGCTTTTACTCAAAAGTTGAAGGTGTCAAGTATGGTTAAAAATCCACATTAATGCAGTAGAAGACAGCTGGCTTCCCACATCACCCACATCATATTCAACACTTCTACTAAACATTAACCTTCCATTTTTACTAGGCAGCTCTTTACAATTTTTAGTAAGTGGAATTTTAACCTCTTTTGATAAATTTTTTACCAAGAAGAAGTTCCCCACATCTTATCCATTCCACTCATAACCATCTATTCGGATGATCGCCTAGTATGAAAATTTTCTTCGTCGGATTATACACGGTCAACTCATGTCATAAAATAGCTCTCTCTCTATCAGAGAAAAATCTTATTATTGGCCCGATATCAATAATAGATAGTCAATGATTCCTCCCCCCTCTACAACTCACACTTTTACTTCGAAAATTATTCAATAGAATTCTCCCCACTAGAACCGAACTCAACCAAAAAACATTAACATTCCTCCTATATGTCTAGTATTCAAGACAGAGGATGAAACAATAGAACACATGTGTTATATTGTATTCTAGCTAAAAACTTAGCAAACCTTGTTCAGCTTCCTCTTACTTCCATCCAACACCTTCATTTCTCATGCGCATGGAGACAAATTTTGATTCTCAGGCCTACAAATGCTAACTATAAATTTGTCCTTCTATGGTGGCGAATCTAAAAATCAAGAAATAATATAATCGTTAATAAGTACCAACTTCATCCTAATATTTTAGCCCAACAATATCAACACCAGTTCATGGAATTAAAGACTTCCACATCCAATCCAAACTCATCCATACCCCGACCTCCTATAACTATCTCAACTACTCAGTGGCACCCACCGCACTGGTCGTTGGATTCCTAAAACTTAACATTGATGCGAGAAGACAAAACCCCATGGTTGGAGCCATCTGATTCATTGTGACACCCTGATTTCGGGTTGACTGTCGATATCGATTTTACTCTGAGTTGCTGGGTTTTAGAATTGTCTGACGGGTGGACGATCACAGGCATGACAGTGAGCTTATTGATGATGCTAGATTTGTCACATATATTGCCCTAATTTAAGTGATGTTTCATGCATAATTGTATTGCTTTCGGTAGAAGTTTAGGATGTTTTATGCATTTTAACATTTTATCTCGATTTAGTGTCTTGGACCCGGTCGGGGTCCATTTGATGTCGTTTTGGAGTGCTTCTTATATATTTAGGTGCACAATGAAATCTGGGTATTAATTGGAGTGATACGACATGCATTGATGGTCTAAGAAAGCAATGAGAAGCATTTCGACATCTTCAAGGAGTTTGGATCTCGATTTGGTAGGAAAACGTTGCAGTTTTGCATTTTGGACATATCTCCTAGCTCAAAATCCGATTGATGCATGGGCAACGGCATTGGAAAGACAGTTCAATTTTCTAAGACTTTCAAGTTCAGAGATTTTTGTAAATTTGACCAAACGTTAGGCTTAAAATGACCAAAAGTTCGCGACGCACTTTTGATCCGTATAAATCGCACTTTTGGTAGTCCGTTAGGTTTAAGGAATCCTTCTCTATAAAAGCCCAGCTCTCCCTTATAATTCACAGACCCTTTTGGACGAAAATTAGAGAAAAGTTCAGAGACTTTGGAGAGATGAGAAGGCATCAACTTCAAGGAGCTCGGATCGAAAGACATAATTAATATTGACATATCGATTTCTTTGACGGTTCTCGAAAAAATTAGGTTTTTCAGATTCCTTGTTGTAAACCTAATTCCAATGTGTTCCTTTGTTAATTTTGATTTTTTTTTTCGAAATTATGAGTAGCTAAACTCCTTGTGCTTGGATTAGATGAACCCTAGGTAATTTCTTATGAACGAGTGATTTGATTACATTTGACGACTTATGCAAGTTGGATGGATTTTGGTTTATGTTTAATTTCATTTTCGTTCTTATTCTTGCTTGGCCATCTTGAATAGAACCTTGTTAGATTTGTCTTCGTCTCAAAAGAGTTTGCATATCTAGAACATGGAAATTAATCAACTAGGTTAGGCGTTAACCCTCATCCAGGATCGAATCAACTAGTCCGTCATGTGAACAGTTCTCATTTGTTTTGTCGCCTAGCGGATTCTAGATCATTGTCTCAAAAGAGCATACTAGGATAGTAGATACGTAACAAATTAGCGGTCTTTGGACCCATGAATGTTGGTGTTCTATCATTTTTAGTAGGAATGAACATTGCTTTCTTAGTTTTAGAGAACCATACAAAGAGTTAAGGGTTGCATACGAATTGTTTGACAAACGTGCCTTTATCAAAATACATTATCTACCATACCCAGGTGCATTTCTTTGTGTTGTGAGTATTCAGGTGGAAAATTTAGAGACAATAGACTTTGTTTTTACTCTCCAATTGTTTACCGAGCAAAGAAATTGGGAAGTTGTTTTCTTATCAAGATTACTTGTGATTGATGTATGGAGTCGGGGAGTGAATAAATCGAAACAACAACATCTTGACCTTAAATATGCTCGGTTTTTAGGTGCATCTCTTTGTACTATGGGTCTTCAGTTGTTTTCTTCTTAAGATTCTGAACGGGTGATTGATGTATGGGGTTATCGAGTGAAAGAAATGGAATTCATATATTATGCGTAGGTTCAACTGTAATCAAAATTGTTGTTATGTGTACATTTTTACTATGTGAAACAAGGATATTATCCAGAGCCGTCAAACGGACGGGCTCGGCAGGTTACGGGTCAGGTTAGTCGGGTTAAGTTCTCAACGGGTCACGCGTTAGTTAGGTTGTGGGCTCATTAGATTACGGGTTCATCGGGTCACTGGCTCGTCGGGTTGCGAGTCCGTTGGGTTGCGTGCTCGTCGGGTTGCGTTCATCTGGTTACATCTTCATCGGGTCACAGGTTCGTCGATTTGAGACTTGATAGGTTGTTGGTTGACTCGGGTTGCCTATCTGGTCACAAAAATTTCACAAAATATAATTTGCCTTTTTTGTTTTATCTAACAAAAAAAACATTTTAGCCTCTATGGTTTACGGTTTAAAATTTAAACTTAAATACATTTAAGCGTTTATTCCTTCCTTTCTTTTGACAAAATTTTAATATTTATATAATCTTTCAATTATTATCTATTAAACAAATTAGATACTTGTTAAAATTGGTATGTAAAATCTTTAATATTGTTAGATGAGTTTGATAGACTTAAACATTCCTAAAAAAAATAAAAATTTTAATGTAAGTTTTAGTACATGAGTTATATTGAATAAGGTCAATCGGGTTATTCGGGTTGGGTGGTCGGGTCGTGGGTTAGTCAGGTTACGGGTTGATGGGTTGCGAGTTTATCGGGTCACGGATTCTTCGAGTTACGGGTTAATCGGGTAACGGGTTCATCGGATCACGAGTTGGACAGGTTATGAATTATTGACTTTTTGGTCAGTCGGATCACAAATCAGGCTGGGTTGAGTCGAACAAATGAGTTCATCGGGTCCAGTTAGGATTGTGTCAGCTTTAATATTGTCCATGCTCTAATGAATTTTGTAAAGGATGGAAGATTGTTTGCAAGGTGTTCCATGAAAGTATGCTTCCAACACGACACAAATTCGGTCTCCTTTTGGGTTCAAGGGTAGTGGACATGCACTAGTTTGTCGAATCTACTCTTGCGTTGGTGTGAATGTGCTTCCTTCTAAAGTAGCAGTGAACCTGATTTTACAACACCATATAGGCGTACAATATGCTTATCAAGTGTTGAGCAATAGACCTTCTAGTATTTTGGTTGATGATTTCATCTCTAGTCCTTTATTGGTAAGGAATTTCAGGTTTTTGCGTTGTCACGTTCGCCCAACTATTGCTGTCCATTCACTCCTAAAAATGTTGGCTATATTTTTTCTTCAAATATCTTGATGTTCTCTTGTGGAGTTATTGATTTCTTCTCTTCACTGTGCTTCATCGTTGGCGATTGCTGCGTGATGGAGACTGACCAGATGAAAGTGGTCGAGACAGAGGAGAGGATGGCAATGGCTAGATAGCAATGGTCATAATTATGACAGAATGTAGTGGTTGGATAGCAGTGATCGTAATTATGACAGGGATCGAATGTCATTAGTTGTAATTATGGCAGTATGGAAGTGTCCTAATTATGGTAGGTAGTAGCAGATGGTAGTGGTCATAATGTGAGTGAATAGTAAAGTGTATTTATAAAGTAATTTAATAATTATATTTCTTCAAAATTTTCAGCAACCACCTCAAACACGAACATTAATAACCACTATGTTTTCATAACTATTAATTACAAGTGTCTATAACTAGTTACCCAACTTAATAACCACTATAATCATTGACGAGATTCTAACGAGGGTCCATCCACCTTCTCTAATTAGTTATAATCGTATGTAATTACCCAACTTAATAACTAGTTGTACTCATTTGTATCTTGTTATTATAACTACTTACTTGTTATTAGTTACACGATTTAATAACTAGTTAGATCATCAACTTGTGTAATAGCCAATTGTAAAAGGTCGTAATAACCAATTTATATAATATAAATTTCAACTTAACTATTTACATAATTTTTGATTTAATGATGCCAAAAAAATTTCTACCTTTTTTCTATTTGTTAATTCCTCCATTGATTTGTACTAACATCCTTACTCCCTCATAATCTTACCAATTTTATGGATGATTCATATTAGTTTTCTATGTTAGAATTCATTGTTCCTTTAATTATGACCAAAATGGCTATTCTAAAAAATATGTACATTATTGACATTATTTCTTAATTTTTATGATTAATTACGATCCTGATGAGGTCCTTTTCATAAATAAACTTAGCATTGGTAATCCCCTTCAAGTCATGACAGATTTATTTGGGCATTACATCAACCCATTGAAGTTCATTATCTTCTAAATTTTCTAGGCCCACCTCTTGAAATACTTTTTATAACTTCTTAACTTCTTCGCAATCTATCCTCTTTAGGGTATTGACAACAATATTCTGTTAGACTCCAGCCCCCCTACCTCATTTCCTTCCTTTCCCTCCACCTCTTCTCTAGATATCTCCCTTATCTCGACAAAAAAAAAGTTATAATCATCAATAATTAGTTATTAAACTCAAATATAATTAAATAACTAATTATATAACCTAATTAATAATATAGTATAATAAACAATTATTAGGATTTTCTTATACAAAATCCTGAATATAACACTCTTGGTTCTTAGATCATTCAACAATGTTTAATTAAATAAAAATAAAGAGACCCCATAAACAGACTTCTAAACGCATGAGTTCATCTTACGCTACTGTTTTGCTTTTGCGTCGCCGTGTTGATCTGCAGGATACGGAACAAAAGAAGAAGCAGAGATGCGGCGAAATATCTGGAGACGATCTGGTCCTCTGATTGGAGAGTTGACAGAGTTTTCTACGGCGAGGGAGAAGATCTGATAGCCTTTAGACTCGACGAGTCGGGGGAGTGAGTTTGCCGTATTGGGTGCTGGTACGGAGCTGCCTACCTTGCTAGAGATGACCACTCTGTGATATCGGTGGCATAGCACTTAGGGGGGTATTAGTTAGGTGTTGGATTTTCATCCAAATCAACTCATCCATCAACATAACGAGACATCACCGAGCACATCTACCCACCTTTTTAGACGTGGTTGGTTGAGGAGTTGTGAATGGAGTTTAGATTTCATATTTCTTATCTAATTAGCAATTACTTTTACATTCCTAACAATGACTAAGTGAAATATCACATCATACTCATTCACCTCATTTATAATTGCTAAAAAGTAAGGATGGAGATATTCGTATAGTGGGTGCGTATGCGTGAATTAAGCAGTTGACCCGAGTACCCAACCCTCATCTCTACTAGTCAGAAGATTTTCCAATCGCAATAGAAGGCGGGCGAGGAATTTTTTAAAAAATGTAAAAAAACCCCTCCTGCCAGAACTTGACGAAAGCGAAGCTTTAAAAGTTCAACCCTCTCGACCACCTAGTTATAATGGGAATGGAACAAGTTCTGTCGTCCGCTTGCAGTCACAAAGCAAGCCAGTCCCTTGCTTCATCAAACTCCTTGCAGCCATGTCGCACAACATGAAAGATATGATCCACTTTCAAGACCAAAAAGAACAAAAGAAAGAAATTGTTCAAAACAATGTTCCCACCTGATTTAAATGTAAACCCAGGTTTTATCTCCATCACAAAAGTACTGATGATACAGGAAGCCCACTTCTTGATTTCCCACTCAATAGTAGTCGTCGATGTAGCCAGCATCATCATCATCATCCTCATCATCGTCATCATCATCATAATTTTTATAACGACGACCTTTAACAGAATAACCAGCATTTGATCCTTGAACACTCCCTTGATACAGTCGCTTGTACTTGACTGGGTTATCGAAACGAGTCCTGGTCCTCATGATCTGCCTTTCCAACCACAACACGTCCTTCTTCACTATCGTCTTTTTCTCCATGGCTTGGATAGTCTAAGATACAATCCTTCCCACCTTTCTTCCCACCTGTCGAATGCTTTCCCTAGACGAATACTCTTCTTTCCGGTCAACAGGAACTTGAAGTAGTCCTTTACTATCCGCATCATACCCTCCCCATCTAGGATGTAACGGTACTGCACCCATAACCATTTTTATTATCATGCACTGATTCATTTACTTTGGTATTGGACATTGGATAAACTAATTAGAAGCTAACACGCCAGGTAAACCCACAAGGAAAGACTATATCTTCTTACCGCTAGGAAAAATCCCAGGCTAGCTAAAACCATTTGAAGTGTTTCATCCAACATTCCGGGCAGATCATCATCCTGGGGACCCTGGAAACCACCATCTCCGCCGCCGCCACCACCACCACTTCCATCTCTTGGCGGAAAGTCTCCAATGTCTCCTTCATCAAATTCTTCGTTATTCTGGTTCATCTGTTCTCTTAGCACGTCTTCTAATGATTTACCTTTGGAACTTCCAAAAGCATTTTCAAGAGACTTCAGAGGAGATCCCTGATGTCAATTTGAAAGTGCATTTTATCATCAGGATCGGTATTAGATGTTAATGAATAAGGCTATGCGAGGCTACAATCTCTACTCTATGCGTAATGTAGATTCCATCATATGCTATTCATTCCGATGAAGAAACAGAAAACTACTAGAAGATAGTCCGGCCATGCCACCAATTAGTATTCAGTTCTTGTCATTTGATGTGAAAAAAGCCCGCGTTCCTTCCAGTCTAGATAGTACTAAGACATCATTGTTCATTATAGAGGCAATAATTGCAATAATACAGAATAACATCTTGGCCAACCAATGTTCTATGTGTGAAATAGAAACATGCAGTTACATAAACTCTCAGGAGACACTATTTTTCTGTTCTGAAGTTGGAATTCATAAGAGCAAAATTCTCATTCACTGTGACTGCATAGGCCCTTAAATTGGTAGTCCCCATATGGTCACATACACAAACTCTTATTGCGTGTTCTTTGGATAACAGAAAACAATAATGTACCACAATCATGACAACTTATGTTCCACTTAATAATTCGGAGTCTCTTCTTAGCCAATGTATTTATGCCAAAGAGGAGCTATCGCCTTAATATCATCATTATTTCCACGATAAGAGATCAAAGAAAAAGGTCAATAAAAATTGTCTCCTTGAATTTTATATAAATCCACATTGTTGTCTCAATTTATTTACCAAGTAGAAACATAAAAGTCGAAAGATGTTACCTCATTTTCTCCTTGAGAGTTTTCATTTCTCCCAAGTAAGCAAACATGGGAACCTCGCGGGAATTTTGCTGAGAGGTTGTAATGTTGAAGCATCAGCACAGGTAGGTATTTAGCAGCAGGTCTCAGGAGCGTCCTTGGAGTTTGACTACTACACGGTTTCTTTAATTGTGTGTGGAATCGGGGCAACTGAAGCTGGCCATGAGTCCGACAGGGGTTTGCTTGAATGCAGAGTACCATAATTCCTCAAATAATGCAGTAATACATAAAACCTACAGAACCCAAAATCATAAGGGTCAGCCATCCACTGATCAACAAACCACTAAGCTTTATACTGAGAAAGATCACCATAAGGATTATTAATCAGAGCCTTCAAAATCAGTCAAGACATTGACCTAACACAAATCAATTCGGATACAAACTATCGATGCCAACACTTATCTGTTAAATTCTAGCATTCATTTTCCTGATTCCATAACACAAAGACATCCAGAAAGCTCAGGAGGTGAAGACATCCAAAAAACATGACAACAAACATCCCAAATGGGAACCTCCAACGCATAGACCATAGTTGGAGACCAGCGAAATCAACAGCAACATAGACAGAATAGGTGTTATTCCCAACTGGGCACCCATGCCAGGAATACTGCATAACGTCAGAACCGGCTGAATCAAATGCAAGTCCAATAAGGTTGAAACTTGACCTAAACGAGTAAACGAGATAACAAGGTGAAAAAGCAACATGCTACTCAGATTGTGAAAACCAAGAAATTTAACAGTCAAAACAGAGAGATTCAAGCTTTCATCCTGGAAGGAAGCGAACCGGTCATTACTACTACTCCTAACCATCTGTCTCGAAGAAAAGGAAGAGAGATGGTAATAGTCGTGAGAAGAGTGGTAACTTACAGAGTAACTACTCTCAAGGGTTTGAAAAATAGGTTGTTGTAAGTTTTTGAGTAATCCAGCTAGTCAATAAACAAGAACCATATCGGAGTAAGCTTAATTCGGAGGAAACTTAATGGAGAAACTGAGGTCGTTCGACATTGTCAGGGACCGGGTCTGATTGGACGGTCTCTTCCCTCCGCCAGTCGAGAAATCGGATTCGTCGACGGGAAAGCACGAGCTGACGATCGACGACGCGAGGAAGTTACTCCGGGTAGCGCGATTGGAAATGGTGAATCGAGGCTTGGAGACACGGAAAGAAACTGGATGCCACGCTCGGAGTTCGTTCGGATCTGCGAAGAAGTTTGTTCAGATACGGAGGAAGGGAACCCGGTCGCCCAGACGCTTGACGAGTCCGGAACTGTAATCGTCTTGGGAGATGCGGTATTCCTCAAATCGAAGATGAACTGAGATTTGGTAAAGGTAAGCAGAACATCAGAGCTAATTATGAAGACATCACTCTCCCAAGCTAACAAATGGCCGACGAAGTACACAGAAATTTAGCAGAGATATTTTTTCTTCTGGACAAATGAAGTTCAAGCTTGGAATGGAGTTTACCTGGAATGGGTAATTCTTAGAGTGAGTCTCTCTTCACTATCTTATCTTCCTGGCCAGTGTGCCTTGTACAAATGGAGTTTATCTCCTATATCTATCTATCTCGGCCTTTGTGCCTCGTATTTTGAAGATTTTCTCACAACATCTTGATCGATGTATCTTGTACAATTCATCTTCAACATCAAATAATCAAAAAACTACTCTTCCATCCGTACAAAAAACATTTTGATTCTCATCGATAAGTCAAATGGCCAGCACTGGAAAATTTCAAAATCCTTGTTTTAGGTTTTGTAATCTCAATCCCTATTTGACGCCCTAACTTTCGAATTAAACGACGCCCTAATTTAAGTGAATTACAAGATTATCCTTTCGTAAAATCGAAATCCATATAAGTGGTTGTGTGTATTCACTATTTCGAACACAATCAAACAGTAGCAAACACTCCCAAACACTCTCAAACGTCGAACGGAAGAAGAAATCGAAGATCGAAGACCGAAGATCGATCGAAGCGAACGTTCGAGGTAAGATTTTGAAAAAAAAAAGGCCCGGCCGGCCGCCCGTTTCGGCCCGGAGGGGCTCCGACCGGCCGCTCGTTCCGGCCCCAACTAACTCCGGCTGGAATTAATTTCCGGCCGGGACTAGCTGGGGCCGGAACGGGCGGCCGGCCGGCCGGGGCCCCCTCCGGCCGAAACGAGCTTCCGGCTGGGGCCTCTTGCGGCCGATTTTTTCGATTAATCCAGTTTTGTGTTCATCGAATTTTAACGAAAAACGTACCATGAGGGTTTTCGAAATGAGTATTTTGATAGTTTCGTCGGTACAAAGTTTCTCGAATTATACATTTTCATAGTTTTGTCGATACTAAGTTTTTCGAATTAGTAAATTTGGATAGTTTTGTCATTAGAAAGTTTAGGGCGTCGTTTAATTCGAAAGTTAAGGCGTCAAATAGTAGCCCTCTTTGTAATCCTCCTTCCCATCTGGTTCCCTCCAATCCTTGAGACTTATATCGATGAATGATTTCAATCTAATGTTTAATTTTTTACTGAATATACTGTTCAAACTCTAATAACTTGTTCATCCCCAATATTCTAATCCACTCAAGCGTTAAAATTTCCAATCACCTTTTCTTCCGGCGATCTTCCGATGAGGAGTTGTCTTCCGTTACTTCTTTTGTTAATCCTTCATAAATGGTATTTACATCCCCTTTAAATATATACATTTATTCCATTAATTCCGGAAAACTATTCGAAGTGCTGGCAGGAGGTTACAGCCCGGAAAACTAATGCCACAGCGGCAGAATAACAGAAATCGTATTGGACGATTACCTCCAGCAGTTACAGCTATTTTGACCTATGGCAGTTTTGTTGGCAATAATCAGAGGAATAATGACCATCCCAATCTCCTGTGACCATTGGCTCTTACTATTCCACATCCACCTCCAACCACAAATCGACAACCTCCAATTGCTTCGACACGGTAAGATAAGTTTGGGCTATTCCTTCCTTTTATTGCCTTAATTTCTACTGAATTATTAATTTTGGTTTGCTCTACCAGGCCAATATACAGTCAATCTACTGATAGGGGGCATTCGATCAGAAACCCGCCATTGCTGACAACAGGAACTTTGCTTCATGTTCCTAAAGTCCTTGAAGATGCCGTTGCAAATCCTCAATCAGACTTCTTGATTCCAGTGGTTCCCCCACTGGCTCCTGTCTTAAACAACGCTGCAAACTCGTATACGACTCCCTCATCAAGTATCATGAGTGCGGGGTCCCCTCCCGCAAATGCTGTTCTGGCCAATACAAGGGCAGCCGCAAATACACAATCCGTTTCCAGGAGTAGAGTACCCAATCCTCCCAGACGAAAATTCCAATCAAAAAGTGAAGATGTATCCACTAAAAAACGTCAACTATCGAAAGGAAAAGCAAAATCAGAAGATTCCCAGTCAGCCAAAGTTCCAAAAATCCCTCGTCAAGCACCTACCGGAATTCTCTTTAAGGAGCCCCTTGACCTTCTTGGTGATTCGATGATTCCGACTCTGATGATACAACTAATCCATGAGTAGGGAGTTACTTGGGGATATCGCTGTTTAACACAGCAAACAATATCGGTGAGAGTTCTAGGCCATTTGCGGATGACCAATTTAATGAATTTGGCTCTTTTCTCCGAAAGGATGACCTGGAGGAGGATAAGGAAAAAATTAACGAACCCACCATCCCTTAAACTTTTGAGATATGCTTGGAAGCACCTTCATTCTTAGTTTTCCTAAAACATCGCTCATCACTTCCACCTACTGTGGCCTTAATAATAATATATTTCTGTTACTTTTCTTATTTCACCATTCACATTATGGATTTAAAGGGTTAGTCCTTTGTTTTATTTAATAAACACGTCGTTTTGACGAATAATCATTAATAACAATTGAGTACTTGATCGTTTTCAATTCCTTCTCACTATTTTACTAATGTACGCTCTAAAGTAATTCTGGACAATTGTTCCTCTTGATTATACAATCTCATTTTCATACTACTGAGAATTCGTGAATGTAGCAATAGTTTGTATTGATGTTTGATTTTATTTAGATTGATATTTGATTGTGTTATCATCTATCTAAATATGAATTTATCATATTTACTCTCATTAACATTAGTAAAAAAATCGAATTATTCATAATTATTTATTTTTAATTTACCAAAATAGAAACAAGGTGTTTTATAGTATTCCAATAGCCAAAATGAAACCACAAACTGATTATTGATAACTACAAATCAATAGGTAGAGTTTGACACAGACTTCCTCATTATGATTTGAATATCCAAGTGAACGATTTGGTTATTTATAACCGAATCAATTCCCCTCCTATGGATACGAACATAAGATAGTGAATAATTTAATAATTCAATTTTAAAACATAAAAGCTAACAAATAAAATTAATTATAATAAACCTAATCTAATTAATAAAGACATAAATTACTGATATATTTTTCAATCTCTTTAAGATAATATTAGGAATTTTCTTTTATTTGAAATTTCAAATTACTCCTAGTCAAAAGTGATGTATGATCCAGTCTTTAACAGGATGCCTGTAAATAAGTCTAATTTGATATTGGCCACCTTACCAACCCAAGCCAACCCATTTTGTGTGTGCAACATTCAAGAGCTTAAAATATGTGTGTCCTGGCCATAAGCTTTAGTTACACGTGTAATTAAAATGATTGTTCCATTTACGCAATTATTGGACATGTGGTACAAATATGCTATGTTAGTATATTGCAAATCCAATTACAAATTTACTCCTTTCCAAATTTTAAACAATTATTTCATTCCAACGGAAATTTCTTTGATCCAATCATAATCATAATCAACCCAATCATAATCAACATCATCAATTTCAGAAATCAAAAATTATCTCTCCATTCCCCTATATAACAGTGTGTTGTTCCAATTCAAATTGTCCATCCCTTTCACTCTATTTTAACCACTTTTCTGCCCCCATACTTGAACTCTATATTTATTTTCCTACCCCATCAATTTTAAGAATTTCATATGGTACTAACTTCTAGTACGATGAATAAGTGATTCAGCAAATTTTGTCTGGCGGTTGAGATGAATAATTTGTCTTGGTCAAAGCGCCGAATACTTATTTTGGATTTCTGGTTCCTTATCTTGACCCTAGTGCCTCGTAATTATTTTGGGTCTCTAGTACCTTATCTTGGCATTAGCGCCTCGTATTAAATCTTACAACATAACCACTAATTACTTAAAATATACCCTATAACAAGATTTCCTTCCCATAATGAGCATCTTAGCATGGAATTGTAGAGGCATCGGTCCAGCCTTGACATCAAGTGAATTGAAACGTCACATTCAAACTCGACATCCATCATTCCTGTTTTTATCAGAAACAAAGAATGACACCAGTATTGTTAAGACGAAGTTGAATGATGTCGGTTTCTTCTCACACGAAATAGTAGATCGTGTTGATACGAAAGGAGACCTAGCTTTTGCATGGGAATCCACTCTCAAATGCCATTGTCTTTTTTCTTTTGAATTCGCGGTCGGTATCCGTTGGTGTTTGCCAAATAACAATAGTACCTATATTATCGGAGTTTATCTATCAACACTTGTGGGGGTTCGCGAACGACAACTTAGTCAACTTCGTGATCTCATCCTTGATTTTAATCATCCATACACAATTTTTGGTGATTTTAACACCATTTTAACTCCTTTATATTAGACCTCCAATTGATTGATGTTGGCTATGAAGGGGAAGACTTTACCTGGTCCAATAAATATACTGACCGACTTATTCGGCAATGCTAAGATCGTTTCCTTGTCTCACATGATTGGGTGGCAGCTTGGCCGGAAACAAAGGTCACCCACTGCAAATCACATGGTTTAGATCATCTACCAATCTTCCTCACTCGTATACCTCGAAATTCAATTTCTCGACGTTTATTTCAATTTGATCGCAGATGGCTATCCTTTCCCGAAGTCCGCACAATTGTCTTGAAACAATGGCAACGTCCTACTATAGGCATTCCAATGTTTCAGATTGTCACAAAACTTAAACACATTAGACACGCTCTTCTATACTGGGCCCGGGCGGGAATTACTAATAGTGCCCTGACGCATGCGTGAAATTGATCAAGAGATCACAAACCTTAAAGTGACAGATCCTACCGATTAGGGTACGATATTTTCACTCCAAGCAGACCTTGCTATCGTGGCTCATCAGGAGGAACTATATTGGAAACATCAGTCTAGAGTAAACTGGCTTTCGACCGGTGATCAAAACACAACACTTTTCACTATTCTGTTGCCAAACAACGACAAAAGAATGCCATCACCTCCTTACTAGATGCATCTGGTTCTGCTCAATCAGATCCTAACATCATGGGCGGAATAGCCACCGACTATTACCAACAACTATTCAAATCAAATAACCCTCAAATTATTATCAGTTCTCTAATAGTCCCCATTCCGACTTCTAGGCAAGTCTCTCCACAAATGAATGCGAACTTATGCCGACAAGTGACAAATGAAGAAGTTCATCAAGCGGTTTTTTCGATTTAAGCTACCCAAGCCCCGGGTCCAGATGGTTTTCCTGGCATTTTTTTCATACCTATTGGGACATTTTGGGGTCCAATATTACTACCGCAATTTTGGAATTTTTTTCTAACGGAAAACTTTTGAAAAGTGTAAATCATACATGGATAACACTCCTCCCTAAAGTAAAACAAGTAGAATCAATGAAACAAATTCGCCCAATAGGATTGTGCTCCGTTTTATACAAGATAATATAGAAAATTCTTACTGATCGATTGAGCAAAATTCTACCTAAAATTATCAGTCCTACCCAAAATGGTTTTATCAATGGTAGATCTATTACAGACAATATACTAATCTCTCATGAGATTATGCACTTTCTCTCAGGACGTTATAACAGCACTACTTCCTACATGGCTTTAAAATTAGACATGTAAAAAGCATATGACCGAGTAGAATGGTCCTTCCTTTTTGGACTATCTCGTCGTTAGGGTTTTAGTGAAAAATGGCTCGAATGGATTTTTACTTGTCTATCTACAACATCCTTTTCAGTTATCCTCAATGGTTCCCCTTTAGGTTATTTTACCCCAACTCGATGTTTGTGACAAGGAGATCCCTTATCCCCCTTATTATTCACTATCTGCTCGGAGGGACTTTCAATCCTGCTCCAGCGCACACTGGACAATGGTAACTTAAATGGGATCCAAATTACCCCACAATCTCCAATTATCTCGAATCTCATGTTCGCTAGTGATACCTTTCTTTTTCTTCAAGCATCAAACGAAGATATACGAACACTGCTTGAACTTTTTGACCAATTTGAAACAGCTAGTGGTAAAAAAATAAACTTACAAAAATCAGCTGTTAAATTTTGTAATGCCACCTCATCTGCTGATCAACAATCCTTTAGCTCACTCGTTGGGGTAGGCAATATTGGTATCCAAGATCGTTATCTTGGCCTTCCAACTGTGCTTCAACGATCAAAAGTAGCTTCCTTTAAATTTATCGAGGACATGATTAAGACTAGAATTCACTCTTGGCAGGGCTCCTTTCTCTCCCCCGCTGGCATGGAAGTGTTAATAAACTCGGTCCTTTCTGCTCTTCCCGTTCACACAATGAGCTGCTTCTGGATTCCAAATCAGAACATTGAAAGCTTTCATCAATTATTTTGTGACTTTTGGTGGGGAAAACGGGGTGAAACTAAAGCTCAGCACTGGCTTAATTGGGAACGACTTTGCCGATCAAAGGAAGCAGGAGGGCTAGGCTTCCGCCATTTACAAGCCTATAATCAAGCACTTTAGGTCGACAAACATGGCATCTCCTTCAAAACCCGGATCTTCTCCTTACTAGACTTTACCACGCAAAATATTTTCCCACTACTACCCTCTTGAAAGCAGAGTTGGGACCCCGCCCATCATGGGGTTGGAGGAGTATCCTACATGGCCGAGATTTATTAAACAAAGGTTTGCGATGGCAGGTGGGAAATGGTTTCTCCATCAATGCTCTTTATGATCACTGGATTCCAACCTCACCCCCTCGCACCCCTACTCTACTGCAACACATTGAACCGCGATCCATGTTTATACGTGTTAGTGACTTTATTATTGAAGGAGCATGGGATACATCTCAACTCTGTAATACTTTTACTTTGGAAGATGTAAAAGAAATCAGCTCCATTCCTTTACCTCGTCTCTCTTTCCCAGACCGTTTGATTTGGCCATTCGTCTCTTATGGGGCATACACGGTACTTTCAGGCTACCAAATTGCAGTTTAACCGTTTATTCAAATTGACCATCTCTCGCCTAATGTTCGTATGACCGCATTAGATTGGCAATGCATGTGGCAAGTAAACATTACACCCAAACTCAAATTATTTTTATGGAAAATTCTAAGAGGCATTCTTCTAACTCGTGAATTCCTACATTATCGGGGAGCAAATGTTCCTCTTGAATGCCCAGTTTGTTTGCACGTTGAGGAAACCGTCGACCACTTACTTCTTGCCTGCCCTATTGTCCAAATTTTAGGAACCATACTAGAATTGCCACTTTACTTACTTACAAACAATAACATCATCATCTCGTGGTTAGTCATCTCCCACCAATCTCCTATCATCCGAGATAAATTCATTTGTTTTTGGTGGCGTTTATGGAAATCACGAAATAATGTTGTATTTAATCTTGTTCAAACCCAACCTCATATTCTAGCAGCCCAATTCCATCATCAATATTCTGAACTTATCCAACAAAAATATAAAAAAACAAAAGACCACCCAACCAAAACCTTCTAATCTCTATATTCCATCAAATCCTCATCCTCATCCTTCTCCAAATAAGATTACCATTTCAGTAGATGGTGCAATAAGGGAACCAATTGGAGGTGCTATTGGTTTTATTGTCCGTGAATGCAATGATTCAATTCTTTTTAGCGGTGGTCGAAGTTTTGCTAATATACTGGATCCTTTTGTCATTGAAACATTGGCCCTCCGTGAAGCCATAATGCGGGGTATTGAGCGAAACATACCAGAAATTAATTTCGAAAGTGATGCTTTGGCTGTTTAATTAAAAATTACTCATCCTATTGCTCTTCATCCTCGAGGGGGGTAGTTATTCAGGAAATCAGATGTCTTCTTAGTCGTTTTCCTCGATATCATATTTACCATATTCGGAGACAATTAAATTACATGGCACATAACACGGCCCGTTATGCTTTGCAATTTCTTCCTGCCTCTTCCAATCATAAAAACCTATCATTTTTAGGATTCCATTCCTCTTAATTTGATATTGGGTAATTGTTATATTTTTGGTCCTCTTTAAGGCCTCCTGTCCGAACCCCCACCCCCAAACCTTCCGCCCTCCCCTTCCCCACCCTCCATTCCTTTCCTCAACCTCTTTTTAGTTTAGGTTAGTTAAGTTGGATTTGTTAGTTTAGGCAGTTATCTTGATACCTCCTGTGTTTTCCTGTGAGGTATCTCGACCAAAAAAAAAATAAAAAAAAAATAAACAAGAACCATATCCGACCTTTATGAGCTTCTCAATTGAAAGGATTTGCTGATTTCCCCAATTCGTCGAATTGAAGAGGTAGCAGCCAAAGAGCGGAAGCGGCTGCGCCGGAGGTCCATAAGAAACAAAAATAGGGATACTGAAATTTTGGGGAAGGACCAAGAGGAAGAGTGGAGTGGCCGACTAGGAACTGGAAAGAAGACCCTACTAGCTCTTGTCCATGAGCCGACATCAGGAGGATAAGTCGTTTTTCTCAAAAAAAATTTAAAAACTATATAATTAATTTGAAACTTTTTTTTTACATGTTCAAGCTGCAATTAGGTTACTTTCACGAAAGCCAATCGGCTCGCAGCGTCCCACGACGTGCCTGCTTGGCGTCTAGATATGCCTTTGTATTATGCGTTCTCGGAGTGAAGATGATGTGGGTGGTCGGCTACGTGCGGAGCTCATTCTCAATTCGTCCCAAATATTTTAGGCATTGCCACGACCATTGGTGTTTAGGGTTTTGGATTGCCTTTACCAACTCTAGGAAGTCGATCTTGATAGTGATTGGTCATGGGAGGAACAAAGCTGTCTCGGGGACGGAGACCGGAAGCCAGGGACTATTAGCCATGAAAGTGCTCTCTCCATTTCCCACAATCAGTGAACCCTTTCTGGAAATAACCTGGCGAGCTTCGCAAAGGCCCCTCCAAATCCTTGAGGATCTCATACCTTTCTTTGCAGATAGGAAGGAGATGTTGTGGAAGTATTTCTCTTTGAGGACCTTGGCCCATAACACATTGGTGTTGGAGAGAAGGCACCAACCCTGCTTTGCTAGTAGGCTTAAATTGAAGTCTTGAAATTCCTTGAAACCTAGTGCTCCTTCGTGAGTGGGCTTGAAGAGTGTGGCAGCTTTGCAGCAGTGAATTGTCTTTTTTGTTCGGTGCTTCGGCCCAGAAAAAGTTACTGACCATCGAATTTATTTTCTTAGTTGTCGATTTAGAGAGGAGAAAGAACCTCATGTGGAATGTCGGAATTGCTTGGAGAACTGCCTTGGCCAGGGTTTCCTTTCCTGTTGGGGATAAAAACTTGCATTTCCATGATTGAGCTTGCTTCGCCATCCTATCAATAAGGAATGTGAAGGTTTCTGTCCGCGATCTTCCCCATTTCGTTGGGACTCCTAAGTATTTATTGTTAGATCAGGAGATTCCAAGTAGCAATGCTTCAAACTTTGATAGGTGATGAGATCTAGGATCAAGACGGAATCGTGGGCACCACTTTCCGAAAAGAGTATTTCCACCCTACAAGCCTTGGGTATCAGGAAATCCCTTCCGAGGATAAGACCGTCTCCACTCAAGTTCTTAGCCTTTAGATACTAGAGTAACTTAGAATCGTAGGCTAGGATAGATCGTTTCTGTGTGTATTCTCCCACAATACTGCCTCCTTTATATAGGCAAAGGAGTCCAGCGTTGAAAGGGTGTGAATGTATGCACCAAGAGGAGTCATTATCTCCATGGATAGACTTGAAGGTAACTACCTTGAAGTCGCACGGGTTTGGAGGGAAAACAACTCAGAAATGAGTTTGAATTTCCCGAAAAGGTGTGTGCTCATTTGTCCTACGAGAAGGAGTAACCACCCCAACTACCTAGCTCCTTACCATCACTGTAGCTCAGCTCAGTACCGTAGCTAGTGACACTAACATCCAGCTCAAGATTGAGCTGGACGAGCTTCAGTGTTAGTCCCTAACATCATCTAGCTCATAGAGGAGCTGATGCCAGCTAGTTCCAGCTTGCTCTGAGCTAATGTGAGGTTTCCCATGATTTCACGCATCCGTCCCAACTCCAGCATCGCACCAAGGTCAAATCCATGATGTTTCCATCACACCAAGGTCGAACCCAGGTGCATATTTCCAACATTTATTATGATAGCTTGTTGCCTTGAATCCTACGTGTTTGATAATGGAGGCTCTAGTAAGTGTGTCCCTATTTGAGCTAAAGAAGATGGAGGATTTGTCCAAGTTGACCTCTTCGCCCGTAAGTCTACCGTATCTTGAGAGCAGTATGTCAATCTGATCGGCTTCGTTTGTGTCTGCTTTCCTAAAGATGATGGTGTGGTCGGGGAAGAGACAATTGGAAAGCTGTAGCCCCCGACAGGAGATTTGGATTCCAGAGAGATTATTTGTTTCAATATTCCTTTCAATCAGGATGGATAGCGTGTTGGAGAGGAGAATAAAGAGGAACGGGGACAGAGGGCATCCTTGCATGATCCCTCGTCGCGGTTGAAATTCCCTAGTTTTGCGCCCATTGAAAAAAACATTAAATTTGACCGAGCGGATACATCCTGAGATCCATTTCCGCCAGGTTGGGGAGAATCCATAGGCCTCAAGGATACCATCCAGGCTATCCCAGTCAACCAAGTCGTAGGCCTTACGCATATCAACCTTGAGACACATATCTTTCCTGCGCCCCGTCTTCCGGATCCTCAAGTTTTGGAGGGTTTCGTGGACAATGATGATATTATCCTGGATCGATCGACCGTCGGTAAAAGCTACCTGCATCTCGTTGGTTAGAGAAGGAAGCCAAGGCTTCAGATGAGCTGCAATAATCTAGGAGATGATCTTGTATAAAAAATTATAACAGTTGATTAGTCGAAAATCGGCCATGGATTAAGGGTTGCTCGTTTTGGGGATGAGCACAATATGCATCTTGTTCCATTCTGGTGGCATTATCCCAGTGTCGAAGAAACAACTAACCTCAGCCTCCACCTTGGCTCTAATTGTTTTCCAAAACCGTCTGAAGAAAACACCATTGAATCCATATGGGCCTGGAGATTGGTTAGGCCCTAAGGCAAAGGCCGCTACTTTGACCTTTTTACTTGGAATTGTCCTATCAAGGGTCCTATTGATCTCTTCCGATACAATGCAAGCGATGCATGCAAGGTCCTTGCAGTTCAATGTGGATGGGATTTCTTGAAACAATGCCTTGAATAATTATGAGCGTGATTTCCCAATGTTCTTGAAAGAATGCCTTCTTTTCCTTAATTTAGTTACCGCATAGAAATATGCGGTGTTTCTGTCCCCTTCTACTCTCCATTTAACCCATATCCTTTGCCTCTAAAGAAGGTTATCCGTTTTCAATACGTCCTAAAGCTCTCTTTTGAGTTTCGTGCTCAACCACCTCTTGAGTCTGGTAGACGTTGGTTAGGGAGTCGAGGCATGTTTTGATTGCATGTTTTGATTGCATGTCTTCGAAGACATTTGAGGAGAAACTTGTACTTGTATTCTAAATCCCTACCTCTTGGATAGTGGATACGCAAGCTTGGTCATTGTTCCACCTCTGGTCATACTGGAAGAGCGACTCGGGACACATGAAGTTTGCATGCGAGGTTCCTCAAGATAGGCCAGTGGCAAGACCTGATTGCCCTGTCGTGGGGATCTGATAATTGTCGAATGCTTGGGTCCTGGAGGCATTTGCCAGAGCTCGGCCCAAATGGCATTTTGATGAGGCCTGTTCTGGTTTGGTTGTTGGACCAAGTGTACGAGCTGCCCTCAAAGCCTAGATCAATGAGAGAGTTAGTATTGGTGAATTTACAGAAAAGGGTGAGGGAAGCTGTGGTAGGTATGTTCCCACCCGCTTTCTCGTGAGCATGTAGTTTGACGTTGAAATCTCCCATAAGGATCCATGGTCTGTCATCGTGGTGGAGGTTTGAGACTACCTCCCAGAACCAGTTACGCTCACTCAAGGTACAAGGTGCGTAAATAAATGTACAAATGAAGCTACCCCGTACAAAATAAACACATGCATAAAGTTTTTTGAACCAGAAAGAACTGAAACACCTAGTCCGACTGACCACCAGAGGCCAAGGCCACCGGCCAACACCACTGGATCGACACAGAAAGCTTTAGAAAAATCGAGGGAGAGACGCTTTCCCTCAAAAAGTCACGTTGGTTCTTGGTCTCCTAAAGCATTATTATAACTGGGCTTGGGTTTGGTTGAGATCAGTGAGATTTCCAACTGTCAGAGGTCGCCTTAATGCCTCTACTTTTCCAAGCAAGGATCTTCAATCTAGATTGAGTGGCTTGCAGGCCACCTCCTCTTTGGGCTGTTGGTTGAGGGGATTTTTGCAGTCCCAACAACCAAATGAATGCCAAGAAGCATCGGGGTCGTTTCCACTCGAGGTCTCTTCGTTAGACTTTACTCGGTCTAGGTTTCACTGTCTAGTTCCTCAAATAAGGGAGATAATCTATGACTACAAAGAAACTATAAACTACCTAACTAACTAGATGAGCAACAGAAAAGCAATGGTCAACAATTAATATGAGATGTTGCTAGGTTTCAAGACTAGTTGATGCTCAAATACCAATCACAAGAAGAGTTAGACACAATGTAAACCGACTATGACATTGATTTTCCACTAGGTATCCAAGTGTATCCAACCCCTCATCATGAGAGGATCATCCTTGCAACAACATCATCTCTAGTCTAGAAACAATACAAACTAGTCTATCATGGCAAAACTCAAAGGAGAAAGAGAGGTTACAAACACCATTCTTGACATCTAGATAGAAGGCTTGAAGGTGATACTTCCTTGATCCTCAATCTTAACTCCAAGCTCCACCTAACCCAAGCTAGCTCCAAAGCCTTCAAATGCTCCTGAATCTGCTCATATAGGGCTCCTAATTGAGTGAGTTCATAGCGGAAATCGGATTTGTACAATTGTTATGACTGTAGTGTGCATTATGCTTCCTCTACCCTCCAAAAATTCCTTTTATAGCTACCTTTGAGAATTCAACTCGGTTTGCTCAACTTGCAAACCGATCCCAATTCCTTCAATTGGTTGTATCTCGCTTGTTCGGCCTCTATTTCACCTCTAATTGGTCTCATTGGATTTGTATCGATGTCTTCTACCCATAAGATACTTGAAATCTAAAAAACTCGTGAGAAAACAAGTCGAATGAATCAAAACGGTCTGTTCGAGAGAAATCACACAATCACGGTCAATAATCGGTCGAATCGAGCCGAATAATTAGTCAAGATCGGTCAAACTAGCTGCCAATAATCGACCTATCAAATCCCCCCCCCCCCCACACACACACTTGAACATTGCTTGTCCTTAGGAAAATCTACTCAACAAACTCACAAAAACCTCAAAATATGGAGAATTTAAATCATAACCTATGGTCTAACATCTTACCATGGTGCCAAGTAGTACTAATCAAACACCAAACCACACAATTAAGTATAACACCGAGTTCCCTAGACTAGTGGAAGATGGATTATGACATAAGATGCACACGACTCAGTTTCTAAACATCAGAGTGTGCCCATAACCCCCAAAAACTTATGCCACCTAGATGACATAGGAAGTAATAGACTAATGGCTCATCCTGGCCAGATTTTCTCTTCTGAACCTGAGGGGAAGGTACTTTACAAACAGTTTTTCATACAAATCACATCACTCACTACAACGTTATACGAAATATGTGGCAGGAAAATGAAAAATATGTAGCTAGTAATGCATGCGACGTTTCTTGCCGCCTCAAAGCTAGCTTTTTCACAGGCAGCGCATGCGACCAGCCTGTTGCAGGCGCCGCGTTCGACTAAGCTTGTCGCAGGCGGACTACGACAACCAGCCTGCGACAGGCTAGTCGCATACTTTGCCGTCGGTGTATGTATGCCAACCTTCTTCATCCCTAACAATGATTGACTTATACCGCAACCCAACCGTTTACTTAGAAGTATGTTCACTTATTTGGATTGGTTAATGGTTAACCATGATTTTCTAGTAAGATATCTGACGACATATTCGAAGAAGATCATATTAGATATTTTTGTAAAGTGAATGTTCTCTGTGGAGTTTATCGCAGATCTTATCATAACATAATAACAGAACCTTTTCAATAGGAATTAAGAAACTTTCATTACAAATTATTAGAGGATGAAATAATCAAGCAAGGGTGCGAGAAATGGAAGCTTGACAACTTCGACAACCACAATAATGGCGAGCAGCGAAATCGGGAGAGCCCACTCCAACCCTTGTTTCTCTGAAATCCGAAACAAAGTCTATGTAGTGTTCCATCTCTCCCATCTCTCTGATCTTGTTCTCCACATATCCCTCAAATTGATTACGGGCCCAAGGCTGGAGGCTCAGCTTCGTGGTAGCTTTTGCTGCCGATTAAGCACTCGAGCTTTAGTATCTCCAGTTTCAACTAGTCATGATTCTTCTTCTTCTTCTTCGAAGCAGTAGGAATAGTAGTGGTGGTGGCGGTGGTTGTTATTGGGAGAAGGAGGAGAGATTTTTGGGTTGGAATTATTAGGAAGAGAAGATGCCAAGACTAATAGTGATTTTGTCATGGAGGAGAGGAATTACATACAGAGATCCAATTGTCAACAGGTGGCAGATAGTATTAAGGACTAACAAGTCTGTCGTAGGCCGAACATCATCGCGGTCAGCCTGCAACAGACTTGTCGCAGTCTCCAGTGCCTGCGGCAAACTTAGATGTGCCTGCGACAAAGCCGGTCGCAGGATCAGTTGTCAGCGACTAATGGCTTGCGACAAATTACCTATCTTGATGTAGTAACTCAACCAACTGTAGCACCCTCCTCTAATTTTCTTGTTTGACCATACTACTAGCTATAATCTACTATATACAACTTTACTTTCCCTTGATTTTCTATGCTTTTTATCCTTTTTATCTTTTCTTTCATTTTTCACTTTTTGGCTTTATTCGATATTGCTGTTTTTTCCAAATGGGGATGGTCACAACCTTGGCCGAAGTTGGAGGTAACTAGTTTTCGATCTACACCCCCAGCCTCATAAAGGTTGGGAAGAAAGGGGACCTCGAGTGTCGCCACATGTGTTTAGTTGTACCCAAACGCCACCACAGTTTTATTATAGCAACCTCATTCTAACTCCTCCCGCCTGTTTTACCTTCATATCAACCTAGGCAAAATCTATGGGGATAGCTACAAACACACTCTACTGCAACCTAGAACAAGACAATGGAACTGACTAACCCATGTGCATCATATCTAGTGGTCCCTAGTATACTAGTTCCAAGTGACACGACTGGTGGTTCACAAACAAGATCTTAGCATACAAGACACGACTGGTGCTTTCACCAACAACCATAATTCAAGTTCAAGAGGACATTTTGAAACCGAGAACAAGTCTAAATCAACATAAATGATATATGCAATGATGGATCCCAAACCTGACAAGGTACAAACATCATTCCCCCCATAGTTGCACAACACATGGTCCTCAATCTATAAAGAGATAAGGGGAAGAGGGATACCAAACGGAGATGAGGAGTGAAGCCAATTTGGATTCATCATTAATTTCAAACTTTGATGATTAATTCAAATAAATTAAGTAATTTAGATCAGTTAAAATCAAACTAGTGGATGGTTGTTAACTGAAAGTGCAAACAAATGCAAACACAAAAAACAAGTGATTGGCTGGTGCAATACTAAGATTGAAATGATCATAGATTAATTAAGCACGTCGGAATATCAAAATAGAAGAATAGAAATTTTGTAGACCGCATAATTACTGGAATTAAGACTGGTGACCATTCCGTAAAGTCATTTAAGAATAAATTGAAAATGAAAAATAGATTAAATTGGATGGCCAAAATTCAGTATTAGAAACAGGCGGACCAGATTGAATTAAATATTTGGGAGAATTGGTACTTTTGGAATACCGAAGAGTTTTCCTATAATTAATTATAAATTCTATAAATTTATTTAATATTGTTAGACTGATGCTACTATTCTATTCTCATTTTCATTTTAAAACTATTAGGAATCAATCATATATTATAATAATAAAAATTTAATAAATGTCAGACTAAATTGTACTACTTAAAAGTTATTTTGGTGCTTTCTCCGCCGTGGCCTCCAATAGCAATTGGGTTCAGGTGACATCTTTAACCCAACTCCTGACCCTTGGCTACCTGGTGATACCCCGTCGACTCCAGCCCTACATCACCCTGGGCCCTATCAGGGCCTTTCATCGGTGGCTGCGTTTTCTCAAAAAACCCTTGACTCGACAACTCACATTTTAAAAATTCCTATACCACACACTCCCCATGAGGACAACCTATTATCACACTACTCCTCTTCTAGATGCTACACAACATGTTTCGGCTATGAATTATGGGCCTAAGCTACTTTCACCTTCTTTTCCTCCAAAACATCTCGAGTAAGTCATGTATATGGCGATCAATATGGCAGGTTAAGGTCCACCTGGAGCTTCATTTCTTCATTTGGAAACTACTCCACCTTATTCTCCCTTCGATGGAAGCGTTTTGCGGAAAAGGGATAGATATCCCCACTCAATGGCAAGTCTGTTCCGCCCAGCGCAGTCTCCGGCACATCTATTCTTATTCGCCCTCCCTCGATATGTTTCTATGCCCCGTGTGGCATGACTGTCCCGACCATGCCTGATACCCACTTTTTGTTATTTATGGGACCACATACTTCAGGTACAACCAGCTCGACTCTAATCTTGAACCTAGCTTGGTGGCTACTGTGGAAGAGCCGCAATCTAGTGGTGTTTGAGCAGACCTGGTAACCGTCGTCCTTATACCAATAATTCCACCGACATGTAGTGTAGATCCCTCGCCTCCTTTCCTCTCTCCCATATTCTTCTCTATTCCTCCACCGGTACTCTAACGCTCATGGACTCTGCCGACATTCCCACGTTGGCGGTGGCGTTGTTCGGACGTCCATCGATGGCTCTCCGGGCTAGGTTCTCCGTGACTTAACCGGTGCAATCCTTCATGTTGTTGGTTCTCCCTACCTAGGTATATAAGATCCATGACTACTTAAATTACTGGCCATTCGAGATATATGCCTCTAGTGCTGTCGTTCTGTTTTGTTGCATGTTGACCTTGAAGGGGATGCAAAGCTTGTCGCCACTCATGTCCGTGAAGACCAGGTGTTCTTGGGATCTAGAGGCTCCATCGTCTGTGAGATCATTGATTTCATCTCTACTTCCTCTCGCTTTGTGACTATGGACTCTTCGTCGTTCTGCAAATGGAGTCGCACATTATGTGATAGTCCTGGCTCTCGGATATGTCCCATGGATGTTGTTGATAGTCCTCACACCCTGTATAGATGTTTAGATTTTACTGCTTTCTATATAAGTTTTCTCCTCACAGAGCTATCTAACCAAACAAAATTTATTTGGGTGCTTTTGTCATGACTAGAAAGTCACTGGTTGCGGCATTAAGAAGGGGTTGTTTTATGTCTAATCTGTCCAACTTTAAAAGTTATCAATCCGTAACGTAATTTCTAGAACTATTGGTACTTAACAGAATTACTAGAAGTCTATGACCAAAATGTGATCACTTAAACGTTCAAGGACTGTTACGAGAAGTATCCCCACGTTGAACATCGTCGGGGACTAGTAGATGAACTAGCATACCGATGACGCAAATCCAAAATCCGGTGACGAATGCCCAGATTCCTGGGGTCGTCCCTAAACTTGACATGACCTATTAAAACCCAAAAAATAACAAGATTAACTCTTCCCTACCTTGATATAAATCAAAACCAAACATACGGAGGACTCGAATCGAGCATGAGGTTGTCAGCTAAAGATATCGGGTCGGGGAAATAGTTAACGTTCGGATATGAATGGCCTACCATCGGCAACTTGGAGGAAATATAAATTTTAGTTAAGACATATCGAATAAAAAAAGGAGAGTCGATTGAATGATCTACTTACCATAACTGTCGGGTTGAGCAAAAGCTTGTAACGGTAATCGAGATAAGAGAAATTTTCGCCACCTTGATCGATAATCGATTATGGTTCCTCATTTTGAGTGGGTTAATCAGTAGCTACTAAGGTTACACGAGTTGTTTGATTGGGCTTAACTAATAACTGATAATGGAGTCAGATTTCCAGGTTGAGAAGGAGATAGGACTCTCCATCGGAGATTTCAGAGCACAGCCGACCTAGAGGCAGATGGAGAGGAGAGGAAGGCGGTGACGTCTGCGCTAACCATCTCCACATTTTTTTCTGCGCCATCATGTAGTTCAATGAGTGGACGGAGGGTGGAGTCAGCGCCCAGTAAACCAAACGACATCATTTAGCTACTGTGGTGAATGGCTTAAATAAAAGACCTCAGATGAGGATCAAACCTTGGACTGTCAAATTATGAGATTGATTCCATGTTTTTCACAAATCAATATATGATAATTTCATTAATAGAGCAATAAGTGAGTAATCAGTACAATGGTTAACTTGAGAGACGCTTCTTAGGATGGGTTATAAGGGAGAAGCATGTAACTAGAGTAGTTAAAGTGCTTTGCATTCTCAATCTCCATAACCATAACCAGCTCAAGACGTAACAATGTAAAAACTTGAAAATCAAAACTTATCTACCCCCCACACTAGAAAACTACAGCAAAACCGAAGCAAACCGATAGTACTAGTAAGTTAGTTTCAAACAAATCATGATCAACAAAAGAAAAGCAAAACATCAAAGTAAAAAAGTGTAGTCGGTCCTTCGAACGCCCTTAGTGGATCGACCGGTTTTCCATCAAGCTAGTGCCTTCAGAGGGCTGGACGGGTCACATCAAGCTGACCCGCATGTACCACTATTGTCGGAGCATGGCGTCCCTCTCTCAGATTTCGGACCTGATTGTCAACAAGCTCCTCGGTCTTCAGAGTTGACATCATCGTCAAAACGATTCATGGTTGAAAATATGGGTTTGGGTTAGATGGTGTCGTCGCTGCAGTTCGAGCTTTCAGGTGGGCGGTGCCCGCCGACAGTTTAGGGTTGCTGCGGCCCGGAGCTGGCGTCGACTGCTTTACGGCAGAACGAGGTGTTATGCTGGTTGCGGAAGTTTGTGTTGAACGTGGCATAATGATGATGACGCCGAGATACTCCAACATTGAGTAAGAAACAAAGCCCTAATGAGAGGGGTGACTAAACAAAACCCTAACAAGAGGGTGAAACAATTCCCGATGGTAGGGCAGGGAACCAGATCGGATAGCGGTTACCGTAACTAGTCAAACAAGATAACCGTATCCATTTACAACTAAAATGACTAACCTTATCCGCTTTGAATACAAAGAGCGTTTAACCTACACCGGTTTTCAACTGGTTATGGATATAACTAGTTATCCAAATAATTATTCGAACATATTTTAAATAGCGATCTCTTTTAATAACCGAGTGTTTAGACTAATAATTTGTATCAAAACTCAATACAATCACATCGCATTTTTTATCAATGCATCATATATATATAAAAGAAATAACAACTTTACAACTGAAAATTGGAGCAGTAGCCGGTGTAAACATTTGCCTAGAAAAAATCGTCTTTTGAATATTTAACAAATTTGTAAGTCCAAAATCCAAATGTCGATATAATAATTCTCACTTAACAAATCATAGTCTAATGTATGATTACCCATAAAAATTGTTTAAATAGATAAAATCGGCTACTAGGTTGTACAAATTCGTAGTTACGGTTATTCCCGGTTATATTTGGGTAAAATGGTGCGGGTATCCGTATATCCGCTCTTAAGCCAAAATCCAAAATCGCATCCGTACCCATTATCTAAAATATGTGGGTAGCCGATATCCGTTATTTGGTGTTTGACCGGTTTGGATACGGTCAAATTCAAATAATCCATATCTGTTTCTCAACTCTACTTACGGAGGGGAAGAAAACCCTAAAACAGGGCAAAAACCCTAAAGAGAGGGCTAGAGCCAATCCGCACGGTTGTGAGATTATTTCCTTGTCAGCTAATTTCCTGGTTTAAAATTTTAAAATCTAGTTTGACAGTTCCACCATCTCAGTAAATAAGTTTAAAAGTTTATGGGTTAACCAATTCTAATAATTTTCAATCTAATATGGCGATATGGGTAATATAAATCATATACTATCTTAAGCATGAAATATTAAAAATTGTTATGAATATTTTATATAAATGTAGTTGAATGCTCATTGTGTAACTCCCATTGCATTGATCATGTATTATATTACTCTCTTAATTGTATTAATATTAGAATGTATAGGTTATGGTTTCATGAGCCTATAAATAGGACTCTACATTGTATCATATCTACACATCAATAAGAAACTCTCTCCCTCTCCATCTTTTCTCTTGTTCTTGTCTTTCTTTGAGTTTAGTTTTATAACACGTTATCAGCACGAATGCTGTAGTTATCTTCTCGAAGTATCACGAAGGTTGCTATTGGCTATATCTTGCTTTCCAAAGTTATTATTTTTATTTTTCTATCTTGTTTGTTTTCATTTCTTAATTTTCTTATAGTATCGTTTTTTTTTAAAACTAAATCTAAAGAAAGGAATCCATTTCTATATTCAATCATATAGAAAATGGTAGCCTTTTTCCTTTCTATGTAAATTTGATATTGTTTTCAAAATTGATTTTTGTTGATGATTGCCACCAAACGTTTTTATAGGTCAAAGTAATCTATTATGCCTCTAAAGGCTATGACCTTACGTTTAATGGTTTATAGTCATTGTCTTTGTTTTATCATTTATTCGGACATGACTATTCAGTGTTTTTTCTTGATTTTATTTATTTATTTATTATTATCATTAGTGTATTGTTTATATAATTCTCATTCATTACATTATTATTATTTTTAGGCGTTGCTATCTCTATTATATTTAAACACAATTTAATAAAAAGATTGACTGTAATTTAGGCACCTTTTAATTGATTATTATATTTACATTTTTTTTAATTATCATTATCTTGCTATTATTACTTTTAGCTTTATAGCTATCATTTCAATTTATTTTAATTAAAAAAAAATTCATAAATCTTTTTTAGTGCCTCTACTCCGATTATTATGCCATATAAACTTCATTTGTTTGATCTCATGGATCTCTTTTTTTTTGCCGTTAAAGTGGTTTGCGTGTTTTATTTTCAATAAAAAATTCATATTGGCTTCTGTTTCATTAGGTTGGCATAATGTTTGTACTGTTTGGATTTAAACATAATGAGTATATTATTTATTCAGAATTTCGTACACCTAGATTACGCTATTGCTCGGTACACCATATTATTTTCTTATTGTTGATCATGTTGTTTCTATCATTTGATTTCCACAATTAATTGGTTATAATCCTTTCATTTTTCTTTCACTTTGTTTCATTTTGTTTAACGGTTATTTATTTTATTAATTTTTATTTTAATGGTCATCCGGGAAAATATATGTCATTTCCATATTCATGAAGGAAAAACATGAATTTATTATTTAATGTATTTATTGTCATGTTAATTTCTATCTTATTGTCTCCTTCTTGATTCTTGATATGAATTTATTATTTCAGTTTATGATATGATTGATTTTAAATTTATTTATCTTTCTAATACATTCAACATTTTAAATTTGAGTTCACTACCTTTGATGTTTCGGGCAAGAGTTATTCTTCATGGTATTGGAAGCTCAAATCAATTTATAAGGATCTTGGTGAAATCATCAACAATGATGTTTCGGACACGAATTATTCATCAAGATTAAGCTAAAGCTTTCCTCTTCACTCGCCATCATCTTAATGAAAGGCTGGAAAATGAGTACCAAAAGATAGGATACCAACCTTTGAAGTGAATGGTTGTACTCACGATAGCTTGAGGTGATTGAATATTCCAAGAGATTCATATTTTCAGAAAAATAGATATCTTAATGTTGATCATCAATTAGAAAAATTATCACTTCATGAAATGAGTGATTGTAATCATATGTCAATGGGGTGACAATACATATTCTCACGAGTGAACAATACACTATCGTGGAAGAGAAAGACCTAATCTTTCAAAGGTCATAGTCCATCCAAATTTATTGTGATGAGAAAATCCCATATGACACTATCATATTTCTCGAAGTGCATACACTTATATCATATTATTTTCCGATGAAAATGTCACAATACATGATTACTATTTCATATACGGAAATCAATGTGGATTTGATGGGCATATAGTACCAAGGAAAGTATTTTTCAACCAATAGTTGAACAAAATCTCGAATAATTATATGATGAAATTCACACAACTTCTCGAGTTTGACGGGAAATTGGTCATCTCGTTGGTGATAGAGATGTGGAAAGATTAAGTTGATATTCTTGTTGAAAAATTCTAGTGACATGAAAGGTGATACAACCATCAATTTTATTTTGATGATCATATCAAAATGATGTTAATTTAGCACTCAAAGTGATTGTGCAAAGACACATTTAATTTGTTACATTGTTCCTGAAAGCATAAGTGACAACATATTATCATTGTTCACATAAGGAACCGTTTAATTCGGATGGGCATAACAATGGTGATTGTATTTTTTTTTAGAACGGTTGATCCCTTAATTGGTGAATTGATGGTTGATGAAGTATCTTTGTTTATGATTTGCACCATCCAACATTCTCCTCAACATGAGTATTGTTCTTATGGGAATCAACGTAATACTTGGATATAAAAATCTCATCGATAGTGTATCACATGTCGAGTAGGGCAAAATTAATCTCAACCTCTGAAGAGATTTTGTATTGTTTACCAATGAACAAGATTCTTATTCCAATAAATTGATGATCACAAGGGGGAGTAATAATGCTCCCGATTCACCAACATGTTATTGTGATTGAGATACATATATATAAATGTAAACTATAAGTTTACTCGTCCTGACAACTATTATTTGGCATAACCGGTGAGACCATCCCGGTTCAATAATGATGCGAATCGATAAGTACCTCTATGGTCAATTTCGATGATTCGATGATCTAAAGTGTATGTTCTATTGAAGATTGTTGTGCATGATGGTCTCAACTTGGGTATTCTAAAGAAATGATTCCTAAGGTTATAGGGATTTAAGTAGTCCTTGTGACTCGCCTACTTCCTGGGAACACGAACGGTTTTCTGTTATGTCAACAAGGTTTCGTTTCTAGGAAAGCATTTTGACCTTTCCGTTACCCATTGTTGGGTAAATCTCCAACACAACATAACTCATTTTTGGGTTGCTTATTCTCAAATAGAGTAGATTGTTGGATAATCATCAACTAAAGTAAGATCATTTCTCTTACACGTAAAAAGTAAGGGTGATATTTATGGATCCATACACCCGACATATTGACCAATTATCTTAATTGATGCATCAACTAGATGGTCACATGTATCTAGAAATCAAGAGCTTGCAAGATTACTAGCTCAACTAGTTTGGTTATGAGCATATTATCATGATTATCCAATAACGAAAATGTGTCATTAAGACGAACATTTTCCATTTATATTATTGTGAACATGTCATTTACATGAACAACACAAATTCGCATTACGCCAAGAAATTATTATGAATTCCTCCATTATATGTGGTTTTTGGGTCAAAACCTTATACTTCCCATCTATGGATACATGGATGTGATATACACATCTAAATTGCTCCACCACAATTTATTAGGGTGAAATCTCAATGAAGATTTGGCAATTATGTTGATTACGAGTTCATCGATGGTAAAATATTTACATCGTTGTCAGGAAATTTTGATGACTCGTTTGGAGGTTTATCAGTCATATAATCATAATTCTCAACATTATGTGGAGAAAATCAAAGGTTGGCACAGAGATTCGATGAATAATCATCATATCATTTTGATCCTCGCACTAAACAATATGAACGTGAAGTTCAAAAATATATAATTCATTATCTGCGTACACTTTACTGACCCAACAAGAGTAAAGTTTTCATGTGCCAACTCAAAATGCTCCAATAACAATAATGCCAATATTGGGCAATCTGACATCACAAATGAGTCTAAAACCCGCAAAGGCGTGATAGACCACTCGGTTCCAAAGAAAAAATCCTCAAAAGTGGAATGAAGCTATATATCAAGATGGTCAAATTGAGGTTAAGATTATTTAAACAAAGCCACCAAGAGAAACAAATAATGTGCTCAAGAAGAGTATCAAAACTCGAAAGATATCAATATATATCTCAATTATCTATATCTTGGATGGAAAATATTGGAACCCCAATGAAATCAACGTCGACGAAATATTTGCGTATAGTGCAACGCTAAATATGATAGTTGAAAATGAGGATCATTAGCCAAAATGCATGCACATATAGAAATGATTGGTTAAAAAATTTCAATTTGAGGCAAATTCAAATTCCCAAGAGAAATGAAAAGTTTTAAGACATCAAGTCTTTATACATTGAGATGTAAAGTATGAGTATGAGAAGTTATGAAACATCTCATTTTTGAAAGGTTTTGTACAACAAACCTATAACATTTTGATTATGAGAAAATATATTCTCATGTGGTGGATGCAACTACTTTTTATTATTCTATTAGTCTGGCAATTTGTGAAGGGAAAGAGTTTGCCCCTAATGGATGTCCTTGCAACCTATATGTATGGTTTTCATAATTAGAATACACATGTGTATATGAAATTCCCTTGAGGATTTATTTTGCTATAAGCAAATAATTCAAGTTCGCGTGAACGATATTCAATTATATCCAATTGACGTCATATGAAATGAAAGATTGAGAGACATGGTACATTTAGCATATCATACATTTCTTTATGCATATAATTTCTTCTTCATTTCAAGTTGATTTTTTTTTTGAAAAATTATCTTCGTCATATTTTATGGTTTCAAAATTCTTACCAAAATTTTCTTAATTTAATTTTATATTTTAAAATGTGTCTCTTTTATTTTGACATAATTGGATGTGATCATCTTTTGTTACATAGATGACATACACTTTATTGAGCTCGTAAAGAGTTTCTCAAAGCAATCAACTATTGATTAGCTATAGAGTTCGAGATGAAAGATGTGGAAGATTACCACTAACTTGCCAATTGTGCATCTCTCTCGAACATGATTTTCGTATATCATTAATGATATACTAATTATATCCAACAAAAAGTTATATGGATATGACATGGCTATCAATGCATGGATGGTATTAAGATCACCATGTGACTCTATGTCCATTTTAATCGACCTTTATTCAGACACAAGAACTATTCGGTTTTGTAGTAATAATCTTGGTCATATTTGTGTTGGTTGACCATAAATTGGTCTTATGTGGTAATTTTATCACTTGGTGGGCTGTGAAACCAACTTATAAAGCTACACCACCATTTCACGAGATGATTTTATAAATCATGCATGATATTTATTTTGCATATATCCTTGAGTTGCAAGAAAATGTTGCAACGTGATGTGATGATTATGTACTCTTTTTCCTTCACTAGATTTTTATCCCATAGGGTTTTCCTAGTAAGGTTTTAATGAGGCATATTCTCATCTAATGGTCATCCATAATCAATATTTACAAAACACTCCCCTTGGATGACCATTAATCATATTGATGCATACATTATATGCACAAACTCCAATGAGTTGAAATATTCGCACTACAAGTGCCCTCAAGCGATAACTTGGTTGATTTAATCACCAAGACTCTCCATACATCAACTTTGGAGAAGCTAGTCCTAACAATGACAGTTCGAGACATGAAGAATCTCAATTGATATCATAATGAGGGGGAACGATGTTATCATCGGGGGAGGCGATACACACTGCACTCTTTTTTCCCTTAACCATGGTTTTTCCCCATGGGTTTTCCCCGTAAGGTTTTTAACGAGGCAACATCAAATAGTGTATTCGATAATGATGTCTAATTTTTACCCAATGGACATTCAAGGGGGAGTGTTATGAATATTTTATATAAATGTAGTTGAATGCTCATTGTGTAACTCCCATTGCATTGATCATGTATTATATTACTCTCTTAATTGTATTAATATTAGAATGTATAGGTTATGGTTTCATGAGCCTATAAATAGGACTCTACATAGTATCATATCTACACATCAATAAGAAACTCTCTCCCTCTCCATCTTTTCTCTTGTTCTTGTCTTTCTTTGAGTTTAGTTTTATAACAAAAATAATTATATTATCATAATAGTCATCAGAATTATCATAAAAGAAATTTCTCTTGAAATTAACCTAGAGGCATTTATGAACAAATTTTCGGTTGTGATGATATGGTCGTAACATTTTTTCTCCATGGAGATGATGATATCAATGTCAATTTTTTTATCATTTGGACACTCTTTTTCTATCCTAACCGTTAAGATATTTTTGAACCATTAAATATTTTTCTCAATTTTTTGTTGGCGGATGTATGTTACTCATCTCTTTTCCTGTTTTCTTCTTCAAATTTTTCTCTATATCCTTTCACTCCCTTTTCTTCGACTATTATATTATTTTTTATTTTTTAATTTTCTTTTGTTCCTCTTTTCATATTTTAGGGGCACTTTTATTATTTTTGAAAAATTTTATGTTTTTTTTGTTTCCTCTTCTCTCTTCTGCAAATCGTTCTTCCTGTTGCTACTCTTTTTTTTCAACGATCACCTTCAACGGCCGACATTCGTGCATGATTTCTGTTGCTGGTGGCCAATACCCGGTAGTCTTACCTGGTTGTAGTTTATTTCCATCCCCAGGTTCCTGCATTGTTCGGGTTGTCTAAATTTTTCAGGACTTGAATCTTTTTATTCTCAGGTTTGCTTCATATTTCTCTCTTTTCTTATAATATTTTTTATTTCCCAATTATGATATGTTGATTGTTGTACAAGGAATGAATGTTTCATGAGACCCACCCAGCGACCTCAATCCATGATGCCAAGGTTTCGACAAGTCGAGAGCTCTCGGAGGAAATCAACGGAAAAGTCATCGAACTCGAAAAATCTTGGATAAAAAACAAGCATTTCGGAGGAGGACTCTCGGAGATGGAAGCAAGGTCGTCCCTATCTTAGAATCATAAAGATAATGGAGCACTTAAAGATTTTCTGATCCAACAAGTGGCACTAATGTCGTACCAAGGCATCGAATGCCGACATCAATATCACAACCGCAACTCAAAATAAAGAGCCACAAAAATGAACATTCGGGCCAACTTTCCCCACACTATCTTTGGAGTAGAGGTATGGAATAATGAGAAGACACGTGTCTCGGAGTTTTGGAGAAATTGGAGCCCAATTGAATTCGAAGGTCGAAATTTGCTTGAAATCGGGCGCATCGATTTCAGAGGATTACACCAAGTCGCACCCTGACCCAAAGGAGAAGACTTTGTCCGCAAGATCTCTGGAGCAGGGTTTTAAAGGACCAAATGAAAACCAATTAGGTCATTGGAAACATAAAGAAACGGGATTGGAGTCAAAGCCGACGAGTGAACTCGTTAAGGTGATGCCGGATCTTTTGAAACGAGGCCTCTTCATGAATTATGAGCCCAAATCAGTTTAGCTCACAGAAGGAGCTTTTCAATCACTTATGGGGTTCCCATGAGTTTTTCCAAGGCCCGCAACAAAGCCATCTATCTTCCACCAAGGCGTACGACTCACTTAGTCCGTTTCGGGCTTAAGTGAGTCCATTATCCATTTATTATTTTTGTTAGTTAATTCAGACTTGAGGTTATGATTGAAATTCATATAGTTGATAGTAGTAGTATAGAAAGACACACGGACTTCTTCTAGAAGACTCCTTGGCCAATTGGGCCCTTTCGAGATCAATGGTTGAAATAGTCAAGATTTGATCTCCAAAGGAGAAGAGGACTTGCCTAGCAAGGACTCTTTTAATACTTTATTTTATTATTATTTCCATGTAATTTTGTGGCCTCCGTCCCCTATATGAAGAGGTTCAGCCACCATAATGGGATCAGACCCCTTGAAATAAGAAAGCAAATTTCGGCTTAGCCTATTTTTGTAATTCGTTTTATTTTTAGCACGTCGTTGTTAGGTAGCAGATTTGGTTTATCGTAGTTCGGTTCTCACATCCTTTTTGCGGCACCTTTGATTTGTGAGACTTAGACCCTCCCTTCGACCTTTTGATCGATTGGTCGACTAGGTAGCTAGTCCATCCAGTTTTTTGACTTGTTTCGACTTTTGAAAAACTTATTTCGATAGTTTGTCTCGGCCGTCGTTATTCATACGTTCGAACTCATATCAATTTTATTCTTGGTTCTTCCTTCCCATCGTCTTCTTCGTTCATATTTGTGAATGAGGGAGGTTACTCCTACCCAAACATTATGAAAGTTTTTTATCTTCCTATTTTCCTTATTTTATGGGTTTCATAGTTAGTTTTAGTTCTTAATTGTTAGGCCATGTTTATCTGTTTTGGAACCATTTATACATACCATTATTCCATTCTTTTTTTTAGATGTTGTTAAATCTATTTGTTGTAATGACGAATTTCATAGAAATAGCCAATTTTATTCAACAGTCCTTGTTGTACTTCTTTTTCAGTAAAGAAAAATTACTTATTATTCTAAGTGTTTAAAATCCTAGAAAACCAAAGCACATTAAAAACTGCTATATACCTTTTCCTTCCTTTCATTCTCGAGTTCATCTTCAACGGCTGCGACGAATCAGGAATAAAATTTTTAAAAAAGCTTTACCCAAATAGATGAAAAAAACATAGACCAAACTCCAGTGACTAACCTTTCCCTTTTTCTTGGATTCTAAACAAGTAAATCCAGGTCTTCAGGTCTTTGATTCCGCTATCGAGAATGTAATCGGGTAGGGTTTAGAATCCTAAATTGGAAAGCAAACAATCGTGGTACAATATCAACTAGAAACTCCAACGACTAACCTGTTATGCTTTCTCTGATTCTCTGCTTGTAAAACTAGGTCTTCAAGTCTCTGAATCGGTTGTCGAGCATGCAAACGACTACAGTTTAGGAACTGAAATCACTAATAATCGATTCGAGGAAAAAAATCTCACAACTTCCCGAGTCTCGCCTGTTTCTCTAGACTAATTTTCGATTCTTCTCCTCTAATAAACCGCTACCGAAAGAATAAGATGTCAATTGTTGGAATCCTTATGTAGGAATCATAGCAACAAAAAAGAGGAGCGTTCTTACATATTTTAGACCGCGGATGGAAGTGCAACAATGTTGTTTGTCGGTGCCATTATAGTATGTTCTTCCCGACGGCGGCTTTGCAAATACCTAAGTTCTTTCAAAATCCCAATTTTTGCATCTAAGAGAGAGAAAGTGACTCTGAATGTCGGCTGTTTACAGAATAAAAATTCTCTATTTCCGGAAATAATTTTCTCTTACCTTGTGTTTAAAAAAATTAAAATTTCGGAATCAAATATTGCGCGTGCCTTTTTTTGGTCTGGGCCACTAATTTAAACTCCTCAAATGTAAAGGGTAAAATGTCCTAACCATTAGGACACTAATTAGGTGTGGTAATTATATTAGAACTGGCATCACTGCCTTCCCTTTTCAGATCTAATATAATTAGGACTCCCTTTACGTGTCCTAGTGGTTAGTTACGACACTTTTATCAACCATTAGATGTTAGGAACCTGATCCAATGGCCCAGATTTTGATACGACATTTGTGAGTGTCATTTCAAGATTTATGAGTGAGCCTAGCAAACTTCATTTTGCAGCAACGAAGAGAATTCTACGATACCTCCAAGGCACTAAACAATTAGGCCTAAGGTACAAGAAGGAAGAAGGAAGCAAGTTGACCGGATACATCGACAGTGACTGGGCAGGATCACTAGATGATCGAAAGAGTATATCTGGTTACATATTTTTCCGAGGTACAAAACCAATTTCCTGGAGCTCAAAGAAGCAAAAGACAATGGAATTATCAACAACGGAAGCAGAATACATTGTAGCTACAGATGCAGCATACGAGGCAGTATGGCTAAAAAGATTAATATCATATGTGCAGCAAGGTGATAATGGACCAACCATTATTCAATGTGACAATATGCCAGCCATAGCCATTACAAAGAATCCAGTATTTCATGCAAGGCCGAAGCATATCGAGTTACGAGACCATTTCATACGAGACCTCGTCAACAACGGAGAAATCACAATGGAGTTTTTCAACAACAACGATCAATTGGCAGACATCATGATGAAGGCAGTTACGAAGGACAAACTTGAGAAGTTCAAATACCTACTCCAAATTGCAAATTAAGAGGGATTTTTGAATAAAGGTAATTTACAATATGGAATTACCTTCAAGAATTTAAAACTACCCAACTAAGGTTAATAAATGGTGGTAGTTGTTTAAAGAAATGAGAAAATAATGACACAATTATAATATTATTAAGCTTTGTGTATAAAAGAGAGTGATCCCTTAAGTTGTAATGAAAAGTGTAGAGAAACAGAGTGAGTTGGAGAGAATGCAAAGTAAAAAGAAAAAAGTGTGCAGAGCGTTTAGTGAGTAAGGGTAAGAAAAGATCCAAATGACCAAATTATAATATCTCAAAAATTGAATAATTAATTGAATTAATTATCAAAATACTATTTTTTATCCTAAATATCACTACATCCCACTAGCGCCTCAACGGTTTCTTTATCTAGTTTATCTTATTAGTAAAACCTTTCTCCATCGAAATAGATCTCCGATTTCAACACTTTTGAGTATTTGGCTGTAATTACTAATTAGCTAGTTCTGGAACTACAACTCAAAGGTATCACCAAGGAAGACTAAGGTGATCCTTTGGTTCATCTATTGAAAGATAATGACGCTGAATTGCATTCTGGGTTGCTTTGTTTCTTCATCTGCTTCATTACTTGGATAGTTCTCTTTGCTCCTTCTCCCAATGCTTCCACTTTGCTTTCAGGTTTGTTATTTTTTTTGTGCTTTCTTCAACAAAATGTAATTGACTTACTGAAAACCATACACCTTGTCAACTTCTGAGTGCATTAATCGATCCTTCTTTTTTTAGTCCAACCAGGTTCTATCTTTCGATCAGATGCTGGTCATGTTGGCGGTGGCAGCGGCAGTGACAAGAATCTACTTCAACCCAAGAACGGTTTGTCTCTGCTCTCCCTTAGATTTGGTTTGAAAGAATCCAACTTGATTGTGAGTCGGATGGTTCATTGGGTTGGTTTGAAGTATGTGAGAAAATATATGGAGTTTTGTAATAGTCATAACTTGCGAATTTCATTATCATGTTTGTTCATCTGGCTTATGCCATGGAGCTGCTGTGAAATTATAGCCACTTTGTCTGGAAGAGATCATTTTATATACATAATTGTGTCCAGTTTGATTTGACCAGTTGAAAGTTAGATGAAATTTATATTGTAATCGAAAACTTCGCTTTCAAAATTGTTTTGTTGGAATCTAACTTTCTCGTTTGGTTGTAAAAATACTTAAAGTTTTATTTAACTTTCCACCTACCAAATCAAACCAAGTTAAGTCAATTTTAATTGTTCACTTACCATTTAGTTGATATTTAGTTAATATTTACTCACCCGTCTATTAAATAGGATGGGAAAACGCAAAAAGCAAATAAAAAAAGATTGTTGTAGGGCAATGACCTAGTCTTGTACATTAAAATCAAAACCTAAAATTTGATTAACCAAATAATTTTGGAAATGGCAAAATAATAACTTGGTCTGATTGTGGTTAGAAATTTGTCCAATTACTTCATATAGATTGAAACTTTTTATGTCTCATGCCTATATTTATTTAGTCAACGGTATGTAGAACTTAAGAAGAAGAGTTTCTGTCATTAAGTTCAGATTCTAAAACTGTTGAGCCCGCTAAATACTCATCTTCATCATCAATCTCAGATTTTACTTTCTCTAAATATCCATACAACATTAAACTAACAGAACAATAAAGATTAAGACAAATAGCCGGGCGAAATGTGTAGAGTGGGGACACCATGACAGCCTCAAGAATTTTCGAAATGAATTAGACATATATTGGAATTTAAAAAAATGAATACATAGCTAATGTGAGTAAAATAAGTTATGGGAGGTGCTGTAGTGGTTGAGATGTTTGCATGGTGCTGGGAGGTCCTAGATTCAGTACTCCTTAGAAGCAAAAGTTTTGCTTTTTCTAAAATTGATGTATTGTATTATTTTTCTATGGTATGTGAATTCAAATAATTTTTACTAAACAATAACAATAAAGTTAGTGAAAAAGTATACTAAATAATAATATTTAAGATGACGTTTTGCTAATATTTTATTGATATATGAAAAAATTGTACAAAATTTTAGGGTGATTTTAAGAATATATAAAGAGCTTAAAAAAATTCTTAAAACGTTATGAAATATATAATTAGCAATTACGTTATTGATTATTGACGTCTTTCAAAATAATTTTTTTGGGTTCGCCACTGCTACATAGAAATGCTGGCGAAATTATCTAGAACTGATTATGTAGTTTGAGATAAACTCGGAGTTGTGAATATCAGGGAGTATTAGAGATGTAGTCGTAATTCCAAAGTAGCCGTAACTACTCAAAGGAGACGATGCCGACATAGTATCCAGAAGGTTCAAATCACTGTCGGCTGTGGTTATCTCTTGGTTGACAATTACAAAAAATACAGAAGATAATATTAAGAATTAAAAAAATATAGAAGATAGAATTAAAAGATATAGAAGATAATATTATGAATTAAAAAATATAGAAGATAATATGGGAAAGAGGAAACAAAATAATTAAAGAAGAATGAAAATTGAGATGGAATAAAAAAATGAAGGGAAGTTGTGAGGTTAGTCCAAATTCAACCAAGTGAGTTAAAGTCTAATCAAATACATTAGAATTCAACTTTAAAAAATCCCTTAATGAAATGCTTTTTGTTAAATAGTATAATTGCTTCTACTTTATATAAGTTAAATAAAAAAATTCAATGGAAGGTCATCTTCGTTTGTTTTCAAGATTGCCAAGACTGAAGAAGTTGAAGGGATTAATTGAAAGAGAGTTGGAAGGTTATGTTCGTTTGTTTTCATGTTGTACCACTGTTCCAGTCCAAGAGTCACTCACTTGGGGAATCTGTTCTGATGATGTTTCTTCTCGTTTGTGTGCTCCCTCTTTCAGTTTGCTGATAATCTGATATGCCCAGTTTGAGTTTGGATTCTGCCTGCAAGTTTTATATCATGCATTTCTCTCTGGCTGAGGAAATAAAAAAAGTGATTTGAACAAGATAGGAGGTTCAAGCATATCCAATGCTTTACACTGACAACACTTGCCATCTTTGAATTGGAAAAAAGTCGTGCAGCTTGCCCTATGGACTTCCAGTTCATGAACTACATAGGCAGCACAAGCCAGTGCAAAGGACTAAGTTATCCTGTGAAGGAGTGTTGCTCGTCGCTCAAGGAATTTGCCTGTCCTTTTGCAGAAATGTTAAACGATTTGACGAACGACTGTGCATCAACCATGTTTAGCTACATTAATCTCTACGGGAAGTACCCTCCTGCTGTTTTCACCACCCACTACAATAATGGAAAGGAAGGTCTTGATTGTCCCGTAGCTTCGCCTTCCCAATCAGCTAATGACAGTGGAAGTCAGGGTCTAAGTACTGAGAAGTACTGCTAGTATTCTCAGCTGGATTCCTAGTGATGTTGCTTCAGGAACCTAGTTGGTCTGTTTGAGTTGTGTTCGTTTTAGTTTGTCCTCTCAGCATAGCCTGCTTTCCCAGTAATGTCATAATGCATTATTAGTATCTAGGCAGATGATGAGAAAGAGAAAGGTTGAAGTCTGCTTTCTTCACGACAATTATCAATGATCCAAAACAATCAGTGTGTATAATACATCAAACCTTACCTTGTATGAAACTCAGCTTGTCACTCTCGGTTTCAAATTTTTTCACGTTAATGTACAAGATTTTATGAGTTTGACAGAAATTAAATATAATCAACGGGTGTAAGTTTCGTACATGATTCAAAATCATACCGACTGGATGGAACTAGAACAACTACGTAGAGAGTATCAAGTCAGTATGGCTGGTCTGACCGGTTCGATTTGGTGGTAGTCCGTCGAAAGCTAAAAGGGCTTTACAAGGGATAAGATAGGATAGGATATGAAGCATGTGGCTAGGAATGGTCAGTAGTAGTTGAAGGATGTATAGATTAACAAGTTAGGTTGAGGCTTGAGCTACAAAAGCTTGGTAATGGCTATTACTAGTGTGTCACTACAGCCTCCCCCAGAAATCCTGTTGCTCCAATAGTGTACCGAGTTGCAGGAAGTAAGACAGTTGCACGCCCAGTTTGTAGTGTATGGATTGATCCGCAATCCCAAAATTGCACCCAAGAGACTCATCCAGGCTTACGTAAAAACAACCAACGCCGCCTCAGCCATCTCCATCTTCAAAACATCCATACATTGACCTGATGTGTTTGTGTACAACACCATCATCCGAGGTCTCATCAATCATGATGATGATGATTCTCCAGCTCGTGCTCTCCTATACTACAATTGACTCTTGCTTCACCCTCACCAACCTGACAACTACACCTACACATTTGTTCTCAAAGCATGCTCACGCCTACTCCACAATCCTCTTTTCTTAGGTAAACAGGTTCATACCCGTATCACCAAGGCTGGAGTCTCCCCCAACACTTATGTTCATAGCTTCCTCATTCATCTGTATGCAACCTCAGGTTGTATGGACGACGCAGAATGCGTTTTCGGGGAGTTTGACAACGAGGAGAATGTGGATGCTACAACTCCATAATTTCTGGCTACTGCAGGTGTGGACGAGTAGATGAGGATAGAGCCAAGTTTGATGGTATGAGAGGCAAAGATGTGGCATCCTGGAGCGCAATGGTCACCAGATATACTCGGAATGTGATGCATATGGAGGCACTGTCTCTTTTTCACTACATGACTGTGATTGATCCACAGACTCTTCCCAATGAGTCGATGTTACTGAATTTGTTGACTGCCTGTCGATGCCTGGGAGCTGTAGCTCAGGGGAGATGGTTCCACACGTGTTGGGATCCAGAATACAGCTACTCTTTCGACAGCAATGGTGGACATCTATGCCAAGTGCGGCAGCATAGAGTGTAGCTACGGAATGTTCATGAAAATGGCCTCAAGAGACAGAGATGTTGTATCTTGGGGAGCCATGATTTATGGGTTTGCAATCCACGGCCAGGCTATGAAATGTCTGCGATTTGATGAGATGATTGCTTACGGAATTAGACCCAACAGTCGTCTTTGTTGCTGTACTAACCGCTTGCAGTCGTTCAAGGTTGGTTGAGAAAGGGCAGCAGTATTTCCAGGAGACAGGTGCATAGATTCAAAATAACTCCCACCATTGAACACTACGGATGCATGATAGATATGCTGGCTCGTGTAGGGAGGTTAGAGGAGGCACAAGAGCTCATCGAGTCGATGCCAGAGCAGGCAAACTCAGTGATATTAAGAGCACTCCTCAGCGGTAGCAGGATGCATAACGACACCGGGAGAGCAAGTTGGGCATTCCGGAAACTGATGGAAGTTGAGCCAGTGTCAGGGGACATGTGTAAGATGGCAGAGCTTATGTTTGCAAGTGCAGGCAGGCAAAAGGAAGCAACAAAGATTAGGAGGTTAACGGATGCACCCGGAATGGAAAGGACAGCAGGATGCAGTTTCATTGAAGTAGATGGCACTGTCGATCAATTTATTGCTGGGGACATTATGCAGTCAAATTGAAGAGATTTATAGAATATGCAGTACCATTAACACAAGTATGGGAAGAGCTCACTAATGAGAGACAACAAATACCCAAATAACTATTACAACCTATTTAGAACCATACTACGCTTTCCATTTATCCTTTCACCAACTTCAAAAGTACAAAACCAGTAGCAGTTGAGATAGCATTCATTCAAAAATGAAATTTGGTCTTTTAAGTTACTAGAAGATGTCAAAACAACACTCCTAGTTAGTAGTCATCGCCTCTAGATATCACCTCTTTGCAGGTCGGCCGCAGCAAGATAGTGTGCTCAAACTGGGACACATAACTTCCTTTAACATCGCAAAGTGGAGGATATGGCTGCCAAGTACCAAGAAATAAATCATCAACTTCAGATGAAAGAGCACAAGACATGTAAAAGTTGATAATCAACCGACATTTCCAAGTTAAGTTTCTGCACCAGAAGATACCATTGCAACAGATGAGGAGACTTGAGAAAAATATCAACAACTAGAGGGAGTACCTGAACAATGCCAGAATCACATAAATTCTTCAGAGCCATCAAGTATTTGGTTTCCCCAAGACGATCTAAGTAGCGTCTACAGAAGGCCAATGTTGAAAAGTTCTTGTCTATTGTTGCTAGCAGCTGCTTTGATCTGGCCATTCTCAATGGCACATGACCAATATCAAAATTCTTCATGTAATGGCTACATTCTAGATCTTCTCTCACATATCCTTTTCCTGGACGTCACAAAGTGCACCATTTCAGTCACAAATACCTTTTGATAAGTGGCTAATGCCTGGAATTTATGTTCATCGCACACTGCTAATACCTGTTGAGCCAAATGTTTCAATTGCGTAAAATTCACCCTCTTCCATTTTAGTCTGCTCTCCTCCTTTTACAATTGGAACTGATTTTCCAGCATGAATTTGATAACGCCCGATACTGTGTCCATTCAGGTTTCTAATACTTTTAACTGCAATGAGAAAGTTAAAATCCATGTCAAACAGACATACAATCTTATGTTTTCTAAAATACATAATAAACATTACACTTCCTAAACTCAAATTAAAGGGAAGATATCATAGGTAGAAACAACCTGATTTATTACAATATAAAGAAAGAACGTTGCAGCACTATAGTATGAACAACGTATCCAACTTATATCACATGGCATGTGTAGTTAGAATCTTCCCAGAAGGTCAGACAAAGATATGCAAATAATCAACGGTACAAGTATAATACGGACCCATTTTGTTTCAATTTTCCCTTTTTTAGCAACAAAAGATAACAGCAGATATGCTGCAGGAAGATGAAATGCTAGAAATAATGGAAAAGGAACACGATGATCAATGATCACCAATATAACCTCTACCTTGAAACACCTTCCCGTTTATTTCAACCTCATAAGATTCCATGACCTCTTGAATTGCAGCACCAACATCACAAAGACGCACATCAATTCCAGCTTCCTGGACAAATAATCAAAGTCAGTTTGTGGCTTCCGCTGGCAATTATCCTTGTTCAGTAAAACCATAATGACTGGCTAGCTAAAAGCAAACTAGACACTCTGTTTCATGTCCTGAATAGAATGAGATCAGAAAACAAGATTCAAGTCCTCATTTCATCAAAAATTATTTAGTTCCACCTCCTGAATAAATGTTCACATCGGTCTCATTCCCCAAATAGATTAAAAACAGAAACATCTATAATGTAAGTAAACTAGCATGTAGAGAGATGTACAACAATGACCAAAGTGTCTCATTAGCCATTCCCGTGGTTGTCCTGAAGTCATTTACCAACTTTCCAAACATGTATTATATGTATTACTGACATCGTGGCAATCAAGGTGAACAATTAAGAGAAAACCCCACCTTTATACCCGTGTTGGTTGCCTCCCGCGAAGCTTCAAGCAGTGGATCAAACATAGGATTGAAGGCTACCGTAAATGCACAGTCCACGATGCATCCTGAGAATTCACTCACCACCATTTCAGATAATATTATCAACAAAAACATGGCTATACCAAGTGCCAGAATCCACCCTCGGAACAAGGAATGCGTAGGAACTGCTTCAGAGTTGGAAAACAATCTGATGCATCCAAGGTAAACCTTAGGAGCCAACATTACCAACCAAAGGAAAGCAAAGAGAAAAGAAAGTGCACAAGTTGGTACCATCAATGTGGGTCCCAAAATCTAGCTTCATTACATCATCATACTGAAGTACTGTCTTGTCACCAGAGTTGGGCGTCCAGTGAGCAGCAACCCTTTATATTAAGAGGAAAATAAAACAGCTTCCCATCACTAAATAATGAAAGCCAAACGGTCAGATGAATAATAGTATAATACTACAAGAGTTAATCACCAGTTCAGCGAGCATCCTGTTGGAAACGCAATTCCAGCATGGAGACCGTTTTCTGATATTAGCTTACGAACTGTGTTTTCCAATGTCTCACAAAGGTCGGTCATTAACATTCCAGGCTTCAAAATGCTTCTGATATATTGGCGAACCTAATCAAAAGTAAAAAGTATTAAAGCAGAATTGAACACTGAAGGATAGGATTAGTAAAATACAAAACCCAATAAAAACCTGTCGATGAACTTCTGCAGCTTGTCGAACTGAGTTATATAATGGTTTTTCAAGACGCTCCAACTCTCTCTTCTCCTCAGAAGTCGCACGCCACAAGTTACTGATATATAACATTAGCAAAAATTCAAACACATAGCAGAAAGCAGCGACCAAAAGGCCATCTTAAGAGAGAGAGAGAGAGAGAGAGATGTCATCCGAAGAACACAAACAGAGCGCAACAAGGGGTACAAACAACTCAAGCTGGTCATATTAACTTTCTCTTTAGACAATAGATGATGTCAGGTCCCAGAATATCATTTGTTACCAAGATCAAGAAGCATAATACACTCACTCATCTTTGTATTGTTGAATTTCACCCTCCGGAAATTCAGCAGATGGGAAGAGCTTGGCAACAGGAATAGTGGGTGGATCAGTCTGCTGGGGTGCTTCCTTCTTCCTGACAATGACAAAGTGGAAACTATTGTCATCTGTGATTAAGGCCTAATGTAGCCCTTAAATCTGATCCCACAACTTCTATGTAGTTGATATCGTCTTACAACTAATGTATTACCATATCCAAAAAATTGCAGTTATTTACAACTTTTCTCTGTTATCTCCAAGTAGTCTTAGTAATGTATCTGTTTGTAAATAGATTTAAGTGATAATCAATAACTAAATGATGCAAATTATTACCATATGCATATTTAATTAGATAACAGGGCAGATTTTCTCGTGCATATATGATTTTATCCATTATTGAGACAAAATTATCACTTCTTTGTCCAGGTCAGAGACTCTGTGTGTTCAAGTAGTCACATAGAAGGAATTTAGAAAGAAATATATAGATTAGCAATATAATTTCATGGATGAAAACCATAGTTACAAGGCTTAAAAGCCATAAGGGACGCAGGAAAAAGGAAAATCAAAAGCTTTATCAGAGAAAAAAAACTAGTGAACGAGCATATTGGCTGAAAGCAATCCACACGAGCAACTTAATGAAAACTGAGACTCACTTGCTTTTATTTTTCTTCTTTTTCTTCTTTGAAGCGTCTGAAAGAAGAGAGTTCCAAGTGCAAATGAGTTATTATATGAGATTAAGCGAAATCAAGGGGAGACAGAAGAAACAATAACCTAGGACAGGAAGAGCACTAAGGACATTCAAAACTGAGAGTTATGAGATTAAGAGAAATCAAGGGACGACAGAAGAAACAATAATCTACGACAGGAAGAGCACTAAGGACATTTAAAACTGAGAGTGGTGTGAAATCCTTGGAAAGCATCAAGAATTGATAATTAAGTACATGCTCTAGCCAAATTGAAAAGTATAACCTTTCTTCTCATCAGCATCATTCCGCCCAGCAGACGACTCGTCGTGGTCATTACTCACTGAAGGCTCTAAAGTCCCATTCTTTTCCTCAGCGCCATTATCTTCAATAGCGACCTCCTTCTTCAAAACTTCATCTGCCATTATCAATTACCTTCTGCACCAAAAAAAGATCACATGATCCAACAGCAACGAAATGGAATTAATTGGTCCAGAACAATCCATCCATGCACAAGAAGACAAACCCTGAAACTGTGACTGTCGGGTTCATGACATAATTCCTAGACGGCAAGAGAAAGGACATCCAAATTGGTGATTACCACTTTTTCCATTTAAAGTATGAAGCTTTCTTTAACAGCGAACTAAATTGCAAGCTTGCTTGATCATTCGGGACATAACCACATACAAATTACGCGAAACCCAAACCATTTGAATGCCACGGGAAACAGTATCTAAAGAAACAAAGAATGACTTGTTACTAAAGCCAAACCGATACAGGAACCAATATCTCTTACCTGGTATTCCTCCTTTTTCCTCCTCGGCGAACAAACAGTGAAAAAGAAGTTTTGGAAGTCTGAAGAAGGAAAACAAAAAAAACCCGCTGATTTATGAAGCTTTCAACCTCTGTCGGTCTTCTGTTGCTGTAGTAGCCTGTAGCCCAGCACCCTAATTGATAATGAGAGACGCAAGAGCGCAGCTCTCCTAGCCGGGCCTATCGGTAGGACAACTGTGGTTTCATGGGCTGCTGACTAACTCTATACTGGATTTTACGTCAGGCCCAAAATCGCCACCTCAATTTGATGTAACATAACCATTCACATCAGCTATCGAGTTGTTGGTGCAATGTTGTTAGCGGCTGCATTTAAAAGGGGAATCAAGATTCGATCCTCCATAAAAATGTTGGAAAAAGAATAAAACCTTAACTCCGGAATAAATCATTGATTGGATTAGTCGGCTAGTGATAGAATATCAAAATTTACACCAAATCAATCATTCACACCAAAACAAAACTATTCACACCAGCTCAGTCATCGTCACCGTGGCGCCCCAGTAAAGTTTTTATTTTTTTAAACTCAGGGGGATCTCATCCATAATCAAATGAGTTTGAAAATTCCAAAAAAGTCATATAACAAATAGTAGGATCGCTAGTAGCAATATCATGAACATCAACTGGTCGTTTGGATGATGTATTTTGGATATGTGGTATTTTAGAACAAAATAGTGGGTTATTTGAGAATGTTGTATTTGTGTGGTACAAAAGACTTTTTTGGAATGGGGATACCCACTAGAATTCGAAACCCATGAGTATTCGAAATCCACGAGTTTGGGATGGGTTTGAATATTGATATTCAGATGGGGACGGGGATGAGGATGAACTTTATGAATAGGTATGGAGATGGGTATAGGTACCCCGCCCGAAACCCACCCCATTGCCAAACCTAATTGTGAAAAAAGAAAGAACAAATCAATGATAGTTTGGGGTTTAAAAAATGATGAAGTGTTATAAAAGCCACTAATTCAAATACCACCCCCAACCCAAGTATTTCAAATACCACCAAAACCCACTATTTCAAATACCTCATGTCAAAATACCACTGATTCTATTTCGAATGCCAAACGTGGTGTTTTAGCCAAACTACAATATAATGTGGTATTTGGGCCAAAATACCACTTCCAAATACTCAATCCAAATGACCCACAAATGATAAACAATATCCAAGGCCATCTAAGTAATCGACACTCGACAATCAGGTTGCCTTCCCTATAAATATGCTCAATTTTGATCATACAGTCCCAACCCAACATCTCACGAAAGCTGACAACCTAAAAAACGTACTAGTGACAGGGTATGCTGGATTTAAATCCGACACCATCGTGTTTTTTTATGGATTACGACGTCGAAGTACGCTTAAGTTTTATTAGAAACCCGCACCGTTCTAGGTAGCAAGACAACTATAAGATCATAATGTACCAGTGGGAAAAATCTCAATCTAGTGAATCAAACAAATGTAAACCATAAACAAAGGAATGACCTAAATTAGCCAAATAATGTGCAACATTATTAGCTTCGCAGTAAATGTGGGACAAACTGACTTCCCAATCTCGATTGCAGAGCTCCTTGAATTACAGGACAAGGATATCATGTTGATGGTCCAAGGAGGAGTACTTGGCAAGGATACCAATCACTACCATGGAGTCGGATTGTACCCTAATCCTCTGAATACCCAAGGACCAAGCAAGCTGCAAACCTTTAATAGTCGCTCGCATCTCAGCACGAGTAATAGAGCAGTTACCAAGGTTAGTTGTAAAATCCTTCGCAAAGCATCCTCTGTCGATCTATATAACACCCCCAACCGCAGCACACTCATGGGGGGAACGAAGTGACCCATCGTTTGTAAGAGTAAACCAACCCTCATCACCCTCGCCGCCACCCAATCAACTGGGTCTTGCAGGTCGAACTCAGCACTTCTTGGCCCAGTTTACCGGTCTTCTAACTCGAGTTGATGAGGGTGACCCAATAATCACACCGATCGATCACCTCCACAACAGTCTCTGTATCCTTTTCAAACAACCTTTTATTCATGGCACGTAAAGCAACCAAACATCAACCCCAAACTTGATAGAATGATTTGGGTTACTAATGTTCTCATCCAACCACGCGCTCCAGTCCTTGTTCAATTCATCTCCTGGAGTGACCTGCAGCAAAATTTACTCCAAACTAGGCAAGCAACACACATCTCACCCGACATAGAATTATCAATATAAAGCATATTTAGTTAATTAATTTTGATCTTCTAATATAAAGAAGCTCTTTCAAGTAGCTCTTTCAAGTCAATATAGATCTAAAAAGACCCTATTCAAGTTAATGAGACAATAACAGGAACATAAATGTAATCATCATAAACTGAAATCCATCCCGCTCACATAAATTGTTAAAGTCAAATAATCATCTGTTCATCTAGCATCACCTAGGGTTCATCTAATCTAAGCAGAAAGGAGTTTAGCTACTCATAATTTCAAAGAACAAATCAGATTCAACAAAGGAAAACATTGTAACTAGGTTTACAACCGGAAATATGAAAATCTAGTTTTTTCGAAGAACTTCGAAGAACTTAATTCGTCGATCTTGATTTTGTCTTCCAACCTGAGCTCCTTGAAGTTGATGCCTTCTCGTCGCTCTGAAGTCTATATTATGTACTCTTAATTTTGTCCAAAAGGGTCTCTTTGAAAGAATGAAGGACCAGTCTTTTATGGGAGAAAAATCCTAAAGCCTGGCGGTCGTCATAATATGCAATGTAGCCGTCATAATATGCGCCACATGGTACGATGGGGCTTCAGCGCATATTAGACCCAAAACTCAGAAGTCCTCTTTTTCGTTGGTGTAATATGCGTTGTCGATAGGTCATATGTGCGCCGCATATTACACCTATCTTCAGCACTCGGTGTATTCTTCATCTTTCTGATCTGTCCATCTCACTCGTTATATTGCTTCGATTAATGCCTCGTCATTGTCATATACATGAGATCTATAAAAACACTCCAAAATGACATAAATGGACCCCGATTCCAGGTTAACCGTTGAACTTGGGTTTTGATCGGTTTCTATGAATTCTAGAGAAAAGTCTTTGATGAATGACCAGCCACGGGCGTGACTATCAATTAGTCACAGGCGTAGTTGTCGCACAGACCACGATTGTAGTAACCATTAGTCACGATCGTGACCAGAAGGAGATCACGGCCGTGACATCCGTGTGCTATAGGCGTGGTGGTAAGTCGACCACTAGCATGGTGGACCTGTTATATAAACAGACTCGCGACTTAAAGAATTCAGAATTTATACTTAAACCTAAATTTAGAGTTCTTTACCGATGGAGATTGATTTCAGACAGAGAGGAAGACCAAGTTGATCGATCTCATATCAGTAGGAGATTCCTAGAGATTTTTAAGGAAGCGTCTAAAGGTAATCTATCTTTTTCCTCCTTTCTCAAATCCTTTGATTGAATCATACATAGGAAAATCTTGACAGGATTAGCTTTTGGGGTTTTGGGGTTTTGGGATTTCAATCCTATGATTGATCTCTACAGGTCAGTCAGATAAGGAGATTGAGCTCTAGAGAGGCTGCTACAGACCAGACTCGACCAGGAAAGCACCTTCAGGTGGGATTTAGGATTACTTTTATGCTTTAAGTGTAGAACTGTAATTAGGATTGTTTAGAATTCGATGATCGGATTCTCATGACAGTAGCATGTGATCTACTGTACCGATGTTATGTTCGGAGCCGGGCTCCTTGGACTGTGCAGTAGCATGTGATCTACTGTACGGTTATTGTGATTGTAGAGCCGAGCTCTCAGTACTGTTCAGTAGCGTGTGATCTATTAAATAGGGGATTGTGAAATAGAGTTGGGCTCTTTGACTGCTTAGTAGCTTTGAGCTACTATTCAGGTTGATGTTTACGTACCAGCATAAGCTCACGACGTTTGAGCTGTGATTCACAGTTCATGTTCAAGACATAATCCATGATTAGCTGCATTAGCTCCCGATATGCGTTGGTAACCCATCCTTGGATTGCACAATCCCTTGGGATGTTCTATGGCTATGGAATGGCATGTTGAGCATGCCTACAGATGCTGCTCACACAATATCTAAGATCTATGAGATAGTTTTTCATGGTCTGATCCACTATGAGCTATCAACTCTAGCTAGTTGTGACTAATGATAAGATGATGCCCATGGGACCACAGGGTCACATTATTAGATGTATTGGCATTTTTACGCTAGACATGCTTAGTCACTCAGTGCTTATCATTGACCCCATCTCTATTTTCTATGCATGATCAACTGTGGAACCTCAGGAGAAAATGCCACCTAAGAGAGTGAGACGACCAGCGACACCTCGAGCTAGTGACTCTGGGAGTCATAGAGAGAGGTACCTTGGAGGATCTGGAGTTATCCCTTTTGATGTTTTCAGACGTTTTCATGTTTTCAAATGATTTGACAGGTATATCACTAGTTGTTAGTTCCCCTATTTGGGATAATTTTCGTTTTTGTTTAGTACTGGATTCGAGCCTTGTTGCTCTGCTTCTTTCCGTTGTCATTTTACTTATGAATTGAGGTTGTTTAGTGTAGTTATTTCCTTATGTATGTCATGTTATTATGTGTTAAGTGAACCCGCTAGTAATGCAAGGATCTAACTGTGTGGTTCGATCGGGTCTCCTAGGGGCAGGTTTCTCAATTAAACTAAGCAATGTTGAACTGAATAACAACCCTTTTTTCCTCTCCGTTGTTAAATCATGATTGATAGCAATTTTAAAAGCGCTGTTAATCGGTGGCCCATTGAACAGCTACTCAGAACCCCTCCGAGGGCACCTTAGGCAAGTCTCCGGGGACACATCTGAAACTTCCCAGACTGCTGGTACATCCTTGATTCTCCTTTCTGCAGTGAACATGATGTGAGCTAAGAAAGCTTCACACCCCTTCCTCATCATCCTTTCGGCCTTCAGAGGGAAAAGGAAAAGATGGCCGCGATTTCCTCGCCCCTTCATTCCAGAGATAACCACTTCTTCATTCCGAAGGGTAAAAAATTGGACGATCTTCCTCTTCTAATCCACCAAGGCCCCATGTCGATCCAGCCAATCCATACCTAAGATCACATAAAACTCATCCAAGGGAAGAATGATGAGGTTTTTATTAACTCTTTATCTTTACAGAACAGAGTCGCCCCAACCAGAGTACTTATTCTAAAGGGTCTGCTCATCCTAGCAGTCATGATAGGCATTAAAGAGAGCAACAATAGAAATGAAAGAGTGTGAAGCACCCTTGGCAAACAAAGCATATAGGGACCAGTAAGCTATGGTAACCATACATGTGATAGTATCGAGGCGGCCTCTGCCTTTGCTCTGGTGGCGTACATTCTGTTATTCATATATGTGTTCCCTCCTTGCTGAGACTTCTGACCCAGTGACACTACTTTAGCTCCAGAAATTGAGGCCTTAAATCTCCAACCTCTCACCTGACTCACAGACAAAGCCTGACCCTACTTGATTGTCGCCTCTGACATTGCTAGTTGACCCGGTTCAGGGCACTCCCTAATGAAATGACTTAGCTGACCACACCTAAAGCAAGACTCAATCTTCCTCAAGCACATACCTCTATGTTAAAGCCCGCACTCCGGATGGAGAGGTCGATCCCTTACCATAGTATACTACCTCTACTGCATCTCGTCAAGGTGTTTAGCCCTCAAGGTTATCGCCTCGATGTCCGTAAAGGTATTCATATCACCGTTCGTGACTCCTACTTTGATGTGAGCTTTCAGCCCATCCAAGTACTATTGCTTGAAGTCCTCCACCTTATGTTCCTATGTTATGCTCATCCCCTTTATCACGTGCTCAGCTCGAAGAAAGAGTTGTAATTATCAACCACCTTCATCTCCCCTTCTTTTAGGTTTATGAACTCAGCCCTTTTGTTCTTGTGTCATTGTTCTTGCATGAACTCCTTCTTGAACAGGACTAAGAAGTCCTCCCAGCCCTTCTCATAAGGGTCTTCTCCCACCTCCAGCCTATTGCACCACCATTCCTTAGCTGCTCCTCTCAGTAGATAGGCACCATACATCAACTTTTGCTCTGGTGCAGGCTTCAAGTAGCGGAAGGAATTCGCCAACTCCCTTAACCAATTCACTGCTAACTGGGGGTCTAAGGAGTCGCCATCAAAGGTGATGGATCCCATCTTAAGTAAATCTTTAAACTCCAGTTTAGGTGCTGGTAGCTCCATATTCATCCTCACAGATGGCCTCACCGAGTCACTGCCCATGCTACAATCATGGAGGGGAAGATTTAGCACCCATTTTAGAATAATTTTCTTTTCTGAGTAAAAACTGAAATATTTGTGTCAAAACTTCACCACGCTCGTGGTAGTCTGTTAGCAACAGCCGTGGTATGTCATGCCATGTTCGTGGTCTACTAGACTGCCACGCTTGTGGTCTACAGGCATCCACAGTCATGGATGGCGACTGACCACACTCGTGGTCGTCGCTCAAGCACGATCGTGATCGCCAACATGCCAAGCCTGCGGTGGTTACCACATCACGCTCGGGATGGACCTCCGACCATGACCGTGGCTACCTCTCTCATTTTAAAACCCACATAACACTTAAATTTTAATGAAGCCTACCCCCTAAAAGACCCGGTTGAACCACCAGGTTGACCCATGAGTGCTAAATCACGGGTTTCACTTGACCAAACATTAAACCAAAAGATAACACAATAAAAGTCTTAAACTGAAATCTAGTTATCATGCATAAATTACCAGTAAATATAACATCTCAAGCTCCCAATAGCAACAAAATGATATCAAAACACTATAAAAGTACTAAGCAAATGAACTGAGTTTTTATCCCAAAACATGAGGGATCCGGAAAATACAGTCTGAAAACTAGCATACAAACTAGTGAAAACCAAAGGGTCGAATATCCTTCTAGTATCTCTCTCTCAGAATTTCGGAGTCCCTCTGTTGAGATACTATCTTCTCACTCTTAGTCCTCTTAGGGGGAATCGGCTCCCAAAGGACCAGAATTGAACAGACACACACAAGTATCAAGGTCAGTCTTAAGCACTGAGGGTCTAACAATCATCACACAGAACAGTGACTAGGAAAACAAAGAAAGAACTCACTAGATAAAACAGAGAGAATGTTCTAGTCCTGGTCTAATAATGTGATCCTAATGGTATAGTAAGCATCCCACATATCGTCACCCACCCCAATATAATGTGGATAGCCTCATAGTAGATCAGAACATGAAACCACCCTAAACCTCCATGTGAGCAGGATCTAAAGACATAATCGAAACATCATGAACCTTTCCTTGTACTTCCTAAGGGATTGCACTATCTGTGGGCGGGTTATCGACGCTTTCACATCATCATTATCTAGTCTATCTAGACCTATCTTAGCCTTATGAATAGTGAATCACACGTCACTGTTCAGTCCTTGAGAGCTTTATGCTCAACATTATTTGCACCTTTTGTAAAGTAGAACACACGCCATTGTATAACCTCAAGAGCTTCAAGCTCTCCACATAATCATTCATCACAGGGGAACCCATATGAAGGTCACATGTTCTTAACTTTAGATTCTACTAGATGAAGTCATAAATAAACATGAACCCCACCTATGATAGCTTTCCTGAAGGGCCTGAATTGAGGAAAGTGTCTGAGTGCCTAGATCTCCTCTCCTGATTGATCCAAGGGAGAAAATCCCCAAGATTGGGCCAGCACCCAAACTATCAGGAACGTACGTACCCAAAGCTTTAGGAACTAAGAGAAAAGGGTAGTATGATTACCTTCTAAAGACTTAGGGGGGATGACCTCCTTGACTCTCTAGATCTCCACTCTCAACAGAGGAAGGACTCCTCTTGATTCCTCCTTCAACTAACCAGACTCTAAGAAGATCACCGTTTGTCAGGAAAACCATAATAGAGAGAATAGGGTTTTCTGAAGAACTAAAGTAGTGGAGGGTTTATATAAATTACTCATCACGCCCGTGGTTAGAAGCTAGCCACGCCCATGGTAAGCTTGTGACCACACCCGTGACTGATTTATAATCACGGTCGTGTGAGTCTGCTCGTGGTGTCCATACGGTCATGCCCATGGCGACCCTTGCTACACGGTCTTGACGGCCAACTAACCATGCCCGTGGTGCCTAGCAACCACAGTTGTGAAGGAAATCACCATGCCCGTGATTGACATCTCAGCCCACGGCCCTATTCAGCCTTCCAGAAAGGAACAACAACCCAAAATCGGGGTGTCATAGTACCCTCCTATGAAACCAATCCACAAATTCTCGATCAAGCAATTTCTCAACTTCATTTTGAGTTATTCGCCTTGGCCTCTAAGCCGTCTTTTCATCTGAATTTTGTACTCTCTAGTTGTCATAGAAAGAGCAATCAGAGAAACTGTTTTGAGATTAAAACTTAGAGTAAAAAGTATTGAGCAGATAACTTAGTTAATAAATGGCATTGAATATGACATATCAATGAGTTGACAGGCGCTCTAAATCAGTAAGTTTTAAATGTGTCACACCACAAACTAGTTTGCCAATGTATAGAAAAACAACGACATGTCCATTAGAATCTGTAACGGGATCATTAACTCGATTATCACAATTCAATCAAGCTTCAACCAATTATTTCAGTTACAAGGAATTGAACCTGAACAACTCATCCATAATCAAACATTCTACTATGGAATCTTCAGGGTGTGCCCTATTTCCAACAAACCCTTTTATCTTTCCCAAGAACCTTTTAATTGGATACATCCATCGATACTGTACATGGCCCCCAAGTCAAACTTCCTCAACAAAATGAAGTACTAAATGCACCATGATAGTGAAGAATGATGGTGAGAAGATCATCTCCGTATGAAAAACAACAAGTACTTATTGTTCTTGCAACTTTTCAAGTTCATTCTTGTTGACAACCATAGTAGACAATCCCTTCAAACATGATGAGAACTCAACCAACATAGATGCAACTTATTTGGGAAGGACATTCCTAGCATATAGACAGTAATTCATGCAAGAGGATGTGTGAATCATGACCTTTGAGAAATAAAATCTTAGGCCGAGTCAAATCCACACATCATGAAACATGACTAAAATATGCATCTGGAACCAACACACCTTTCAATATCTGTTATATAGGTTCTAGGCATTTACCATCGGCTTTCGGGCATAAGTCTTTCCAAATTCGCATATCAACCAAGTCTAGACATGCCTTTAAGTGGTCTTTCCTTCTGTCTTTTTCATTTAAAAAGGTAAATGTGGCGGACAGAGATTGAAAATTTAGGAGAAGAGCTAACTATTCAGCCCTTGGCACTAGTTTTGGCCAGCCTTCGTGAGTTGTGCCAGATTGATTGATAGATTACATCTTACTTCAGTACTTTATACATTTCATTACAAATATGGGACCATCAGAGAAAAATGTTGCCAAAGAAGGCTACAAAGGCAGTGTGGCAAAGAGTGAAGAGGAGAGGTCAAATCATGCTAGGTATTCGACTGGACAAAAAACTTTAGAAAGTTACATTTTATAACAGGAAAGACCCTCAAAATATAGGTCAGTCCAAAAATGAAGGAGCGATATGTTTATCCTCTTAAATGGAGGATTGGTGGGTGAATTATAAGATACATCGTCGAGATCTGCTTACATCTCAACTGTTGAAAAATAAATGAGGAAGATTGGCACCTCTACCTTAAGATCAATTGAACGATTATCAGACGAAAGGCCGCCACTAACATAAATTTTTTCAAGACATCAGAAGCTCATGGACAAAAAGCCATAAAAATAAAAGAAAAATTATGCTTTGATGAATAAACCCAAGCGAACAAGCGTTTCTAAAGAAACAACCAAAATAAAATATATAAAAATTAAAACGCATAAGTTTTGTTCCCTTTACTTATATGCGCTCTAGAAATTTGCCTAATAATCAAGGCCTACATCCAAGGTCACCCAACCCAAACTTGAGCCGGCCCACAAACTAGGCCCCGTACACGACGGGCCCTAATCCTAAGGAAAATTTCATTGGAGATTAATCAAGGGCGCAGATCGACAGATAGAGGAGCCCTTGCCAGATCATGACACGTGGACTCACATCTCATATATCGGGAAGACTATAAAATTAAATAGCTCGTATTTATTGCATGGCAGGCATCATTCAAAACAACATATAAACTGAGGCATAGACGCCTTGTCCCATTAGAAATGTCTAGCTAGGCCCCCATGCATACTTACCGGCCACCATTCGGGTACTTCTCTGTCTCCCGCTCTCAATATAATCAATGCACCCATATGCCTTGCTAGGAGACGATTGCGGACTTGGAAGGCTTCTGAATGGGAGGCGGATAATCAACCAATTCTATCAACTAACCACTTATTGGTTGGACCACTCAAAGCAACTTGGACCGATCAGACTAAACATGACTTCTGAAAAAAAATTGATGATTTTTTAGCTTGGTTTTTCCATTTAAGTAGAATAAAAAAGTATATTGAATAGGAAGGAAGAACACAAGATAAACAATAAAAGAAAGAGAACGAATTTTTTCGTCCATCTCATAAAAACCTTCGTTGATGAAGAGAAAAGAGAGATCAGGTTTTTTCTAGAAAAAATCCTACTATAATTAAAATTAATGACAAAATTAAAATAGAATTAAATTAACTAATAAGTTGAAATAAAGAAGAGAACAAGAACATGGGAGGATAAGAATTTTCTTATTGAGGTGTGTGGAATGCTATAAATGAGAGCTCTATTTATAGGCTCATGAAATCATAACCTACACTCTCTAATATTACTACACATAAAAGAGGGGAATGAAATACATTAAATCATACACATAAAGGAGGGGAATAAAATACATTAACCATAGAATGAGGAGTTACACAATTGGACATTCACTACAATTATCTTCATAACACTCCCTCTTGAATGTCCATTGGTTAACGGTATACATCATTCTTTGAATACGCGTTTCATATTTCCTCGTTAAAAACCTTACCAGGAAAACCCAATGGGAAAAACCATGGTTAAGGAAAAAAGAGTGTAGTGCGTATCGACTCCCCCTAATGATGATATCAATTAAAGTCCCTCAGTCGCCGAACTCCAATTTTTCGAACTAGTCTCTCAAATGTTGATGTCGGAAGAGCCTTAGTGAATAAATCAGCCAAGTTATCACTTGAACGCACTTGTTTGACAGTGATGTCGCCATTCTTTTGAAGGTCATGAGTGAAGAAGAATTTAGGAGAGATATGTTTTGTTCTATCTTCTTTGATGTGTCCCTCTTTCAATTGTACGATGCATGCAACATTATCTTCATGCAAGGGTGTCGGGGCCATCTTTTCAGGAGTTAATCCACACGAGCTTCGAATATGTTCAATTATAGACCTCAACCAAACACATTCACGACTAGCCTCATGTATTGCTAAAATCTCAGCATGGTTAGATGATCGGTAAGTGTTTGTTTCACAGAGCGCCAAGAAATTGCTGTATCACCACATGTGAATAAATAACCAGTTTTGATCGGCCAGTATGAGGGTCAGATAGGTATCCAGCATCTGCATATCCTACCAAAATCTGCTTTTGATTCATTCGAGAAGAATAATCTCATATCTTGTGTTCCATGCAAATAGCGAAGTATATGTATGACACCATTCCAATGTCTTCGTGTGGAAGAAAAACTATATCTTGTTAATAAATTAACGGCAAATGATATGTCGGGTCTTGTATGACCGGCAAGGTACATTAGTGCACCGATTGCACTAAGATAAGGTACTTCAGGACCAAGTAGTTCTTCATCACTTTCCCGAGGTCTGAAGAGATCTTTTTTCACATCTAGTGATCTAACAACCATTGGGGTACTCAATGAATGTGATTTATCCATGTAAAATCGTTTCAGCACTTTAATAGTGTATCCTTCTTGATGCACAAGAATACCATTTGGTAGGTGCTCAACCTGCAAACCAAGACAATATTTTGTCCGCCCCAAATCTTTCATCTCAAATTCCTTTTGCAAGCAGGTGATTGCTTTTGTAAGCTCATTAGGAGTCCCAATGATATTTATGTCATCAACATAAACCGAAATTATGACGAACTCGGTTCCTAATCTTTTTAAGAAAACACATGGACATATCGAATCATTTGCATATCCTTCTTTGATCAAATATTCACTAAGGCGGTTATACCACATTCTACCAGATTGTTTCAATCCATATAAGGATTTATCCAATTTGATCGAATAACGTTCTCGAGAACTTGATTTGTAAGCTTCGGGCAGATAAAATCCTTTAGGAAGTTTCATATAGATGTCGTTATCAAGTGATTCATATAAATAGGCAGTTACGACATCCATGAGACACAAATCTAATCCTCCTCGAATTGCCAGATTGATCAAATAGCGAAAAGTAGTTGCATCCACCACAGGAGAATATGTCTCCTTATAATCAATTCTGGGTCTTTGTGAAAATTCTTGGGCAACAAGGCGTGCCTTGTACCTCATAATTTCACCATTTTCATTACGCTTTCTTACAAAAACCCATTTGTACCCGACGGGGTTGACACCATCAGGTGTACGGACCACATGTCCAAAAAAATTTCTTTTTTCGAGAGAGTGTAATTCTACCTTAACCGCTTCATTCCATTTTGGCCAATCCTTTCGTTTTTTGCATGCATTCATGGATTTTGGCTCATGATCCTCATTTTCACCAATAACATTCAGCGTTGAATTATAAGCAAAAACTTCATCAATGTTAACTGTATTGCGGTTACATTGTTTACCATCCAAGTCATAGTTGATTGAGATCTCATTATTTTCAATATGTCTGGGTACCTGATGCTGTTCTTCAGCTGATATATCAGTGATGTTTGGTGGCTTATCCTCGATTGGACCATCTTGATTTACAGCTCCTTTCTTTTTCGAGGATTTTTATCTTTGGAACCGATAGGTCTACCACGCTTCAGACGTGCTTTAGACTCATTTATATTTTCATGATGTCTAATAGGGACATCTACTCTTGTTGGAGCATTCATTGCTGGAACATGAGATTTGGTTACTCGATGTGGGTCAATAAAAGCGTCTGCAGTTGATTCGCTAAACTTAGTAAATGAATTATCTTTTGAATTTCTAGTTCACATTGTCTAGTACGAGGATCTTAATGAGATATACTAATTCATTCCAACTGATCTCTTTGTCCACCTCGTTATTTTCTCCCCCTAATGTTGGGAAAACTGATTCATCAAAGTGATAATCAGCAAAAGGAATTGTGAATAGATCTCCTGTCATTGGTTCTAAATATTTTATAATCGAGGGATACTCATACCCAACATAAATTCCCAACCTCCTTTAAGGTCCCATCTTAGTGCGTTGTGGTGGTGTAATAGGGATGTAAACAGCACATCCAAATATTCTGAGATGGGATATATTCGGTTCCTGACCAAAACCATTTGTAAGGGGGAACACTCGTGATAACTTGTTGGCCTGATGCGAATTAATGATGCTGCATGTAAGACAGCATGCCCCCAACATGAAGTGGGAAGCTTTGCCTTCATTAACAATGGTCTTGCTATTAACTGTAAGCATTTTATTAGAGATTCTGCTAAATCATTTTGTGTATGAACATGTGCTACAGGATGTTCAACATCAATTCCGACAGACATGCAATAATCATTAAAATGTTGTGAAGCAAATTCACCAACATTGTCAAGGCGTATCGTTTGTATCGGATAATCCGAAAACTGTGCTCGTAATCTGATCAATTGAGCAAGTAATCTCGCAAATGCCAAATTACGAGTGGATAATAACGATACATGTGACCACTTAGTTGGTGCATCAATTAAAACCATAAAGTATCTAAATGGTCCGCATGATGGATGAATTGGTCCACAAATATCGTCTTGAATGCGTTCAAAAAATGTGAGCGATTCATTTCTCACTTTTGTCGATGATGGTCGGATAATCCGTTTTCCTTGAGAACATGCAATACAAGCCAAATCATTCGATTGGGGAATTCACTTACTCATCAACGAGTGTCAAAGGGAATTCTCAAGTATTATACGCATCATAATTGTTCCGGGATGGCCTAACCAGTTATGCCAAACTACAAATCTATCACGATCCATAAACTTGGAGTTTATAATGGAATGTGATTCAATTATACTAATAAACGTGTAGTACAAACCGGAAGAAATAGATGGTAATTTTTCAAGATAACATCGGTTACCATCTACCATACTTGTGATGGCAATATATTCTCTATTTTCTTCCTCAATTGTCTCGATGTGATATCCGTTGCGACGAATATCTTTATAACATAATAAGTTGCGGCGAGACTTTGTAGAATATAATGCATCATCAATATGCATTCTAGTTCCTCCGTGTAGTAGCACGGTTGCTCTCTTGGAGCCTTCAATTAAATTACTACTACCGGATATAGTGCTAACATTAGCTTCTTGCATCACTAGATGGGAAAAATACTTCTTATCCTTTAGAATAGTATGAGTGGAAGCACTATCGATGAGACACACATCCTCATTTTTATGTTATCATGGATGGTAGTAGTATCCATGCTATAATACGAAAATGATAATCCATATTAGAAGGGAAAATTATGATGGGAAATTCATTAATAAAAAGAAAAAAAAATGAGAAAACACTTTCAAGAAAAACAAACTCAAACAAATCAAATGAGAACAATAATAAGGTGCATACATCAAGGCACCATTTTGTAATAAAAGATATCTCAATAACCATCATATTTCTCAACATTTCCATCATGAGGAGGAAAGAAGTCAGCAACATCCAGATGAGTGGTGTCAAATTGGCCATGGTTTAAAACACCTTCCTCAATGACCATATTGGTTTCAACCTTCTTGTCTTTCCTTGACTCTTGGTAAAGATTGATAAGATGTCTAGGTGTATGAAAAGTGCAAGTCCAATGATCACGACCACATCTAGTACATATATTTTGAAAGTTTCTATTGCTAGACCCACCTCGTTCCTTATTCATTCGCACATCCCATTTGAACTGTGGACGAGAAGAGTGGTTGAATCTCTGACGGCGACCGCGACCACAATCACGTCCACGACCATGGACATTATCGCGACCATATCCACCACCATGGTTATGACCACGACCACGACCACGATATTGATCAAAATTGTGACCGTTTGTCATGTTAGCTTCCGGAAATGGAGCCATACCAGTGGGGCGTGATTGGTGATTCTTCAATAAGAGGTCATTGTTTTGCTCGGCCACTAAGAGGCATGAGATTAATTCAGAACATTTGGTGAAGCCTTTCTCCCGATATTGTTGTTGGAGAACTATATTGGAAGCATGGAAAGTGGAAAATGTCTTCTCGAGCATTTCCTTATCAGTGATTTTCTCGCCAGATAGCAACAATTGCGAGCAAATTTTGAAGAGGGCGGAATTATACTCGCTCACAGATTTGAAATCTTGTAGGCGTAAATGCACCCAATTATCACGAGCTCGAGGGAGAATCACCGCTCTCTGGTGGTCATATCGATCTTTGAGATTATTCCACAATTCGATAGGATCTTTGATGGTGAGATACTCGTTTTTCAAGCTCTCATCAAGATGGTGGCGAATAAAGATCAAAGCCTTGGCTTTGTCTTGGGCAGATGTTTCAGTATCATCGTTAATCATGTCGCCCAACCCTTTGGCTTGGAAATGGATGTCAGCATCCAAGACACACGAGAGGTAATTTTTGCCCGAAACGTCAAGGGCCACAAACTCAAGTTTGGAAATATTCGACATGCTATAAAAGAAGCAAATTGAATTAAAAATATATTATAAGCCAAATAATAAAACATATGAAAAATGATATAATAATTAAAATAGTAACGGGAATGGAACGTTCATTAACATAGAATATATTTGTATAACGGCTAAAATATCATATATATATATATATATATACGTGACAAAAACATCAATATGATCATTTAAAATAGGATGGAAAAGATGCTAACAATGATAATGTGAGCTCACTTAGAAAAATGCATAAAATATTTTATAAGTATTGCTGCCTAGAAGAGATACTCATGCATATGCCATAATAAAATAGCAACCATATCTATGTTAGAATTGATCATGAATAAAAAAGGCAACATACAAGCAAAAAAACACTATGGAAAGAAACAGAAGATATAAAATATGATAGGTCATAATAATATATACTATAAAATATACATGATAATAACTAAACATTTAGGCCAGCCTATAAAGGCATGATATTTGACCAATATAAACGTTTGATAATAGGCATCAATAGAAAAATAACAAAGTCATTTTTGAAATCGGTAAAATGGGAAAGACCACCATTTGTTATATATAAAAAAATAAAAATGGATTCCTTTTTCTAACTCTAATTTTGAAAAACAAGATTTTATAAGCAAATAAAAGAACAAGATAAATAATATTATTAATAACTTTGGAAAACAAGATATAGCACATAGCAACCTTCGTGAAACTTCGAGAAAACAGGCATAGCACTCGTGCTGATAACATGTTATAAAACTAAGAACAAAGAAGAGAACAAGAACATGGGAGGAGAAGTACTTTCTTATTGAGGTGTGTGGAATGCTATAAATGAGAGCTCTATTTATAGGCTCATGGAATCATAACCTACACTCTCTAATATTATTACACATAAAAGAGGGGAATTAAATACATTAAATCATACACATAAAGGAGGGTAATAAAATACATTAACCATAGAATGAGGAGTTACACAATTGGGCATTCACTACAATTATCTTCATAACAGAAATGTTGTTATACCCCTCATTCATTTTTTTCACAGCAACAAAAGCTCATTTCATTAATAATTCGATAAGAATACCAGTTCAACAAATAAAAAAAGCCAACCGGAGGTGTAGACCCTACACACTAGGCTACATGGATCACTGGTCTCCAAGTAGAAGCGTGACAACCATGGTTCTTGCTCTCTTAATAGGCATCTCATCCCTCTAACCGACCCAAGACAAAACACAAAGAACACTATGCGTGAACAAAGAAATCCGACACAAAACCAAAACAATAAAAGAAACAAGGAAAGCAACACTGTTTAAACATTCAACTATAAACAAAGACCAAGAAAAACAAAGCAGGCGACATGGAGTGGCATTATTGCGGTGAACCGGCTCCTCGAAAATTCAGACCATCAGGGACCACTCATTGACAGGCCACTACAATGTGACTTGTTGAAGAGGTTGAAGAAGTATGCTTTGGCTTTTAAGGGAATTGGACGATTTCTGGCAGGCTGCCTCGTTTGAATCCATTCGGTCATTGACATCCCCCCGACGATGTCGTTCCTTCTCATCTTAGATTTGCAGTTCCTCGGACTCTGATGCGATGTTGTTGTCCCCATATTCGATAAGCTTATCCTTGTCACAAATATTAATCCCTATGCAGATAGCAAGTGTCTAAAGGTTAAATGTGGGTCGGCTTTGGTGGTGGTGTACCAGTCTCGACCGATTCTCGGATGATGAGCCAGGGATTCCCAACTTTAGCTTTCGCCACCTTCCATAAGATGGCTCTAATGGAATCGTATAGGCGGACGATCTTGTTTGTCGGAATGCGAAAGGGAACCTTGCACTATCATAAAACAGAAGTTTTGGAGGCGTTCATAGCTGAAAGTGCAAGTGACAGAGTTGCATCGGGCGGACGGGGATGTTTCTCCAACTTAAGACCATCGCCAATGTATAGTCTCAAATGACCAATGTGCCAAATTATAAGACCAACACTTTTCCAATGCACAAAGCTATAGTCCGAAATGGCTAAAGATTCTATTTTGAGTCTTATATTTGGCTCATTCTAATCTCAAATGGCTAAATTTGAGACTTGGGTTCATGCCATAAAGTGAAGAAATTGGTAGTGGCATCCACATGACTTATATCTATCGGTTATTGGTGTGCATATTTTGTTAAATTTATCTTTATATATTTAGCTTTCAAAAATAGATTAATAGTATATCAATGTGTCTTATTTTTATTGAGGTAGGTACACACATCGGTAGTAGTCCTAAATATAAGACTATACCATTGAAGCAAAACACCTTTGGGCCATTTTAAAGTACCAAATTTGATACTAAAACTAGCAATTTGAGACTTAGCATTAGAGATGGTCTAAGTGACTTGCGGCCATCCACATACTCCGGAGGCGCATATAGGGCTTGGTGAATGCCGCCGAGTTCTTCTCATCGTACTGGATAAATTACCCCAAAAAATTGCCAAGGGCTCGGCCAACAGAGGTTCAGAAACGTAACCAAACGAAAGATCGTGTACCTGAATCCAAAAAAGTTCCCTTTGCACACCATTGATACTCCCATGGTAGAGGTGCGGCGACGATGGCCAAAGAGATTTGCGGCTCCGGTTGGTATGCTAGCGATAGATCAGCGACTCCAGCCACTACGGTATTGATAGTCATCAGTTGTCGCGCCGAGGATTACGAGCAAAACCCTAAATGAAAAGTTTATAGAAACGAAAAAAACACTCTCAATGTAAAAAATAAAACTCAACTCTCGTGCGATAACAACATGAAACTATCTAAATAACAAGAGAATCGAAAAAATCCCGATCAAAATTGAAGAAAATCGTAGGCAAAAGTTGCAAACTTTGGCGCGGTGGCTAGAAGGATATTGCGGCTCTCTGAAGTTTTGGACTCTCATCTCAAGTTTATAGACATTTGTTTAATTGTAAATAAGCTACCCCCATTCATTCTAAAATCAATTTAACCCATAAAAAAAAATGAAGGGTCGGGATTGAGTTTTGAACGTAAAATCCGTTGGGTAGCGGTTGCAAGTGTAATGTGCGGTGAAAAAAAAAGGGGGAAGGGTGGCAAGTCAAGCCCAGGCAGGCAGCCAAGGTAGAAGTAGAAAAACCCTAATTAATCCCTCGGCCAAGCCATCAGTCCCCCAAACCCTAATCGGCCGCCTCTGTTTTCCCGCCTTGCCAAGAAATCCCTCCCCAGAATGAATCCTCCAAAACCCTACCCAATCTCATCCCCCGCCGTCAACACCCGGAATCCCAAATCGGACGCTGACTGCGACAACTGCTTCTCCAGGGGGGCCTGGCTCCTCCACCATGTTCGCCTCCGCCGTACGTTCCGCCGCGTCTGCACCTCCTGCGTCCTCCTCCTCCACCCATCTTCCTTCTGTCCTATCTGCTTCTCCATCCACGGATCAGGCCCCCCAGATCAAGAACCTGCTGGCGAGCTCCTTCGCTGCTCCAACTGCTCCTCCCTCACCCACTCCCGATGCGCTCCTTCTCATCCTCTGCCGCCCTTCCCCTACCTCTGCCCTCCTTGCTCTGACCCCACCTTCTCCTTCTTCTCCCCTTCCCCTGGACCCGGTGTCTCCATCGATGCTAAGATGGCTACGGCACTTCTGTGCGCCGCCAAGATAGCTGCTTGTTCAATGGCAGAGGCGGTCAAGTCGGCAGAAGACGATGCCGACCGCTGGGTCAAAGAAGCAGCTGTCTGCAGGAAAAGTGTGAAAGAGGCTCTGGACCGGATGTCAGTGGTGGCGGCGGCCAGGATGAAAGCGGCATCGGGCAGTTTAGGGAAGCCCTTGAAAAATCAAACCAAAGAAGAGTGACCGGTTTGGTTTGGTTTGGTTTGATTGGAGAAATTTAAAGAGTAGAAAAAACTGTTGAGAAATCCTTCTCTCCGTTTTTTGTGTGTGTGGGTGTATTGGAATTGTGCGTTTGGGTTTGTGATTGATTTGGTGTAGACTGAATGCAAAATCTGGTGAAAGGAGCTCTAATCTAGTTTCTGGTCGTTTTGTTTCAGCACGAAAGAACAGTGAAACCCCTGAGAAACTCATACAGCTCTGCAGCTTTTCTCTTCTTTTTCCAGTCATATCTACAAAAACTTATTTTACACAAACTTACAACTTTAGGATACCACATGACTCTAATAGAATAGTTGTACATAAAATCATTTGTGGGTATAATTAGAGTCCGAATCTAGAGTCAGAGGAATGCCATTTGGATCCAATCCGCCATCCAAAAATCATTTCCTATATTTTATGGTAGAAAATATAAAGCAAAATTGACATTCACAACCATAAAATATGTATATTAAGTATTATATTTTAGTATAGTACTTGTATTACACTTTATACAAAAGTCATACAATTAGTATACATTTCTTTACGGGTTTGTACTAACTTATACACACTTGTATGATCCATACAACTCCCCATACAAATTTGTACGGGTGATTGTCCGAAAATATTTTCAAATAACGTGGGGCCGATAATGGTGATCACGTGGATGAAAAATTTCGTAAATGGAGGTTGGAATGGCCGGGAAATTGAACGGGGAACTTTTCGGTCCTCGGAGATAGTGGTACCGTCACCGGAGACAGTGGTCCGGCGATATTGCCCATTATTAATCTTGGTCTTACATCATGTGAAGATCTAAGGATCCAAATTGCTCATGTATCGGATCCGAGAAGCAATGTCTTCGACTCCATAACTCGTATAATTATGCAAGTTTAACAAATATTTACACATCACCATCCAAGATTGATGAGACAAAATCGAGAAGGTTTCAAAACGACGAGCAAATCCATGAAAATGATCATGGTTTTCATACTTAATCTGACCACTCACGTAATCAAGAGGGAAATCTTAAGTGTCTAGTTGAAAGGAAGTCACAAAGAGAGGATGAATGCCTTACCTCGATAAATCTAGAATCCTCCAACCTGTCAAAGACATGCAAAGAACAAGACGGAAACACAAAAGCAATTAAGCCGAAATAGTCTGATTATTATTTTATGGGGTCTAATTAACATAATGATCTCCTTTTATAAGGGAAGGAGAGGGCTGAAAATTACACAATCAAGATAGAAGGAGTCATTGTCTTGCAACACAAGTAATCCTTCTTCTTTAAGGATCAAGTTTTTACTAAGTCAAACCTTGCTCCCTGAGGATGAAAATAAGCCAATGAGCTCTTTAGCAAGGCTTCTTGGGCCTAAATTAGCTACTGAAGTCTGAATAACAAATGCGCGAATTAAACTACAACTAAAAGCGCAAGTAATAGGAGGGCACTAGAGCTGTTGACGAACCAAATCAAGCCGAGCTTTGCCCAGCTCGAGCTCGGCTTGTTCGTTCAAAATAGCAGCTCGAGCTCGGCTCGACAAAATAATAATGAGCTCAAGTTCGGCTCGTCTCGACTCGAGCTCAACTCGTTTAGAGGCCTTACATAATGAGCTCGAGTCCAAGCTTGGCTTGTTTGCAAGTCCTGACGAGCTCGAGATCGGCTAGGCTCGTTTGCAATTCTTAATTGTCTAAGTTCAATTTTAATCTCAACTCGGATAAATGTATAAAAAAGTTAAAAGATTCTAAAGGGACACGACTCGTATAGTCTAAATAGTAATTAACAGTTAGAATAACATCATTCATCACCATATTTTTGTTTTTAAATTAAAAAATAAGACATTCGAACCATTAAAATGTACAAAACCAATTCACACGCTACACTAATCGAGCCAACGAACGAGCCTCAATGGAGCCAACGAACGAGCCGCAATCGAACTTGTACTCGAGCTTCAAACGAACAGGCTCGTGAGCCGAGCTCATCGAGCTCACAAGCCGAGCTGGCTTGCGAGCCTGCCGAGCCGAACGGCGGTTAGCTCAAGCTCGTCTCATTTATTATCGAGCCGGCTCATGAGCTAGGTCTTAAGATCGAGCTAAGTTTCGATCTAACTTCTTCTGAATCAAACGTCGAGCTACTCGCAAGCGGCTTGATTCGTCAACAGCTCTAGAGGCCACTTAAGCTCTGAAATCGAGCTTAGTGGCTCCTGCGCTTGCGGAAGTTTAGTTAACCATGTATTGGGCCTTGAATACAGTCAAGAAATCCACTCGAGTGCATGGTGAAGTTTTGGGCCGAGCTAAACAGGTTCGGGCTCGAAGATGATGAAGAGGTCTCGTTTTGAAAGTTTCAGCATCATCGTAGCGAGGCTACGCAGAAGCCACGAGTTTGTCTCTTGAATTTTGATGCTCTGCATGACTTGGATAGACTTCATATACTCCATAATGCTTCTGGTCTGGTGCGAACATAAGTGCTCTATTTGGGTTGTGGCTCGATTTGTCGAAATTTGCTGAAATCAGTGTATCTGATTTTGAGCATCTTTGCACCTTCATTTTTTTAGTAAGGTCTGATGGCTCTCAAACTTGATGAAGGTTATGTGGAACCAACCCCAAGACGACTCAGTCGAACCACGCGGTTCGACCTAATGCAATAACTCACGGGTTCCTCTCAAACATCACTGAACATATAACATACAAGTAGATACTAAACACATGAAACTCCTCATATAACAAAGGCAAAACGGCAGCGTACAAATAGAGCATCCATGGCTCGAGAACAAATACCATCAACAAGGTAAAAACATCCTGAAACAAAGAGGAATCAAACATCCAGAGATAAAGTATATGAAAAACAACATGTAGAAGTCCTCAAAATGAAAAGGGATAATGAGGTCCTCCATGATACCACTCTCTACAACTCCTAGAGCCCCATAGTCGTGGTGTCGGGACTGCTCGTGTAGTCCTCTTAGGTGGCATTGACTCATGAGGTTCCAAGATCGTGCATACAAGAAGAAAAGGAAGGGGTCAGTGATAAGCACTGATTGGCTATCTAGACTCGTATAGAATTGAGACTGCCATCTAATAACGTGACCATGTTGTCTTGTAGCCATCTACCTAGTATCAGCCACCCCTAACTGTGTGGATAGCCTCATGGTGGATCAGACCATGAAACCTGAATATCACCTAGGCAATTTTGCAATCCTGGATGGGTAATCGACGCATAAAAACCATGAGCTAGTCTAGCTAGGCCTATCTTGTCCCATCACGAACTGTGAATCACAAGCCATAGTTCAAATGTTAAGAGCTTATGCTCGAATCATAACACATTGCTTGTACTGCACAGTCGGAGAGCCCTTGCTCTATACCACATCACATCATATGTATAGTAGATCACACCAATGGCGGAACCAGGATGAATATATGCACTGAGCTGGACTTGAATTGAAAATTTGTATGTCTATCGAGTAACTAATTGACGAATTAATCTTAATACTAATTTTTAAAATAAAAACAACTTCATTATACTGCTTTTAGGTGAAAATGTAATATATGGGCCACCTGCGAGTTTTTTGTCCTATATTTGAATATTTTGAATTAAATTTATGATTGTTACATATTCTAAAAAAATAAGTAGAAGAGCAAAACTTCAAATACTATTACCCGAGTTATGAAATCATCAAAATTTTACATATTTAGTACTCGAGACCAAAAAACAAGATAGTTGGAACTCTCACTGGTCCATCTAGTTTCGACACGACCAAGCACTGAGCCGAGCTCAAAATTTCCCTGAGTCGAACTCGTAAAATTTACAATTATACACCCAAAATTAATGGTCCAGACCAAAACTGGGGTGATTCGGGCCACCCCTAGGCCACCCCCTAGTTCTGCCACTGGATCACACGCTACTGTACAGTCTGAGAGTTCTCGCGCAACATCACATCACATCATCTATACAGTAGATCACATGCGATTGTACAGTCTGATAGTCCTGCTCCTTAATCGTTCTCTTTATGGTCTCAAATAGGCTCTCGGGCCTGGTTGGAGACATTTCAAACTCGTATTCTCAAATCTTGATTTCTTCATAGCAAAAATGACATGTCGTTGTTCACCAATTCAACACCGCATGGGGTAACGGTTCTTCTTCTCTATGTTGAAGATATGATTCTTACAGATAGTGACTCTCAGGGTATCATTCAGATTTGGCAGATCCTTAAGTCTCATTTCCAACTCAAAGTGTTGGGAGAGCTCTCCTACTTGTTGGTTTACAGGTTAAGCGGTCAGCCAAAGGGTTATTTGTTACCAACAAAAACATTGATGATTTGCTTATTTTAGCTTACATGGAAGTTTGCAAGCCTTGTCAGACTCCCATGGAAATGAACTTGAGACTTAGTAAGGATTCTATTGAACCTATAATGGTCTGACACTATATCGGTGGCTAGTCGGTAGCTTGATTTATCTTCAATCGACGCCACCTGGCCTTTGTTATGTTGTTCAAGTGGTGAGCCAATTCATGGTTTTACCTCAGTTACCCCACCCGTTTGTTTCCAATGCATTTTGTGCTACCTTTGTCGTACGCGAGATCTCGGTCTATTTTTTCCTTCCTCGGGGTCGCATAACATCACAGCTCACATGGATGCCTATTATGCAGGGTCTCTCGACACACGTAGGTCTACCTCCTATTGGTGTGTTACTTTTGGAGATGCTTTATATTCTGGGTGTTGCAAGAAGCAAGACCGAGTTGTTAAGTCCTCCACTGAGGTGGAATACCCTTCAATGTCAGAGGTTTGTTCAAAGGTAGTTTGTTGGTCCGGATACTCAGAGAGTTGGGAGTCGACGTTCCTTATCCTATTACTATCTTTGGAGATAACACGAGTGCAATTCAGATTGTGGCTAATCTCGTTCTTCACGAGCGGACTAAACACATTGAGACACATGTTCACTACATATGAGACTTGGTTCATGATTGTACGGTGAAACTCTTTTGTGTGACTTAAGAGGATCAAGTGGTTGATGTGTTAACTAAAGCTGTCTCCTCTAAATGTCATTGGTACTTGTCGGGCAAATTGATGTTGAGAACTCATCATCAACTTGAGAGGGACTGTTAACCGAGATATGGGTTTGGGTACTTAGAGGGTGTTTCTTCCTTTCTCTCTATTGGATTTAACCCTACTTTTCTCCTATATATGGCCACTGGCCACTTGTATTTGGAGATAATTTCTTCTCCTCTTCTTCCCTCAAGCTAATGATACAACTCTCCCTTCTCCCATGGACCAGTCGACCAAACGGTCGGAACCACGTCAATCTCTATTCGTGTGTTATCCTCGTGTTATCAATCACTTCACTAGGATCAAAGTTATTATTTGGCGAATCTAAAGAATTTGAGATAGGATTGAGAAGGTTTTTGGTGCTAACTATGCCCCAATTGGAAAGAGAGATTTGGTGGTTAGAGCTTATAATTCTAATGTTTGTAATTAAGAGAGAACTTTTTGCTACCATCTTGTGTTAGAATAATTAATAATTGCATAAGAAATTCCCTAGAACATCATCTTGTAAGATCATCAAAGGTTAATAGATGCCGGAGATACCTGGATTCATGATGATCGTCTGAAACTAGATGTGGAAACCGTTGGACGATCAATAACCGGCCGATACCGCTACGAGCACGAACTGGGAGGTTCAATATCCTTCCTCAACCAAGACACCTTAGATCCACTCACGGGAAGCCTCACAAACTCTAAATGAGGAGAATATGTGTGTATTTTTTTTCTTGGTGTATTGGGGACCACAACCTCAAGCTTGGTTATATACACTTCACTATGGGCTCCCATAAAACCCATATGTGTATTGGTTTCCTCTCATTTAGTCCATAATTGGGTTTGAGTAGTCAGTCATGGGCTTCATGTCATGATCACTTATAGATAGCCCATACAAAATAACAGTTAAGGTAGTAGGATGTGAATGTGAAGCCCATTTAATTAGGAAATAATTTTCCTAACATCTTGATGTACGAATATCCACTTTAAATGACGGATCACTTATAATTCAAGAGGTTTATTTGTTCACTACAACCTCTCTTCACTATTCCATCTCCCAATATCATTAAGAAATAGATTTTAAAGTAATAGGATTTATAAGGTTCCACTTAATTAAGAAATGATTTTCTTAAGAATCTCCCACTTGGGGTACACAAACTTCACAAACTATTATATTATAAAATTCTGTAGGCGTGCAACCGTATGTTATTAGTACAACGACTACTCCCAAACAATCTGGTCCACTTTATGTATAGCAATGGAACCAACGCAGCTTTAATCACAATGTGGTAGTGATTAAACTACCATGATCACCATATTTATACACTCAATGACATAGATCAAATATGGATGAGTGGCATGAAAATTACATGCAATGTGATCTTAAACATGCCTATTTTTAATTGGTCCAACTTTAGTGAGATCAAAGAATTACTTCATGCAATAACAATAAGATATTACATGAAGAAAAATTTAAAATTCAAAATAGAAACTGAAGAAATAACATCACTTTATTTTACAGAGTCACAAGTCAATGTCTATAAAAACACACACCCAAACGACTCCTACTAAATCAAGGTATCATCTAGAATAATACCCGTGTGAGTAGTGTGCTCATGAAATAAAGTGGGCGATAAACCTTTGGTTAATGGGTCAGCTAGCATAGACTTAGTCCTGATGTGTTCTACATAAATTTGTCTATTTTGAACCCTCTCCTTAACAACTAGGTACTTGATATCAATGAATTTTGACTTTGTAGAACTCCTGTTGCTATTACAGTATAACACCACTGCATTATTGTCATAGCAAATCTTCAACGGCTTCTCAATACTGGTTACTACATGTAACCCCGTGACAAAGTTTTGCAACCATAATCCATGATCAGATCCCTCGTAACAAGCTATGTACTATGTTGCCACGGTGGAAGAAGCTATGAGACGCTGTTTAGCAGATCTCCAAGAAATAGCCCCTCCGGCCAACATGAATATATAACCAAATGTAGAGTGCTTGGTATCTTGGCATCCAGCAAAATCAGAGTCAGCGTACCCAATGACATCCAAATTATCTAATCTCTAATAAGTAAGCATGTATTCTCTTGTTCTCTTTTAGTACCGCATCACACGTTTGGCTGCCTTCCAATGATGCATTCCTGGATCCTTTGAGTATCGACCCAAAACTCCCACTATGAATGCTATATCAGAACACGTGCAAACTTGAGCATACATTAGACTCCCTACTACCGATGAGTAAGGTATCTTCTGCATTTCAGCTCTCTCTAAAAGATTGATGAGGCATTGAGTGAGACTAAACTTATCTCCTTTGGTTGCAGGTGTATTTCCTGGATTACTATCTTTCATGTTGAATCTACTCAAAACATTATCGATATAGTTCCTTTGTGATAATTTGAGTATACCTCGAGAGTTATCTCTTAGTATCTCAATACCCAATACAAAGGAGGCTTCACCAAGATCTTTCATTTCAAAATTCTTTGTCAGAAATTTATTGGTTTCGTGCAGTAAGCCTATATCGCTACTAGCAAGTAGAATGTCATCAACATATAACACCAGAAAATAAATTTACTCCACTAAAGTTGTGATACACAATCATCAGCCAAATTAGTCTCAAAATAATATGAGCGAAGAACTTGGTGAAATTTGTGATACCATTAACGAGAAGCTTGTTTGAAACCATAGATGGATTCTTGATTTTACATACCACATATTTAGGCTCACCCACAACAAAATTTGATGGTTGAACCATGTAAATCATCTCATCATTGTCTCCATTAAGAAACATAGTCTTTACATCCATCTAATGTAGCTCTAAATCTAAGTGAGCCACTAGTGCCATTATAGTCCTAAAAGAGTCTTTCGAAGATACGGGAGAGAAAGTCACTTTGTAGCCAATGCCTTCTTTTTGAGTGACGCCTTTAGCGACTAAACGCGCCTTATATCTCTTAATATTGCCCTTTGAATCCCTCTTGGTTTGTAATATCCATTTGGGATCAACAGCTTTCACACTTGTAGGCAATATGACGAGATCCCAAACGTCATTGTATTTCATGGACTTTATCTCTTCTTTCGTGGCATCATTCCACTTTTCTCAATAAGAACTGCTCATGGCTTGACTCAAGTTAATTGGATCATCCTCAATCAAGCCAACACCATCCTCATGTTCTTGAAGAAACACAATGTAATCATCCAAAATTGCACTTCTTCTTTCCCTTGTGGATCGCCTTAGTGGCACTTCTTGAGTATGTTGAGTTTGCTCAATAGGAGGTTCAAGAGGAGAATCACATTGTTGTCTTGTTCTATAACAATATCAGGACTAGTGATAGGTATGATAACCTGGTCACCATCATTGACTTGTTCTTCATCAAAGACAACACTCCTTACTTCCCCTCCAAACTCAACATCCTCAAGGAATCTCGCATTTCCCGTCTCAAAGAAAGATCTAGAGGTGGGATTGTAAAACTTGTAGCCTCAAGAGTACTCAGAATAACCAACAAAATAACAGCTAACAGTCCTCGGGTCTAGTTTTTTCTCTAGTGGCTTATATGATTTTGCCTCAGTTGGACAACCCCAAATGTGTAAGTGCCTAATACTAGGCTTTTTTACTGTCCATAACTCATAAGGGGTTTTGTTTACTGCTTTACTTGGTACCCTGTTAAGGATGTATACGACAATTTTTAGAGCTTCTACCCAAAGTGACTCTGATAAGGAAGAATGACTAAGCATACTTCTTACCATATCCTTGAGAGTTTGATTGCGCCTCTCCGAAACACCATTCATGCTAGGTGTTCGCGACATGGTGTATTGAGGCACAATACCACACTCTTTGAGGAAAAGGGCGAAGGGTCCCGGACGTTGTTCTCCTGATCCATCATACCGACCATAGTATTCACCACCACGGTCAGATCTAACGGCCTTAATTTCTTTCCTAGTTGAAGTTCAATTTCAGCTTTGAAAGACTTGAAAACATCCAAGGATTGTGAAAAAATCCAAATGACAGCCAGTCTTTAATTGTAATCTAAAAGTTCCGACAGCATCCACTGCAACTTTATTGTCGTCACCCACATAAATAAACTTCTCGTTCTTACTTGGTGGCCGACTCCACATGCAGAACTATAAAGATATACTTATGTGAGTGGTAACAGCAGAATCCACCCACCGTGTATCTTTGATACAAAAGCTAAATTAACTTCAAAACAAACCAAAGTCAGAAACTCACCCTTCTTGACACGCCAAGCGGCATACTTGCGACAGTCTTTGTATGTGTGCCCAGTCTTCTTACAGAAGAAGCAAGGAAACCCCTCAGAGTGTGTCTTTGGTTTCTTATGCTCATAAGACTTTTCCAAAACATACCTAGCTCTCTTCTTATTCTTATGTTGAGAACTTGAGGCCAAGTGAGCACTTTCAGTCCTATCCCATGCTAGCCTCTCTTCCTCTTGTACACAGTGAGATATAAGCTTATTGAGAGATCATTTATCTTTCTGAGTGTTATAACTCACTTTGAATTTCCCAAAGTGTTTAGGAAGAGAAATCAAAACCAAGTGCACAAGTAAGTCCTCAGACAACTCTAACTTAAGTGACTTGAGTTTGGAAGCGAGATTAGACATCTCCATAATGTACTCCCTAATGTTCCCTTTTCCTTTATACTTCATGGAAATGAGCTTAGCCAACAGATTACTTGCCTCTGATTTCTCATTTTTGGCAAAGTATTGCTCGACTTCCTAAAGGAAACGCTTAGCGCTCTCATTCTCAATAATAAAGCCCCGAAACGCCTCTGAAATAGAGTGTGTCACGATCATTATGCTCATACGGTTAGAACGATCCTGTTTTTCTATTTTAACCTCATTGAGGTTATCCAGAGTAGAACAGGGAGTTCTTTTCGCAGAGCAAGATCCAAATCCATACAACCGAGAACAATTTCCACGGTTTCCTTCCAAACCTTAACGTTTGTGCCATTCAATAGTGGAATACTATTTACTTGAGTAGACACATTGGAAGCATTAGCCATAGATACTATAGAGAAAAGAAAATAAAAATGCACTTATGTTAAATTAAACATAAGAAATAATTAAAACATATAATAGTTTTAATTTCTAAAACCATCTTAAGGCACTAATTGTAACATCAAATCTTAGTCTTTGGACAGAGAAATCGACTACGAGCCGTACTCTTACTGAAATGATCAAATACGTACCAATAACAAAGTCCGGTCAAATAATAGTTTATCTTTGGACCAACTACTACTCACATGGAAAAAAAACTTTACGGTCATTACGTATTTATCATTAAGGTGTATCGTTATTTGGCAAAATAGTGTCGATCTTTAGGCCGAACAGTATCCGCATAAATAACCACACACTATGCATCCATTATTTTAATTAGATTAATTTTCACAAAAGCAACATAATGTAAAAAAACTAAAATAATTAATAAAATAATGGACTAATAAACACGGTTACTATTAACTTATGTGCACCAAATTATATACGTACGTATACGCATGCCAAATGTAATTATGATGGTAATGAAATACAATTAACTTGGCCAAATCGGATACCCATAACAATTGAAGGCAATAAAACAATAATAATGCACAACAATTATAATTGGTAACACCAATAGTAACCAAAAGTTATGTCAGGGGATTAATAAATAAATAAAATTACATCCCACATAATGATAATAAACAAACGATAGTTAAATTAACTAAACAGAGAAATTTTCATTAATTCACCCCTAACTTAATAGTTAATTACACGTGAAACTTAATGAAATTTAATAACAATACTAAAATGGAAATTGTTATAAGAATAGGAAAAGAAAGAAAAAGTAATCGAAAATTTTGTTTTCTTTTCCCCTGAATCAAGCCGAATAGTTCATGGTCCCATAACAAAACAGAAATTTAAAATTAAATTTCTAGACCCCATCGTGAATTAAACTGGACCAAAACTGGATTTAAAAACCCAAAACAAACAACTACTGGAGAACAAACAACGGAAACGAAAAAACAAACTCTAGTAGTCATCGGATAATATTTACATGCAACCAAAGACACCAATATCATGTAAAGAAAATTTATACCTTACGAATAATCACCAAAAAAAATATTGTCAATCGAATATTTATATACATAAAAAATCCTCATCATCTCAACAATCGATCAAAGATGATTTGCTCTTATACTACTTGTTAGAATAATTAATAATTGCATAAGCAATTCCCTAGAACATCATCTTGTAAGATCATCAAAGGTTAATAGATGTCGGAGATACCCGGATTCATGATGATCGTCTGAAACTGGATGTGAAAACCGTTGGACGATCAATAACCGGCCGATACCGCTACGAGCACGAACCGGGAGGTTCAGTAGCCTTCCTCAACCAAGGCACCTAAGATCCACTCACGGGAAGCCTCACAAACTTTAAATAAGGAGAAGATGTGTGTATTTTTGTCTTGGTGTATTGGGGACCACAACCTCAAGCTTGTTTATATACACTTCACTATGAGCTCCCATAAAATCCATATGTGTATTGGTTTCCTCTCATTTATCCCATAATTGTGTTTGAGTAGTCATGGGCTTCATATCATTATCACTTGTGAATAGCCCATACAAAATAATAGTTAAGGTAGTAGGATGTGAATGTGAAGCTCATTTAATTAGGAAATAATTTTCCTAACATCTTGATGTACGAATATCCACTTTAAATGACGGATCACTTATATTTCAAGAGGTTTATTTGTTCACTACAACCTCTCTTCACTATTCCATCTCGCAATATCATTAAGAAATAGATTTTAAAGTAATAGGATTTATAAGGTTATTGATAATAATAAGGGAAGAGTGACATTAACAGTTTGTGGACTGCATAACCCAAAAGAAAGGTTATATTGTTATCACTACACAGTACATTGACAATTTGTGAAATCTGAAAAGCCATATGTTAAGGTAAACTGATTTTAGATTTAAGCATTTTGTAAGTTATTCAAACTGGATTCCAATTCCGATATAGTTCTAATGTACTTATTTTGCTCTCTTGGTTTTTAGGTTCATGTATGTTCATGTAAGCAATCGGAAGATAGATAATATGACTCTCAAACTATTTCCTCCTCTTTCTCCTGTCGAATTCAACTAATGAGCTTCCCTGCACAAGTATTAAGAGCAGCTGTGAACCCTGGGGAGCTAGTGATTGCAATGGTGTCCGAGAAACCTAGCTTTTAATGCAATAATTTGTCACGAGCTCATGCATTTTTTAAGTAAAACCTGTGCGAGGTAGTAGCATAATCCACTCCATCCATCCAGCTTGAAAAAAGCCCAAAAACCAAAGAACTTGTAACGTTACAATATCTTGCAAGTAAACATTCTAAATCTAGCTTCTACAGCGTCTCATATTTTGACCAATCTATCTAACCACGCCATTCCCAGCCTAGTCGCAGCAAAATCACAACCCCACAAACTCCATGCTCATCCGTGATGCCCCTATTTCGCTCTCAGCTCCGGATCCCTGACCACATAAGTTTCAGTCACAACACACATTCTCACAATGATCTCCTATTATCTAATTTTACATTGGAGAGGCGGAGGGGAAAGTGAGGAAGAAAAAACGATTGTTTAAGACAAAGCTTAGAACCTCTGAATATGGTCAAGAATGAGCAGCCTTGGTCCAGGAGGGATTTTCACGTCTCTAAGTGCACTGAAAGAGATTGGATCATGAGTTTTTAAATGCACAACAAACCAAGTCAAAACAGTTTTACAGGGAAGACTGAAATCAACACATTACCTGTCTGTCAGCAATGGTAATGTATTGTCATTCAGCAAGCCCTTCTTAAAATTCTTCTCATAGTTCGGAAGCCCGAGCTTACTAAGCATGGATCGAGTTCTCGCATAGTGCTCTTCAGCTGGAGGCTGAGAGAACTTCTGTCCTAACTGAATTTAGGAATCCCAACTACATCAGCTTGGTCAATTAACAAACTAACAGAATAATAAACCTTTTGACGACACAAACCAGCTACCAGAACCACCCTCCCTTAAGTCGTTCAGGGAACTTACCTGGTAAAGGCCACCCTGAACAACCGCGAAAAAGAATCCAGAAGAGATTGCATTTGCAGCAGGATTTGGGCCACCCACCCCACTCACCAACGAAAACATGGCTCCAGACCCAAATGCGGCTACCATACTACATTAACAGAGCTCGCAATCAGGAATGCGGGATGAACCAATATGCTCTTTGGAACAATTTTCTTTCTTCGAACAGCAGCAAATCTTAACATATCCAAACACAAATGCAGGACACCTCGTGATGATGTAATACTAACAGTAAAAATCTTGATTTAGAGTTCAGAGCACTCGATATTGATCGTGCACAAAATGATACTACAGCTTTATACAATCGAGAATTAATAAGGGCATGCTTCCCATCCATTTAAATTGGTTCTTTTCGAATTAATCCAATTTCCAAAGTAATTCTCACACCGAAGTTAAAGAGGACACTCATCAATCAACTCTGTTTCCTCAGTACACCCCGAAAACAAAAGCTCACGAAAGCAGCTCGAAGTTTACAAAGATCCACCAAGCCTGGTGCAAAAGAAATTGTCACATCTGTACTAACCAGATTCGATGTTAGAACTTGAAGAACTATCTCCTTCTGGTAACTCTTGGACGGTTGCAGAGGTTCATAATTGGACTTTATATCATTCCTTAACATAGAGAAAGTATCTTCGAAAGACATAATCTCATTTATCAAACTTCTATTCAAAGAAAATATGATTGGAACATTGACCACCATAATGGGAAGAAGAAATAAACTTAGAAAGTCAAAAGTACAGGATTAACTGCTCCGTGAGCGTTGAGACGGAAGCTTCATGCATTACATGGGGGCTAAGTATACAAAATGAAAACAATAGCTTGAGGAGGCAAAAAGAGTAAAGAATGAACAACCGATCCCATCACATACATTCATTATTATTGTAAGATAAAAGGGAGAAGCGGGTATGCGGAAGACGGTCATGCTGAATCCATTAAAGAATTAGCGACGATCACATATTTGTTACGACACACATCACAAAATGAGATTCTAAATTGTCCTAAATGAGAAGCATAATGAATCCATTAACAACGTATAGAAAGGGTACATGCATGTAAGAGAATAAAAGAAGGAAATGAACACTGAGAAGCTGACCTGGACTGGACATCCTCCTTGCCTCTCACCCTTTTCATAACACAAGCAATACCAGCATTGGCCCCGGTCATAACAGCAAAGTTGCGAGCTTGAGCCAAGGGACCCCCTGCAAGTGCCTGCACTTAAAAGCCTAATGGTTTCATTTCTTCTACTTCCCCGACTAACATACACGGGCTTATATGAAAGACTGCCAACCCCAATCCATAACAAGAGAACACACAAAAAAGCGTCCGGATTCAGGACCAGTTCCAAAGCAACAACATCACAATCTCTGTAAACTCTATCTTAAGTCTTAACCATCCAAATAATTTAGTCAATTGTGCAGAGACGCCATTAATCCTATAAGTCCAGCGAGTGCCAAAATTCAACTGCTCAGATAACCACTCAAATTATAAAGAAGAAAGGGGAACAAAGAAAAATGGACCTGGGCTTGCTTGAAAGAGGCCATGGCCTGAGGGTTCAAGGAGGCCTGAGGAGGAGGAGAAAGCGGGGAGGCCATGTCGCCGGTGAGGGTGCCCATGAGGCCGCCGATAGTAGCGCCCTGGATGGCGCCTGTAGCCGTGACGATGGCAGCCTCGACGGGAATTGACTGCTGGGACACCCAAGTTTTGAAGGTAGTCTCCAGTTCCTTGTACTTGTGCTGAAGGGACTGAATAGGATTCTCATTGAAGTTTACTTTGGCCAACGTGAAGCCCTGCTTGCTGTCTCCCATCGCACTGGAGATTTGCCCTTTTTTGTGAAAGATGTTACTCGGCTGGGGGGAGGTAAGAATACTAACAGAAACCAAGGCAGGCGAGAGAGACTGATTGAAAGGGAATGGATAGATAGGCTTGGGCCGGCGAGGATACGCAGTACAGAGTGAGAGATAGAGGGACAAATGGGTCATTTGGCTGCGTGCGAGTGAAGTGCGGTAGTGCGGTTCGATCCGTTCCAGGACTCCCTTGTTTTTTTAGACTTGACAATCACATAACAAATTTGAATTTAGTCTGACTTTAGGTTATTTCAAATTAAATCGTAATCAAAACAGAATTGTGTATTTGTAATTTGATATATGCAGTAACTTGTTCAGTATTTATTATTGTTGTATGATACTGCCTCTTAATATATCTGGACTGCTAAAAAACGCCTTAAATTTTACTAACAAACGCCCTAAATTTTATTATTATTAAAATAACAAACGTTAAATTATGCGAATACCCTTCTAATTTCGTCTTTAAATACAGGAGTTGAGTTCGAATAAAACAAACTTCCTATTTTTCGTAAACTTTCAGACTTCAAATTCTCTCAAATCACTCTCCGAAACAGACAGCCTATTTTTCGTAAATCGTCGCCGCCCAGCCCGCCGCAGCCTAGCCCCCCGTCGCCCAGCACATTTGACCGTCGGCGTTGACCGCCGACCGTCCCCCTTCGCCGTTAGCGTTGACCGCCGACCGCCTTGTGCGACGGTCGGCACGCCGTCCAAGGTACCTCGGCGGCGGCGGCGGCGGCGGGGAACAACGACGGGGGACGGCGGCGAGGGCGAGGGGACGGCGACGGCGGCGGGGGACGGCAAATTTAGCGGGGGACGGCGAATTTGGCGAAGGACGGCAAATTTCCGGCGACAAAGGGGACAGAATCGAGAGGTTTTGAAAGGGTCGTTTGGAATGAAGTATAGCTGTTCTTCGAAATTCCGCATTTTATAAAGAATTTCATTTTACTATTTAAGGGGCGATTGCGTCATTTTACATTTGAACTCAAATAATTGAACGATAATAGGGCGTTGGTTCGTAAAAAGTAGGGCGTCATTTAGTAATCCCCTATATCTGTGTATATTAATAGATTCCTCGGCAGTAATTTTATGACTATATAATAGTGATGTTGGTTTAGGTATTTTGTAGATACTAACCTGTTAACAAATTCTTATATAATCATAAACCAAAATAGCTTAAATCTTTTTGAATACTTTTTGTATACTGCCAACAATTACATTACATTACAAAACTTATACCATGTCACCACTTATGGTATGAATTCGTTGCTACTGTATCCCAAACTTAAACAACTAAGGATACAGTAACTAATACGGTTCAATTACAAATACAAATATTAATTTCGATTAACATCAGCCCATCCATAGAAAGACAAAAATCTAGGTTTCTACCCTTTGTTGACAAGGATGGAACTTTTCATCGAGTTGATTTGCACTCAGTACCAAACCCCCTCCAAATTGCAGTGGGTTGGTCGTTCACGTGGAACTTTATTTGATCCAATAATAGCAAAGATCCGAAATGGGATACACCTTGTTCTAACTGTGATCTTCTTTCCAATTCCTATAATAGCAAGGACCCCCCCTACACAGAAGCCGCAAATAGCATACATTTAACAATATATCGTTGGTACGCAAAAAACTCAGTAGATTATAAAATAGGTGGGACTGGGTACACATTTTAGTTTGTACGCAAATCAAATAGATTAGTTTATACAAATTAAATCAAATCAAATTGAAACGGATACCCGATAAAAAAAACATAGAACAAGGGAAGGAGTACAAGTATTCAAACTCAGAAACTTTATACTAGAGACAAAAAGTTTGGTATCAATTTGACATAACTCAATACCAGAACATATCCACAAGTACAAAAGTAGATTAAACTCAATATTAAACCGGTACTATAGTCAAAACCACCGGGTGACAAAGGGGAGGAAAAAATCCTAAAATAAAATCTCCTAAACTTGGTACATGCTGTTCCGGACCATCCATGTCATATGCATCTACCAGCGGGTTCTTTCCCTTCTCTTTTCCAGGCGAGTTCCTTCATCGGTGACTGTTGCATCAATTTCATCGGATGGCCCTATATCAAATTCCACCTTTGTATCGGCCACCTCGACCATTAATACTGATTCTAATGGACGTTGAACTGATCGCTGGAGAAACTAAGACTAGACGTCGGTCTAGCCATGGATGGAGGGAGGAAACCCAAAATGGAGTGGCGATTGGAAAACAGGGAGAGACAGCGAATTTAAGAGGAAAGATAAAAGTTATATCTGGGGTGAATCTCAATCTTAGAATATATAAAAACTCTATAAAAATTAAATAATTTTATTTTTGAAGAATTACTCATATCCTTGTTGTCATGTAACAACATATATAATTGTTATTATAATAAGATATCCATATAAGTAATTGATTATTGTACCACACAATATTTCAACTCCTATAATATAGAAAGAATATTTTAGAAAATAAAAACTCTTCATTCTCAAGAAAATAATTACAAAAATTATGCTTTGTTGTCTTCATTCATTGTCATCATGTTCACCATCATCTTCTCTCTTTTTATTTCTCTAATTTGTTGAAAGGGCTTAATTGTTAAATTGGTCTGATAGGACGGGTCAAAAATAATTTTTGATAATACAAGAATCTAATTATTAACTTGCCAAAGTAAAGTTGGAAAAATTATCATTTTTCAAAATTGCATTATTGGAATTCTGAGGTATTTAACCATTTCAACAAAAAAGTGGGCTTGGCAACCCAAACCGAGAAATTAAAATCCATCCGAAAATTTGACAAGTAAATGTGAAGAGTTGAGTAAAGATTAAACAGAGAGAGGGGAGAAAAATTGAACAGAGAAAGAAGAAAGATTGAACAAAGAGGGAGGCGGCCACAATCTATAAATAAAAGATTATATCTATTCATATGAGGCTACAAGGAGGATGTACAAATCCTAAAATGAGTAGGAAACCTATTTCTATACAAACAAGGTAATTAGACCTATTCATATACAAATAAGGTAATTAGAAATATTATAATACATATATCTCAACAACCTCCCTCAAATTGATGGTAATCTCGAAACATCAATTTGTTTGATAAGAATTTTTAGAATAGAGATAGGATCGACTGAATATGTACTGAAATCAGCGAACCGGGGAGGAGGTTGGCTTATCGTAGAACGAGTAGATCGCAGGATGGGAGGTGGATCTGACAACGGTTTTGAAGTTGGATCGGGTGTCGTAGCTGGAGTAACGGGAGGAGAGACATTATGTTCATCGTCAACAATGGGAGGATAGGATCAGTAACCACAACTGCCTCCTCAGCTGCATCATCAAGATTAAAAGAGTGAAATTATATAGAATGCTCATCAGAGGAGGGAACTGACAAAAAAATAAGCATCTACCTGAAAGACCACGTGATACGCAATCTGCTTACGTCGAAGTTCTGGGTCAGAGCACATGTACCCCTAATAGCACAATTATTGGTAGCCTTTTTTACCCCACCTTGAATAGTTTTTGCTCCGGTTTTGATGATATTTGCTTGTTAGTAGCGTCCGGTTTGATCATGATTGCATTTCATGCTCGTTTTCTCTTGAACGGACCATTTCAGTCTGTTTCACTTATTTCTTGTAGTGTTTTCCTTGAGTGCAGATATCCTTTGGATAAAAGGTTCGACTATGAAGCCAATGGTACGTTTCAGAGCGAAATTAGAGTCCAAATGAATAAGTTATGGCCGAAAGAAGATTGAAGTTGCTATTGTTGAAGAGTCATGACCGTGACACAACCTGTAACAGCCGGATAGGTGTCATGGCCATGGCAACATGTTGTCACGGTCGTGACAGGAAAAACTGGGTAGATTTCAATTAAAAAGCCCCAAGTTCGAGTTTTGTTAGGGAGGAGAGTCATGGAGATGAACTAAAACACAAATTGACGAAGGGGAAATTGCTTGGGAGCCTAGGAACACCGTGGGAATGAATATTTAAAGCCAAATATCCAAAGAATCGAAGCCCAATAGAGGATCTATCTTCTACTTTGATGGATTGGCGGTTTGCAGCATTCTCTTTAACTCTCATGGATACTAAGTTTTCTCTTCTTGCTTGGGTTTTGCGGATTCCTTTGGGTTTATGAGATTGTTCTAATATGTAGTGATAGTATAGTGGATGCATGATGATTGATGATAAGTTTTGTTATCTTGTCGCCTCGATTGTCTTGTTTCCATTTGATTCGCAGTTTTCTCAGTTTTTGTGTTTTAGGTTTTCTTGTGAGATTGATTGTTGAGTTGTTTGTTGAATGGATGGTTGTGGGTGTTACGAGTGGTTTTACGTCGTTGTGTTGATAGACCCGATCCTAAGACCCGAAACATATCATTACCCATGTTCCTATCTATTCTGATAATGTGCAGTTTCCTATAGTCCTTAAGATGATGCAAAACCCAATCAAGGCCTTGTCCCCATAATCGTTCTCACCTTAGTTTTATCCGTTTGCCATCGAGTGATCTATTTGCATCCTAGATTTCTCGTTTCTTTTAGCTTGTTGCCTATTTCATCCTAGTCTAGTACAAACCTCTCAATCTGTGATTGACTGACCAGCGAACCTAGGTTGAGTAGTGAAGGCCAAGTAGACCCATGAGAAATCAATTTTGAGGTTATACCTCGGCATATTTGTTTGGTTCTATTGAGAGCAAGATCAAATTGGCGTCGTTCTGGGGATTACTTGACTTCACGAAAGGTGTAGGATTGCTGGTTTAGTCTTTGTTTTCCTATTTATACAGATTTGATTTCGTAATTTGTTTTTGTTTCTTTTTGTGCAGTTTGCTTTTTCTGTTTCACCCCTCCTTTTATTTGTTGTTTTGGATATTTCAACTTTGTTTGCAGGACAAAGTATGGATAACTGGGTACAAATCCAGTTTGACTCTCCCAATCAAGACTTCTTACCGGTTCAGTATGGATATCAGAATGAGTATGATTGTGGTTATGTTGGTTTTGACAATAGGAGTTCAAATTATCCGGGCTATTCAAATTGGCAAAACCAACCTGGTTTTCATGGAGATTCATAGTTTCGTGGCTCGATGAATGGGAATCAAGATCCCCCCGACTTCCAATGAAGGTATTGCCAAGCTAATCCAAGACAATAAAGTTTGTTATCGTGTCGATTCAACTATTCAATCGGCTCATAATGCAAGAATTGAAGCATCTTTGAAAGAGCTTCGAGAGTCCATCAATGCCATCGCCGTCCAACTCAAACAAGAAAAGGATAGTTACCTAGCTTCCCAGAAAGAAACTAATTTCTCACTTGAGCAACCCTCTCCTCCTACCAAGGAAACAACAAGTTTTCAGAAGTTATTGAGAGATTTCGTAAAACAACTTGGGGCTAGATTGCTAAAGCAATCAGAGGGAATGGATTACTTGGCAAGTAAAATGGGAATCTTTCAAGATATTTTCTTTGAATTGGAATATAAGACTCGGGCATGGCAAAGTGACATTGGAGAAAAAATTCAAGTTAAGGATGTTGGTGCAATCGATGTGGAGTCTAAAGAGGAGAAGCCACCCATCGATCATCCATACTTCTCCGATGAAGATGGGGATATTTATATGGCTAAGTTGAGAGAAAGTACAATTCCTAGTCCTCCTCCTTTGGTTGAAGACATTGATATTCCATCCTTCTTTTTTCGAAACTATTGAAGATGTGGAGCTTTGTGGAGTTAACAATGTTAGCACCACTCCATTGGTCAAAGATGCTCATGATGCACTCGAAGAGCCTAAGGTCTTAAATGAGTCAACCACTCCAAATGACAACTCTACGTCTTCTTCAATTGAATATCACCGGATTACACCGAACCTACTACTAGGGCAACCAAAAGAAAGTGCCTAAGTAGAAGGAAAAGAAAGAGGTGTCGTAAAGAATTGATGATGGTTGAGCAAGCAAACAAAAGGGAAGATGTGCCTTTGTTTAGTCCTTTGATGAAGATTTGATTCTATTCCTATCTGTTGTCTTGAGTTTACTCATCCGCAATGGGGAAGCATTCAAGGTATCTTCCCTAATCACATCTACTCAAACACCAATGATGACATGAACTACAAAGAGCTTCTTGGATGGGATGGTGATTGCTAGTCTTCATCTGGTTCACCACGTCAAGCTAATGACGTTAACTAAGTGCTTCTGGGACACAACCCAAGTTTCTATCCCTCTCTTTCTTTCTCTTTTGTTTTGTTAGATGATATGTTCTTGTCTTCTTTGTTTGTGTTTGTTTCAGGCTTTCCCCAACATTCCTCTTCCCTTTGACTCAGGTTATTCTATTTTGGATCCTCATTGGGGGTTGTTCCTCCCTACATCCTTTGTGCTTGTTATTAACGGTACACTTTCTCTTACTCTACTATTTTCAGTCCCATTGAGGACAATGTAATGTTCAAGTGTTTGGGGGGGGGACTCTTATGAAAGTGTAACGTGCTTGTTGGATGTTTAGGTCGCTAGTTCATTGTGACTTCTTGTTTGGACTGAGGCTTTTTGTAACTTGTACCGTGCATTTCAAAACTCCCTCTCGAATTTGAATTTTTTGTTGTCTTTGGATGCATACCTAGTGTGTTCATACTGCTTGAGGATGAATAGGTTGTTGAGTAGATCATTTGTGGGCTACCTCTTGTTTTCCTGAAATTACACCTTTACTTATTTGATATGTATGATTGATTCTCCTTTTCGAACTTGTTTATGGTATTATAAAGTCAAAATGGATAGAACAGATCTGAATGAGGTGCTAAAAGAGGCCAATGTGCCCAAAAATGATCGCGAGGAAGATTGTGATTCAAACACGCGGGGAGGATTTGGATTCGTCACTCGTATGCTCGCCACATCAGGCTCTTCGTCTCAACCTTTCGAGCATGGATTGGGGTACTGGTGCCCGGTTTTAGCTGGATCCGAGCCCGATCAGAACCACAACCTCCTCATTTGGAAAAAACAGCCATACAAACAAGAAGAGAGGACGAAAAGCTAGTTGAAAACCAAATACAAGAGAAAGCAAAGCAGAATAAAAGAAGAGAGGGATGCTAGTATACTTGGTGATAGTGATGTTTGTGTTATGATTAGGCATCCACTCCGATAGCTCGATTATTTTTTGTCAATTTGACCCCCGTCTTGACTGATTTCTAACTCGGTTAGACCGAACTTTTATTCCCTTATGGTGATTGGTTGATGAAAGTATGGGATTCATGCTTTGTTCTCTCGAACGGACTGTTTCGGTCTGTTCGGCTTGTTTTCTCATGTTTCATTGAGATTTCAGGTATTTGATGGATAGAGGATGATGAGACAATTCCAACAAGACCACCCTCCCTCATAACGGGAAAAATACCCGGCCAGGACCGTCCTTCTATCCATTTCTTCCTCTAGTACCACAAGACATTAGTAATTTGGAGAAACCTTTATAGATTCACTCGTTTAGGTGTCTAGTCATAATCTCTATATGTTTGAGTTTGGTGTGTACATTTCTAAGGGATTCGTTTTGTTGTACATAACTAAGTGGTTTGGTGATTGACTTGCAACCTTGGCATCGTGAAGTGTAGGCTTGAAATGCTAGATATTGTTCTTCCTTTCACCATGTTTTGAATTCTCTTTGAGCGTGAGTAGTAGATTTGCTTGAGGACAAGCAATATTCAAGTGTGGAGGAATTGGTAGCAAAATTATTGGAAGCCGTTTTGACCCCACCTTGAATAGTTCTTGCTCCTGTTTTGATGATATTTGCTTGTAAGTAGCTTCCGGTTTGATCATGATCGCATTTTATACACATTTCCTCTCAAAAAGACCATCTCAGTCCATTTCACTTGTTTATTGGAGTTTTTTCCTTGAGTGTATATATCCTTTGGATAGAGGGTTTGACTATGAAGCCAATGGTATGTTCATGAGCGAAATCGGAGTCCAAGTGAAGATGTTATGGCCGAAAGAAGATTAGAGTTGTTACAGTTGAAAAGTCACGACTGTGGCACAACCTTTCATGGCCGTTATAGGTGTCACGGCTGTGATAGGTAAGACTGGGCAGATTTCAATTAAAAATTCTCAATATGATTTTTTTTGGAAGGAGAGCTATGGAGATGAACTAAAACACAAATTGACGAAGGGGGAATTGCTTGGGAGCCTAGGAACACCATAGAAATGAAGATTTGAAGCTAAATAGCCAAGGAATCAAAGCCCACTGGAGGATCTACCTTCTACTTAGATGGATTTGCGGTTTACAACATTATGTACAACTTCCATGGAGAGTTAGGTTTTCTTTTTGTTTGGATTTTGTGGATTCCTTTCGATTTATGGGATTGTTCTAGTATGTAGTCATAGGATTATGGATTCATTATGATTGATGATATGTTTGGCTATCTTTTCGCGTCGATTATCCTGTTTCCATTCAATTCGTAGTTTTCTCAGTTTTTGTGTTTTTAGGTTTTCTTGTGAGATTGATTGGTGAGTTGTTTGTTGAATGGATGTTTGTGGGTGTTGCGAGTGGTTTTAGGTCGTTGTGTTGATAGACCCGATCCTAAGTCCCAAAATATATTGTTACCCATGCTCATTTCTATTCTGATACTGTGCAATTTCCCACAGTCATTTGGATGATCCAAAACCCAAGCAAGACCTTTTCTCCATAGTCGTTCTCACCTTAGTTTTACCCGTAGCCATCGAATGATCTATTTGCATCCTAGATTTTCCATTTCTTTTAGCTTGTTGTCATGTTTCATCCCAGTGTAGTACAAACCTCTCAAACTATGATTGACTAACCAGCAAACCGAGATTGAATAGTTAAGGCCAAGTAGACCCGTGACAAATCGACCCTGAGGTTATACCTGATATAGTTGTTTGGGTCTGTTGAGAGCAGGATCAAACCTTTATGGTGATAACTGTACCCGAGAAATGCACAACGGGCGGTCTTGGCGGTGAGCATCGTGCGTTCACAAGAGGGTAAAAGAACATGGCAAACACACCCAAATATTCGTAATCAATCATATGGGGGACAAGGGATGTAACGTCTGAAATAGGGAGATGCATCTCATTGCACATCAGTAGTATGTTGGTTAATTAAGTAGATGACTGTATGAACCGCCTCCACACAAAAACGTTTCGAAACTTTTGCTCAAGAATATGCATGTTCTTATGCTCAACAATACCATTTTGTTCAGAGACGTCGGGACAAGATTACTGATACAAGATCACATTATCTCTATAAAACTTATGAAGGGATGCAGAGCTAAACGCTCCACCAGGATCGGACCAAATAGTCTGAACAGTTTTAGAGAACTGTGTTTGTACCATTTTAACAAACTCTTGAGCAGCAACCAAGAGATCTAACTTAAAACGGAGAAAATACACCCAAGTGAGCCGTGTTGCATGATCAATTAATAATGCAAAATGTTTATATCCAAGGAGAGATAGAACTGGTGAGGGACCCCATAAATCGGTATGAATAAGCTGAAACAGAGTAGTAATCTCTGATGTACTGGTTTAAAAGGGAGTTTGATTACTTTAGCTTGAATGCAACTAGTACAAGAGGGAATATAATTGTTCTTCAAATGCAAATTCACCGGTAATAATTGTTGTCTAAACATAGAATGTAATCTTATGGAATGAGCATGTCCAAGCCTCGAATGCCAGAGTCTACAAACCTCCACATCAGAAGCACCAACTAAAAAACTTGGGTGAAATATCAAGTAGGCAGGGGGCGGCCTAAGGGTGTCCAGACTAAAGGTGCTTCCATGCTTACTTCCGTTTCCTATCTCTATCTTGATATGAAGATCTTGGACAGAACAACCATAAGGACCAAAGACAACCCGACATCCATTATCAACTAGCTGCCACGACAGAAACCAAACTGGGAACCAGATGCGGAACATGAAGAGTATAGGGTAGAATAAGAGGGTTCTAATGAATTGTACCACGACCAACCACAGTAAGATGTTGTCCATTTGGAAACTTAGATAGCCATATCACGGACCAAGGCATAAGTTTGAAACAATAATTTATTACCAGTGATGTGTTGAAAAGCTACAGACTCAAGATGCCAGTGATTACTTGAAATACTGGCAGACGCAAATGCTTAATTGAGAGCATTAGGGAGAAGCTTCTCGAGAGCGGCTTGAACTAAAGATTCAATATTGGAGGACAAATCTGTAGTAGAAGCAGTTGAAGCGGAGGTAGCAAGTCTCAAAGCAGCATAGGCAGGACAAGAACCAATTGTAGGAGTACGATTCTTCAATTTTCCACATTCGACAATAATATGTCCCGATTTCTTGCAATAATTGCAAAAGTTGCGCTTGCGACTATGAGAAGTAGAATGACTGGTTGTCTCATTACAGTGGCGGCAAAGCAAATCCACATGATTAGAGGGAGTTGCCACTAGTGTCGATGAATATGATGAATTGCGAAATTGACTGCTACGACCAACATCGAACGCCGTGGGAGAGGGTTCTGAAGCATCTATAGGTTTCAGCATGCAACAAATCACCAAGAACCTAGTCCACATTTGAGATATTATTATTCACCAAATTTGAACTAACTGACTCATACTCTGTGTGGAGGTGCATGAGAAACTGTAAGATGTCAGTTTGTTGACGCTCTTTAGTGAGGATTGCACTAGTAGCAACATCAACAAGAGAAGCCGTCATCATATCTTGTTATGTCCAAAGTTGTAATGCGGTGAGATAATAGCTCTGAATATCTAACTCGCCTTGATTAAGCTTGGAGAGTTTGTACTCGATTTCAAATTGGCGAGATGCACTAGTAGGAGCATAAGTTGCAGAGAGATGCTTCTAGATGTCTGGAGCTGCAGAGAAGGTTAGAAGCAAGAGAGCAATTGGAGGAGAACAGATATAAGAATCCAGGAAACTACCTTGGAATTATTTCTCTGCCATTGAAGGAGTTCCTTGTTGTAAGTAGTAATAACAGTCGAATTCGCCTCTTTAGTGACGGCAACTTCGGCTGGAGCAGCGGTGGTTGCGACGGCTGCAACAATCGGAACTGTGGGGACAACAACATTGCCGGTGAGATAGGAAAGGAGATGCATACCCTGAACATGAACGCAAAATTGATGTTCCGAGAGAGTGAAGTTCTTCCCATGGAGAGCACGATTATCTGTTGTCGATTTGACCCCATCTTGACTGCTTGTTGACCTTGTTTGATCTTATTTTGACCCTCCATTGTGATTGGTTGGGAGAAACAAGGGTTTCTTATAGGGTTGTCTCAAACAAACCATTTTGGTCCGTTCGGCCTTCTTTCTCATTGTGCATATGAGCTTCTAGGTATCCATTGAAAAAATGATGAAGAGACGATTCCGACGAGACCAACCAGAGCTCAATAAGAGGTCGGACGAGGGAGAAACACATGTCTGAAGAACAAAGGTCCCGACTGGAAAAGAGGCCACACAACGTGTGGAGCCCATGTGGATCTACATGTCGTGTGAGTGATGCAGGTAGAGATATATAAAAGTGGATTTTGGAGGAGAGAGATAACACATTCTTCATTACAATTATTCAGCCACGAAATTCCTACAATTATTCAGCCACGAAATTCCTCTCCTCCTCTCTCAACTACTTCTCATCTTGGAGCCATAGAAGACTAAATTGGAGCCCTAGAAGACCCTCTTGGAGCACTTGGAGAAGCTTTGAGTGAAGATTGGAGAAAGCATTACCTTCTTTGCATCATTTGGAAGATGTTGTCTGTATTCTCTATTCCTTTACCTAGCTCAATCATGTTAGGCTAGACTCTTTAGTTGATATATTAGGGTGTTGTAATGTGCTAGGATGATCCCCTCATTATGAGGGGTTGGATACATTTTGAATACGATAGTTGGAAGCTAGGAATTGAGAGTAATCCCTTTCTCAAGTGATCACCCATCAAAGCGAGTGCAGTTAGAATCGTCTTTGATGAAATCCATTGAAAGTTGTGATACCACATAAGGAGTAATCCCTTTCAGCAGAACTCAGTTTAAGAAAAAGTCGTTCACTTCTTCGAAATTATTTTCAGGAAAAAAAATTATGTCAGCGTGTTTTTTTAAACAAAATTCGTTTTATAAACGTGTATGACAAATGAGGTCGGAATCAAATTTTATACTCGCTTTTTATTCATGTACATGTCTTGGCTTTGTGAAGATTTTCGTTTGCGGATCAACACCGATGTTGATTTTAGGTTTGAAACTTGGGTGTTTGTGACCTTTTCTATGGTGGTATACCGAAGTGGAACGTTGGTTTGGTGCAAGCATTGTTTGCTTTCGATGATGTCCATGTCATTCTAGCCATCCCAACAGGTTCCATCTCAAGTTGGGATAGAATCATATGACATTCTAGTAAGGATGGGTGTTTTATAATTCCATAGGCCTATCGACTTTATATGGAATGTATTATTAATCGTTCACTTTTTTAAACTAGGCAACTGGTGGAAATTCGGGATCTTGATGTCCTCCAACATGAAACACTTTCTTTTGTGTTTTGCCTGAGTTGGTTCTACCTACCCGAGGAGTTGCGGAGGAAGGGAGAAAATGTTTCAGGGGTGCTGATTTTGAAGAGGATTGACACTTGTTTTTGGCATGTCCGTTTGCACAAGAGTGTGATGGACGGTGTGGCTAGAGTAGTTGTTGTTAACTTCTTATCTCATCAATCACCCCCTTGTTCAAGAACATGTAGTCAATTATTTGTCGGGATTTGGAAAGAACGGAACAATAGGGTCTGGACAGATAAGCAAAACCAATAGTTGTGGCGATGTCGGAATGACATAAATGGTGGGGGGGGGGGGTGCATCACCTATGTGGATTCTATAGTGTAATTTAGATGTGTCTTGTTTTTCCTGCTATACAACAAACATGGATGGGATTGATGTTAAACTAAGGGATGATCAAGGAAGCATACTTAGCTACATGATGTTGTAACAAACGGGATTGTTACTTGTGAGAGAGGCGGAAGATGTTGCCCGGTTGGAAGCGATTAATTGGGTAATTGGACTAGGGTGCTAAATGTCATCTTTGACTGTGACTCGCAGCAGCAGCAGCTTGACCTGGCGCTCGAAAGTGTGGCAAAGGAGAATTCCTTGCCGCCAGCACATAAAATAAAAGGGGCAATTTTGTCATTTTAATAAATATTAAAGAAGGGGTAAATATTTGATACGTCAAATTCGAAACTCAAAATCTAAAATCCAAAACAAAAAACCCAATACTCTAGACCCTAAACCTAAAAATCCAAAACCAATAATCGAAACTCAAAATCTAAAATCCAAAATCCAAAATCCAAAACCTAATACTCTAGACCCTAAAACTTAAAATCCAAAACCATAAAATCCTAATACTGAACCTAAAACCCAAACTCAAACCGAAATAAATTAAAAAAATATATAAATAAAAAATATAATATCAATTTTATCCTTAATTAAATAAATATATCAACCGTTAGATAAAAACAGAAAATAAATGTTCCAGATCTCTCCTTAGAGCCAGCAAGGATGGATTTTTTCCTGTTCTTAATCCGATGTCAGGAAAGGATGCTATCCATTTTGGAATAATTGTGAGAAATTGTCATCTTTTATGCATTTTTTTGGTGGTTCCATTATTATTTTGTTCAAAAAAAAATGAATAAAGTTGTTCATGAACTTGTGAGATAATTTAGATTACATATGTCCTATGTTCATATGCAAAAAACCTATTATAACAACACGATTTTTTATTGTCATACAATACCTCAATCCATCTTTCATTTTAATTTTTACAATTTATTAATTTATTGAATTTTATAATTTTTTATACTTTCTCTCTATTATAAACATGATTAGTTCTTTTGATATGGTATCTCTCTATTTAATTCCAACTTTCATTTTTATTAATCAAATCATTTAATGAGATTAATTTTGTTTCCTTATTTGGTTTTTTTAGTTTTTGCTGGATTTACCCCTACTTCTCCTCGTCCAGAGTTCTCACAGCGCCGACAATGATCAAACTTCCTGTTTTACATATTAGAGATCATTAAAGAGCACTAGAGATTATTTTTTTAATACTACCCCCAAAATTACATTATATTAACAATACAAAATGTGATGTCTTTCTTATGTTCACAAAATTTATACCCCGACTCCACCTACGATACAGATACAATTACAAGATTTGTACCTTGGCACCCACTATGATACCTATATCATCACAAAATTTGTACTAGGTCACCCACTATGATACAAATACAAAGATTGTACCAGAAGGCCTACTATGATACATATACGATTACAAAATTAGTATTAAGGCACCCGCTATGGTACAGACCCAGTCACAGAGGTAATGCATAAACACTTTCAACATCTTCCTCTGTGATACCAAATGGCTCACTTATGAAGAATTCAAAGCACCTAGTCGCCACGTTGTATGCCTTTGTTGCCCATTTGTTGAACTCACTGTTCATCATGTCGATCTGGACACGGATTACCCTCAAATTTCAGTGGATGAAGCAAGGCTAGCCCTCCAAGCGATACATCATTTCCTCGTGCAATTTTTTCCCATTTTAACCGCATCGGCCTACATTAAACTAGCAATATAACAAAAACTTATCATTTTTATATCACAGAAATCAACAAAAATAGATGAAGTAATTACATCTTCTAGGTACACTCGCATGTTACAGAGGGTACAAATTAAAGTGAGATAAGGCATTTTGTAACAATAACTTTGACCAAGAGTGAAAATAGCAACACAGGCAAATCCACATAAACATCTACATTAACATAAAGAAACAGTGGGCACATAAACAAAGGAAAGAATATGAAATCAGAAAACAGAGTGAGTTCATAAACGATGGACAACCCACCCAGAAAAATCAGACCAAAAGAGATGGCAACCTTGGTAAGAAAATCGAAGGAGAGGAGGTTAGGTCGGCCGAGGTTGAGAGGAAATTAAAAATTTTGGTACCGAATGAATGAAACCCCTAACAGAGTTGGGTATTTTGTTTTGTTTGTCCTTTTCTATTCCAACCATCAGATCTTAGTATCTAGATCTAACCGTTGACAGGGTATCCCGTGTAGTAAAAAAGGTTAATAATTTATGTTTGTTCAAATGTTGAAGAAAGAGTGAAGGGTAGGGACGTAAAATAAGATGCGGCCAGACCGACTTTTTTTCGAATTTCAGAACAACAACAAAAAGAGCGACCACCGGCCCACCCCTCGATTCCTTCCTAGCGTCGGCCGTCCCCAACAGTGAATCCAACGCCGCCCAACTGCTCTTTCCTGCTACCCCCAATATACGTCGTTGATAGACAATTCAGGGAGGACATAGTAGCTAGATCCAGCGGCTTCCATTCGCCCTGCTCTAGGTCATTCCAGGCTCTGACCCTCCTTCCTCACTGGTGCGCAGCTTCTCTCGTTGCTCAGTGTTTGCTTAATTCTTGATTTGATAAATTTAAGTCGGGATGATGCGGCGTAACAAAATTTGCTCAAGTATTCTGTCTAGAGCTGAAAATAGGGATTCAAACAAGGTTTCTCGTGGAACCTTAAGCATAATGGCAGCTTTTTAATCCTCTGAATTCAAGACTGTGAAAGTCTTTTGTCTCATGGAAAAGGCTTCATACGTGAACGTGTTTTTCTCTTACTTTGAATCATGCTAAACTCTGTCCTTGCTTGTATTTGTTTGTTGAAGGGAACCGTAATTTTTCAAGTACAGGTACTGATTTGTTTGGGTTATATCTTAGGTTTAAGGGTGATGGTGACTTTTAAGAACAGGTATATGGTGATGGAAGTCTTCTTGGATCCAAATCGAGACTTCAAAGGCAATGATCCTATTATTATTACGCCGTTCAATCTGATGAAAGCTATCAAAGATAGCATTCTCTTAAACTTCGGGGAATGTGGTTTGGCTTCATCACTTGGATCATTGCAGGGTATGAAGCTGATACTTCAACTATTTCCTGGTTGTGTGGTTGCCAATTTAGTTTTTGTTTTCTGAAATGGAATTTCTTCAGCTTATGGATTTGTATTTGTTGCAGTCAAGTATGTGAACCCCATCACAAAAATATGTATTATCAGAGTTTCTAGAGAGAGTCATCAAAATGTTTGGTCAGCTATTACCATGGTGCAGAGTATTGGGAATTTCCCAGCGTTACTCAACCTACTGGATCTTAGTGGTAAGCAGACTTACTGAAAGTCCTTTATCATGAGTAACACCTGATAATTTATGTACTTTGCTGCAAGTTACTGTAGGTCCTTATTTTCTCCTCTGTCTGTAAACCATGGAATTCTGATTTGATTTTACAATACAGGAAATATAAGGGCTTGTAAAGTAGCTGCGTTAAAGTGTGATGAAAAGAAGTTTGAGCACTACAAGCTCATGGCTGGAGGAGAGCTACTGTCTGCTGATTTAAGCCAGCAGATGCACAACTGTCTGGAAAAGATAAAACTTCTGGAGTACTGAAGCTGGCGTTTACAAGTTGTCTGCTATGGATTGTGATTTGGTATAGTGACAAAATGATGGCAGATTATTAGAGCAGCTGGACCGATCAAGTGAGCTGGTAAAATAAGTTGCTTTCTGCTCCTAGTCTGCCTCATACATGCTCTTTCCTATTTTTATTCCAGCCGAAGTAGAAAACTCTTTTTGGCATGGACACATAGTCTTATTAGGTTTTGGTTGAGTAAGCTCCTAAGAGTTCAGGTGTCCAGTGGCAAAGATGGTTCAATAGATGGTACAGACATAAGCAACAAAAAATTCCCAATACTGTTTCGTCTCCATCAATTTCCGATTTGAATGCATTTCCGATTTCTGCTAGAGTAGTTACTTGACAATGCACTTAGTTACGTCAAAACCAATACAAAAATACATAGTTGATGTGGGGAGTCGCATCGTCAGAAGTGAATAATGAGACGACTAACTATTGTTAGGATGTCATCATCATCAGGCGGTGATTTTTGCATAACAGTAGTAGTAGTGCACTAGTACTAGTACTAGTAGCTGGTTAGAGCTTCCTGTGTTTGGTACTGATTACTTTTCTCTACATCTTCCACCTTAGCTTTGGGCTGTGTTACTTAGCTGCCTGTTGCTGCTGGTTGTTTGGTATTTCCTTAGTCGCATCGTCAGCGTTCTTCACAACATTCTGATCTGCTTGCACTGCCACTACTACATGTATCTCCTTAGCTATCTCCTCTACCTTCATAACTACATCTTGGGGTAGCGTTATTGCTTTAATGTTGTTTTCAATGTTTGCAACGACATCGTCCTCCACCTTCGCTTTCTCCTGATCCCCTTGGTAACAACTTCCTTCTCTGCTTCCATGATGACTTTGGGTTGCAATACTATGTCAACCTCTTCCGTCTCACTGTTGCAATACTTTCAGTTGATGCATGTGCCTCGACAATGTCCTTCTCCACCACTTGAGGTGGAGGAGCAATGGGGCTGGGGGACTGGGTAAAGGTAGAAATCGCAGCCTGGTAAAGGTTTTGTAACGGAGTCTCAACTTTGACATCAGCAGCTTCATCCTTGTTGGCATTGTCACAATCTGTATTCGCCTGATCAGCTACAAAGGTAGTAACCGATGGTTGTGATGAATTGTTCTTCCTCTTCTTCTTCCTCTTCTTCTTAAGGTTGTGGGTGATGAACATCAACCAAGGCTGCTGTCTCTTCAGTTTTCTGCTGACTCTTTAATACATAGTACAAAGCATGCTGCAAATAATTACCATTCATCAGTGTAACACTTAACTACAGATTAAGCACGATATATGATTAGACCATCCATTATGGTTGAGCTAAATAGCTAAAAAAAACTATATTTGAATGGAAAAGTGATACAATGGTAAGGTTATAAATATATAAAATTAAAAATGATAAATTATTTTATCAAATTTGGATTTTCAAATAGCCATATAGATAAAAAGAAGGATTTGCAGGTGGGATCATATTTTTTGAATTAAAAACTTATTTTTTGGAGAGTGAAAGAAAACGTGCATACGTGGACCAATTAATTGGCAAGTGCACAAGAAACAAGAGTGGTGTGAGTAGGCTGAAAATTTTATTAATTTTTTAGTTAAATTCATGTGTTAACTATTATGTGGTCCGTTTTTTTATAATTAAATAGATTCGAATTTAGTTATTAAAATAAAGAAAAACATGGGGAGTTGTACACAATTTGGCTATGCATTTGCTTTTTTAATTATAAATCATTGTAGCAAAATCACTTTTTATATATACTCACTGGACATTTGCAGGTAATTGAGAATCTTTCGGAGCTTGGTGTTACTTGTAGAAGTATTCGACAAATGCCTGAGGATTTTGAGTATGGCGTGGTGATGCATTGTCGGCGCGAGATGAATGAAGCGGCTCATATTATGGCGTATAGTAAAGTCCATTGGAATAACTCTGTAATTTAGATGAATAGAGCTCCGATCTTTTTGGTCGATCAATTGTTGCTGGATAGTGTAACGATGGACACTGCTTAATAAAATCTCTCGCATATCCTTATAAAAAAATCACTTTCTGTGAAGCTAAAAAGTTAAATTTGGCTATGTATTTGGTTGTTTTAGCTTTCATCATAATGGATGGTCTAAGATGATCAAATCATCTAAACGTGCAGATGATTGTAATGGACGGTTAAGGCAGGGCAAAGTTGATCTGACGGCTAGCGATATGAATCCCAAGAAATTCAAGTGGGACGAAGAATTTTTTTATCCCTCCCTTTGTTCCTACCTCCGTCTCCGTCTTCCTCACCTCGGCCGAATTATCTAGTTTCTTCGAAATCCATCTCCTCCGTCGAAATCTATTTCCATTGGAGATTCTCATAATCTATCATAACTAATATATTTCTCAAATTCCATCTGCTCTTCTCCTCCTGAGTTTTCAAACCTAAACTTATAATCCATCCGATCTTCTCCTACTGAGTTTTCAGACCTAAATCCATTATTTATTTGCTCTTTTCCTTCTTTGACTTTCCAAATCGAGATCGCTTTGTGAATGATCGATTTGTGAATGATCGATCCTTGAGTAGGGCAGGCGTGCAAAATTAACGGGGACCGATGTGCTCTCTTTTTCAACCAAAATCCCTTTCCATTCGAGATTCGGTAGAAGGAGAAACATAGGAGACAGACATTTGGCTGCGGATATTAACTCGTTTATGTTCAAAAGAAATGGCTCGACATTCTCATTGATAGAAAGGTGGTACATATACAAAGTGATGAGAAGCTAAAAGACAATGTGCACAGCTGGTAGCTGGCTAAAAGAGAGTAGGTGAGCCTGAGGCTCTAACGGAATTTGCAAAATGCGAGAGGAACGAGAGAAGAGGACAATGAGTCGTTCGATCGGTGCAACGATGACGTTTTGTTCTTATCTTCATCACTTAACGAACGCTCCGTTTCATTTAGTCGTTGGTGTAGAGAGGAAGAAACGCTCCGTTTCACTTGAAGCATGGAGAGTGTGAAGTTTGGCGGGAAAATGAAAAATCATTTCCAATACCCCCTCAAGCCGGTGGGCACGGATTGTGCGTACCAAGCTTGGATATTAAGTAGTTGAATGGTGCTTGGGGAGAGGGCTTTCGTCGAACATCGGCAACCCGAACTCCGATAGGGACATGGATGAGCTTGATTATCTTGGATTGGACCTTTTCTCGAACAAAATGGCAATCCAATTCAATATGTTTTGTTCTTTCATGGAAGATCGCATTCTCTCGCCACATGCATTGCGTACGGTTATCACGAAGATTGTTGCTTTGCTTGGTAGTGCTTTGCTTGGAATTCGAGAGCGGATAGAGTAGCCACCTTGCGGCTCACTAGCGTATTAGCAAGTGCACGATACTCGCCTCACAGAACTTCGGAAATGGTGCTTTGTTTCTTGCTTTTCCAGAAATTGGTGAGTTTCCCGGAAGACACGGAACCCCGTCACGGATCTTCCCGGTGTCCGGACATGCCGCCCGGTCTCGAATCACTATAAGCCCGCAACCGAAGATTTGAAGTAGAAGATAGAAGAATTCCGGTAGCAGGAACTCCCTTCAAGTATCTTAGGATCCTTGTAACAGCCTTGTAATGATCGTTTAAGGGTCTAGACATAAACCTGGCTCACCCGTTGAGTGGCAAAGCTAATGTCCGGTCTTGTATTGTTTAAGTAGATCGGCTTCCCTACTATTCTTCCGTATAATTCCGGATTGTGGAATTCATCATCACCTGTAGAGGACGGATGTGTCTTGTAGTCCATTGGGGTAGCAAGTGGCTTGCTCTCCAACATGTCCGCTTCTTCCGATAGTTCTAGTATGTATTTTCTTTGAGATAAATGTATTCCCGACACACTTCTTGTGACTTCTAATCCCAGAAAATACTTTAGTTCACCCAAGTCTTTGATCTTAAATGCACCGTGTAGTTCCTCTTTCAACTTCAAAATCTCTGTTAAGTCGTTTCCTCCCACAATCAAATCATCAACATAAACCAAAATAGCTGTGAACGACATACCACCATTCTTCGGGAAGAGAGAGTGATCGACTTTGCTTTGAGTGTAGCCTAACCGTTGTAGTTTGTCCGAAAGCTTGCGGTTCACCGCCTTGATGCTTGCTTGAGACCATAGAGCGATTTTAGCAATTTGCATACCGGTCTTTTCGATGCAATCGCTTACTCTCATTCCTTGAGGCACCTTCATGTAGACTTCTTCATGCGGTCACCATGAAGAAATGCGTTGTTCACGTCTAACCGGTGTACAAACCGGTCTCTTGAAGCGAGAAGTGCAAGAAAGGTCCTTATGGTTGTCATTTTGACGACCGGTGAGAAAGTTTCTTGATAGTCGACCCCTTCTTCTTGTGTGAACCCCTTTGCTACTGCTCTTGCTTTGAACCTTTCAACCGAGCCATCGATTTATACTTAATTCTCGTAAACCCATTTGCTTCCAACTTCTTTCTTTCCTTCAGGCAGATCAACAACTTCCCATGTGTTGTTAATCTCCAAAGCCTTTGTTTCCTGATTCATTGCTTCAGTCCACCTAGGGTCTCCGGCAGCTTCTGCATAGGACCTAGGTTCCCTTTCTGTTGTTATACTCAAAGCAAAGTGTTTATGTTCACGATCCATATCATCATAAGACAAGACGAAGATTGAGAGGATGAGCTATCTTTCCAGCTATGTGTGCATTAGGACATACCTTTGAAACATCACGGTTAGGGGTTGCCTTGCCGCACAAGGAGCCGACAATGATAATCCCGCAGTAGGAGGGTGGTTTGTGATGTCCGGTGCTTTTTCTCGTTGTGTGGAGAATTTTGAGGGACAGGGGATTGAGAAGAGGTTTGAGAGGCAGTGTGTGACTCGGGAAGGAATATTGTGTTCACCGTCACCGGTATTATTGTGTTCGTCATCATTGACATTATCGGTCTTTGGGGAATGTACTCATCCTCACTATGAATGATAGGGTGTGGTTCAGTTTCAGGTGTAGGATGATCAGAAGGATTGGTGGAGTGGCCAGTATCCGGTAAATCGGTGAAGTCTTGGTCAAAGGAAGGCATTTGATCAGCGGAAGAGTAGACTTGGTTGGTGCTGTTGCTGGTGTGAAAAGGAAAGACATTTTCATAGAATTTGACATCCCTAGAGACAAATGTTTGGTGAGAATCTAAGTCATAGACTTTGTAACCCTTGATTCCGTGTGTGAACCCTATGAAGACTCCTTTTCTAGCTCGTTTCCGGAATTTGGTTCCGTGTCCGGCAAGTGTGCTTGCATAACACAAGCAACCAAAGACTTTTAAGTCTTCCGGTTTGGGTTTAGAATGGTGAAAGGCTTCGTAGGGGGTGTTATTGTCAAGGAGGTGAGTGGGGATACGGTTCATCGAAACACAGAATGCTTAACACAATCAGACCAGAAAGTCAAGGGAAGGTTGGCTTGAAATTTGAGAGCTCTAGCTATGTTTAAAATTTGTTGGTGCTTTCTCTCAACCTTACTGTTTTGTTGAGGAGTTTCTACACAAGATGTTTCATGGAGAATCCCATTTTCCTGATAGAAGAAAGGCATAAAAAATTATTTGCCTTGATCACTACGTATTCGTTGAACACTAGTTTTGTGTTGGTTTGTGACATAGGAGCAGAAATTTTGTAGAGATGATCTAGCTTCTGACTTTAGTTTCAGCATCATGATCCAAGTCATTCGTGTGAAATCATCAATAATGGTTAAGAAATAGAGATAGCCATCATATGAGGGGCAGGAGTTTGGACCCCAAAGATCAACATGAATTAATTCAAAAGGAGTTTTAGTACTGGAGACACTGTGAGGGAAAGACAGACGTTTTTGACGAGCAAAATAACAAACATCACGAGGGGCTAAGTGGAAAGTTTCTATACTAGGGAGAATTTTCTTAAGAAAGGGAGTTCTATGGTGGGAAACATGTCCTAGACGGTAATGCCATAAATCAAAGGGCTTATTTCGTTGAGTGGAGGCGATGTGACTAACTGGTTTGCAGGTTGTCAGCTTGTAGAGTCCCTTGTGCAGTTCAGCTAAACCAATCGTGGTGTTCCTCGATAGGTCCTGCAACACACAATGGGTGGAAGAGAAAGTCGGTCTCAATGGTTGTTGAGCTGTTAGTCTACTTGACCGATATCAAATTGAATGCGAAATCGGGCACATATAGAACATTATGTAGTGATAAGGTGTCATTAATCAACACTTTGTTCCGGAATGAGTGGCTTGGACTTGCCGTCCAAAGGGCGAGTGATCATCAAAGCATCAATTTGTTTGCTTGATTCCATTAGGTTGAGTGAGCTGACTACATGGTCGATGCACACGTGTCTACAATCCAAATAATTTCATTTGGTGTGGAATGCATGAAACTACTACAACAATACTTGCCTGCCGAGTACATCGGTGCGGTTGGCTTATGAGAACTCCGGTGTTTGGGATGTGCACAGGTTGTGCTTCTTGGATCCTTGAGCCTCACAGCATTCATAAGTTGGGAGAACCGATCTCGTGTCGGTTGGATGTTGCCTCCTTCACTTGATTGAGAAGCTGCATGAACCTGTGGTTTGAAGGCTCCATGATTTGCAGCATAGGAAGGTCTAGGACCATATTGTTGTCTTGGTCCTTGCTGTGGCATGGGCCTGGGAGTGACTCCTGGTGGAAAGCCAATTTTGAAGAAGCATCTATCCACTGTGTGGTTTTGCATTTTGCAGAAGGTGCAAAATAGATTCTTGCCCTTTTGAGGTCTCGGTCGAAAACCTCCTGGTTGAGCAGCTTGCTGACCTGCATAGTTGATGCTGGATGAAGGAGCCAGCATTGTCATAGGTTCATTAGAGCCTTTGAGTTGTGTTCCATACAGCTGCCTCTCATGTTGTATCATGCGTTGAACAACCTTATCTATGTTTGGTAGCTCATCACCAAACAAAACTTGTGTTCGAGGGCCGAAAAAGTTTTCATTCAGACCTCTCAGGAAGTGAATGACATTGTTGGTGTCTTCATACACATACACCTTTCTCATTGCCAAATAGTCAAGGTGACTGGTTGCAGTGCAGTCACAGTTGAACAAGGGCTGATAATTTCTCAGCTCATCCCTTAGAGTGATGATTGATCCATAATACTCAGTAACAGTTTGGTTACCTTGTTTCAGATTTGAGAGCTGCTCCAGTAGTTCTGCAATCCTGATCACATCTCCTTGACCATATCTAGCTTTCAAGCTTTCCCATGCATCCTGTGCATTCTTCAATCCCATGATCGTCTTTCTGATGCCTGGTTCGACTGATTGTTGCAACCAGCTAAGAACCATGATGTTGCAACGAGTCCAGGGCCAGAACATTGGGTCCATGACCTCTGGTTCTTCAATACTTCCATCGATGAATCCAACTTTGTTCTTTGCTCCAAGTGCGTTGTGTATAGCTCTGCTCCAATCAGTGTAGTTGCTCGTGGTGAGCTTCTCAATACGAGTGATTGCCACTAGTCGCTCACTACCATGGAGGTAGTAAGGATCAGCTAAGGGATATTCAGCTGCCATTGTGGATTCTAACCTCGCTCTGATACCATATTAACTCGTTTATGTTCAAAAGAAATGGCTCGACATTCTCATTGATAGAAAGGTGGTACATATACAAAGTGATGAGAAGCTAAAAGACAATGTGCACAGCTGGTAGCTGGCTAAAAGAGAGTAGGTGAGCCCGAGGCTCTAACGGAATTTGCGAAATGCGGAGGAACGAGAGAAGAGGACGATGAGCCGTTCGATCGGTGCAACGATGACGTTTTGTTCTTATCTTCATCACTTAACAGAACGCTCCGTTTCATTTAGTCGTTGGTGTAGAGAGGAAGAAACGCTCTGTTTCACTTGAAGCATGGAGAGTGTGAAGTTTGGCGGGAAAATGAAAAATCATTTCCAATAGCGGATGATGAGATCTAATGGTGGCAATACAGTTTAATCACTGAATCTACACCAGAATGAGAGCTGAAGAAAGAGATTTTGTTGGCGAAAGTAACAGCGACGAATGTGGTGGTGAAAGGGTCGGCGATGATGAAACTAATGAAAGGGGCTAACCGGCTGTGTAGGAAGCCATGTTATCATAACCGGACCCAACAAGCAGGTCAGGCCGGTTTGATCGTGAACCGGTGAGGTAGCCGATACCGATTTGGCGGTTTAAATCATTGTTCAAACCCGGACGTTGACCCGGTTTGGTTGCGGTCGGACCTCGATTTTTTGCTGGTACAACCCAACTCTAAATTTCGGTTGAACCAGATTCTAATGGTTACAATTTTTTTAAAAACAATGTGGTTAATGAGATTCAAATCCTAGTCTCTAAAGGACAAAGAAAGGATAATAACCATCTTTACTAATATCATTATTTGATTAAATTATACATTTAATTGATAATAATAAATATTATAACAACTAATTAACATTAAAATATGGCATCTTATTATAAATTAAATAATATATACATTAAATTTCAATAATTTGATTAATAAAAAACTTCAAATTATTTATATAGTTTGAAACTTCTTACAAAATTATTCAATAACTATATTTATTAAAAATTAGATTATGATATTGAACTCTATATATTGTCGGTTTGATTCGGTTCAATTTACAAGTTATTCGATCCGGCTCAATTCTATTTATTTATTATTTAATAATTAAAATTGTTCGACTCGGTTTAGTGAACGATCAAACCTGGTCAAACCATCAAACTCTGAACCAGTAATCTCACCGGTTTGATCTCCGGTCCGGAAACATTGGTCGGAAGGAACAAAGGGAGAGATAAAAAATTAATTTGATTCCTAAATTTCCCTTTCTCCATCCCACTTGAATCTTTTGGAATTTTTATCGCTAGTCGTCAGATCAACTTTGGCCAGCCTCGGCCGTCCATTGGAATCATCTGCACGTACAGATGATTTGATCATCTATCCCATACGGAAATTGAAAATATACTACTTCTAGAATAAGGAGCCAACGGCTTCTGAATAAGGTTCATGGGTATTCATGTATTAATTTCATGTCTTTCATTTTGAATTGTATCTTCCACTTTTTCATTAGTTTACAGGTAATTGTATCTATATCACGAACAATCCAATCTTTTCAAAGTATTATGTCACGCCGTTTGAAACTCGTAAATCCTTTATCAAAAATTCACTGACATGAAATTTTTATCGCTGACTGAACTTTTCACTTACCCAATCAACATTTCACTACCCAATTATTGAAACCTTATCCCCACAAATCCCTACCCTTATCTCTTCCATATACCTTTTAATCTCCCACGAAACTATTCCATCTCTCTTTGAACTATCACAAATGTTCTTTAACACAAAAACCTAGTTTCTGTATAAATGAATTGTGGTTAATAGAAGATGGTGGTATTGGCTCGGATTTAGAGAAGATCGGCTTTTAGATTGAAAATTATGGTTTGTGGTTGAAAAACAGCGACAGATTTCCTCGTGAAAGAAGGCAGATTTGGTTGAAGAACGGCGGCGGACGGTACAACGGCGGCAGACTTTGGAAGAGGCTTTTGTTGGTATTTGAGGGCTTTTTGTAGTAACAAGATATCGAAACAGGTGAATCTCCTGACTCTACATTTGTTTATTTCGATTGATTGTCGTTTTCTGTGAGAAAAAGCGAAGGATCACATGTTGCGGAGTTCCACCAGTATGTTGGTGGATGTTTTGTTTGGTTGTATTCACTTTTTGGAAGCTTCTATTCAATTCTAAACCCTAAAAAGAAGTTTTTGTATTAGGGTTTCAGTGGTAGGTGTGGTTATTTAATCATTGTTGTTATTGATACCATGTTGGATGACGGTTATTATCCAGCTCCTCGTTCACCATGGGGTAAGATGATCATCACTGACGACGGGTTGGAGTATGTGATCGCTGAAATAACTTAATGGTTAATTTGACAACGCAAGTGTCGTTTGTGTCCAAAGGTTCTTCTCGTTATACTTCTACTCAAACTTGCCAATACGGTTTAGACTAACAGAATTGGTTTTGGATTTTAGTTACTCTAATTGTTAATTAAAACTAGCAGTTCAAAGGTTGATTCAAAGGGAGAAAACGAGTTCTTGGAAGAGATGAGTCATCAAGCTCAACTTCCTAAACGCATTCAAAACGAACGAATGTTGGACTTGGATTGAATAAAACGAATCCTCCTATCGCAGACCACTTTCCAACGACTCTTTTTTTCTTAACGTGGAGTTCCGTGGAAGGTAGGGCTGAGATTTGGGCCGGGCCGGGCCAAACCCCGTCAGGTCAAACCGGGTTTCAGGCTTTTAATTAATCTAAATGTAAAACCTAAACCCGGTCCACTTAAACAATCGGGTAGGGGATGGTTTTAACTCATTTTTCTGGGTTGGACCGGGTAAACACATAAAAATACAAATTCAATTTTTTATTTTCATTTTGGCCGACGGATCTGAAGGGAAAAGTCTGACCCAATAGAGCCCAAAATTATAATAACCCTACCCAATAAAGCTTTTTGCGCCTCCTCCAAATTCTATGGTCGTTCCATGAACGCCTTCAGCTCAACCTTCACCTCCCGGAACTCACCGAACGTCGTCCTCGTTTCGCTTTACCTCTCCATCCCTCCTCCGCCGCGACCACCACCACCAGTACCACCACTAATTCCTTCTCCTCCCTCATCACCTCCGACCTAAAAAGGCTATGCGTCCTCGGACATGGCAACGGCGGCACGGTTTACAAAGTTCGCGACGACAACAAAATCTCCCGCCAGATTTTCCGGGAGATGGAGATCCTCTGCCGCACTGATTCTCCCCACATCGTCAAGTCGCATTCTTTCTTGATGATGTTGATATATAGGTTTAATGATGATGATTGTATGGGGCTATTTATTGTGGCCGGAGGCTAATTGGATGGGTTTGATGATTTAATAATAGAAATGGGGGAGAGGAGGGTAGATTAGTGATGGAAGATGGAAGACGTGATGTTTTCCAGGTGATGGGTTATCTGTATTGTTGATGTTTTCCAGGTGATGTTGAACATAATTTGTGAACCTGTGTAGTAAATATTTGTTTGATGATTAATGGATTGGGTTTGGACCGGATCGAGTTTGATTTTAAACTTGAAAAACCCGAAACCTGGAATTACTCTTTTTAAAAAACTCAAACCCGATGCATTATTTATATTGACCGGATTTTAGGTATCTAAAATCCGATTTGACGGACCATACCGGATAGAAACCAATCAAACCCGACCGGATTCTCAGTCCAAGTGAAAGGAGATGCCAATGTACCACACAAACCTAACTAATGTAAAAAATATAGAAAAAGGGAGAAAGGGGAGGAGGTTTAGAGGAGTAGGGAGGAATAGGGAAAGGGTTGGTTGGGGGTTGGGGTGTAAGTAACCGTTACGGGTGGCATTCGGGTACATCGGGTCCGGATATATATCCCCCGAAATCCGGTCCGTAACCTATCCGGATTTTAGAATGCATGCCCGGATTATCAGTACGGGTAAAATTAAATATCGAAACCCAGAACTGGCGGGTCTACGGGTAAACGGGCAAAGCCCGTTGACTATAACAAAACACTAACATTGAAAAATTTCTCAATCCATAACCAACAACTTCCAAGAAAACAAGTAAAACAAGTATGAATCAAAGTCTCAGTTCAAGGAAAATAAGTATGAATCAAAGTCTGAAAACATAAACAACGGGAACAACTGGAATCAAAGTCTGAATTTCAAGGAAACAACATGAGTTACGAAACAACATGAACCTCCAACATTCTAAACTACCAACATCAGCAGCAGCAATGCAGCATCAACCTCAATCAGCGGCATCAAAATTCAATCAATGACATTCATTACGAGCCTTCAACGTCCATCGGTTGTTCGTGTTCGATTCGGGAACAAGACTAATCATTAACCAATCATTTTGTGCAAACGAACGTTCAAGTAGAGGTTCATGAAGTTCTTACCCTCAATTTCGGCTTCTTCTTCGCTACAACGTCATTAACCTCTAGCAAACCGAATAACCCCTCCAATCGACCACCTTGAGCCTTAGTGAATGACTTGTCCGAGAAATACAACAAGAATTCGGTAAGTTAGAAGTGAAAAGTCGATGGTGAATTTCGAAATTAGATGAAAATTTACCCGTCTTTAAGTCATCTTGCATCCAAGATCGAGTGCACATCAATGCCTCCACATTTTTTTGATGCAATCTACTACGATGAGGATCGAGCAGTCGACCCCCTGAACTAAAGGCTGATTCAGAGGCCACAGAGGTGATGGGGACAGCAAGAAAATCCCTTGCCATATCGGCTAAGGTAGGGTACTTAGCAGCATTAGTTTTCCACCACCCTAATAGGTCAAAGTCCTTAGTATTTGGGGCTACATCATCCGCTAGATAATGATCTAACTCAGACTGAACAACAGTCATTCTCGATTTCTTCCTTTCTCTAACAAAATGCTCGAAATCAGAACATGCGGCACTAGAACCTGATCCAGAATCAGGATTGGGAGTTGCAGTGGAGGACTGATTAACTACTATCCTAGTAGTATTCTGGTATTCATGAACCAATTGAGACAAGAGTCGTCTAACACCCAAAGATTGCAAGTCTGGTTCATAATCATCCCTAGCAAACTTTGCAGCATAGAATTCAACGATTTCTAATTTGCACCTTGGATCAAGCACCACAACAACACTCAACAAATCATGAATTTCATTCCAGTATTTCTGAAATTTCATATCCATTGATGTAGCCATGCTACGAATGACAGGATTAGAATCATCCATCCAATCCATCAGTTTCAGTTTCAGATCACAAACCCTTGAGAAGAAAAGGATGGCCGTAGGATAGTTATTCCCCGAGAACAATTTGGTAATCGGAGTAAAAAAACCAAGCTTTTCAGATATAATTGAAGCAAATTGCCATTGAGTGTCATCGGGCAAACTAGTATAACTAGGGTCTCGTTGAGCAAGCCTCTTAAACACATTCATGTTAGGTATAGCAGTTTCTAGCATGGCATGCGTGCTGTTCCACCTAGTTGGACAGTCCAGGACTAATCTGTTCTGAGAAACAATTCTTAATTGCTTAGCCGTTTCTTGGAACTTCTCTAACCTTCTAGGTGTAGCAAGCCAAAATGCACAACTTTCACGAATTTTAACTAAACCATCTTTTATCACGAGAAGGCCATCTTTGACAATTAGATTAAGTATATGAGCCGCACACCTCATATGTAATAGAGCACCCTCCCTAATCAAGAAATTAGAAAGCAGTTTAGGTTTCACCTTTTCAACCATAGAGTCATTGGTCGAGCAGTTGTCCAAGGTGATGGTACTGATCTTGGAATCGATGTTCCAATCCATGAGGCACTCGAGCAAGATGCTTGCCAGCCTTTCAGCCGTATGCGGAGCAGGAACGTAAATAAACCTACGAAATCCAGAGAAACATAAACAAGGTACATTAGAATTCTGAAACCAATTCAAAGCAAAACAAAGACCTTAGAACAGATTACAAACCTGAGCAAATGGCTACGAAGAGTCCAGTTGTTATTAATGTAATGACCAGTAACAGCCATGTAGCCCTTCTTTTGGTTAGAAGCTTTCCAAAGGTCTGTAGTCACAGCCACCTTTCCCAAATTACGATCAATGATACGCTGAATCTTTGTCCTTTCATGCTCATACAATTGAAGTATCTCCTTCTTCATTGTATTCCGACATGGTACATGAAACAGAGGTTGTAGACTCGTCACAAACCTCTTGAAGTAGAGGTGTTTCACCATGCTCAGGGGATATTCATGCATCACAACCGCCATTGCCAGCTCCTGCCTTGACACTTCACTCTTGAAATTGATAGAAGACATCTCTTTCTTCCCTTTGACATTCCAATTCGGTCCAATCATCTTCTGTGAACCACCTTGAATCTTCTTCTGGATGCAGGTGGACGAATGATTCTTAAGGTGTGATGTACCGTTGTTGGAATGACCACCGATGCTTCTTGCAATGTTTGCACCGAGCTTTCACCTCTCCTTTGTACCATACTTTGGTGAAATCAACCCACACATCGCTTGTTTGCCCGCCAGAACCAACCGACCATCGGAGTCCGAGAACTGGTCCATTACCAGCATCAATTCCATTGTCAGCAGCTTCGACTTCTTGTTGGGGTACAACCTCAACGGGAACACCTGCTTCTGGTACAACAGCCACAGGCACAGCTTCCCCTTCCATTCTACAATAACAATTAACAATCAGCAAACAATACAAACAGAGTCAATGACATTCAGGAAACAATACAAAAAGACTACAACTACATAAGTTCACCTCGTCTAGAAACAGTGTCGATGATGATCTTCTGGAACACAACGATGAAGCTGCATGTACGAAATCAGAGACTCAGTTGTCAGAAATAGAAACCCTAGACGAAGAAATGATGAATTGATGGTTGATTGAGAAGATTTATTACAAATCACCCCTAGAAGAAAAGAGGAGGACGAAGAATGAGAAGATTAAACAGAAATCCTACCAAGAAGATGCAGGATGATCGATACTTACCAAGAAGATGCAAGAACTTTGCTCTGACTCTGGAAGCTTTCTTTGAATCCACATGCAGCCTGTTCTTCGTCGACCATTTTAAAGAACTGAACTACTGAAGTTGAAGACTAGAAGTAGAACTCGAATCGATCAATCGACCCCCCCCCCCAAGTTCAAAGCATCTGGACTGGAATCATAATCACTAACGGCTAAGAACTTAGAATATTGGAATCGACGGATTTTGGGAAGCAGCGCAATTACTGATTTACTGTGACTGTGAATTGAATTGAGAGAGAACTCGAGAGTCGAGAGAGAGACGAGAGAATAGAGATGGAAGAAATGAAGCAGGCAGGAAGGCAGTGGCCTTCTCGAAACTCGAAGTACAAGCGGTGGTGGTGGCGCTTTTGTTCGGGTATCCGGGTCGGTTATGGGCCTCCCGAAACCCAGCCCGGCCCCGAGCCCAACGGGCACCGGGTCCACCCGAATCCGGTAGTCTATTTGGTCAATCAACACATAACCGGTCAAACCGGGCCGAATCCGGGCGGGTACCCGGATTCTCGGTTTCACAAACAACGGAAACACATAGTCACTTGCCAATAACGAAGTTGGGCCCAAAAAAAGAAAGATCCATCTAGTCCGAAACAAAGAACTCTAGTCATCTTCCATATAGCTGCCGACGGCGGAAGCAGATCCCACCGGTATAACAAACTAGCCTGTCATCCATCATGAAAGAGTGAGCTAAAGACACCAGTTAGGATATGATCCTGGCAATACAAATGATTTCGAGAATTCCGATGCCGGATTTTAATGTTTTCATATGGGAGCGTTTTGATACTCTGGAGGAACCGGCACCTTTTATATTAAATTTTTTATATTATTAAGATTTAAAATTCAAAAATTAAATCATAAAGTCCTTATAGTAAACTCTAAACACTATAAAATAGTGCTAACACGCTAAACACTAAATCCTAACCCTCAAACACTATCATAAACTCAAAACTTAAAATTGTATCACAAACTCTAACTTTTAACTATAAATCAATAAATCCTAAACCCTATATATCAAACTCTAACCCCTGACACTATACCCTAATCCTAAACAGAAAATCTTCAACTTCAAAAATCATAATTTTACACACAAAATATAATAAACATATAGAGTACCAATACCCAAGAAATACCAAAACATTTTCCTTAATTATATACCACATAATATCCTCAGGATACCGAAAGGTTTTCCACATGATCATCCACAGAGTTAGAGCACCATCTGGAGGTAAGGGTAGCATAAAGAATAAAACCTCAAATAACCACAAGGGTGTAATAGGGATCGGGATCCCGACGCTCTAAATACAAGCGCAAGTGGCACTATAGAATTAACCAATCCCTAGGAAAGACAGGATTCCTAGTAGAGATTGTGATCAATCAGACAATTTGTAGAGATAGATCATACCCACTGCCAAAGGAGATAACTGGCAGTGCCATTGCTTTACTCTCAATTGGATTTTTCATAAATGAGAATTTCAATCAAGCTTAAAGTCCACTGACTAGTCTACATCTTTATTGGCTAATCCTTCCCATCTTAGTTAGGATTTTTACCAAGCCAGTGAACAGCAGAAGCTAAGTAAGAGGATCAAAGGCAACAGCACAGTATGCAAATCCTCTCATGCCACGAAAAACAAGGTGATCATCGCATCATATAAAAAGTCAAAATCCATTTGCCAAGTTTCCAACACAAAATTGTAGTCTCCAATAACAGAACAAACGATCGCAATTGAACTGTAGACAGCTTCACACTAGCTTCCAACATTTGTTAAACTACTGAAACCCAAAAAGAAACTTCAATTCGCCCAAGATTAACCTTCAATCACTCTTCTTCCACAATAGTTCCTTTCTCACTTACGTAGATACCATCCAAGAACTTTCTGATATCCTTGTTTTTCACATGGCATTTCTGTTTCATGCAACAGCCAAAGCACCAAACAGTTTCAGCAATCAAATTATGAAAAGGAGCTTATTATAATAAGATCCTCAAGTTTCTGGTAATCCAAGAAGAACAAGTTGATGGTACCTGATTAATCAGAGCAGCCGACCTTGATACGAGCTCAACATCATTCCCATCCAAAACCAACTCATCTTTCACCTTCTCGCTCCTGATAACAGTCACACCATCAAGCATATCGACTTTCCTAACCTGCATCAAAAAATGCACACATCTATTACTATAATGCTCAACTACTTCTACACTAGCACCAAAAGTAGGATCTTGAACACTTGTTTAACTAAGCTTCACCTTCAACTACAAAGCACAATCACAGAGCAACCACCTCTGAACATAAAAAAACTAACCACACCTGTAGCGTCATGGCGAGTACAACCATTGATATTGACAAGAAATGTCACATTACAACGACTATAAAAACATATAATGTCACATACGGTCATTGCTTACAATCAGAAGCAGAAATTAGAGTAAAGAACCTAAACTAAGAGACAATCTGCAATCGTGCATCAATAATCTAGATACAAGTATTTTTTTATAAGAAGATAGGTACAAGTGTTGGCCTGCTCTCTTAGTACATTCACATATACAATCTTGAAAACAGGCAAGCTTTCTAATGGACACAAAAAGGAACTAGGCGTGCAGAGTAATAATAAGAATGCTTTTATTTTTGAAGGAAAATGCATAGAATAATACCCTCTTTTCGCCAAGGAAGTTACGGATCTCAATGGCCTTGTTAGTGCTAGAGATGGAAGCGTTGATGGGGAAATGGGCATAGACGAAACGCATCTTGTATCGGTAGCCCTTGGTGACACCGGTGATTAGATTCTGGACGTGGCTGAGGGCGGTACGGATGGAGGCGCTGGTCTTCCTGGATCCGAACCAAGCGTCGATCTTGAGCTTGCGACTTCCAGTCTCCTCATCCTTGATTAGCTGGAAATCGAGATTGAGGTGCTTGAAATCACGCACCAGCTTCCCTCGTGGACCTTCGACCTCGATCACTTTGGCGTGAACCTTGATTTTCACGCCCTCTGGAATGTCCATGGTCTCAGACGACAAGATGGTCTTCATGGCTGGAGCGGCGATCAAATGTTGAACGAGAAAACTAACCAGGCACAAGCACAAAACCCTACTCAAGGCACTCCGCTCACTTTATAAACCAGAAAACCCTGCTGCTTACCACTTGCCTTCTACCATCCTGGGCCACTTAAAGCCCACGGTCCAATCCACTATGGATCCATTTATTCGGGCTTCCCACCGTCCAAACGCTTAGAACATTTTGGGTTTTGTTACTTACTTTTTCACCTTTTTTCTTTTTTTTTTGCGGTAGAAGTTTGTTTAGGCCACATTATTTTTTGCCTAAGATGTATGGGGACTTTGGATAAATTTTATTTTTTATTATGAGATAGCTCCTTACAGAAATAATGAAATAACAAACACACTTCAACTAAAAATCAAATTCAAAAAGTGAGGACTATCAACAATACTTTTGGGTGACCTTCGAACAGTCTACGACCCTTGGCATGGCATTAAGTAAATGACAAATCTCGCCAGCAATGGCCCACATCTGCTAGCCTCCGTACACCTCGAATGTCCTCCCCCCCCACCCGAACATGGTCGGACAGCACCATCCAAATTGATTTTCAATAGTGGAATAACAAGGGGAATCCATGAAACTAAGGGAGTATCAATGGATCTGTGCGGAGGTGGTGAGCCTATCGGGTTAGGAAGTAAATATTCAAGCTCAGCCACTTAACAACAAAATTGACGGAGAAATATAATCGGCATCCATTGAGTTCGATCGAAAACCACCCAATTCCAACTCTTCCATAATCTCCACCAAGCAATAACCCATACAGAGCCTATGTGAGGTTGATCTATCAGAATTTGTCGCCAATAATAGACGAAATGTGTATCCGGCAGGGGTGGGGTGTAACCCACACACTGTGTAAAACCGGAGAGCAAAAGGGAAAGCGGATAGCAAATGCTCCAAAGACTCCAAAGGTCCATGGAAAACAGGACAATCTGGAGGGAGAGTCATGCCCTTTTTGCGTAACGCTTCCATCGTAGGGAGATTGCGATGAAGCGAACCAGATTTTAGGATATGTATGTCGATCGTCCATGCTGACTTCCAGACTTGCCAGCAAACAAGGGTTGTTGTCCATGTTTTAAAAGTGTAGACTACCGAAGTTGCAAGCTTGTACCCCCGAAAGCAGTAGTGTACTATCCGTAGGAGGTGTAATGTCATACCAATAGGTCATCAATGGGGGAGCGAGGCAGCGGGATACAATGGATTACAGAAACAGAATCATCATCAAACCACAAAGAAAGCATACCAGTATTCCATGTCCCGTCCCTGATGAAGCCAACCATCGAGCATGGCCCGTGATAATAACCAAGCCGACGTAAGATAGGTGTAGGCGTAGTGTCATCCGGGACCCACAAATCGTGGACAGGGTCAATAAAGAATCATGTACCAACTTGCCACCGCACCCTTACCCGAAGTAGGGAATGCCCACTGTCTAGACTCAACCAACCATAGGATGGGTGTGATGTGTCATCGCCTGGGGCAAAGAGGAAAGAAGAGGACGGGAAGTATCTTGCTTTAAGGATATGGGTAACTAGTGTTGGAAATATGCACCATGGACTTGACCATGGTGTGAGACCAAAGATAGGATGAATATGTGAGCTGACGGGAAACCTCACTTTAGCTCAGGAGCTAGCTGAACTAGCTAGCATCGGCTCTTGGGTGAGCTAAGAAGAAGCTAGGGACTGACTCTAAAGTTCGTCCAGCTCAACCTTGAGCTGGATGATAGTGTCACTAGCTGAGGTACTCAGCTGAGCTGGAGTGAAGGGGGGGAGCTAGGTAGCAGGAGTGGCAACACTCCCACCTAGGACGAATGGGCACGCACCCTTTCGTGTGATTCAAATTCAGTCTGAATTGTTTTCCCTCCTAAACCCGTAGGGAACTTATTGGCTGCTGCCTACAAGTCTATCCTTGGGGATAGTGACACATTTTGGTGCTAGATACTCACACCTATTCGTCCTTGACCCCTTGCCTATATAAAGGAGGCAATGAGTGTGCAGAAAATACACAGAAACTAACATCTATCCTTGCCTACGAATTATGAGAGTGAATCAAGTATCTGAAGCCTAAGAACTTGAGTGAGACGGTCTTATCCTCGGAAGGGATTTCCTGATACCCTAGGCTTGTAAGGGTGGAAATACTCTTTTCGGAAAGTGGTGCCCACGATTCCGTCTTAATCCTAGATCTCTTCTTCTATCAACACTCGAACGATTGCTACTTGGAACCTCATAGCCAACAATCGAAAAGAGTATTTAGCCATGTCCAAGGTCGCTGCAATTAAGGAAATGACATCGTCATTCGGCAAGCTCGAGAAATTTGAGGGAGTGGATTTCCGTCGGTGGCAGAAGAAGATGCACTTCCTTCTGACTACCTTGAAGGTTGTTTACGTTCTCTCTACACCTTATCCTCCAGACCTTGAGGAGGAGACGGAGACAGACGACAACAAGAAGGAGGAACGAGTACGGAAGCAGCAAAAGTGGGACAACGACGACTACATATGTCGTGGCCATATATTGAATGGTATGGCGGATTCATTGTTTGATATCTATCAAAATTATGAATTAGCCCACGAGTTGTGGGATACGCTGGAGTCCAAATATTTGGCTGAGGATACTTCGAGTACGAAGTTCCTAGTTAGTAATTTTCTGAATTACAAGATGGTCGAGACCAGACCGGTTATGGAGCAATACAATGAGATGCTCCGAATTTTGGGACAGTTTTGCCCAACATGATATGAAGATGGATGAGGCCATCTCGGTGTCGTGCATAATCGACAGGCTTCCTTATTCTTGGAAGGACTTTAAGCACACGCTTAAGCATGGGAAGGAGGAACTGTCCCTGATCCAACTTGGAAGCCACTCGCGGATAGAGGAAGCGAAGGATTCGTCGTCTGTTCATATGACAGAAGAAGAGGAGCCGTCTGCTCGACGGAAGGGCAGGAAACGCCCTTGGAGAAACACCAAAGGAGACTCGAACAAGAAAACGAAAGTTTCTTGTTGGATATGTGGGAAAGCGGGTCACTTCAAACGTGACTGTCCCACGAACAAGAGTCTGAATCACGACAAATGCGTCACAAGTCTGGATCGAAAGATCAAGGGACATCGACTTCGAAAGGTCGGTTCTTAGACCTTAATTTAGATATTGTTGTGAATTCTGTTTCACTAATATCGGAAGCATTCTATGTACAGGACGATGAAGTGGCATGATGGATTGACTCGGGCGCCAACAGACATGTATGCAAGGATCGTCACTGGTTCAAAACATACGACGCATTAGATGATGATGCTGTACTTCACATGGGCAACGAGTCAACGACGCCTATTGTTGGACGTGGATTGGTGGTGTTGGAACTTAGTTCTGGAAAAAGCCTAGAGCTTAGAGGTGTACTTCACGTCCCTAAGATTAGGAAGAACTTAGTGTCGGGCAGTATGCTTAATAGATATGGCTACAAACAAGTGTATGAATCTGATAGATATGTATTATCTAAAGGTGGTGTGTTTGTAGGCTTCGGTCACTATAACAATGGCATGTTTATGCTGAATATTAATAATACTATTATTAATGATCATGCTTTCTTGGTTGGTAACTCTGACTTCTCCTTATGGCATGCACGGTTAGGACACGTTAACTATAAATGTCTAACTGAAATGTCGAAAGAAGGGATTCTGCCCTCTTTTGATGTCTATACTAAACGATGTAAAACGTGTATGCTCACTAAGATTACTCGTCAGCCTTTCACTAGTATCCAACAGAAATCAGTGATGCTTGAGTTGATACACAGCGATTTGTGTGACTTGCATAGCACTCCAACTATTGAAGGGAAGAAGTATGTCATCAACTTCATTGATGACTACTCTCGGTATTGCTATACTTACTTGTTGAACTCAAAGGATGAAGCCGTTGAGAAATTTCGTGTGTTCAAAACCGAAGTTGAATTGCAACAAGGTATCTCGATCAAAGTATTTCGTACTGATCGAGGAGGGGAGTTCTATGATCCAATATACTTTCAAAGTGTGGGGATCATTCATGAAACCACTGCTCCATACACACCGCAGCAGAATGGTGTGGCTGAGAGGAAGAATCGAACATTGAAAGAGATGGTAAATTCGATGTTGTCATACTCAGGTTTGAGTAATGGGTTTGGGGTGAAGCCATGCTTACGGCTTGTTATCTACTAAACCGGGTTCCTATCAAACGGAACAGAATTACCCCATACGAATTGTGGTATAAGCGGAAACCAAACTTGAGTTACCTTCGAGTTTGGGGTTGTAGGGCTGTAGTGAAGCTCACTGATCCTAAACGGAAGACTTTAGGAGAAAGAGGCATTGATTGCATCTTTGTGGGATATGCTGAAAATTCAAAGGCATGTAGGTTCTATGTTATAGAATCTAATGATGCACACGCTGTGCATTTGGTGATTGAGTCTAGGGATGCTATCTTCGATGAAAATCGTTTTTCATCGATCCTAAGACCCAAGGATTTGATGCCTTCATCAAATGATATTCTGCCTGTCCCTATGGACGAGCAGGCTTTGCCTCGTAGGAGCCAAAGACTGGCCTTGAAGAGTTCGTTGAATACCAACTTCAATGTATATCTGGTTGAGGGATCCAGGATGGAACTAGGATCGCAACACTTGTACTGCCACAATGTTGACGATGACCCTAGTACATATGAAGAGGCTATGCGATCGCAAGATGCTGCCTTTTGGAAGGAGGCAGTAGATGAGGAAAAGGATTCCATCTTGGGAAATAACACTTGGCTGTTAACGAATCTCCCCGTGGGATGTACACCGTTAGGAAGCAAGTGGATCTTCAAAAGGAAGATGAAAGTCGATGGTTCCATCGATAAGTTTAAAGCTCGGTTGGTGATTCAGGGCTTTAAACAACGACATGGTGTTGATTACTTCGATACCTATGCTCCTGTGGCTCGCATCTCGACTATTAGATTACTAATAGCACTAGCATCGATCCATGATCTAGTGATCCATCAAATGGATGTCAAGACTGCGTTCTTGAATGGAGATCTTGATGAGGAGGTATACATGGAACAACCGGAAGGTTTTGTTATGTCTGGAAATGAGCATAAGGTGTGCAAACTAATCAAGTCCTTGTATGGACTGAAGCAAGCACCTAAACAGTGGCATCAGAAGTTTGATGATGTTGTCTTGTCACATGGTTTTCGTTTAAACCAGGCAGACAAGTGTGTGTATACAAAATTTGATGAACTCGGCAAGGGAGTGATCATCTGTTTGTATGTAGATGACATGCTCATCTTTGGAACTGATCAAGGACAGGTTGATAGTACCAAGGAATTCTTTTCATCAAAGTTCTCCATGAAGGACATGGGGGAGGCAGATGTGATCCTCAGGATTAGGATCAAACGAAATGGGAAGGAAATTTCGCTGAGTCAATGTCATTACATTGAGAAGGTACTTACTAAGTTTGGTAGTAAGGGATGTCGAGAATTGAGGACTCCATTTGACCCTAGTGTGAAGTTGATGCCCAACACAGAAATGGCAGTGTCTCAACTCGAGTACTCACAAGTGCTTGGCTGCTTGATGTATGGCATGACAAGCACAAGGCCTGATATCGCTTACGCGGTTGGCAAGTTGAGTAGATATACGAGTAATCCTAGTACTCATCATTGGCATGCAATCAGACGAGTACTTGGTTACCTTAAAGGAACCATGGATTACGGTTTAACGTATAAGGGGTGCCCATCGGTTATTGAAGGGTACTCTGATGCAAGTTGGATATCCAATATGGAGGATCACACCTCCACTACCGGATGGGTATTCCTACTTGGAGGAGGTGCAATTTCGTGGGCTTCCAAGAAGCAAACTTGCATCACAACATCCACTATGGAATCTGAATTCATAGCATTAGCGGCTGCTGGCAAGGAGGCAGAATGGCTAAGGGACCTAGTCTATGAGATTCCACTATGGCCGAAACCTATCTCACCGATTTCTATCTTATGTGATAGTAATGCTACTCGGCTAGGGCTTATAGTCGTCTATAATGGCAAGTCTCGTCATTTAGGGGTGAGGCATAGTGTTGTTCGTGAACTGATCACTCACGGAACAATCACAGTGCAATATGTTCGGTCTGAGCAAAATCTGGCTGATCACTTGACAAAGGGATTAGCGAGAGATTTGGTTGCCAAGTCGGCAGGAGGGGTGGGACTAAAGTTTGTATAGTTCTCCAAACGTAGGACACCCAATTCCCCTCTAAGACAACGTTAGAGGCAGAATTCAATGCGGAAAGCCTATGAATGGAAACTGGAGCACAAGGTTTGCTCCATCCCGAAGGTATGTGCTCCGGAACCTGCGAGTGATAGAGGTTGAAGTTTAACTTCTTAAATGATTCCTTGACAAAGTGTATACGCAGGTACATGAGTAAGGAATTGATCTATGCGAGCATGAAGTGTAGCCGCTTCAAGGAACTTGGACTTGGTTTCGTGTGCGCTCGTGAGAGGATTGGGACACATGGCGGTTAATAGTGTCGGGATATCTTGGAATAGATAAGAGAAACTCTTGTGTATATTATCTTCAGATACTCAAATGAGTAGACGGGTTCAATCCATAGAGACACCCCTATATTCGAGTATTTTGGAATGTGTAATGTACTAGATGAAAATTCAATCTTCGTGACATTTTCATTGATGCAAGAATTTCGGTTGGATATTTGTTGTAATTTTAGCGAAATCACAGACTTCACTAAAATGGGGGAGGAATGTTGGAAATATGCACCATGGACTTGACAATGGTGTGAGACCAAAGATAGGATGAATATGTGAGCTGACGGGAAATCTCACTTTAGCTCAGGAGCTAGCTGAATTAGCTAGCATCAGCTCTTCGGTGAGCTAAGAAGAAGCTAGGGACTGACTCTAAAGTTCGTCCAGCTCAACCTTGAGCTGGATGATAGTGTCACTAGCTGAGGTACTCAGCTGAGCTGGAGTGAAGGGGGGGAGCTAGGTAGCAGGAGTGGCAACACTCCCACCTACGTGTGACTCAAATTCAGTCTGAATTGTTTTCTCTCCTAAACCCGTTGGGAACTTATTGGCTGCTGCCTACAAGTCTATCCTTGGGGATAGTGACACCTTTTGGTGCTAGATACTCACACCTATTCGTCCTTGACCCCTTGCCTATATAAAGGAGGCAATGAGTGTGCAGAAAATACACAGAAACTAACATCTATCCTTGCCTACGAATTATGACAGTGAATCAAGTATCTGAAGCCTAAGAACTTGAGTGAGACGGTCTTATCCTCGGAAGGGATTTCCTGATACCCAAGGCTTGTAAGGGTGGAAATACTCTTTTCGGAAAGTGGTGCCCACGATTCCGTCTTGATCCTAGATCTCTTCTTCTATCAACGCTCGAACAATTGCTACTTGGAACCTCATAGCCAACAACTAGGAGGTTTTCATTTGTCAAAAAACCCCATCCTTCCTTGGTAAGTAGCACCTGATTGAAGAGTGTGAAACTTCAAAATTCCAACCCCCTCTTAAATCATGTGGCATGCACAAACACCGCCAAGAGACCCAATAAATTTTACGTTTCAGCCCTAGCTAACCTCACTAGAAACGATCAGGAAGTTGATCCAATTGCTCACACATTGTGGCACGTAGAAGATAGCAAGGCATTACATACACTAGGAGGCCTAAAATCACCGATTTGAGCAAAGTGCGAACTCCGACCAGAGAAAGACAATGTCGCTTCCAACTCCTGAGGCGGAGTGGCACCTGCTCTCAATGAACGTGAAGGTGTCCTGCCGAGACCGAAGGACGATACATAGAAGACCCAACAACATCTCAGACTTGGATCCACATTTCCAAACTTGAAAATTGATAATGTAATATCCTTCCTCCATTATATATTTATCACTTTCACAAACATATTTCTCTCACTAAACTTTCTCTTCCCTCTCATCTCTCTCTTTTATCTCCAATTCTCCACCCCATAACCTCCTCTCTAGCCTCATTCATCCCTTATCGTCCACCACTACCAAGGCGGCCACCACCACCCTGTCGTAGAGGAAGACAACGCAATAGAGTGAGAGTAGGGAGATGGCGATGAAGGTGACGTTTCTGGTGGAGACTGGCGACCGATGACCATGACTAGATTTAGACGGTGGTGACCCGAGCTCTAGATCTACTCTCTCCACGGCGACAACCCGAGATCTAGATCTACTCTGTCCACGGCGACGAATCTGAATCGTTCGATAGGTTGTTTTTGAACAGATCGGCATTGTGATTGGATGTGATTTCCACTTTCTACCTAGTTGCCTAGTCGATCTTAAGTTTGTGTTGATTTTTAGTTTTGTACTTGATTTTTCTATAAACCTTGTGATGTAGAAGGCATAAGAGGTTTTTTTTTATATTCTACTCTTTATTTTTTATATCTAGAGTTTTTTAGCCCGGCGGCGATAGAGAGGAAATAGTGATGGCGGCAACGAAGGTAGCCTTCTTGATGTTTTATTGCCTCGTGCCATTTTTTTGTCATTTATTTTGTTTAATCTGTAAAATAATGGTAGGAGACAGTAGTGTGTTTCCTTTTATTTTCTGGGTGGGTTCTATGCACATACCATTGTTTCTGGCTTATTATCGGAAGTGGGGAAAGTAATTTTGCTTAATCTCGATTGTTATTTTTTGTTATAAGTATATTATGCATTTTTCTGTGTATATTCTAGTTGTAGAATAGACAGAATAATGCTATAAACGGTTCGTCAAGTGAGCATAATGGTATAAAAGGTTTCGTTAGAGTGAAAATGAGTCAAATGATTTTTTATAATCCTCTTATAAAATGGACATTATGATTATGTAATATAAATTATGCATAACATTGACATAATAGTTATGTGAACCGGGCATGATATGATAAACTCATAAATTTAACTCATAAACTCATCCCTTTTTCGATTACCACCACTGAACCATTCTGTTCCTCGAATAGTTGTAACCTATTCAATAATAACAAAGACTAATCAACTAATAACCGATATATATTAGTGACATAACCATTTCATAAGAGTCTAGGGAACATAACAAGTTGGTAAAGTAAACATAACAGTGACAACATAGTAGATTTGTCTAGTGGTGTACTCATAACAAGGAAAATTGACAAAAAAAATCACAACATAATTGTCTTATACACAAGATAAATATAATATCTTACTATGAAAACGACTATCATACTCCCGAAGTACTACATACTCCCACTTGTGTGTACTCAAGATCTAAACGGTTCATAATTTATTACATGACTGATTATTTAGAATAACTTTTCTTATTTTTTCTTATTTCTAACAAGAAAAAATTCCCACTTTGATTCTCTCTCTCACCCACATGAATAAAAAAATTTCTTTCTTTTTCTCAATTAAAATTTTTCTTCATATTTGCTATTGGAAGATAAATTTTTTATTAGCTAATGGCAGATAAATAATGAAATCTTTTTTTTTCAACATCATTTTTTATTTTCTCTCAACAAAATATTTTACTTACTTTTTAATCTGTTTCACTCATTTAATTTTTCTTTATATTATTTTTACTTTCATAATATTTTATGTGTTACTTCAAACATATTATTTTCTTCATAAATATTACTTATTATAATTTTATTGGGTTTAAATACTACATCAATTCAATATTTAATTTTTTATGGTAGATATGATAATTTTTGCATAATAAAAATAATTATAACACTAATACCAAATAAGGGCTAAGTTAATTTGGTGAGTGTAAATTTCTAGATGACAATATTACCAAAATATAAAATTTTCACACAATTATGAAAATATAAATTAAGTGAGGTTATTTGTATGTTATTTAAAATTTTATTTATTTTAATTTTGAAATAAAATTATTATTGACCGTTAACATCTGATTTTCAAATTGAGTGGTTAGATGAGTCCACATAAATGAGAGTTTGTGATACTCTAGAAGGGAAATTTTTTTCGTAGGCCCGATTTAATCGGAAATTACGTAGACAATCAAGTCGAAACATAAATTACATAAAATGGCCATATACAGCCTCCTACAACGTGTCACGCACCGTAGGATGCGCGACGCATGGTAGAACGCGCGACGCGCTATAGGTTGATGATCCAACGGCTATATTCAAATGTCGTTACATGATCGTTGAATATAGCAGTTCGATCATCAACCTACAGCGCGTCGCGCGTTCTACCATGCTTCGCGCATCCTACAGTGTGTGGCGTGTTGTATTGGCGGTCCAATGGCTATTTTCCAACCCTATATAAATTGTGCATTTTATGGTGAAATAACTCACCCTTCCTCCCAATTTCTGTATTCTTCACTTCCTTCTATTCGTGAAAATGTCTTCAAGCAATTCCAAAGAGAATATGTTGTTAAAGTTATGTCGTCCCGATGAGTCAAAATATTTGTTTGCCTACTTTGGAGAAGAAGTGAAATGCGATTGCAGATTTCGTGTATCGAGACTAATGACGCCGAAATTTGAGAAATACTTCAATTACCCTTTCTATAAGTGTAAGTTCAGTGAGATTCCAAATGACATGTACAATGGAGGCGAAACTTGTTGAGAAAAATGCCGAGATTGAAGTTTCTCGTGCTAAACTGGAAGTTGCTCGTGCTTAATGGGCAGTTGAGAGGGCACGCATCATAAGGTGTAAGGATAGATATATAGATGCTCTTACTGAAGAGTTGAAGGAGGAGGTTTTAAATTATATAATATTTATGTACTTGTTATGCAATGTTGCATTAAAATGGTCGTTTTTAATAAACTATCCTTGTTTTAAATTATTATAGTACATTAATTTAATTGAAGCCAAGTTATCAAAAGCTGAGTAAATGATAAAGGAAATCTACATTTTTTTGTCCAAAGCTGATAAAGTTTTCTAAAAGTGGTAGGCCCCTCAGTCAACAATTGATGAAAGTTGCATACCCGTGGTCCAAAGCTGTCGACTAGTGCAAGAAATATGTTGTAGAATATGCTGAGTGGAGGGAATATCTTGTGAAATATGCTGCAGTATTATTACTCCCTCCAATCTATTTAATCATTCACCTTCATTGCTCAAACTCACAGTACACCCACTAATTCTCCTATCTTCCTTTCTTGATAGACAATGGTCGAGTTTGCATTCATTTTCCGATGGTGGAAATCCTTTTACTCAAACATAGGAGTTGAGTATGTCGGTGGTCACAGTCGGAGAGCGAGGATGAATTCAACACCGGACTTCGACCGAACGATTCTTGTATTTATGAAGAAAATGAAGATCCCGGCGGAGGCCATCCTCTGAGCGTATATTATCGTCAACCTTTGATGGCTAATGGTAGTATTGTTGGGTACTATCTCCGACCATGCACCAATGAAGAGTTTTGGGTAGCTATTTACTACATGATAACAACTTTCCAGGTGTGCAATAATCTGGAGCTGTATTTCAAATCTGACAGAGTTTATGGTGATGGTGGGAAATAAATTTTGTATTAAATTGAAAAATGTACTAGACAAAAGCTTCATTTTCAAAAAATTATATAAAATTACATCAATTTGAAATCAAAAAATCCTTCACTGACTCCTCTACCCTCTTGTTAACATTTGCTCCCACTCCTAATTAATAAGAGCTCCCCTTAGCCGTAAGGCGTTATTAACAGCATCATCATCATCGATCATCATCATCAATGCAAAACCTTCAACTTCAATACTCTTTTCACCGCCACCATCAACCATCGTCTCTCACAAATCATCACCCGCCCCCGAGATTCCACACCAACATCCATCGTCATCCAACCATGCCGCCGAATAAACACCAACAATTTGGCCCGAGCAAGGCCGGCACCGGAGTTACCAACAGAATTCCAACGCCTACAGGGAGCAAGCCAAATCAACAAAATGGCTCCAACAACACACAAATCAACCAGGCGGGTCATAAGAGTGTGACCCACCCGTCGACATAAAGCGGCATCGGGGTTGTGGAGTAGTCTCTCGCTCCGGCAACATCTCCACCCCGCAGATGATTAGCATACCTTTTTATTATTTTTTTCGGTTTGCTGTTTTCGGTTCGATTTGAATTTTCGATCTTTTTGTATCGTTTTGTTTTATTTTGATCGCGTGTCAAGGTCTGCAGGGTCGGCATTAAGACCTCTTCCCTCCAGTATCTAAGTTAGTTTGGTCGTAGTTTTTCTTTTCGGAGGTTAATATCTTGAAATCTGACTTGGTATTGAGGAGAGATTGGACGTGATGCATATGATTTTAATCATTGCGGCCCTCTTGTAATCGTTTGGGTTGCAACTCCTAATTTACCACCAATACAATATAAATGTATTCGTTGAAAATTTTAATAAGAATACTCGTATGTCGGTATGTCGGTTCAAAAAAAAATCCTTCACGACAACATAGGTTCGTCGGTGCTAATCCCACGCTTGGATGTATAGTAGTTCTAAACACTAAAACACATAACCATATAACTCTTCTTTATGTACAAGAATTAAAAACTAGCTCCCCTCCCCTGTTCCGATCGAGCCTCCTCTGCCCCACTGCTGATGATCTCCGGCCGATTTCAACACCTGGGGCGATGCAGAGACCTATCTGAAGCTACAATTCGATTGATCAGTACTCATATAATCACTCCCCGGCTGTCGAGCTGGCTTTCTTCCTGGCTGATCACCACCAACCATCCCCTGCACCTCCGGCGGGAAGTTGAGGACGGCCATGGATCCCCGCATCCGGAAGGCAGTGCGATTGTAAGCGACCGCGCCATCTTCAGCAGTCTCGAACGTTCCGAGCCAGACCATCACACCGTGCCGGGAAGAATCACGGATTTCGGCGGCGTATTTACCCCACGGCCGGCGACGGACGCCTCTGTAGTGTGGTTTCCATATGACCCGGCTGGACGGGTGCTGGATCGGGTTGAATTCCGGGTTACTTCCTCTTCCTCCTCCTGTGGTGGTGGGTTGGGTCATCATGTGGAGGATCACCATATCCTGGGAGTCGTTCTCTTTGAAAGGCAGCTGTGCTGAGCTCATGGTTGAATGCTTCAAATCTGGTGAAGTTATGAATATGGTATCTAAGGTTGTGGATGAGTTTCTTTTGTTCTTTAATAATTTATCCACTTTGGGAAATATGATAAGTATATCAAATTTGGACGTTTCTTTCAACATCAAAGTAGATGTTGAAAAATCAAAAGATGGATGACTCAGCAATAGCGGAACCAGAAGAGACCCTAGACAAAATTTCGAGTTCGAGGATGAATGTTAACTCGTCATATACCTTTTCGTAAGTAGCTATCGACGACCAAGCTTCGAGGGATATGCTTTGAATCTTTGTGTAACGATTGCTTTGGATCATTTGTCAGCTCAAGGGTGAAAGAGAGCATGCAACTATGTAACACGTTGCAGATATTGAACAAAAGCTTGAACAGTACTGTTCAAATTCTTTGGACAAACGCGTAGGAGGAAATAATTTGTATGTGATTACGACAGAGGAAATCCTAGTGTTTGGACAAGAAACGTATGAGATATTCGAATCTGGACTTTAATTTTGAATATCTTAAACTATACTGAGCGGATATGACTAACACATCGTCAATGTGATCAGTCTAATGTTTTAGGTACGGTTTCTATATAATTCGACTTAATATAGCTCACATAACATAGCAGAAAATCAAATTTAACGTATATTACAATAAATAAAAACTCGTTGCACCTCCTGTGTATTCAATCTACAGAAAAATAGACGTACACATTGTGATACTTGCACAGACCCGTCGATTGTCATTCCGATATGCATGCAACATAGAGTTCTCTTAATAGATAAATCAAACAAGTCTTTTCTCGCAGAGATATATCCTCATTGCTTATTATCTAGATATCTCTTCCGGAGAAAAAACTCCGAATAACCTTTAACCTTTGTTTGTAAAGAAGGGGACAAATCATAAAATGAAATCAACACATAAATCTATCTCATCTATTGACCTTGATTGCCTGTTGACGTAGAGCCCTCCATCGTGGAGACATCAATTGCATCATCCTTGTACATATTTACTTGACCTATCAAACAAATTTCAACTCCCTCAATTCAATACTTCTCACAAACCCTAATCGTAAAATAAATAAACAAAACCAAACTTACCTTCAAGGCTAGGATTATATCTAGGAATCGACATGGGCAGTACTTGTTGTTGATGAATCTGTAGACCGTTACCATAATGATGGTAGCTAGGAATTAGTTGATGCCCTAATCGTTGTTGATAATACTGAAAATCGTAACTATTATTCCCTCCGGACTCCGCCATTAACGACGACTGAAACCCTAACCCACTAGGGTTCATCATCATCATGGCACATGACCCAACATCGTCCCCGCCGTAATCACCAAACGACGACATCCTCGTCGTTTGGTGCTTGGCGAGCTGGAGTTGACTCTCCAGCTCTTTCTTCTCCCGTTGTAGCTTCTTGTAGAGGCCGAGGGGGCCGTTGACTGGGTCCTCGGCCCAGGCGTTGGCTTCCCAGACCAAGGAGTCAACGGCCTTTTTTCGGTCAACGTGGAGGTTGATCTCGGTGAGCATGCTGGTCATGTTTTTCACGCCGAAGACGGCATGGGCGGCGGTGAACTCCTTTGTCCTGTCGGTTGGGAAGTAAGGGTAGAGCGCGCAGTCTTCGGCGCAGCGCCGTCTTTGGTACTTGCACGCCGCGCATTTATGACGGCTGCTATTAGCCCCAGATTTGTCGCTGGATGTTGCTCCGTCCATTAGGTTTGTTCGGAGAGTTTAGAGGAGATAGGGTTTTGTTTTCCTTCTTTTTAGGGCAGAGGGTTTACCGCGGCGGCAAGGTAACTGCGTGATATTATTTAGATTGTTTTTTTTTTGGATATTGTGATTAATATAGTAATGACGTCAAAAACTATATTTTAATACGATAAATAAAATTCTTGTTTTGAGTCCTTGTCCAATCCCAATAGTGATTCTTTTGTCGGGTGAATAATATTTTTTAATAAAAAACGGGTGCTAAGTAAGCATCAATCATTAAGGAGAAAATTAACATGGTCATATTTCGATCAAATCATAATTATCAACCGCAGAATAGTCAAGTTTTAAGTACGTGCATGTTTTTGAAGTCGTTTATCTAGACAACATTCATTTATCATTAATTTTATCAAATATATCTCATCCGACCACATAGCTAATTTAAGTTTGACCATAAATGAATTTAGCTTGAATTTCTAGTCATTTTTCACCACATGTGTGCAAAAATTAACCAATTTGAAAATTCACAACACTAAAATAACATCAACAAAAATAATTTTTAACTTTTGGACATTATTTAAAGGGATTACCATAGTGAATCCTATTTTTTAGTTATTTCCAACATGCATGTCAAATATTAGTCGATTTGAAAATTTTCAATTGTCATGTCAAAATTATCAATTTTCATAGGTATAACACACAGAAATTCACAATTTTCATATAAAAATTGAATTTTTTAAAATTGACTAATATTTGACATGCATGTTTAAAATAGTTAAGTATCTAAGTTTCACCATGTTAACCCCTTCAAATAATAGACAAATGAAGTAAAAAAAATATTTTTTCTCAGACTATACGGTAATGGTGTTATGTTTAGTCTGGAAAGTTTTCAAATTGGCTAACTTCTTGCAAGCATCTTGGAAAATCTAGAAATATAATTTTGGTGAACTTGAGTTCTAGCTCCCCACTTCTCAAAACCCTAATACTAATGCTTATTCAGAAATTGAGTAAATTCCGAGTTCATAATCTTACCAACCTAGAGAGGCTCGAAGTCTCTAACTGTGATTTACTCAAGGAAATTAACATTAATATCGATGGACTGCGGACTCTACACGTTAAATGGTCTCAAGGATTGAAGTTATAGCCCCCACAGTTGACTGTTTTGCTCTTTAGGTATTCATTCCATAGTGAATTATTTCGCTTCGATGATTTTGAAGTTTAAATTTTTGAAATCCTTAACCCTAGCTAGATAGATATGATATTTTCATGAGGAAGTTGAAACTTTCTAACCCTGATTTCGAGGAATTCACACTGGATGTACCACCTAAATTGGAAGAGGTAGAACTCGATATGTTGGTGGGTTGGTTTTATTGAAAGTCTTCCTCAAATATAATCATAGAGTTTCGTCTGATAAATTGAAGAAATTTGATATCAGGAATGCCGCCGTCTTTTCTAATAAGTAATAATGGATGGAAGGTTGAGTTTACTCGAAATATGTATGCCAAGTGATACACACGTGGTTTGTTGGATTGAAGAATATCATCACAAAGTTCATGTAGTTCGACATGATTGATATTCTCTGCTTCAACGATAAAATATGGTACGGTTTCCTTTCGTTTGGTAACTATAGTATATTTCGCTTTTGATATATATAATCATGTACACAAATTTGTTATCGTCGAAGGAATGCGGATGCGACATCTCCTCCATGGAATGAAGGATGGGAAGCTGTTGTCGTAGAGTCCAATTGCAAGACGACTCTCTGATGTCCAAGCTGTTAAATTAGTAAGAAACTCTCAATGGCCTCTCTGAGTTCCGCTCGAATGATGAAACATCTTTTTGAAATTAAATTCATTGTTTTTTCTTATTTTGTCTGACGTTCTTTTGTGCCAATGGGCCTAATTAATCACTAGGCCGAAACGTTTCCTTTCGATATGTCCTGGTGTGGGCTGATTAGCCCACCATACCACTCTATTTAGCCCAATCTTAAAAAACATTCGGCCCAGAGAACACGGTGTCGTTTAGCCATGTCTCGTTTTGTGGGAACCAAGTGGTACGAAATTAAGGAGGGAGGGATGGTATCTGGGGGAAAGCGTCAAACTCGTTAAAGGCCGCTGCCTTTGACCTTTGACTCTTCTTTTAAACATATTTTTACTTTTATTTTTAAAGAAGTAATCAAAAGTGAATTAAATCATTAACATTAGAATCGGTTGGAATAATAATTATCAAATTTAATTCAAATTAAAGAGCATCTCCATCCTTAATTTTTTAACAATTATTAACACAAACAGAATCATAATGGAATAGAGCACTAAATCCAAATATAAAAATTAATTCAAAAATCATAGATTAGACCAACTTAACAAAATTACTGCATAAAACCATTTAAATATAATAAAACACACATAGTTGGGTGATTATGGACCAAGAAATAGGGTGGGCTGGAGCCCAGGGAACCCCACCCCCAACTTTGCCACTGATTATTAACTGATGCGGAGGATGAGGTGACACCCTAATGTCACACAGGCAAATTGTTACACTTTTAAAAATATAAATAAATCAAAGATAATTAATAGAGAATGATTTTTTATTGGTTCAATTTATTTGTGTTTGTTTGTAAAAATGATGGATATAAATTGCTAAATAATTATTGGGATGGAGGTGATTAGAAATTTTCAAATGAGTAATTGTTAAAGTTGTTGATGTGACGATAAAATTGGTATTAAAAATTACTAATAGAGATGATCTAAGGGAAGAGTTCTTTAAAGAGGTGAATTAGCTATAAATTACCATTGAGTGGTTGGTTGGTTGGTTGGTTAATTAATCTGAAAATGGGATGTTCAAGTTCCCAAGAGGATGTAGCCCTGATTCCCGGAAGGTCCAAAACTACCTTAAACCATCCTTAATAGTTGGCTCTTTTAATCAACTAATGAATTAATCTTAATGGTTGGAACTACATGCAATTTGTAGAAAGTTGGAAAGATGGATTGAAATACTGTTTTTTTATACCGTTCATATGTACTTAAAAATACAAAAATATAATGGTGTTCACAAACCATAACCATAGAGACAAAATGATCACCAATAACCTCTTTACTAACTAGCTAGTTAGTGACCATTTTGATGAAAGGGTCACAGATTGCAGCCTGAAAAACAACGTACAATTTGTTGCAGCGACATGGAGTTCATCCAAACACATACGTCCATTGTTGTAAAAACATGCGATGACCAGGCAGTCAAGTATTTGTACAAATTCCAATTGCTAATACGTACCCTATCTAGTTAGTTGGTACAGGGGTTCATAATTAAGGATGAAGATCGCCAATATGGATAATCCAACAGTAACATTATACGCTGAAATGCATGTTAGTGAGGTATGGGTGGACTACATAAACTGAGATGAAAGGTTTCGAAAACAACATTCGGAATCAAAACGAATGCTGTCTTTTCTGATAAGTAACCAAAATTTTCAGTGCCCAAAACCCAAAGGGATCGATGCAACAAGTAGAGAGGGGTTAGTGTGTGCATGTGCAAACCAAAGTTGAGGCATTTAATACGACCACGTTTGCATTTAGTACTGACGACTCTCTCTGTGTGTCTTTCCAATTGCATGCATGTGTGTGTAGCGCATTTGTAGCTGATCTCCCCACCATTTCTTGCTGTCTAAACATCTCAACACAACATTGAATAATGTCGTAAGGGATTGCATTTATCATGTATGTATGAAATCTTTACTCAAACCCTAAGGATAGAGCAGAAAGATGGGGCTGCCTGTGTGGATGTAATTAAGGTCGATTTTCGGTCATGAGATTTCGGATAAGAATCAGCGGCGGAGTTAGGAAACTGAATGATATATAGGTGTTTTTCTTTGTACTATAAAAGAATCCAACTACATATATATAATAAAAGAGTAAACTCTAGACAAGATAAAAAGCCAAGTCAATATGACACTGCTCGCAACGAATATCGACGAGAATGCATTCTTTGTCAAAACTAGCACACCAATCTTGTTCAATATATGTCACTAACGCATCGTTCAACCACTCAGCGTTCGTCAGGCACCGAATATCATTTTTGGCCAGATGAAATAGCCATAATATATAAGTGTCAGTCAGAAACTAAGTAATGAACATATTGATATATATTTTTGGTTATTTATTTCCACTAAATTTGTGCGCTAACTCATCAACCCCTTGCAAATCGATTAGCATGTTATCAGGTGGTATGTCGCAATCTCCATTTCACTCGGATGTTACATTTAAATAACTCAGAAGTATTGAAAGAGAGTCTAAATGACCAACATTAATGAATCTTATTGCCCACTACAAAAATTAAACGACGACTATATTAAAAAAAAAGTGCATGCAAAATGATGAATGAATCAAGAATCGACACAAGGACGTAAGAGAGAGCTTGGCAAGCAAAAGCCTTTTAGAAAAGAAAGTGCATGCAGTAAGTAGAGGAGAAGAAGAAGAAGAAGAAGAAAATGATAAGAAAGGGAAACTGATGATTAAAGACTGGGATCAGAGTATGGGCTTGAGTAAGGCAATGGGGGATGGGATCGCACGTCGACGACAAGCTACAGAGCATGAGAATGGTGAAGCATGGGTGCATTGTCAAACTTACTTCAGTTTGCCATTCCAAAACCCTAAAACTCAGACTTATTTGGGGTATTGGGATGTGATCGTTTGATTTTTCACCCTAACTCACTTTTGCAGGCAAGGCTGTCCCTCTCAAACTTACATCATATATCTAATGCTTTGCCATACCGACTTGCTTGTCCTCTTCTTCGCTTTGCTTTCCTTTTGCTTGCGTCACTTTCCAGGGTAAGGCTATCTAGTAATTAATTATGTACGTGTAGACTTACTTTGTGCATGCATTTCTATCTTATCTTTTTGTTGGGTTTTGGTTTTGGTTTTGGGTGGTCCGAAGTCCAAAATCAGGTGGCCGAGACTCAAGGACCCTATGCGGTTTTGCTCGGGTGATTCTGACTGAACTCTTTCTACAGATGGTTAAGATGGAGCAAAGTGGGATCGGATATGACAAACCTTACGGGGTTCGAAACTGGTCACACGTATGAGACACACAGAGTAAGCAGGGTTTCTCTGCTGAGACCATTTCCACCGGTGAACGCATAAGCTGGCCACATTGTATCTCGTGCTTCCAATCGATAAGTGTGCCCGAGTGGAGCATTAATAAAAACTAACACACAATTACTTTTTGTGAGTATCTTTCGATGGGCCCTCTGATATATACTTCTCTATCCTTTTCATTCCTTCACATTTTTTTATGAACGAAATAGTATTATTAAAAAAGAAATTTGAGGTTCCAAAAAAAAATCAAATGTCTTACGAGTCGAACTCATTATCTACACAACTCGATCCTAAACAAAATTGACAAATGTAACTGAGAAATGAAATGTAAAAATACGTAACAACCTTAACAGAGTCTCAAACAAATAAACTGAAAAACCAACAAAAGCATGCACATCCCATAAAAAAAATTGTAAACCATCAACAACATCACCAAAACCAAAGAAAAACCATCAACCCACTAGAAAAACACAACCCAACAAAAAGGATTAAAGAAGATGAAAATTAAAAACTTTTCTCAACCAACGCTGCCCATCGAGAATGAGGTCCTTGACCTCCTTCTCGATAGCAGTGGTGGCAGCTGGAACTAGTCATTGGACTTGGCGTAGTAATCGACAAATTTGATGGGTACGTGGTTGGATCAGGTTTAGTGGTGAAAAAAATTCAGGGACGCCAGCTCTCATATGAGAGAAGACAAAAGACAGGCTGCAATGTTTATAGCAACGATGAAAGGGTTGCAAGCGGCGGCTCAATTTTCTCTAGGCGACTCTCATGACCCTTCACAAATCATCACCCCAACATCAAATAATCCACGTTTTTCTTATAGTTCTATGTATACGTAGACATTTTTAGTCGTGTTATACCACTAGTTAATCGAGTTTAGAACTAAACTTTGGCCTATTTGGGTGACGTGGAGTAAAATGATTGGAGAAAGGAAGGCATGCACATGAAGAAAAAAGAAAAGTGGCGGCGAGCGTTGGTTGTCGGAATGTGACCGACACCCGCGTTTGTTATGTACGCTTTATTCGTAAACATTGATTTAATTTTTGCTGTTTCTTTTCCAAGTTCACCTTATTAGGATACTTTTTTTGTTCTAAAAGTTGAATCAACTACTCTAATTTTGGACAAAAGGTTTTTCCCTCAAACCTAGGGCCTGCTCGTTTCCCTTCATCTTTAGGGTTTTCTCGCCATCGCCGTCACCATCATATCATCATCATCGGCATCCGCGACACCTCCCTCCATCCCTCACTCTTCAGCACTACCACAAATCAGCATCATCTTCACCGGGATCCCGCAACCACAATCATCGTCACAACCAACGCCAGCCGTTGCCCACCATCCCCGCTGCTCCTACGCTCCCGAGATCATCAATCTCCCAATCGTGGAAACCCCCATGCCCCCAAACCGACGAGCCATGCCGGGCAGATCAGGCCGGGAGCCTCCACGCCGAGCACTGGTATGACCCAGGCGAGGACTAGCACGCCCCCAGGTACAAACACGGTAACCACGCCCGCTATGGAAGCGGATTCAGACCTAGTCACGGTGCAAGTTCAAGGGCTATCCCTCTGGGATAGCGATGGCGAGGATCACGGCAACACATCAGCAGCTTCAGGCGTGAATGTGACTCGCCCATCAGCATAAGTTTGATCGCGAGGTTGCAGAGTAGCTACTCTCTCCGACAACAGCAGCTCCACCCCTGCAAGGGTAGCATCCCGCACCTTCATTAATTTCGGTATGTTTTTAGTTGAGGATCGTAATTTCTTTTCAGTTGTTTCATGTCTGGTTTTCCTTTCGCTAATTGGTAGTATTTGAATCGGCTCTTGAGCTTTGATCTTGATGGTTAGGTATTGAGGAGAGTACGACTGTGTTGTATATGAGATCCTAGATCATTACAATCTTCCTTGTGCCCGTTTGTGGGCTACACTTCCCAAGTTACCACCTTATACGTTGTATGTGTGCTCAATCTTAGATTTTAATGGAATATGCGAATGCCGATTTCGTAAAAAACACTACTCTAATTTTAAATTTAAATCACTAATGTGTCGTGATATAGAATGGAACACGATATATCACAAACATAAAACACTGAGTTTTGTTAATTTGGTTCCCACCTGAAGGCCCGGTTAAGCAACCATCCACTGTAATGTTATGATGATGATTACAATGATCTTAAACAAATTATAATCAAGTTATCTAATTAACCATAATCTTCTATTAAAATGATAAGATTGATCCATTGACGAAACCAATCAACGTATATATCCATATCCTTCTAACTCGATTATAACTAATTTAAGCTAGTTATAATCAAGTTATTAGTGGCAAATTCTATAAAATCTAAGAGTATCTCCATCCTTATATTTTTAGCCATTGCTAAATGATATGAAGGATGATGTAACACTTAATAAGCAATTATTTGAGATAGAGAAGTGTTTTCTAAATTAGCAATGCCTCATAGGTAAATTGCTATAATTTTAAAAATATATATTTACGAATAAAAAATAAATTGAAGATAAATAATATCTAATAATTTTGATTGGTTTATTTTTATTGTGTTTGTTTATAAAAATGATGATTAGGAATTGCTAATCAATTGATAAAATGGAGGAGGTTAGAAATTATGAAAGTTACTAATGTGATGATGAAATTCTGATTAAAAATTGTTAATTAATTTTCAAAATAAAGATGATTTTAACCCATATTTTTGTTGAATATACCAACGATATTTTTCCTTAAGATCTAATAAAAACACCAATAAAAAAAATCCAATAAACACAAAAGATAGAGCCTCGAGTCAAACCAAAACGGGAAACTAAAAAGCTAAAAATTAACTCATAACGAAATTTGATAATAATAATAATAATAATAATGAAATATTTAATTATAAAAAATATAGAAAAAGACGTGTGAAATTAAGTAACAATTACTGTACTTCCACCGCTTCCCAATCAAATCTCATCGTATTGTTGTAAGCAGCAATCGACACCTCTTCAGTTCTTATTCTTTTTATTTTTATTTTTATTTTTAATAATTCATTGTGTTTTCTCTCTATATTGACTTTGAAAAATCAAGCCCACAACCCCAAACCCCTCCCCAACCGTATTTATTCCTCTCCAACTACTTCAACCCCGTTACTTACTTATATATAGAATCCACAATGAGTGTTGCTCGAATTGGACTGAACTAATCGATAAACGATTATTAACCAATTTGGTTTAGCAACTGATTTGAAATGCCCGTTAATACTGTTCAAGCAAAAACTTATGAATTAGATGTGCGACTAAAGGAAAATCGAGAAAATATCGTTAACATGACTTGATCAACACTCGTCCAAATAGCTCTAATGGGACTTTGAAAACCGTTGAAACACCAGCGATAACAAAATTAAGGATCACTAATATATTTGAAACAACACAAAGTAATGTAACAAGTTTTGTGAATGATGTTTTCAGACCATTCAATCACACTGAACCCTCCTACTCATTTGGGATAGGGGAATCAAGATATTTGGGATTCAGATAGACTCCAAAGTTATTAGAATCCTTCTTTAAGAACAGTACCACTGAGGTCGGATCATTAACATACAGTTTTCCCGCTTGACTTTTGTCACCAATACAAACAAGAATTCGATATATCTTTACACCGCATTGTTTGTGAGGATAGTTGTGCCGCGACATATCTCGACAATTCAAAGTATATTTTGAATGTTTTCATTCAAATTGCTTAGCTATAACCCTCATAGACATTAGTCTTCACATATATCTTATTTGTTCTACTTTAGGGTCTCCCTTTTTGTGAAAAAATGATGTTACTCGGCACATTTATTTTGATGTCCAATCCAAATGTGATAATTAATGTTAAATCAAACACACAAGTCAAGGGAATCTCATTAAATTGGCATAAATGTGGGATAACAAAGTATTCCAAACTAATTAATTTTACAGTCAAAGGCCACTTGGGAAAAAGAATGGGGTTTGATTCGTTGTTCTTAATTAAGCTAGTGTGAACTTGGACATTACTCGAATAAAGAGGTAATTTTAAAGACTTTTAGTAATTTTTGTTGCATTTATAAAAATTGGTTTAATTGTTGACTTTTTTTAGTGTGATGGTAATATTTAAGAGTTGAAAAGAAAGTCCATGTAACATGGAATTATAAGGTGATCAACATCTCCCTAAATGAAAGACAAATAATATCATTAGTCAAATTGTACTAAACTTAAAATATATTAAACTATATATAAATAATATACTATTTAACTAATTATGAAGGAACTTTATACATTATTAGAGTTTTTGAACAGTTAAACCTAATAAGAAGTATACAATTAACCAAAATTTCCGGTCTATATATACATAGAGTAATTAAAAACCTTATGGGAAATTTGTTTTTTTCGGACGATATATCATCAAATTTGGCTTTAGACCACCGATTATAAATAATTTTTGTTTAATCGCGTATGTGAGATCTGAGTCATTATAAATCCCTTCAAAGTCGTAATTTTCTAATTATAATTATTCGTCCATAATTTTTTTCACAAAACACTTTTCACATAAAAATCCTTTACATCGTTTGTCTTGATCTATTCCGTTTCTCTTTTATTGCCAATCCAATGCTAAACCGTTTTCAACTCAATTATGCCCCGAATATATAATATCATTTTCAATAAACAAAATTCCATGATATAGCGTTGGATGTACTACTCCCCTCTTCCTCCCTCCACAAACCGCCATTAATACACCCAAAACCAAACACAAAAGAAGAAGAAGAACAAATCTGGAAACACAGGAAATTACTCCCCTTTTTCTCTTCTTTCTTTCTCTCTATATCATAGAAATAAAACAGACAAAGTGATCAGAAACCCCCTCTCCCCCATTTCTACTTCACTCACTCACTCACCAATTCATTTATGAAAGATTCCCAGTTTGATTAGCTATATAGCCCCATCCAGACCAGAAAAGAACTCACCTTTTCCTTCTTGTGCTTGGATTATGAGTGTGGCAAAAGCATTTCAGTTTTAATGCAACAAAACCCACTGTGTAAGGATGTCACTTCTTTCTTCCTTGCCTGTTTCTATACTGTAAAAGCAGGCGATTCCTGTTGTGGGTTTGCTCTATTTTGAACAAATCTTCCATCTTTACAGCAAAATAAGTGATGGGTATTTCTCCAATTTTCATTTATATATAGGCTAGCAAAAGGGTTTTTCCAATAGCTAGTTAGTTCATACTCTCTCTGTCTCTTAACCCTATATATCTAACCCTATCCTAATTGTTCTCTCTTGTTTAGGATCATCAAACAAACAACCAGACATGGCTTCTTCAAACCGACACTGGCCTAGCTTGTTCAAGTCCAAACCAGCACCTTGTAACCCTCATCATCACCATCCATGGCAGCATGATGTCACTCCTCCTCCACCGACCCACCGTCCCAATTCCTCTTACAATCCTGGTGTGTTCTAGAGTTCATTATAATGGGTTTTTCATTTACTATAATGGGTTGTCTTTAGATTCTTGATTTTTGTAAGAAAAAATTAAATCTTGTTCAACGTGTGTTATTAATGATTGTGTAAAAAAATAACTCTGTGTTAGTGGGTGCAGTTGGGGGGGAGGAGAGGAGTCCGGAGCCGAAACCAAGGTGGAACCCGAAACCCGAGCAGATCAGGATTCTCGAAGCGATCTTCAACTCGGGGATAGTCAACCCTCCTCGCGACGAGATTCGGAAGATTCGAGTCCAACTTCAGGAGTTCGGCCAGGTAGGGGATGCCAACGTCTTCTACTGGTTCCAGAACCGCAAGTCTAGAAGCAAGCACAAGCTCCGCCACCTCCAACCTTCCAAAACGACGTCGTATCAACCCCCGAATCCTCCCACAACTACAATTTCCGCTGTTTCTTCGTCGTCATCCTCGTCATCCGACAACTTCAAGCCCTCCCCTCGATCTGCTGGCTCCAAGAGAACACTCTCTTCCCGATCCGAGCAAAACGGGGTTGTTTTGCTCGACCCTTCAACCACCACCACTCATCAGCCTTCATCATGCGACTTCTTCTCTTCTGAGCCGGCGCCGTTTTTCATGTCTGGACAGCACCCGACCGGTTTTTCCTTCTCTGAACCGGTGGTCGGTAATGTGGTCGGACCGTGTACTAGTCTTTTACTCAGCGACATTCTGAATCTGAACCATTATAGGAAGTTGATGGATCAAGTTGACGAGGACCATGACGGGATTAAGAAATTACAGCTCGACCATCATCATCATCAGATTTGTTACTCCAACGAAACGAACACCAACGGTAACGTTGTGACCACAACATCTCCTATCGTCGGCCTTGCTTGCAACCCTGTCACGGCTCCTTCTTCCTTTCTTAGCCACATTCCAGGTACTTGTTATGGCACATTCGTAATTTTACTTCGATTCTAACAAAAATAAAAAAACATAAATAGATTAAACTAGGTTGGTAAAATTATCTACATAAATCAAATGTTATATGATTGACAAGACAGTAGTGATTTAATGTGTCGAGAGTTTCCCCGGTAGGCAGACAAAAAAAAAGAAACTTAGAGGGTGGCATGAACAGTTATAAACAGTACAAGTAGAGGGTAGCTTTGTCTTTTCTGGAATCCTCAAAAACAAAATTTGATGATGGGGCTTATTATTTAGATGGACGTGTGCATGGGGTTTTGGTTTTATCTTGACCATACCTTGATTTTGACCATTGACGTAATGTTTTAGTTTGACAATTTTGACAAATGTATCACATTTTTTTTGGTCTTCGCCTTTGACCAGTTGGTATGGGTAGTACGCCTGGAGATCATCATCAGGAGTCGGAGCAAACGAATTCGTCGAAGACGACGGTGTTCATAAACGACGTGGCGTTCGAGGTTGGAACGGGGCCGTTTAACGTGAGGGAGGCGTTCGGGGATGACATGCTGCTGGTTCACTCGTCGGGGCAGCCGGTTCTGACTGATGACTGGGGAATTACTCTTCAGTCCCTTAACCATGGGGTTTTTTACTATTTAGTACCCTTCCCCTCCACCGCCCACCATGTTAGTCATATTTAATTACCTTTTATTTCGAAATTTATTAATTGTTTGTTATGGAATTCGTTTAATTTAAGAAAATTATTAATTTTATTTTTCTGCTTGTTTATGGCAGATTTGAGACCAAATCTGGGCTGAGATTGGTTTGCTTGCTGGGCAGGAAATGTGGCATGGACTTTTGTGGAAGTGTAGTGATAATTTAAATTAGTTGTTTCTCATATAATGTAGTCATTAGGGTTTGATGAAAAGGGTTGTGAAACATTGTTTTCGTGTTTGTTTATCATCTTCTTCACGGATGCTATGTGTTACTTAATTATATGTTTGTTTATCTTGCCGGTCTTGATTCAAAGTTGGAATGCACCTCCCGACCCACAGATCTCTCTCGTTGATATCATCAATCATCTTCCTCGTTCCATCTTTTGAACGGTTTAGATTGAACGCAGCAACATAATTCTTAGAGATAAAACTTCTAATCTTCGTGGGATCTCCAATCAGATATGTTATAAAATTGAGAAATGGCTCCGATCTTGTGTTGGATTCTTATCAGGGAACCTCCTTGAACTTTCTGTATCCTTGTCTTTTGAACTTCTGGTTCACGTTCTTTCTAAAAAACTTCAGATACAGACAAGGAAACTGTAAGAAAAATCAGTGAATCGAATCCAACAGTGAGCAGCCAAAAAGGGAAATGTGTTAATGTAGTAGACAGAATAACTTCGGTAAAAAACTACAGAGAAACACCATGAAAAAAGTAATTCTAAATAAACACCATAACACTGTTCTTGGACTGATTGCTGATCGATCCATCATCTATCTTTCTATCTCTTTCAAGACTTGTCAAATTCGTAGTGGTTGGGGTTTGTATTTTTTTTCACAGTTACGTGCACAATGCTGTATACAGTGGTAATTCTTAGGTTATGTATAGTGTACTTTACTAACTTACCCCTCAACGAAACTCGCCCAATCCGATTTTGGAGTCATCATATCTAGACTAGAAGTGGATACAAACAGTTGATGTGGGTTCTAAGCTAAGAGACCATCATGTTGTCTCAGCATGAACTGTCAACAAGGATGGGATAAGTAATAGGCCGATTTGGATGGGGGGCTGACCGTCTTTTTCTCTTTTTTTTGTTTTTTTTTTCATTTATAAATAGAGATTTTATTGCAATGAAATCACAAGTCTTTATTAAAAAAACACACGCTATCAAGAAAGAAAAAGACGAGATACGTAAGTCACTCTGGGGAAAGAGATCCCTAACCATTGTTTCTAGCTACCCAATGGATGTAACTAACTAATATTCAACTAGCATACTTAAAGCATGAATTGTCGTCATTGGATCTTATAAATTGTCAAGAACACGATGAACAAAGTGATCGACTAGTCCACAAGAGAAAAAATTAGAATTTATTCATATATTGAGAGCGGTGGATTATGATGAATGACTCCTCATCGACTTGTGGCTGGTAGAGGAATTATCAGGGCCACGATCCAGCCTAGTTTTTTTTATGATTGTAAGTTGATTAGTATGATTTTTATATAAGATCTAATATATTTTAATTTTTATACAATTTAGTATAATTAATTGAACGATTCTGGATCTACCATTGCTCGTGAACTTGCGAAATGGTAAAAAACCACCTTGTGTTTCAGAGCTTCGTTCCTCGGTACAATGAAATCCAGCTGTGTATCCTTAATGTGTTGCTGGGCCTGTTCAGTTTGAGGGCTTCTGTTGGGCTAGGAATATCTCTACACTCTTTAGGCTCTTCTAAATATTACATATATACCCTCCTCAGGTTATGAACATCATTAATGAATTTTCTCTTACAAAAGAGATGGATGGTATTTACTATTTAGCGGTGCCTGTTGTAACTTTGTAGCTCCTAAGACCATTTCCAGACTCCAATGGTGAAAGTTAAAATTATTAAAATTTGGCAATTTTGGCTTTGATCATTTGTATTTTGTTCCAATGGTGATATGGCTATATTTAAACATGTCTATTTAAATTTTTTGTCCAAAATTGAATATAATATTGATTTTCTCACTTTAACTAGATAAAAGGTTGATAAATTTTACTGAAGTACTAATAACTAATTGAAACGAACTTTTCATAATTTTTTGTAATTATGACATTTTTTGAACTAATTATGACGTCATTATAACTTATATAAACAATTTAAGCATATAACTATGTTAAATAACATATAAACTTCAAACATATTAATATAATAATTTTGGCTTTTTTGTCCTTTTTCAGCCAATTTTAGCTGTCTTTTTTCCATATTTTAACCATTTTAACAATTCAAGCAGTATTATCTGATATCCGTGTTGAAATCACATTTATCAAACCACATCTAAGATGACGAGGATATAATTATGATGATGATCTATTGTCGTTCACTCATTGATCAGCATGGAATTTACATGAGTGTTTAATATTCACTTAACAAAATTGTAACCGTGGTATAAAATGTGTACACATGCAATTTTATTAAAACAATGAATTCGTCTAAAACTCTGTTATTTAAACTCACACACTTAATTACTCTCGTAAATATATCCAATTTAATCAATGCATAACTCGTAACCCTATTGAGATAAAGAAAACAACAAATTATTTAACAAATCACTTTCGATAAATCGTTGTAGCTCGTCAAACTTAAAATCTTCCTCTTGAAATAATCCTTCATCTTCGGCTCGAGCCATATCCCTATCCAGCTTAACCTCCTTCCCAACCGCTCTCTCTTCGTTCCCTTCACATTCCCTCGATTCTCTCTTCCTCTTCCTCCCTCCCGATTCACCATTGTGATCGACACCATTATAACTATTAGTGACAGCCTCAAGTGGGAAATTGAGACGCGCCTTCTTCAGTCCCCTGATCCTCAACGCCGCCCTATCGTAAGCCAATGCAGCTTCCTCCGCAGTGTCAAACGTCCCTAACCAAACCCTAGCTCCATTATTCCTCGTTGAGTCCCTTATCTCCGCAGCATACTTCCCCCACGGCCTCCTCCTCACCCCTCTATAGTGTTTCGTCCTTACAACTTTATTTTTCTCCACCGCCATTTTCCTGTCGCTAAAAGCATCGCTCACCGAGGGCACTTCAGTACTTTCCATCGAAGGACGAATGAAGCTAGCTTTGAGGATTTCATCCCATGCTTCTTCCCCCATTGATATCCATCTCCCCAAGCTCGGCAGCCTCTCCAAAATGCTCTGCATAGGCTGTCCTCCCATCAATTCGTCACCGTTTCGATCTTTTAGAGACGGTAGATCTTCGTAGTTTTGTGATTGGTTGCCGTTGATGAAGCTTGCCCATACGTCCTCCAGAGTTGGCATGTTGCTCTGCATGATTGAAGGAATTAACAAAACAGAGGAAGGAGGAATAATTGATATATTGTGTGAGTAATGGGGTTACTTTGTTATATATACTTAATTTAAGAATGTTGTTAATTAATTGACAGCTAATTATATAGTTTATCCTTACTCAACCAATTGGAAAACTTGTGTAATCTAAAAGCTTTGTCAGTAGACTTTTAAGATTTGGCCCTTATCAATTTCTGTTACTTGAAAGACCAGATGCTTTGAATTGATCTGTCAAGATCAATGTCTGAATTTAAGGATCTTCCAACTTGGTTTCGAAAACAATAATCATATGCCACTAAGGAATCGAGTCAACTGAATTATGAGTCCGTCGAGTCATAAAGTTAAATAAACATTAATTTATATTCATCAAGTGTAAGGGTTATTTCGTTTACTAGATACTTCATATGCCGTTAACTTATGAAGTCGCATAATGAATCGCAGCTAGACGGATTACTCAAATTCGAACCAAGAGAAGGCATATGAGATACTTGCGGGACACTTCGAACCAAGGCTGCTGAAATCTTTGTTCTTCTCTCGAATTTCGAGTTGACAAATCATTAAAAAATTATAAGGGATCAAATTATAGTAAGTTAAAAGTGTCTCTGATTACTAGATGTTTTGTTGGTTAACAAATCAGTCACTCAATTGTTTCCAATGCATTACTGACTCTAAGGAGATTTTGGCAAGTGTATTGTATTCGGACTCTCAACGGTCGGTTTTGTATGAACCTTGCAAGTGTATGTAGGGGTAGTTGTAAAGGGTAATAAGACATGGAATGCAAGGGAGATAGAGATTCTTCGAGTGACGATCCCAACGTTTTCAAAGTGTCATATATACTTTCGGTTTCCTTTCACCGCAATCCAAATCCACGAAACACTAATCACTCACTCTATCTGCCTTTTTGCACCTGCTTTTCAACCACTCCCTTCTTCAAACGAATGTAAATGGTTCTTTTCCAAAAGTCGAGTGACCAATTTATCACCTGATCTAAACATAAGTGACCAAAACTAGTTCTTAGCAAAATTGAATTATGCTTACATAATACTGTAGATCACGTCTAGTGCAAATGATGCTAAATTTCCAGTTCAGAAAAGCCATGGCTTGTTGCTAAAACTTGGGTTAAAGAACCAAAAAGTCAATCGGAAGTAATTAACAAGTCACACACACGAATGGTATAATAATTATTCTACAAATTGGGTTTTATGATGCATTGTATATTGACTGGCAAATGAGAATCTCACATTAGTTTAATATTAATCGCCGTCTTTTAATTAATTTATTGCTTCAAGAAAACTGCCATTAGCCGCATATCTCACCATGTTTTCCCACTGACATGGTTTGGTTTTAGTTTCGTGATTTTGTATGCAAAATTTGTTTAATGATCGATGGCATCACCACCTATGGTCCATTGGTCCTAGACCGATCGAAATTTTATGTACCATCCTTGAAATCGAAAGTTATAACTGTTATGCTTTTTAATTTTGAATCGAAATCTGGTCTGAATCTCCTACCATATGCAAAAATGAGAAAGAAAGATGATGTGGGTTGTCCGAATAGCTTATGTTAAAGCTATTTGGGTCTCAATAAATCATTTCATTTTGTGATATTAAATTAGGACCTTGAGTGAAATCTCTAGACTCTAAACCACTTCTCTTAAAATCCAAGTCTCCAAGTCTCCCAACTTTACTTATTCACTTTTGTTCGGTCGAGTAAGATTGGTAGTATAGTAAGTGGTTCAACCTAGAGAATCGGATGGACGAGTTGATCTCTTGAGTACGCATGAGCGGTTCCTTGCAAGGCTAGTAAACACGAGTGATAGGAAGAAGTGTAACGGTAAAAAGGGTACGGCGTATGTATATGATTGGGTGATAGGAATTAGAAAGTACCGGTGGTACGTCTCCACCTTACGCATATGGCTATATATAACAACAATATGGGTCCTAAGTCGTAATGGGTAATTAATAGTAATTTATATTGATTGCGGCAAGTCGCTTTTCCTTGTATAACTTCTCAAGATCAGGACCGGATCGCCACACATAATTCAGATGACATGCTAATTAAATGAAAATCCTAACCGTTGAAAATGAAATCAGAGTATGATTGCTCTGGAGGGTTGCTCCAAGACCGAGGTATCCCAAAAGACTAGATGTTTTAGGCCTAATCACTTGAGTATAACTTGGACCCATTAGCCCTATATATATTTGATGCCACAACATCATTTGCCCACCAAATGTGGGCAGTCATGTCTTCACCAAATTTTAGCAACTCCAACGCCGCATTGCAAATGCTGATCAATATGATATCCACGTAAATGTAATTGTAGTCCCATTAGTCATGATTGAAATCACACTAATAATGCAGGCTTGGGATGATACCATTTGTTAAAAATCGGCAGGCGATCGAGGCACAAGCTAGTGAGCTACATAGATGATTTTACGTGAAAAAATTCCACTCCAGAGAGAAATTACAAACTCAAAGGTTGGTGACTTACAAACACACTATAATAGGAGACTTACAAACACGAGTCTCGACCATCCGGATTTGGGTACCCGAACCTGTCCCGACTTCCACCCGAATAAATCTCACTAAACCTAGTCTTTTAATGTCGACCAGGTAAACTTTTGCGCTCCCCAACAAATTAAAGTGGAGTTTGCCAGCCAAGCAAGACAGGGACACTGGGTGAGAAAAATGAAGGAGCACTACTGGTGTTGGCTGCAGATTGATGTGCAAGACATTATTATGCTTGATGCCAAAAGCACCTGTTTATTGGGGAGACTTTGCGTTGGTTATTGGTCGGGTGTGTTTGTAATGTACTAAGGTTTTGTCACTTAGCTTTCACGGGAACTGGGCAAAGCACAAGTTTTGACCTTGTTAGGAGGAAAGAGTTGACGAGCTTCTCCACTTTGAAGTTCCCTACCAATTTTTTTATACGAAAAATCTATTCAATGGATATCACATTAAGCGATGTTGTCATTAATGAAATTTTAGTTTAGAATTTTTAATAGAAAATTTATTACTACATCAACAATTTTTACTATTAACTTATTTAGCAATTTCTAAACACTTTCATCCCAACAATTCTTTAGTAATTTTTATTATTAACACCTCCACTTTTAGATTTTTTTGTTTTATTAATTTAACCTTATAAAATTAGCTGTGCTTAAATTTTTTGTTTAAAAAATTGATCCAATATACCAATTTGGCATTACTAACAAACTTTCTAATTTAAAAATTTCTAACAAAATTATAAAATTAACAATTACTTATGTATCTCTAGCAATTGCTAAATGAGACACCTCACATCCCATCTCATTTTAGTGCTAAAATTTTAGGATAGAGATGACATAATATACATCCACCCAATATCAAAAAACTAAGGTGGACAAACCCCACAAAAAATTCCAACTATTCTGATTCTACTAGTGCATCTGTAGTCCGCTGGTATATGAAAGTATTCATACCCTACAAACTCTTCAAATATCCGCAACTTAGTGCAATGGGAGTGGAACGTTTGTATTCTCCATATTTGTCGCAAGGCCAACCATATAGCCGATTTTCTTGCTAATATTGGTCATTCTCTAGGATATCATGATGTTCATCTCCATAATCCGACACTTAGTAGATGGTTAGTACTGGACAACGTTGATAGTTCTGAGTGTCTGAGTCATTAGAGTGATGTAGTTTTCATGTTTTTGTCATTACCAAAAAAAAATGGGTCATGAAAAAATTGATCATAGCTAGCTTCCATATTTATCTAATACTTAATTTCTTCATAATCAAAATTCCTAATTCGCCACCTTATCTTGTCCCCAAATCAAGTCATGACTCATTGAAAAACCCTTAAAAAGTTAAAACCACTCACCAGCTTAATAATTATTCCACTCCGGCCCACCATCTTCCCAAATATAGTTCAGACCATAGAAACTTGTAAATCCATAAAATCCCCAAAATTAGCAAAAAATAAAAAACAAATTGCATAATTTCCAAACAAACACCATCAACCGACCGACTCTCACATGTGTATCAAATCCATAATTCAATTAGTTTTTTTAATCAGTGAAATAATGCAGGTTGTTAGGAACGGACAAGACGTTCCTATTTTATAAGTTTCAAATCTTTCTCTCGTATCGGATCAGATCAGTTTGGTTGGTAATTCGTGATGCCGGTGGGATTTTCATTTAGAGTGTAGGGCGGATATATATAGAGTTCCTTGACCTTGATGTTTTTGAGCTTATGGTTGTGTGTGATGCATGTGTGTGATACTGATGAGCCCCACCCAGCAACTCCAATCTATGATGTCAAGGTTTCGAGAAGTCAAAAACCCTCGGAGGAAATCAACAAAGAAATCACCGAACTCGAAGAACCTTTGAGCAAAAACAAACATTTCGGAGGAGGAATATCGAAGATCGAAGCAAAAACGTCCCTGTCTTGGAGCCATGAAGATAATGGAGCACTTGAAGGATGTCCGATCCAACGAGTGGCACTGATGTCGCACCGCGGCATCGATGCCGACATCAACATCACGGTCGCACCTAAAAATCAAGATTCGCAAGAACAGGAGTTTGGGCCAACTTTTCCCGCATTAACTTTGGAGCAGAGGTGTGGAATGAAGAGAAGAGATGTGTCCCTGAGTTTGCGAGCAATTGGAGCGCAATTGAATTCAAAGGCCCAAAGTTGCTCGAAATCGGATCTACCGACTTCAGAGGATTACACCAAGTCGCACCCTGGCCCAAACGAGAAGACTTTTCCCGCACCATCTCTGAACCAGGAGTTTAATGGGCTATTTGAAGACAAATTAGGCCGTTGGAAGCAAGGAGAAACGAGTTTGGAGTCGAAGCCCACAAGTGGATTCGTGTAACATCCCGATCCGATCGTACGGAAAATACGAATTAAATTAATTTAGTACATGATATTGTACAGATTCATGATAACAATTTTTATCCTTATCATTTAGTCTGTACACACAAAATTGGAAAAGGGGTACACGTCCATGCATGAGGAGATGTATATTCTACCCTCACGGTATGATTTTCTATGGTGGTTGAACCCTCTTTATATAGGAGAGGGAGGCCATGAAATTACATGAAAAATAACAATAAAATAAAGGGCTCGAAGGGTCACTGCTAGGCAAGTCTCCTTCTTCCTTAAGGATCAAGTCTTGACTAGGTCAATCATTATTCCATAAGGAACCCAATCGGTCAAGGAGCCTTCTAGGAAGAAGTTCTCGCGCCTACATATACTAATCCTATCAACTAAAGGAAAAACCAAACACAATCCAAATCCGAGTCTAACAAGGAAACCACAAACGGATAATGGACTCACTTAAGCTCGAATGGGCTTAGTGACTCGTGCGTCTTGGTGGAGGTTAGATGGCCTGGTCTTGGGCCTTGGACACACTCATGGTTGCCCCATAAGTGTTTGACGAGCTCCTTGCGCGAGCTAAATTGGTCCAGGCTTGAATGGATGCAAGAGGCCTCGTTTCGGTGGCTCCGACATCACCATACTGAATTGTAACACCCTCCTACTAACAGGTTCGTTTTAAAAATAAAACATATGAGCAATAATAGGGGATGTTACGCTACTTATACCGTATATATACATCAAAGTATATATATATATATATATATCATTTGATGTTGTGAGCTCATCCAATTAATTCATTCCTCATAATCTAGGATTGTGCTTATACGTCCCCATATAATTAATCCGCTAACATAGAAACTGCTCACAATGTCATATATGACTTATTTGTTTTACACAAGTCAGTATACTATACCGGAATCCACATATACATATAGAACAAAAGTCTCGAGCTTCACAGGCTCAGACCAGAGTAACCATATACTTGCCCTCAAGGCCACTATGTTTTACAAAACCATATCTCACATTATACTAGTACACAACCACTTATAACATATGCACATGATGAGAGTAAGAGTCTCAAAGGAGTTTTAAACACAAAACGAGGATCAAGACACAATCTTCCACATCTACCTGGCGTCGTCACCAGGACGGCCAACCCCGGATCTCGATGATACCATTTGCAGATTTGCAATGTGTGAACCAGTAAAGCCTACTGTCGCTCTGAAATGGAAAGTAAGGGTCAGTGCTAATCACTGAGTGAGGATCTCTGTCCTGGACACTCTACGGTACAAATAATCATATAGAAGGTATATAGCACATTACACATACGACTAATTTCATAATCTAATTCATATCCATATTTTATTTGGGATCCCGGCTAACATATGCTGACGACCCACATAGAGTTAGTAGCACTAAAATGGCCCACGTAGAGTTAGTGTGGCGCTTACCAAATCCCACGACAATAGTTAGTTGTGGCGCTTACTGATAGGGCTAGAATTTGTAGCAGTTATCTACCCTTTTTATACATGCATTTGATTGGTTATTAGTATGTTTGCACTTCATTTCTCTATGATTTCGTTTTTTGGCGTCTTGTGTATAGATCCGTTCATTTGGACCGTTTCGGTCCATTTGATGTTTTGTTTGTAGTATTTGTCACCTACAGGTACTATGGAGATAGGTGATTTGACCATGAAGCCAAGGTCATGGTGTGGAGAGCGATTGGAGTTTGAAGCGGAAGTCAAGAATGGAATTGGCGCAACTGAGGGACTGCACGCCGTGCAGTCCATCAAAGCACTGCAGAGCACGACATCAAAACAAAGGCACGGCGTGCACCACTGCACGCCGTTCCTCCCTTTTTGCCTCGCATGATGGAAAAGATTGGAAACTGCACGGCGTGCACCACTGCACGCTGTTCCCCTGTTTGTAGTATGCGGAACGGACACCTTAGGAAGGTGCACGGCGTGCACCCTCCAAATCTGGCTGCTACTATAAAAAGGGAAGTTGGAGGAAAGAGAAAGCATTCTTCCCCAAACTCGATTTTCACGATTTTTCCCGAGCTTCTCCTGCAAAAACCAGCCCAAAACCTCCATTAGAAGCCAAATTGAAGATCCAAAGGAGTTCCTCTTGAAGGATTGAAACTAGGATTGAAGATAGAAGGTCAAGAGCATCGCTTGGAAGAAGAACAAGCCAATATTTCTTTGTAAGAAGATAGTTAGGTTTTCTTTTCAATTGCTTTCTTTTAGCATCATGAGTAGCTAATTCCTTTGGGATTCTTGGTTGAGATGTAGGAATTAAGCTATGAAACCTTTCTTGGATGTTTAAGAACAACGTTTGTGGATGTTTGATTTGGAATGAAAGTTTGTCTTGATTGTTTGAGTATTCAACCTAATTCTTGTTATGGCTAGAATTAGGTCAAATTCTTGAAATCCTTTGCTTGTGAAAGTCTTAGGAATTCATTAGATTGACGATCGAGGATAGAATTACGTTATTGGTGGGGTAAACCGATAACCTAATTCTACCTTTTGTGTTTCTTCCGGTTTTAAGCGAAAGCCATCTTGTAATTGGCGGGCGCTCTGGTTTGCACCCAATGGACCAAGTTGGGTGTAGTTATCAGTAGCTTAGGCATTGATGGACCAAGTTAACACTATTTCCAATTACTCGTGGGTTCTTTTAATTCCGGTAAAACACCCTTTCACTTTGTAAAACTTCTTGTAGTTCATTACTAGTTAGCCCGATTAAGGGGATTTCTACTTCAGTTGGGAAGCTAGTAGTGGAAATCCGCGTGCATGATCGTGCCGCTGATTCATACGAGTGTTAGGAGGATTCTTTTTATTCAATTCAGGTCCACATTCGTTCGTTTTGAATGCATTCTAGCGGTTGAGCTTAGTGACTCATCTCTTCCAAGAACTCGTTTTCTTCTTTGAATTAACTTATAATCTTTTAGTTTAATTTACTCATTAGAATAATTAGCATCAAAAACCAAATCATTTAGCCTAAACCATGTTGACGAATTCGAATAGAGGCATAGCAAGAGGGACCTTCGGACACAAACGACACTTGTGATGTCGGAATAACTTCGCAGTTATTCGGGCGATCAAGTTTTTGACGCAACATTCAACGGTTTGACACCTTTCCAACACAAAATATGCAATAGAAGGAGCAATGGAATATAAGTACACCTAGTGAAGAACAATATCCACGAACAACAACCATAGCAATACAAAGGGGGCAATCGAGCATGGCATAGGCATAAGAAGTCCTCAACAAGGCATAGTAAACAGAATGAAGACAAGGATCTCTCGAAATTTCAGAATTTCAAAATTAGGGTCGAACTTGAAAATTCAACCGTTATTGAAAATCCGAAATTTCAAGCAAAGCACAAGTAACATGGCATAAACATCATTCTAAGCAGTCAAGTTCACTACCTACATCACAATGTTCACATAGCATCTACCCAATTAACCCAATTGCAGAAAAATCACAGTTTGACCTAAAAATATTGAACACTAACTGAAATTGGGGGAAATCGAAATTAAGTGTTGGAGATTGAAGTTGGGCAGCCACTGAGTTGAGGAAGACCAACGAGAACCCATAAAACCGCCCAAATTGAAGTTGAATTGAAGGTGTTGGGTGGTGGAGGTGTTGGGAAAATTTTTTGGGTGGAGTGGAAGATGGGGGGTTGTGGGGGAAGGGGAAAGGGAGTGGTGGGGTGTAGGGGAGTGTGGGGGAGGGGGGGGGAGGGTGTTGGGTGGCAGTAATGAGTGGGGGAGAGGGTGGAGGTGGCGGCGGCGGTCTCGGAAGAAGGAAGGGGAGGGGGCGGCGGCGGCGGGGGAAAAGGAAGGGGAAGGAGGGAAGGAGAGGAGGGAGGAAGGAAGGGAAGGAGGGTGAGGAGGGGAGGGAAGGAAGGGGAGGAGGGGAGGGGAAGTTGGAGAGGAAAAGAATAAGGAAAGGAGGAGGCGGATGGGAGAAAGGAGGGGAAAAGGGAAAAACCCATGGAGAGAGAAAGGGGTAAGTGGCGGGTCTGAAACAGGGTGCACGTCGTTCCCTGTTTTGGCTCACGGGGGTTTCAGGCATTTTTTTTCGCACGGCGTGCATAGGTGCACTCCGTTCCTTCCTATGGGGCACGCTGGTTTCGACTTGATTTTGGGCGCAGGAGTGCAGTGGTGCACGCCGTTCCAAGCTTTTGGGTACGGTGGTTTTGGTTGGCTACGGGTTGATTCTCAAGGCATGGCGTGCAGGTGTGCACGCCGTTCCTCAACTTTAACGCCGCGGTTTTGGGAAAACCTTGCCCTGCACGGCGTGCTGGCTGCTTTCTCAGCAACAACTTTTTTTCAATTTCTAGCAATTTTTCAGCACTCAACATCCAACAAATTTAGCTCTCCTAGAGTTCATTTAGCATCAAATAATCACCAAGGAAATCGCGGGAATCGCGGTACTTTTTGGTCCGCTCCTTGTATAACCAAGAACTCTCATTGGCATGATGACGGAGTTCCGCCAACTCGTGTATCTGAAATGTACGATGTTCGCCTGCAAAGACTAGCATCCATGTTGAGAAACTTTAAAGCCCAGTAAGCTCGATGCTCAAGTTTGACCAGTAGATGGCAAGATTTACCATAGACGAGCCTATAGGGAGTGGTCCCTATAGGTGTCTTATACGCGGTACGGTAGGCCCAGAGAGCGTCATCAAGCTTACTCGGCCAATCGTTATTCGATTGGTCGATGGAGTTTTGAAGAATACGTTTGAGCTCTCGGTTTGTAACCTCGGCTTGCCCACTAGTCTGAGGGTGATAGGCAGTAGACAACCAGTGTGTGACACCAAAACGGTGCCACATCCGGTCGAACTGACCCTGAAAGTGGGTGCCCCTATCCCTTATAATTGCACGAGGTGTTCCAAACAGAGAAAACAACTTAATCGAAAAATTTCCTACAGTTCTAACATCATTAGTGGGAAGAGCCATTAACGGCGGAAATGGCCCCATGAAGTCTATCCCCCACACATCAAATATTTCGCATACAAGGTTATTATTTTGAGGCATCTCATCACGATTAGAAATATTCTCAGTTCTCTGACATTGATCACATGCTTTCACATAGTCAAAACTATCCTTATAAACATCAGGCCAATAGAAACCAGAGTCAAATACCTAACGGGCGGTGCGGTCTGCACCGAGATGTCCTCCGGCTGGCCCAGCATGGCAGTGCTTGAGGATGGAAGGAGTCTCGTCGTATGGCACACATCGTCGAATCATCCGGTCCGCACCCTTACGGAAAAGGTATGGATCATCCCAGAAGTAGTTCTTCATGTCTGTCAAAATCTTCCTCTTTCCCTATGGTGTGACGTCCTTTGGAAAGGATCTAGTAGCAAGGTAGTTTGCTATGTCAGCAAACTATGGTCCTTCCACAACTTGGGCAACGACCATGAAGAGTCTCTCATCTGGGAAGCCTTCCTGAATGGAAATCCCATCCGGCTTCCGTACCTCTTCTTCCATCAAACGGGAGAGGTGGTCCGCAGCAACATTCTCGAACCCCTTTTTGTCCTCAATCTCTAAGTCGAACTCTTGCAACAATAAGATCCACCGGAGAAGGCGTGGCTTAGCATCCAGCTTGCTCATCAAGTACCTGATAGCCGCGTGGTCGGTGAAAACCACGGTGTGAGAGAGCACCAGGTAGGATCAGAATTTGTCGATCGCGAATACCACAGCAAGCAGTTTTTTCTCTATGGTGGTGTAGTTCTTCTGAGCATCATTCAGAGATTTTCTTGCATAGTAGATAGGGTGGAAGCGGTTACCCTTTCTCTGTCCCAAAACAGCTTCGAAAACAAAATCACTGGAGTCGCACATCAGTTCAAACGGGAGAGACCAATCAGGTGAAGTGAGGATCGACGCACTTGTGAGCTTTTCCTTGAGTAGCTCAAAAGAACGTCTGCACTCGTCAGTGATGGTGAATGCAGCATCTTCTCCAGAAGGCAGTTCAAGGGTGTTGCTATCTTGGAGAAGTCCTTGATAAATCGACGGTAGAATCCTGCATGGCCCAAGAAACTCCGCACCCCTTTGACAGAAGAAGGAAGTGGAAGACCTGCTATCGTCTCGATCTTCGCTTTATCCACTTCAATCCCCTTACCGGATACCTTATGCCCAAGTACGATTCCCTCACGTACCGTAAAGTGGCATTTTTCCCAACTCAAGACTAAGTTGGTTTCTTCACATCGTTGTAACACTCGCCTCAGGTTCTGCAAGCAATGGTCGAAAGAATCCCCATACATCGAGAAATCATCCATATATACCTCCATAATATCTTCCACCAAATCAGCAAATATTGCAAGCCTACACCGCTGAAAAGTGGCGAGGGCGTTACACAATCCAAACGACATCCTTCTGTATGCAAGGTGCCGAAAGGACAAGTGAACATCGTCTTCTCCTGATCCTCTAGAGCTATTGGGATCTAAATAGTATCCCGACATCCCATCCAAGAAGCAAAAATAGTCATGGCCAGCGAGACGTTCGAGCATCTGATCCATGAACGGGAGCGGAAAATGATCTTTTCTGGTGGCGTCATTCAATCACCTGTAATCAATACAGACTCTCCACCCGGTAACAGTACGGGTGGAGATGAGTTCCTTCTCCTCATTTTCAACCACGGTGAAGCCTCCTTTCTTCAAGACCACGTGAACCGGACTAACCCATTCACTGTCTGAGATGGGGTAGATAATGCCGGCATCCATCAATTTCACCACTTCCTTCTTTACCACCTCTTGCAACTTTGGATTCTGTCTCCATTGAGGCTGAACCACCAGACAGAAATTCTCTTCCATCAAAATCTTATGCGTGCAAAATCTTATCCTTGATATCTGAAATCTGCCACGCAATCTCTTCCTTATGATGTCGGAGAAGATTCACCAATCTCTGTTTTTGATCCGGTGTAAGAGATGAGTTGATGATGACCGGAAGCTTGGAGCCTTCTGCGAGAAACGCATACTCCAAATGAGCTGGCAACGGTTTGAGCTCGAGCTCGGGCGGCTCCTCGTACGATGTCCGCTTTACAGTAGATACTCCCTTGAGCGGAGTAACTTCTGTTTGATCTTCAGGCTGCTCTATGTTCAAACCCTGTTCGTCGTGTGATTCCTGCAGCAATTGATTACTCAAGGACGAATCCAAGACATCTAGATCAAACAAACCATTAACTTGAAAAACCGAAGCGATGACATCTACATCCTCAAATTCAACCTCATCAAAATCGATGTCATCTTGAGCATGAGTAAATTGCATAATCTTAGTCAAATTAAAAGTGGCATGTTCCTTGTCAACACGCAAGGTAAGAGTCCCCTCAAATACATCTATAATCGCTTTAGATGTATTAAGGAAAGGTCTACCTAAAATAAGAGATAAGTCTGTATCTCCGGTATCGACCACCACAAAATCAACTAAGAACACAAAATTTCCAATCCGAACATAGACATCTTCTACCACTCCCCTAGGATATGTCAATGATTTATCAGCTAACTGAATTCTCATCCTAGTCAGTTTCAGTTCATTTAGGTCTAGTGCTCTATACACATAATATGACATTACATTAATCCTAGCACCTAAATCAGCTAAACCTTTCTCAATGTCTAATTCACCAATTCTACAAGGAATATGGAAACTACCCGGATCCTTGAGTTTGGTCAGAATGAATGTGGAGACTATGGCTGAACATTGCTCGTTGAGGGTGACATTGGCTGCTTCCGTGAGCTTCCTCTTGTTGGTGAAGATCTCCTCCAAAAATCTCGCATACATCGGCATCTTAGAAATGGCTTCAGTGAAGGGAAGGGTGAGGCGTACTCCCCTTAGCATCTCAACAAATTGGGCAAAGCTCCTTGCTCGAGAATCCTCATCAAGCCTGTTAGGATATGGGGCCTTTGGCTTGTAAGGCGCCAAAATTGGTTTTGAGCTAGAGCTAGCTCCATGAGTCTTTGCTACCCTCTTTCCCATGGGATGCAAGAGCATTTCTTCTTCAGCCCCTTTTGCTCCATCTTCACCAACATTAGGTGCATTCTCATCCGCTAACTCATCCCCAATGACTTCTTCATCTTCAACAACCAACTTTGGGGGAACCGCTATGGGAGGCTTCACTACTGGGGGAATAGGATTTATTTGTTTCCCACTCCTAGTAGTGATGGTCTTCAATTCAGCATAATCACCCTTGGGATTCTCCTCAGTATTCCCAGGTAAGGTACCTGGTTTTCGAATGGAGAGGAGGCGTTCCATTTGAGCTTTCAACTTGTTGATTGAAGTTTGTTGATTCTGGATGAACGTTTGTTGGTTCTGAAGGAGTTGAAGTAGCATGGCATTATTGTCTGTCGGAGGTGCTGCTGAGGAAGAGGATCCAACTTGAGGTGCAGCTGCTGGTGCAAAACCCGGGAGGAGATGCTTGCTGCTTGAAACCTTGTTGTTGTCCCTGTGGTGGGTAACCCCTCTAATTGTCTTGTCGGTAGCCTTGGTTTCCTTGGAACCCTTGGTTGTACCCGGAATTTTATTGTCGTGGAGGTCTTTGTCCTTGAGGAGCTGTCTGAGGTGGGTTAGAAACTTGCCCTTGAGGTCCTGGACCTTGTTGGTAATTCCGGTAGCCTTGATTGTTCCTTGGATAGTTGTAATATCCACCTTGGTTGGGTCGGAAGTTATTTTGATAACCTCCTTGGTTGTACCCAACCTGTTGATTTTGACCGCCTTGGACATAATCTACCTGCTTAAAATTCTCCACATCTTCTTCAGGAGCAGCTTCTTCCGAAAAGAGTTGACATGTCGACACATCATGTCCTTCATGTCCACAACCCTCACAATAATACACCATCACTGCCTTTCGAGGTTGACGTTTGGGAGGTGGTGCTACCTCTTTGACAGGTGCCTTGGACAAGGCCATGTTGTTCATCTGATGCACCAATGCATCAATTTTGGAATGGAGGAGATGAAGAGATTGGTCGAAGTTATCCTCGAGAGCTTGCTGGAGCGTGCTTGATGATGGTGGAGCAAATGGTGCCTGTAAGCTCCTCGGTGCTTGTTGGCGCGCCCAACTCTTAGTTTTGACAGCCATTTCCCTGAATAGCTGTAAACACCTTGTTGGAGTGAGCGACTTTAGATCGCCATCAGCAGCTTGGTTGATCATTCTTGTGTTCTCATAATCGAGAGCACGCGCGAAAATATCCGCTAGAGTCCACTCCTCCATGTTGTGATGAGGGCAGGAATACAACAATGCTTGGAAATGGTCCCAAGTCTCGTGATTGAGCTCCCCATATCTCTGTTGAAAATTACTGATTTGCCCCCTTATTGCATCTGTCTTGTAGGGCGGAAAGAACTCCTCTAGGAATGCTTTAGCCAAAGCATCCCAAGTCCTGAATGAGGTGATCGGTTGGTTGTCCAACCAAGCTTTGGCCTTCCCTTGGAGCGAGAAAGAGAAAAGCCTCATGGGAACCACATACGCATGGACCCCGTTGAACTTCATTAGCTTAACGATCTCAGTGAAGTGTCTCAAATGTTGACTCGGGCACTCGTGATCATTGCCTGAGTAAGGTCGCTGCTGCACCATCTGGACATATGGGGTCTTCACCTCAAAATTCCGGTTTTCAACCGGGGGAGGAACTATGCTCGAGCCGGTGCCTGCGAGTGTAGGCTTAACATAGTCCCCAAGTGTGCGTGCTACATCTCCCATTATGATGGGTTCCTCAAAATCCGCTTCTTCGCTTGAAGAGTTGTAGTGAGAAGAAACCGTTGGTGATTAGGAGGCCGATGAGGGTGGTGAATGAGGTGGTGAAGGTGCTGGCAGCATAATCTCTAAGTTGAGGATGGGTTGTTGTTGAGGAGAGAACACATGCTGAGGTGGTGTGAGATTGCTTTGCAGATTCTGAAGTCGTCGCTCACGGATCCGGCTAGACTGTCTCATAAACTGCACCTAAACTCCTGCACATCCAAAAACAACTCACCAAAGTGAAACCCAAACAAACAACAAAAGGACGGGAAAACAAAACTAAAATGGAGTCGAATGCCAAACTCGGCGCTGACTAAGTCCTTTCGAAGGAATGAGAGAAGTCCCCGGCAACAGCACCAAAGACTTGATCGCCCGAATAACTGCGAAGTTATTCCGACAACACAAGTGTCGTTTGTGTCAGAAGGTCTCTCTCGATATGCCTCTACTCGAATTCGTCAACACGGTTTAGGCTAAAAGATTTGGTTTTTGATGCTAATTATTCTAATGAGTAAATTAAACTAAAAGATTATAAGTTGATTCAAAGGAGAAAGCGAGTTCTTGGAAGAGATGAGTCACTAAGCTCAACCGCTAGAATGCAATCAAAATGAACGAATGTGGACCTGAATTGAATAAAAAGAATCCTCCCAACACTCGTATGAATCCGCGGCACGATCATGCACGCGGATTTCCACTACTAGCTTCCCAACTAAAGTAGAAATCCCCTTAATCGGGCTAACTAGTAATAAACTACAAGAAGTTCTACAAAGTGAAAGGGTGTTTTACCGGAATTAAAAGAACCCACGAGTAATTGGAAATAGCGTTAACTTGGTCCATCAACGCCTAAGCTACTGATAACTACACCCAACTTGGTCCATTGGGTGCAAACAGAGCACCCGCCAATTACAAGATGGCTTTCGCTTAAAATCGAAAGAAACATAAAAGGTAGAATTAGGTTATCGGTTTACCCCACCAATAACCTAATTCTATCCTCGATTGTCAATCTACTGAATTCCTAAGCTTTCACAAGCAAAGGATTTCAAGAATTTGACCTAATTCTAGCCATAACAAGAATTAGGTTGAACACTCAAACAATCAAGACAAACTTTCATTCCAAATCAAACATCCACAAGCATTGTTCTTAAACATCCAAGACAGGTTTCATAGCTTAATTCCTACATCTCAACCAAGAATCCCAAAGGAATTAGCTACTCATGATGCTAGAAGAAAGCAATTGGAAAGAAAACCTAACCATCTTCTTACAAAGAAATATTGGCTTGTTCTTCTTCAAATCGATGCTCTTGACCTTCTATCTTCAATCCTAGCTTCAATCCTTCAAGAGGGACTCCTTTGGATCTTCAATTTGGCTTCTAATGGAGGTTTTGTTCTGGTTTTTGCAGGAGAAGCTCGGGAAAAATCGTGAAAATGGAGTTTGGGGAAGAATTCTTTCTCTTTCCTCCAACTTTCCTTTTTATAGTAGCAGCCGGATTTGGAGGTGCACGTCGTGCACCTTCCTAAGGTGTCCGTTCCGCGTACCACAGACAGGGGAACGGCGTGCAGTGGTGCACGCCGTGCAGCTTCCAATCTTCTCCATCCTGCGAGGCAAAAAGGGAGGAACGGCTTGCAGTGGTGCACGCTGTGCCTTTGTTTTGAGGCCGTGCTCTGGAGTGCTTTGATGGACTGCACGACGTGCAGCCTTGCACGGTGTGCAGTCCCTTTACTGCGCCAATTCCATTCTCGACTTCCCCTTCGAACTCCAATTGCTCTCCACACCACGACTTTGGCTTCATGGTCAGATCACCTATCTCCATAGTACCTGTAGGTGACAAATACTACAAAGAAAACATCAAATGGACGGATCTATACACAAGACGCCAAAACGCAAAATCGTAGAGAAATGGAGTGCAAACATACTAATAACCAATCAAATACATGTATAAAAAGGGTGGATAACTGCTACAAATTCTAGCCCTATCAGTTTGCGCCACAACTAACTATTGTCGTGGGCTTTGGTAAGCGCCACACTAACTCTACGTGGGTCATTTTAGTGCCACTAACTCTATGTGGGTCGTCAGCATATGTGAGTAGGGATCCCAAATAAAATATGGATATGAATTAGATTATGGAATTAGCCGTATGTGTAATATGTTATATACCTTCTATACGATTATTTGTACCGTAGAGTGTCCAGGACAGAGATCCTCGCTCAGTGATTAGCACTGACCCTTACTTTCCATTTCAGAGCGACAATAGACTTTACTGGTTCACACATTGCAAATCTGCAAATGGTATCATCGAGATCCGGGGTTGGCCGTCCTGGTGACGATGCCAGGTAGATATGGAAGATTGTGTCTTGATCCTCGTTTTGTGTTTAAAACTCGTTTGAGACTCTTACTCTCATCATGTGCATATGTTATAAGTGGTTGTGTACTAGTATAATGTGAGATATGGTTTTGTAAAATATAATGGCCTTGAGGGCAAGTATATGGTTACTCTGGTCTGAGCCTGTGAAGCTCAAGACTTTTGTTCTATTTGTATATGTGGATTCTGGTATAGTATACTGTCCTGTGTAAAACAAATAAGTCATATATGACATTCTGAGCAGTTTCTATGTTAGCTGATTAATTATATGGGGACGTATAAGCACAATCCTAGATTATGAGGAATGAATTAATGGGATGAGCTCACAACATCAAATGATGTATATATATAATTTGATGTATATATATACGGTATAAGTAACGTAACATCCCATATTATTGCTCCGCTATTTTATTTTTAAAACGAACTTGTTAGTAGGAGGGTGTTACAATTCAGTACGGTGATGTCGGAGCCACCGAAATGAGGCCTCTTGCATCCATTCAAGCCTGGACCAATTTAGCTCGCGCAAGGAGCTCGTCAAACACTTATGGGGCTACCATGAGTGTGTCCAACGCCCAAGACCAGGCCATCTAACCTCCACCAAGGCGCATGACTCACTAAGCCCATTCGAGCTTAAGTGAGTCCATTATCCGTTTGTGGTTTCCTTGTTAGACTCGGATTTGGATTGTGTTTGGTTTTTCCTTTAGTTGATAGGATTAGTATATGTAGGCGCGAGAACTTCTTCCTAGGAGGCTCCTTGACCGATTGGGTTCCTTATGGAATAATGATTGACCTAGTCAAGACTTGATCCTTAAGGAAGAAGGAGACTTGCCTAGCAATGACCCTTCGAGCCCTTTATTTTATTGTTATTTTTCATGTAATTTCGTGGCCTCACTCTCCTATATAAAGTGGGTTCAACCATCATAGAAAATTATACCGTTTTATTTTAACTCAGGTTGTTTTTCACTTCGTGTTATTTTTAGCACGTCGTTGCTAGGATAGCGGATTTGGCTTATGGTAGTCGGGTTATCACCCCCTCTTTGTGGCACATTCGATTTATTGAGATTTAGACCCTCCCTTCGACCTTGTGATCGATTGGTCGGCTAGGTAACTAGTCCATCCGGTTTTTGGATTTGTTTCGTCTTTTTGAAAACCTTTTTCGATAGCTTGTCCCGGTCATCGATTGCGTGCGTTACGGCTCCTATCAAGTACTTTCGCCACGGTTTCTGACAGGTTGACATTGAAGGCGATGAGGAGCTGGTGCTAGCTCTCCCGACTCTCACAGCGCTCCACTCGTGGCGCGCCCGGTGGTGCTATTGTTGCGAAAATCCTCGCTCATCTGACGGCATGTCCTCATCTCCAGTTGCAGGTTGTCCAGCAATCTGTGAATAGAGTTGCCTCTGTGGCCCATCACGCTTTTTCATATCTCCCAAATTATGTAGACACTCATCTCACAACCTGAATAGATCCTTAATCTGTCTCTATTTACTATATCTTGATCTTGCGTTAAAAACTATTTGTGACAAAAAAAAACTATCGTCAACAAAATTTAACCATTTTAATGTATGAAGCACGTACGAAACCCTCTATTTTTTTAAATTACTGATCAGAACTGTGTCATTTAGGTTCATTGAGTCAATTCAAAGCAAAATCAGAGATTCAATGAATAACCCTCTCAAATTGTATGTTCATTAATGCCCTGAACATCGAATCTTTCGTTCATCCTCTTCCGGTACAACCTTCGGTTCGATTATCGTAATATTATAAAATGAACCGTCTGTTACATTTATGGAATCATTATTTCCCAGTGAGTATTCAAAAGTGTACGTGACCCACATTTCTATCATTACGTATAAAATTAAATTTCCATATATCGTCCCAACGATATACCAACCCCACAAAAAATTTCCCTCTTTTACTATATGTTATATCGCCACATCGTTGGCAGTATCCGTTTGCCTAAAGCACACAGTTTTTATTCCACTACTAACATGGAGAGCCACTATGGAGAGAAGAAGAAGAACTACATTTGTTTTCTTCTCCTCTTCATTCTGTTTCTGGACTCTGAGGTCGCCGCTGGAGCTCACGTCGGCGTCAGGCCGGCAAACAGCTCGGTAACGGCGGTGTTGGTGTTTGGAGACTCGACGGTGGACGCCGGGAATAACAACTTTGTGAAGACTCCTTTCAAGGGAAACTTCCCTCCTTATGGCCAGGATTTTGTCGGCGGCCAGCCCACCGGCCGGTTCAGCAACGGCCGGCTCACCACCGATTTCATAGGTCAGTAGTGTTGGTTATACGTTCAATTGTTCATATTCATTTAATCACTTTACTTGTGGTCGGATTCGGTAAGTCTTGGGCAATGAATTGAAAATTACCTTTTCATAACATGTCGTGAATGATTCGACTCCGATAATTCGAATCAATGGTAAGTTAAATTATAAATTGAGAATATTCAACTGTTTTTTTTTCTATTTGTTTCGTTAAATAGGAAGAATAGCCCCTATTTAGTAACTTTGATTAATTGTACTCTATTTTATTTATCGATTTATAGAATTAATCAAACTTATCAAGCAACATATCTATAAATCTCGAGACTCGACGGCTCATATTTTAGTCTAGAATTCCAATAGTATATAATTTTATTTATCTTTTAGAGATAAATTAATATATATTTTTAAATGTTATCAGTGCATTTTAAATTCTACATTATCTTAAAATAATAGCAAAAATTATGGTGTATGTCCTATTGGTGATCGACAAATATTTTCCATTCATATTTATTTTTCGAGACAGCTTCCTACGTGGGAGTGAAAGAAAACGTGCCGCCCTACCTCGACCCATCGCTCACCATCGAAGACCTCAGGACCGGAGTCACCTTTGCATCGGCCGGCACCGGATTTGATCCCATGACCCCTCAAATCAGCGTAAATATTTACAATTTTGCTCCCTCTTGACACATTTATTGTCCCTTGTAAACATACATGTTTATACAAACTTTATGTTCCTGGATTGTCTTGTCAACTTCTTCATCAAAACGTTACACTAATTGGGTAAATTTTAATATAAACTTTTTTGGTGACATAATTCAGAACGTTATACCAATTGATCAGCAAGTGGTTTACTTCAAGGAGTACAAGAAAAAGCTCGAAGCTGTTATGGGGAAGCAGAGGACCCAAGAACACATTAGGAGATCGTTGATCGTCATCAGCGCGGCCACCAACGACTTCGTTATCAGTTACTTCGCGCTGCCGGTTCGTCGCAAAAGCTTCACCATATCGGAGTACGAGAGGTTCATCCTGCAAAAATCGATGGACTTCGTCCAAGTACGTACTTGTCAACACCGTTAACTCGAAATCGAAAATAATTTATTTTACTAAGAAATTAATTTATTGCAGAAAGGGACAGGAGGGGCCAAAAATTAAATTTTCTAGGGTATATCAACTGTCCCATTGGGGTAGCTTGAGCAATGGGCAATTGATTAAAAATGCAGTTGCAGAAAGTATGCATATTGTCAAAATTGAATGTCACCAATATTTTCTTTCCTTATTAATACTATCATGGTCCATACTTCTTTATCTGCTTCCAATATTGCTATAGAATCGGACTGTAAAAGGTTCGAAATGGTTGCTAGATCGGTATGGTCAGTTGAAAAATCGTTCTAAAAAGTTCGGCGGGTTCGATCAATTGGGTGCAGGCATTGATAGATGAAGGGGTAACAAGGGTGCTACTGAGTGCATTAGCTCCAATGGGTTGTTTGCCGGTGGTTATTACGCTCTTCTCAAAGGACCCAATTTTCGATCGCGGATGTCTGGATCAGTACACTCAGGTGGCAATCAATTATAACCGCATGGTTCAAATCGAATTGAACCGGATGAAACCTCGCCTCGATAGTCAAGGAGTCAAGATCTACATATCGGATGTTTATCACACTGTGGATGACATTATCCAACGGCCACAAGCTAACGGTGAAGTCCGTAGTACCGCATTATAAACATGTCCCAATAACCATACAATTTGATCGTAACATATTTTTCTTGTAAACTAATGTAGGTTACGACAAAGTCAATGCCGGGTGTTGTGGGACCGGGTTATTGGAAGCCGGGTTCTTGTGCAACCCGCATTCGTTGGTGTGCCCTGATGCTTCGAAGTATGTGTTTTGGGATGCGATTCATCCATCGGAGAGAACGTATCACAAAATTTTTAAGGCTATTCGTCCTACCATTGATCTACTCATTAAGGATTGATCATACATAGGTTAAGATTTATATTTATGGAGGCTTTGGATGTTGATTTTTTTCTATATTTTACTTGGTGGTATCATTGTATTATATCAAGGAGGTTTATACTTCACTGATATGAGTCTAATAATAATATTACGACGCTCCAGTTATATGATGTATATCAAATCTTTTTCAACTTTATATTAGTGTACGTTTGTGGACGCTATTATATTCAAGTCCAATACATTTGTATCGCTAAAACACAACACAACCGATATATATTGAAATAATTAATTTGGAGAAAAGAAATTGTCAACCTGACAATTTTTTATTGGACTAATTTTGATTATTCAGTTTGCAGACGAGCCAAGCCCATTTAGTAGTTGTTAAGCCCTGCTCTATAAGTAAATTTATGGGCCTTGGAAAATTAGTATGCAAAGTACAAGCCCTCTCACCACCCGAACTGATGTGTTAGGACATCGGGACAGAGTTGAGAGATGCTATGAGAATATTTTACACGATTCGTAAGCATGAACATCTGAACCCGTTTATGTACTCTAGATATGTAATTCAGCTTCATGTGAGTAGCCATTGAAACATCCAAAATCCATCCATATGTCGAAAACTAATCGATACGATGCAGTATCGTCAAAGTTAAACCCGAAAGTCTCATATTACTAACTAGAGGATGATAGGAAAATGATCAATTTATTAAATTTAGCGAGGAAGATGAACAACAACAATCTTCTGATGTAGAACAACAAACGTTAAATTAATCTTTCTTTTAGAAACTTCATTAAAAGTTTATGAGAACATTGATACAGAGATGGACTGAATCGCCTCATCAGCAATCAACTCGTACATCCTCTGGCTCGGATGAACCGCATCCCAGAACGCATACTTCGACGCGTCCTTACACGTGGCCAGCCCCTTACATGTGTCACCGTATTCGATGGTCCCGGTCCCACAGCAGCCCTTCTTCACCTCCACCAATCCTGGATCACACAATCCAATCAAACGGTTGAAAACAATCACAATAATCTTTATCGACTTTATGGATCATACTAACCGTAGGATTTTGGGTCTTTGACGGCGGCTTGAATGACTCCGAAGCAGTCCACGTAAGCATCTTTGATTCCCAGCGTCCGACGGAGAAGTGCGAGATTCGACTTGACTTTAGCATTGAACGTGGCGGACACGTGGTTATAGGATTCCACGCAGGTTTCATCCTGGCCGTTGAGCGTTTTGACAAGTGGCATACATCCGAGCGGTGGGACCCCCACCACGACCAATCTCCGAAGTCCCAGCCTGTGCATTTCCTGCATCATTAAAAACCTGTCAGTCAGGAAAAATACAGAGGAAGGGAAAAACAGGGGAGCCATTGATTTACCTTGACATTGTGGAGCATCTGAGTGGACAAGAATTCCTGATACTGGACAACGGTGAACTGCTTAGCACGGTCGGCCTCCAGGAAGTAGTTCTGGAGGAAGTCGTTGGTTCCCATGCTGAGAACGAACACGGCGTTCTTTACTATCTGGTCGGCCTTGGCGGGTCCGACGAGCCTGCTGAGGTGGAGCTTGTAGTGCATCAAATAGTCCAGCTGTTTCCGCATTGACAGCACTTTCTGAAATTCGTGGAAAACAAGAGGGTTTCAGTCAATGTACGTAGCTAGCAAAAATGAAGAAGGAAGAATATTCATGAGTTGTACCGAGAAATTGGCGGTGAGTTCATCATAGCCGGAAGCGGCCGATGCGAAGCTGACGCCGTGGAGGATGTCAGCTGGCTTGAGACGTGGGTCCAGAAATGCTGGGATGATCTTTGTATATCCGATTGCCTCGGCTGGAAAAAAAGATAGATATAGGAACAGAAAACATGTAGTCCAAGTGTTACGTGTACTCAGAGTTAATGGGAGTAGCTACTACTGATAACATTGTACACAAATTGTCATAAATGATTATCTGATATTTTTCATGAATTCATATAAATGTTTGAATTTTTGTATGGCAACGGAAACCCATGCCATTGACCATACATATGGTTTGATCCTTTCCTTACTAGTAGAGTTGTCAAAAAGAACAAGCTAGGCTGGTCACATACCGTGTTAATTAGGTGATGAGTCATAACTCATGATTTCATCAAGTTATGATTTAATCTAGTCATTGGTCAATTGGGTCATATTCGACTTGGATTGAAAGTTGGATTGTGAGCTTTTGAAATTATTATAGGCTAACATGTTATGGGTCTGCGTACTTTTTGTCAAACCGAATTATGAATTGGGTTTGGTCGGCTTAGATTTTGCCGGTAAACTACCAACTTTGCCTAGCTTGCAAGATTAGTACCAGGCTATTGTAATGCAATGTAGAGTTATGGGTTAGGGTGGTCATATACTAATGATGAGATGATCTGTGAGTTTTTTTAAGTTATAATTTAATCCGATTCAGTCACAGTTGACTTGGGTCGTAAAGTTTTGAAATTTATGCACTAACCAAATTATGAGTTGTTTACTTTTCACCAAATCGAATTACAAATCGGGTTGAGCTGCGTATCGTTAGATTTCGACAGCTCTACTTAAGAATAGACCACCAACTTTGCCTAGCTTACAACATTTATGACAGGTTAATGATTTGCATCGAGTGGCTTTTTATGTACGTACCAATGAAGTCGGTGGCGAGCCTGCCGTTGCTGAACCGGCCGGTGGGGCGGCCGAGGAAGAAATCTTTGCCATAAGGAGGGAAGTTGCCCTTCATCGGAGTATGCAACTGGTTGTTGTTTCCAGGGTCGACACTCGAGTCCCCAAACACCAACACACTCGTTACGTTGTACTTGTCAGCCAGCATCTTAATCGGACTAATCTCCGCTGCCGACGACGATGACATCAGCAGCACCACCACCACCGCCACAATGGGCAAGCCTGCAGACATTGCAACCTTAGACGACATTGTTGCTTTCCCACAAGTTTGGTTGTGAGAATTAAGAAAGCAGAGAGATTGTTTTTTTTTACTGGCACATGTTGCTGTGTGGCCATGCTCTGTTTAAATAGGTGAAAAGATCGATCATTTGGGTTCTTGGATGCATTGAATTGGGAGAGAGAGTTGAAGGGTAGCTGGGTTTGCATTTAATGGGTGTAGAGGAGGTTGTAGATGGAGGAGGAGGCAACTACCAGTTTGGAATTTTGACGACTTCTGCTATCTTATTTGCTGGTTTTGTTGTTGAATTTGTTGAATTGGGGACTTAGCTAGAGCTCTATAGCTAGCTTGTCATTAGTTGTATGCATTACATTTGGTCCATCATCAAATATAGATTTTGGTTTATGTGTCGGGAGTCTGGACATATCTTTGTGTGACGTTTTAATTTTTGTGTCTCGACTGCTGTTAGTTATTGGTTATTCGAGTCGAATAGTCGATAATATATATCCATTAGGAAAGGCTAAAGATGTTGACCTATTTGGAATTTTACATCTAAGCTAGAGCGATGCTTAGACGAAAATGATATATTGGGTATATTGGACACATACATACGTAAAAATCTTGGGGAATCTTTTATGAAACAACTTCATTAGACTACTAATTAATTGTCTAACGGGGTAGTTTAGTTGATATCTTTGTGTTATGTGTCATGACATATAAATGTATCAGATTCGAATCTAATTGCACTAAAAATAGATCAATGTAATATTATCCTATATTCTTCTATCTTGTATTCATAATAGGTTTAAAATGAGGATCAAACTCGATTAAATTGCATTCAAGGAAAACCATATCTTTAGTCCCAACGACGGACATCTACTTTCATCACACTAAAATTCCTCACCGGCTTTCAACGTAACTGAAATTGCTCTCGATAGAACTCGAACCCGATCAAGACATGCATATCAACTTTTTTGGGGGTACGATACGATAACATTGTAGATGTGCCTGTCAAAGTGGTGGACATGCATGGTTAATGATGTCCTATGGTTTATTTGTGACTGAAGTGCTTTAAATGACTCATGTTTTGGGTATGCAATTAGGTGAATATGGGGTTTCCTTCCTTGGGCAAACCATACAAAGGTCGTATTCACATAGACAAGAATTTTGCCAACCAATATTATCAAATTAATGCATGTAGTTTGGTTAAGATATGTATGTCTTCTATTCGGATAACACTAAGCTTGTTCTGTATTCAATAAGCGGCCCATTTTGTTCTTATTCTGATAACTTTGTTGTGCCTAACTACCTCCAACGTCACTCTACCCATACCCATACGACCCCGCATTAAGTTTGAATCCGATGATGAAATCTTCATTATGACGTATGATTCTAACAAGTTGAAGTAGAGTTGTTCCCGTAATAGAGCAGCATGTTTAGTAACTTGGAGGTCACATGTTCAAATCTAACATACCCCATAAAATTAACACCATTATTTATGTTTACTTTCCATCTTTTATTTTAGAAAAAAATATATAAGGCTCCAACAACGCCGCATTAAGTTTGAATATGATTGTAGGAGTTTGAGAGCTCTTTCTTGATTGAGTATAATGTCGAATGCCGGAGTGTTATCGTAGGGAAGAAGTTGATCCCCCTCGTAACGGAGACGGTTTGGTTCATATAAAGGTCAATCGCGGATATTGGAGAAGTGTTGTCTATCAAACATTGGTCACTCAACTATTTAATTAAGAGTTCGTTGTCTCCCCCGTGAAAGACTCATATTGAGACCGTCTCTTGTGAAATTAAAACCTCGAACACAAGTAACTGATTGTTAATTTCTAACCAAGTGTTTAACCTCACACACCCATAATCGGCCGGAGAATTATAAGTTAGGATTCATCGATCTCAACTAAGCACGAATAGTGAAGAGTGAATAGTGATTAATTAGTCTGAGTTCAAAGAGAGAATAAAACCGTAAAAGAACAGTTTGATCTTGGAGAGAGATGAATGAGAAGAGTAGGGGCAAAACATAGACTCTGAGATGTATAAATGGATATTCTCTAATAATCAATCAAATGCCCGTCAAATTTAGCATATTAAGAACCTTTTTTGCTCCGCTCTTGTCATCATTTATTATTCTTTCACTCGCCTGACCCGTGAGCGGGTGTTGCCCTCCTCATTGGCACCGGTGGATATGTCCTTCCGACCTGGCCCTCATAATGTTCCTCTCATCTGGTTCGATGGACATTATTGTTAATGTATATCGGATTAGACCCGTTATTGTTATAGGTTAATCGAAACCCATATATATATATATATATATATATGGTGAAGACTTCGGTGCTCCCGGAGTATTACATACTCCCGCCTGTATG